>OW804095.1:156102987-156725487 GCA_942159475.1 Sthenelais limicola
CATACCCAGGAAATAGAGATACGGAAGAAGGGAGAGAGACGGAAAGGCACTTTAAGGCCGTTTAAGGAAGATGAGAGGAGGTGAGATTGAAACATAATACTATAACTTGATGGTAAACACATAGCCTGGATATTGCGTCAGTTCACTACATAGATCAATTAATTTCAATAGGTAAAACAACTGGGTTTAAATTATGAATTTAGAAAGTATTGGAGTTGAAAAATGAGTGCTGGATTGAGGTTTGCTTGTGGTGGCTATTTGTAACAGGAGTTGCTAGATTTTGAATTTAAATTTTAAATCTACTACATTTGACATTTGGCTTCAAAAGGTGAAATTAAAGTTTCAACATCTTTCCTTTTCTAAAATTTTTACCTCCATGCAAAAACAGGGAGAAATTGTGGAAGGGAGTTGATATTCTGGAAGAGGCTTAGCATTACCTTTCTTGGTGGAAGACACATAGCCAGGACATTGAGTCAGTTCACTACATATATAGAGTTAATGATTGCAAAGGACCATCTAGTAACCCTGCATCCCACAAAAGGCATATGAACAAACCAAATGTGAAAATTGTTCATAATTAAGAATATTGGAATTTCAAAATGTAAAACAAGATGTTTTAAATTTTAAATTTAGAAAGTATTGCAGTTGAGAAATGAATGCTGGATTGAGGTTTGCTTGCGGTGGCTATTTGTAACAGCAGTTGCTAGATTTTGAATTTAAATTTTAAATCTACTACATTTGACATTTGGCTTCAAAAGGTGAATTTAAAGTTTCACCATCTTTCCTTTTCTAGGATTATTACCTCCATGCAAAATCAGGGTGAAATAGTGGAAGAGAGTTGATATTCGGGAAGAGAGTTAGAATCACCTTTCATGGTGGAAGACACATAGCCAGGACATTGAGTCAGTTCACTACATATATATAGTTAATGATTGCAAAGGTCCATCTAGTAACCCTGCATCCCACAAAAGGCATATGAACAAACCAAATGTGAAAATTATTCATAATTTAAAATATTGGAATTTCAAAATGTAAAACAAGATGTTTTAAATTTTAATTTTAGAAAGTATTGCAGTTAAGAAATGAATGCTGGATTGAGGTTTGCTTGTGGTGGCTATTTGTAACAGGAGTTGCTAGATTTTGAATTTAAATTTTAAATCTATTACATTTGACATTTGGCTTCAAAAGATGAATTCAAAGTTTCACCATCTTTCCTTTTCTAAGATTATTACCTCCATGCAGAATCAGGGAGAAATAATGGAAGAGAGTTGATATTCTGGTAGAGAGTTAGACTTACCTTTCATGGTGGAAGACACATAGCCAGGACATTGAGTCAGTTCACTACATATATAGAGTTAATGATTGCAAAGGACCATCTAGTAACCCTGCATCCCACAAAAGGCATATGAACAAACCAAATATGAAAACTGTACATAATTTAAAATTTTGAAAATTCAATATGTAAATCAAGAGGTTTTAAATTTTAAATTTAGAAAGTATTGCAGTTGAGAAATGAATGCTGGATTGAGGTTTGCTTGTGGTGGCTATTTGTAACAGGAGTTGCTAGATTTTGAATTTAAATTTTAAATCTACTACATTGGACATTTGGCTTCAAAAGGTGAATTTAAAGTTTCACCATCTTTCCTTTTCTAAGATTATTACCTCCATGCAAAATTAGGGTGAAATAGTGGAAGAGAGTTGATATTCGGGTAGAGAGTTAGAATTCACCTCTATTGGTGGAAGGCACATAGCCAGGACATTGAGTCAGTTCACTACATATATATAGTTAATGATTGCAAAGGACCATCTAGTAACCCTGCATCCCACAAAAGGCATATGAACAAACCAAATGTGAAAATTGTTCATGATTTAGAATATTGGAATTTCAAAATGTAAAACAAGATGTTTTAAATTTTAAATTTAGAAAGTATTGCAGTTGAGAAATGAATGCTGGATTGAGGTTTGCTTGTGGTGGCTATTTGTAACAGGAGTTGCTAGATTTTGAATTTAAATTTTAAATCTATTACATTTGACATTTGGCTTCAAAAGATGAATTCAAAGTTTCACCATCTTTCCTTCTCTAAGAGAATTACCTCAATGCAAAATCAGGTAGAAAGAGTGGAAGAGAGTTGAGATTCGGGAAGGGAGTTAGTATTTACCGTTCTTGGTGGAAGAGACATAGCCAGGACATTGAGTCAGTTCACTACATATATAGAGTTAATGATTGCAAAGGACCATCTAGTAACCCTGCATCCCACAAAAGGCATATGAACAAACCAAATGTGAAAACTGTTCATAATTTAAAATTTCGTAATTTCAATATGCAAATCAAGAGGTTTTATATTTTAAATTTAGAAAGTATTGCAGTTGAGAAATGAATGCTGGATTGAGGTTTGCTTGTGGTGGCTATTTGTAACAGGAGTTGCTAGATTTTGAATTTAAATTTTAAATCTACTACATTTGACATTTGGCTTCAAAAGGTAAATTTAAAGTTTCACCATCTTTCCTTTTCTAGGATTATTACCTCAATGCAAAATCTGGTAGAAATAGTGAAAGAGAGTTGATATTCTGGAAGAGAGTTAGAATTACCTCTTTTGGTGGAAGACACATAGCCAGGACATTAAGTCAGTTCACTACATATATATAGTTAATGATTGCAAAGGAACATCTAGTAACCCTGCATCCCACAAAAGGCATATGAACAAACCAAATGTGAAAATACTTCATGATTATAATATTGGAATTTTAAAATGTAAAACAAGATGTTTTAAATTTTAAATTTAGAAAGTATTGCAGTTGAGAAATGAATGCTGGATTGAGGTTTGCTTGTGGTGGCTATTTGTAACAGGAGTTGCTAGATTTTGAATTTAAATTTTAAATCTACTACATTGGACATTTGGCTTTAAAAGGTGAATTTAAAGTTTCAACAACTTTCCTTTTCTAAGATTATTACCTCCATGCAAAATTAGGGAGAAATAGTGGAAGAGAGTTGATATTCGGGTAGAGAGTTAGAATTACCTTTCTTGGTGGAAGACACATAGCCAGGACATTGAGTCAGTTCACTACATATATAGAGTTAATGATTGCAAAGGACCATCTAGTAACCCTGCATCCCACAAAAGGCATATGAACAAACCAAATATGAAAACCGTACATAATTTAAAATTTTGAAAATTCAATATGTAAATCAAGAGGTTTTAAATTTTAAATTTAGAAAGTATTGCAGTTGAGAAATGAATGCTGGATTGAGGTTTGCTTGTGGTGGCTATTTGTAACAGGAGTTGCTAGATTTTGAATTTAAATTTTAAATCTACTACATTGGACATTTGGCTTCAAAAGGTGAATTTAAAGTTTCACCATCTTTCCTTTTCTAAGATTATTACCTCCATGCAAAATTAGGGTGAAATAGTGGAAGAGAGTTGATATTCGGGTAGAGAGTTAGAATTCACCTCTATTGGTGGAAGGCACATAGCCAGGACATTGAGTCAGTTCACTACATATATATAGTTAATGATTGCAAAGGACCATCTAGTAACCCTGCATCCCACAAAAGGCATATGAACAAACCAAATGTGAAAATTGTTCATGATTTAGAATATTGGAATTTCAAAATGTAAAACAAGATGTTTTAAATTTTAAATTTAGAAAGTATTGCAGTTGAGAAATGAATGCTGGATTGAGGTTTGCTTGTGGTGGCTATTTGTAACAGCAGTTGCTAGATTTTGAATTTAAATTTTAAATCTACTACATTTGAAATTTGGCATCAAAAGGTGAATTTGAAGTTTCAACAACTTTCCTTCTCTAAGAGAATTACCTCAATGCAAAATCAGGTAGAAAGAGTGGAAGAGAGTTGATATTCGGGAAGGGAGTTAGTATTTACCGTTCTTGGTGGAAGAGACATAGCCAGGACATTGAGTCAGTTCACTACATATATAGAGTTAATGATTGCAAAGGACCATCTAGTAACCCTGCATCCCACAAAAGGCATATGAACAAACCAAATGTGAAAACTGTTCATAATTTAAAATTTCGTAATTTCAATATGCAAATCAAGAGGTTTTATATTTTAAATTTAGAAAGTATTGCAGTTGAGAAATGAATGCTGGATTGAGGTTTGCTTGTGGTGGCTATTTGTAACAGGAGTTGCTAGATTTTGAATTTAAATTTTAAATCTACTACATTTGACATTTGGCTTCCAAAGGTAAATTTAAAGTTTCACCATCTTTCCTTTTCTAGGATTATTACCTCAATGCAAAATCTGGTAGAAATAGTGAAAGAGAGTTGATATTCTGGAAGAGAGTTAGAATTACCTCTTTTGGTGGAAGACACATAGCCAGGACATTAAGTCAGTTCACTACATATATATAGTTAATGATTGCAAAGGAACATCTAGTAACCCTGCATCCCACAAAAGGCATATGAACAAACCAAATGTGAAAATACTTCATGATTATAATATTGGAATTTTAAAATGTAAAACAAGATGTTTTAAATTTTAAATTTAGAAAGTATTGCAGTTGAGAAATGAATGCTGGATTGAGGTTTGCTTGTGGTGGCTATTTGTAACAGGAGTTGCTAGATTTTGAATTTAAATTTTAAATCTACTACATTTGACATTTGGCTTTAAAAGGTGAATTTAAAGTTTCAACAACTTTCCTTTTCTAAGATTATTACCTCCATGCAAAATTAGGGAGAAATAGTGGAAGAGAGTTGATATTCGGGAAGAGAGTTAGAATTTACCTTTCTTGGTGGAAGGCACATAGCCAGGACATTGAGTCAGTTCACTACATACATAGAGTTAATGATTGCAAAGGACCATCTAGTAACCCTGCATCCCACAAAAGGCATATGAACAAACCAAATGTGAAAATTGTTCATGATTTAGAATATTGGAATTTCAAAATGTAAAACAAGATGTTTTAAATTTTAAATTTAGAAAGTATTGCAGTTGAGAAATGAATGCTGGATTGAGGTTTGCTTGTGGTGGCTATTTGTAACAGGAGTTGCTAGATTTTGAATTTAAATTTTAAATCTACAACATTGGACATTTGGCTTCAAAAGGTGAATTTAAAGTTTCACCATCTTTCCTTTTCTAAGATTATTACCTCCATGCAAAATTAGGGTGAAATAGTGGAAGAGAGTTGATATTCGGGTAGAGAGTTAGAATTCACCTCTATTGGTGGAAGGCACATAGCCAGGACATTGAGTCAGTTCACTACATATATAGAGTTAATGATTGCAAAGGACCATCTAGTAACCCTGCATCCCACAAGAGCCATATGAACAAACCAAATGTGAAAACTGTTCATGATTTAGAATATTGGAATTTCAAAATGTAAAACAAGATGTTTTAAATTTTAAATTTAGAAAGTATTGCAGTTGAGAAATGAATGCTGGATTGAGGTTTGCTTGTGGTGGCTATTTGTAACAGGAGTTGCTAGATTTTGAATTTAAATTTTAAATCTACTACATTTGACATTTGGCTTCAAAAGGTGAATTTAAAGTTTCACCATCATTCTTTTTCTAAGAATATTACCTCCATGCAAAATCAGGGTGAAATAGTGGAAGAGAGTTGATATTCGGGAAGAGAGTTAGAATTACCTTTCATGGTGGAAGACACATAGCCAGGACATTGAGACAGTTCACTACATATATAGAGTTAATGACTGCAAAGGACCATCTAGTAACCCTGCATCCCACAAAAGGCATATGAACAAACCAAATGTGAAAATTGTTCATAATTTAAAATATTGGAATTTCAAAATGTAAAACAAGATGTTTTAAATTTTAAATTTAGAAAGTATTGCAGTTGAGAAATGAATGCTGGATTGAGGTTTGATTGTGGTGGCTATTTGTAACAGGAGTTGCTAGATTTTGAATCTAAATTTTAAATCTACTACATTTGACATTTGGCTTCAAAAGGTGAATTTAAAGTTTCACCATCTTTCCTTTTCTAAGATTATTACCTCCATGCAAAATCACAGAGAAATAGTTGAAGAGAGTTGATATTCGGGAAGAGGCTTGGCATTACCTCTGTTGGTGGAAGACACATAGCCAGGACATTGAGTCAGTTCACTAGATACATAGAGTTAATGATTGCAAAGGACCATCTAGTAACCCTGCATCCCACAAAAGGCATATGAACAAACAAAATGTGAAAATTGTTCATGATTTTGAAATATTGGAATTTCAAAATGTAAAACAAGATGTTTTAAATTTTAAATTAAAAAGTATTGCAGTTGAGAAATGAATGCTGGATTGAGGTTTGCTTGTGGTGGCTATTTGTAACAGGAGTTGCTAGATTTTGAATTTAAATTTTAAATCTATTACATTTGACATTTGGCTTCAAAAGATGAATTCAAAGTTTCACCATCTTTCCTTTTCTAAGATTATTACCTCCATGCAGAATCAGGGAGAAATAATGGAAGAGAGTTGATATTCTGGTAGAGAGTTAGACTTACCTTTCATGGTGGAAGACACATAGCCAGGACATTGAGTCAGTTCACTACATATATAGAGTTAATGATTGCAAAGGACCATCTAGTAACCCTGCATCCCACAAAAGGCATATGAACAAACCAAATATGAAAACTGTACATAATTTAAAATTTTGAAAATTCAATATGTAAATCAAGAGGTTTTAAATTTTAAATTTAGAAAGTATTGCAGTTGAGAAATGAATGCTGGATTGAGGTTTGCTTGTGGTGGCTATTTGTAACAGGAGTTGCTAGATTTTGAATTTAAATTTTAAATCTACTACATTGGACATTTGGCTTCAAAAGGTGAATTTAAAGTTTCACCATCTTTCCTTTTCTAAGATTATTACCTCCATGCAAAATTAGGGTGAAATAGTGGAAGAGAGTTGATATTCGGGTAGAGAGTTAGAATTCACCTCTATTGGTGGAAGGCACATAGCCAGGACATTGAGTCAGTTCACTACATATATATAGTTAATGATTGCAAAGGACCATCTAGTAACCCTGCATCCCACAAAAGGCATATGAACAAACCAAATGTGAAAATTGTTCATGATTTAGAATATTGGAATTTCAAAATGTAAAACAAGATGTTTTAAATTTTAAATTTAGAAAGTATTGCAGTTGAGAAATGAATGCTGGATTGAGGTTTGCTTGTGGTGGCTATTTGTAACAGGAGTTGCTAGATTTTGAATTTAAATTTTAAATCTATTACATTTGACATTTGGCTTCAAAAGATGAATTCAAAGTTTCACCATCTTTCCTTCTCTAAGAGAATTACCTCAATGCAAAATCAGGTAGAAAGAGTGGAAGAGAGTTGAGATTCGGGAAGGGAGTTAGTATTTACCGTTCTTGGTGGAAGAGACATAGCCAGGACATTGAGTCAGTTCACTACATATATAGAGTTAATGATTGCAAAGGACCATCTAGTAACCCTGCATCCCACAAAAGGCATATGAACAAACCAAATGTGAAAACTGTTCATAATTTAAAATTTCGTAATTTCAATATGCAAATCAAGAGGTTTTATATTTTAAATTTAGAAAGTATTGCAGTTGAGAAATGAATGCTGGATTGAGGTTTGCTTGTGGTGGCTATTTGTAACAGGAGTTGCTAGATTTTGAATTTAAATTTTAAATCTACTACATTTGACATTTGGCTTCAAAAGGTAAATTTAAAGTTTCACCATCTTTCCTTTTCTAGGATTATTACCTCAATGCAAAATCTGGTAGAAATAGTGAAAGAGAGTTGATATTCTGGAAGAGAGTTAGAATTACCTCTTTTGGTGGAAGACACATAGCCAGGACATTAAGTCAGTTCACTACATATATATAGTTAATGATTGCAAAGGAACATCTAGTAACCCTGCATCCCACAAAAGGCATATGAACAAACCAAATGTGAAAATACTTCATGATTATAATATTGGAATTTTAAAATGTAAAACAAGATGTTTTAAATTTTAAATTTAGAAAGTATTGCAGTTGAGAAATGAATGCTGGATTGAGGTTTGCTTGTGGTGGCTATTTGTAACAGGAGTTGCTAGATTTTGAATTTAAATTTTAAATCTACTACATTGGACATTTGGCTTTAAAAGGTGAATTTAAAGTTTCAACAACTTTCCTTTTCTAAGATTATTACCTCCATGCAAAATTAGGGAGAAATAGTGGAAGAGAGTTGATATTCGGGTAGAGAGTTAGAATTACCTTTCTTGGTGGAAGACACATAGCCAGGACATTGAGTCAGTTCACTACATATATAGAGTTAATGATTGCAAAGGACCATCTAGTAACCCTGCATCCCACAAAAGGCATATGAACAAACCAAATATGAAAACCGTACATAATTTAAAATTTTGAAAATTCAATATGTAAATCAAGAGGTTTTAAATTTTAAATTTAGAAAGTATTGCAGTTGAGAAATGAATGCTGGATTGAGGTTTGCTTGTGGTGGCTATTTGTAACAGGAGTTGCTAGATTTTGAATTTAAATTTTAAATCTACTACATTGGACATTTGGCTTCAAAAGGTGAATTTAAAGTTTCACCATCTTTCCTTTTCTAAGATTATTACCTCCATGCAAAATTAGGGTGAAATAGTGGAAGAGAGTTGATATTCGGGTAGAGAGTTAGAATTCACCTCTATTGGTGGAAGGCACATAGCCAGGACATTGAGTCAGTTCACTACATATATATAGTTAATGATTGCAAAGGACCATCTAGTAACCCTGCATCCCACAAAAGGCATATGAACAAACCAAATGTGAAAATTGTTCATGATTTAGAATATTGGAATTTCAAAATGTAAAACAAGATGTTTTAAATTTTAAATTTAGAAAGTATTGCAGTTGAGAAATGAATGCTGGATTGAGGTTTGCTTGTGGTGGCTATTTGTAACAGCAGTTGCTAGATTTTGAATTTAAATTTTAAATCTACTACATTTGAAATTTGGCATCAAAAGGTGAATTTGAAGTTTCAACAACTTTCCTTCTCTAAGAGAATTACCTCAATGCAAAATCAGGTAGAAAGAGTGGAAGAGAGTTGATATTCGGGAAGGGAGTTAGTATTTACCGTTCTTGGTGGAAGAGACATAGCCAGGACATTGAGTCAGTTCACTACATATATAGAGTTAATGATTGCAAAGGACCATCTAGTAACCCTGCATCCCACAAAAGGCATATGAACAAACCAAATGTGAAAACTGTTCATAATTTAAAATTTCGTAATTTCAATATGCAAATCAAGAGGTTTTATATTTTAAATTTAGAAAGTATTGCAGTTGAGAAATGAATGCTGGATTGAGGTTTGCTTGTGGTGGCTATTTGTAACAGGAGTTGCTAGATTTTGAATTTAAATTTTAAATCTACTACATTTGACATTTGGCTTCCAAAGGTAAATTTAAAGTTTCACCATCTTTCCTTTTCTAGGATTATTACCTCAATGCAAAATCTGGTAGAAATAGTGAAAGAGAGTTGATATTCTGGAAGAGAGTTAGAATTACCTCTTTTGGTGGAAGACACATAGCCAGGACATTAAGTCAGTTCACTACATATATATAGTTAATGATTGCAAAGGAACATCTAGTAACCCTGCATCCCACAAAAGGCATATGAACAAACCAAATGTGAAAATACTTCATGATTATAATATTGGAATTTTAAAATGTAAAACAAGATGTTTTAAATTTTAAATTTAGAAAGTATTGCAGTTGAGAAATGAATGCTGGATTGAGGTTTGCTTGTGGTGGCTATTTGTAACAGGAGTTGCTAGATTTTGAATTTAAATTTTAAATCTACTACATTTGACATTTGGCTTTAAAAGGTGAATTTAAAGTTTCAACAACTTTCCTTTTCTAAGATTATTACCTCCATGCAAAATTAGGGAGAAATAGTGGAAGAGAGTTGATATTCGGGTAGAGAGTTAGAATTCACCTCTATTGGTGGAAGGCACATAGCCAGGACATTGAGTCAGTTCACTACATATATATAGTTAATGATTGCAAAGGACCATCTAGTAACCCTGCATCCCACAAAAGGCATATGAACAAACCAAATGTGAAAATTGTTCATGATTTAGAATATTGGAATTTCAAAATGTAAAACAAGATGTTTTAAATTTTAAATTTAGAAAGTATTGCAGTTGAGAAATGAATGCTGGATTGAGGTTTGCTTGTGGTGGCTATTTGTAACAGGAGTTGCTAGATTTTGAATTTAAATTTTAAATCTACAACATTGGACATTTGGCTTCAAAAGGTGAATTTAAAGTTTCACCATCTTTCCTTTTCTAAGATTATTACCTCCATGCAAAATTAGGGTGAAATAGTGGAAGAGAGTTGATATTCGGGTAGAGAGTTAGAATTCACCTCTATTGGTGGAAGGCACATAGCCAGGACATTGAGTCAGTTCACTACATATATAGAGTTAATGATTGCAAAGGACCATCTAGTAACCCTGCATCCCACAAGAGCCATATGAACAAACCAAATGTGAAAACTGTTCATGATTTAGAATATTGGAATTTCAAAATGTAAAACAAGATGTTTTAAATTTTAAATTTAGAAAGTATTGCAGTTGAGAAATGAATGCTGGATTGAGGTTTGCTTGTGGTGGCTATTTGTAACAGGAGTTGCTAGATTTTGAATTTAAATTTTAAATCTACTACATTTGACATTTGGCTTCAAAAGGTGAATTTAAAGTTTCACCATCATTCTTTTTCTAAGAATATTACCTCCATGCAAAATCAGGGTGAAATAGTGGAAGAGAGTTGATATTCGGGAAGAGAGTTAGAATTTACCTTTCTTGGTGGAAGGCACATAGCCAGGACATTGAGTCAGTTCACTACATACATAGAGTTAATGATTGCAAAGGACCATCTAGTAACCCTGCATCCCACAAAAGGCATATGAACAAACCAAATGTGAAAATTGTTCATGATTTAGAATATTGGAATTTCAAAATGTAAAACAAGATGTTTTAAATTTTAAATTTAGAAAGTATTGCAGTTGAGAAATGAATGCTGGATTGAGGTTTGCTTGTGGTGGCTATTTGTAACAGGAGTTGCTAGATTTTGAATTTAAATTTTAAATCTACAACATTGGACATTTGGCTTCAAAAGGTGAATTTAAAGTTTCACCATCTTTCC
Source organism: Sthenelais limicola (assembly GCA_942159475.1). Taxonomy (NCBI): domain Eukaryota; kingdom Metazoa; phylum Annelida; class Polychaeta; order Phyllodocida; family Sigalionidae; genus Sthenelais; species Sthenelais limicola. The sequence goes on from OW804095.1 coordinate 156,114,102, forward strand.
TTTTCTAAGATTATTACCTCCATGCAAAATTAGGGTGAAATAGTGGAAGAGAGTTGATATTCGGGTAGAGAGTTAGAATTCACCTCTATTGGTGGAAGGCACATAGCCAGGACATTGAGTCAGTTCACTACATATATAGAGTTAATGATTGCAAAGGACCATCTAGTAACCCTGCATCCCACAAGAGCCATATGAACAAACCAAATGTGAAAACTGTTCATGATTTAGAATATTGGAATTTCAAAATGTAAAACAAGATGTTTTAAATTTTAAATTTAGAAAGTATTGCAGTTGAGAAATGAATGCTGGATTGAGGTTTGCTTGTGGTGGCTATTTGTAACAGGAGTTGCTAGATTTTGAATTTAAATTTTAAATCTACTACATTTGACATTTGGCTTCAAAAGGTGAATTTAAAGTTTCACCATCATTCTTTTTCTAAGAATATTACCTCCATGCAAAATCAGGGTGAAATAGTGGAAGAGAGTTGATATTCGGGAAGAGAGTTAGAATTTACCTTTCTTGGTGGAAGGCACATAGCCAGGACATTGAGTCAGTTCACTACATACATAGAGTTAATGATTGCAAAGGACCATCTAGTAACCCTGCATCCCACAAAAGGCATATGAACAAACCAAATGTGAAAATTGTTCATAGTTTAAAATATTGGAATTTCAAAATGTAAAACAAGATGTTTTAAATTTTAAATTTAGAAAGTATTGCAGTTGAGAAATGAATGCTGGATTGAGGTTTGATTGTGGTGGCTATTTGTAACAGGAGTTGCTAGATTTTGAATCTAAATTTTAAATCTACTACATTTGACATTTGGCTTCAAAAGGTGAATTTAAAGTTTCACCATCTTTCCTTTTCTAAGATTATTACCTCCATGCAAAATCACAGAGAAATAGTTGAAGAGAGTTGATATTCGGGAAGAGGCTTGGCATTACCTCTGTTGGTGGAAGACACATAGCCAGGACATTGAGTCAGTTCACTAGATACATAGAGTTAATGATTGCAAAGGACCATCTAGTAACCCTGCATCCCACAAAAGGCATATGAACAAACAAAATGTGAAAATTGTTCATGATTTTGAAATATTGGAATTTCAAAATGTAAAACAAGATGTTTTAAATTTTAAATTAAAAAGTATTGCAGTTGAGAAATGAATGCTGGATTGAGGTTTGCTTGTGGTGGCTATTTGTAACAGGAGTTGCTAGATTTTGAATTTAAATTTTAAATCTACTACATTTGACATTTGGCTTCAAAAGGTGAATTTAAAGTTTCACCATCTTTCCTTTTCTAAGATTATTACCTCCATGCAAAATCAGGTAGAAATAGTGGAAGAGAGTTGATATTCTGGATGAGAGTTAGAATTTACTTTTCATGGTGGAAGACACATAGCCAGGACATTGAGTCAGTTCACTACATATATAGAGTTAATGATTGCAAAGGACCATCTAGTAACCCTGCATCCCACAAAAGGCATATGAACAAACCAAATGTGAAAATTGTTCATGATTTAAAATATTGGAATTTCAAAATGTAAAACAAGATGTTTTAAAATTTAAATTTAGAAAGTATTGCAGTTGAGAAATGAATGCTGGATTGAGGTTTGCTTGTGGTGGCTATTTGTAACAGGAGTTGCTAGATTTTGAATTTAAATTTTAAATCTACTACATTTGACATTTGGCTTCAAAAGGTGAATTTAAAGTTTCAACAACTTTCCTTTTCTAAGATTATTACCTCAATGCAAAATCAGGCTGAAATAGTGGAAGAGAGTTGATATTCGGGTAGAGAGTTAGAACTACCTTTCATGGTGGAAGACACATTGCCAGGACATTGAGTCAGTTCACTACATATATAGAGTTAATGATTGCAAAGGACCATCTAGTAACCCTGCATCCCACAAAAGGCATATGAACAAACCCAATATGAAAATTGTTCATAATTTAAAATATTGGAATTTCAAAATGTAAAACAAGATGTTTTAAATTTTAAATTTAGAAAGTATTGCAGTTGAGAAATGAATGCTGGATTGAGGTTTGCTTGTGGTGGCTATTTGTAACAGGAGTTGCTAGATTTTGAATTTAAATTTTAAATCTACTACATTTGACATTTGGCTCCAAAATGTTAATTTAAAGTTTCACCATTTTTCCTTTTCTAAGATTATTACCTCCATGCAAATTCAGGAAGAAATAGTGGAAGAGAGTTGATATTCTGGATGAGAGTTAGAATTACCTTTCATGGTGGAAGACACATAGCTAGGACATTGAGTCAGTTCACTACTTATATAGAGTTAATGATTGCAAAGGACCATCTAGTAACCCTGCATCCCACAAAAGGCATATGAACAAACCAAATGTGAAAACTGTTCATAATTTAAATTTTTGAAAATTCAATATGTAAATCAAGAGGTTTAAATTTTAAATTTAGAAAGTATTGCAGTTGAGAAATGAATGCTGGATTGAGGTTTGCTTGTGGTGGCTATTTGTAACAGGAGTTGCTAGATTTTGAATTTAAATTTTAGATCTACTACATTTGACATTTGACATAAGTTTCAACAACTTTCCTTTTCTAAGATTATTACCTCAATGCAAAATCAGGCTGAAATAGTGGAAGAGAGTTGATATTCTGGATGAGAGTTCGAATTACCTTTCATGGTGGAAGACACATTGCCAGGACATTGAGTCAGTTCACTACATATATAGAGTTAATGATTGCAAAGGACCATCTAGTAACCCTGCATCCCACAAAAGCCATATGAACAAACCCAATATGAAAATTGTTCATAATTTAAAATATTGGAATTTCAAAATGTAAAACAAGATGTTTTAAATTTTAAATTTAGAAAGTATTGCAGTTGAGAAATGAATGCTGGATTGAGGTTTGCTTGTGGTGGCTATTTGTAACAGGAGTTGCTAGATTTTGAATTTAAATTTTAAATCTACAACATTGGACATTTGGCTTCAAAAGGTGAATTTAAAGTTTCACCATCTTTCCTTTTCTAAGATTATTACCTCCATGCAAAATTAGGGTGAAATAGTGGAAGAGAGTTGATATTCGGGTAGAGAGTTAGAATTCACCTCTATTGGTGGAAGGCACATAGCCAGGACATTGAGTCAGTTCACTACATATATAGAGTTAATGATTGCAAAGGACCATCTAGTAACCCTGCATCCCACAAGAGCCATATGAACAAACCAAATGTGAAAACTGTTCATGATTTAGAATATTGGAATTTCAAAATGTAAAACAAGATGTTTTAAATTTTAAATTTAGAAAGTATTGCAGTTGAGAAATGAATGCTGGATTGAGGTTTGCTTGTGGTGGCTATTTGTAACAGGAGTTGCTAGATTTTGAATTTAAATTTTAAATCTACTACATTTGACATTTGGCTTCAAAAGGTGAATTTAAAGTTTCACCATCATTCTTTTTCTAAGAATATTACCTCCATGCAAAATCAGGGTGAAATAGTGGAAGAGAGTTGATATTCGGGAAGAGAGTTAGAATTTACCTTTCTTGGTGGAAGGCACATAGCCAGGACATTGAGTCAGTTCACTACATACATAGAGTTAATGATTGCAAAGGACCATCTAGTAACCCTGCATCCCACAAAAGGCATATGAACAAACCAAATGTGAAAATTGTTCATAATTTAAAATATTGGAATTTCAAAATGTAAAACAAGATGTTTTAAATTTTAAATTTAGAAAGTATTGCAGTTGAGAAATGAATGCTGGATTGAGGTTTGATTGTGGTGGCTATTTGTAACAGGAGTTGCTAGATTTTGAATCTAAATTTTAAATCTACTACATTTGACATTTGGCTTCAAAAGGTGAATTTAAAGTTTCACCATCTTTCCTTTTCTAAGAATATTACCTCCATGCAAAATCAGGGAGAAATAGTGGAAGAGAGTTGATATTCGGGAAGAGAGTTAGACTTTACCTTCCTTGGTGGAAGGCACATAGCCAGGACATTGAGTCAGTTCACTACATATATAGAGTTAATGATTGCAAAGGACCATCTAGTAACCCTGCATCCCACAAAAGCCATATGAACAAACCCAATGTGAAAATTGTTCATAATTTAAAATATTGGAATTTCAAAATGTAAAACAAGATGTTTTAAATTTTAAATTTAGAAAGTATTGCAGTTGAGAAATGAATGCTGGATTGAGGTTTGCTTGTGGTGGCTATTTGTAACAGGAGTTGCTAGATTTTGAATTTAAATTTTAAATCTACTACATTTGACATTTGGCTCCAAAATGTTAATTTAAAGTTTCACCATCTTTCCTTTTCTAAGATTATTACCTCCATGCAAATTCAGGAAGAAATAGTGGAAGAGAGTTGATATTCTGGATGAGAGTTAGAATTACCTTTCATGGTGGAAGACACATAGCTAGGACATTGAGTCAGTTCACTACTTATATAGAGTTAATGATTGCAAAGGACCATCTAGTAACCCTGCATCCCACAAAAGGCATATGAACAAACCAAATATGAAAACTGTTCATAATTTAAAATTTTGAAAATTCAATATGTAAATCAAGAGGTTTTAAATTTTAAATTCAGAAAGTATTGCAGTTGAGAAATGAATGCTGGATTGAGGTTTGCTTGTGGTGGCTATTTGTAACAGGAGTTGCTAGATTTTGAATTTAAATTTTAGATCTACTACATTTGACATTTGACATAAGTTTGAACAACTTTCCTTTTCTAAGATTATTACCTCAATGCAAAATCAGGCTGAAATAGTGGAAGAGAGTTGATATTCTGGATGAGAGTTAGAATTACCTTTCATGGTGGAAGACACATTGCCAGGACATTGAGTCAGTTCACTACATATATAGAGTTAATGATTGCAAAGGACCATCTAGTAACCCTGCATCCCACAAAAGCCATATGAACAAACCCAATATGAAAATTGTTCATAATTTAAAATATTGGAATTTCAAAATGTAAAACAAGATGTTTTAAATTTTAAATTTAGAAAGTATTGCAGTTGAGAAATGAATGCTGGATTGAGGTTTGCTTGTGGTGGCTATTTGTAACAGGAGTTGCTAGATTTTGAATTTAAATTTTAAATCTACTACATTTGACATTTGGCTACAAAAGGTGAATTTAAAGTTTCACCATCTTTCCTTTTCTAAGATTATTACCTCAATGCAAAATCAGGCTGAAATAGTGGAAGAGAGTTGATATTCGGGAAGAGAGTTAGAATTACCTTTCATGGTGGAAGACACATAGCCAGGACATTGAGTCAGTTCACTACATATATAGAGTTAATGATTGCAAAGGACCATCTAGTAACCCTGCATCCCACAAAAGGCATATGAACAAACCCAATATGAAAATTGTTCATATTTTAAAATATTGGAATTTCCAAATGTAAAACAAGATGTTTTAAATTTTAAATTTAGAAAGTATTGCAGTTGAGAAATGAATGCTGGATTGAGGTTTGCTTGTGGTGGCTATTTGTAACAGGAGTTGCTAGATTTTGAATTTAAATATTAAATCTACTACATTTGACATTTGGCTCCAAAATGTTAATTTAAAGTTTCACCATCTTTCCTTTTCTAAGATTATTACCTCCATGCAAATTCAGGAAGAAATAGTGGAAGAGAGTTGATATTCTGGATGAGAGTTAGAATTACCTTTCATGGTGGAAGACACATAGCTAGGACATTGAGTCAGTTCACTACTTATATAGAGTTAATGATTGCAAAGGACCATCTAGTAACCCTGCATCCCACAAAAGGCATATGAACAAACCAAATATGAAAACTGTTCATAATTTAAAATTTTGAAAATTCAATATGTAAATCAAGAGGTTTTAAATTTTAAATTTAGAAAGTATTGCAGTTGAGAAATGAATGCTGGATTGAGGTTTGCTTGTGGTGGCTATTTGTAACAGGAGTTGCTAGATTTTGAATTTAAATTTTAGATCTACTACATTTGACATTTGACATAAGTTTCAACAACTTTCCTTTTCTAAGATTATTACCTCAATGCAAAATCAGGCAGAAATAGTGGAAGAGAGTTGATATTCTGGATGAGAGTTAGAATTACCTTTCATGGTGGAAGGCACATTGCCAGGACATTGAGTCAGTTCACTACATATATAGAGTTAATGATTGCAAAGGACCATCTAGTAACCCTGCATCCCACAAAAGGCATATGAACAAACCCAATATGAAAATTGTTCATAATTTAAAATATTGGAATTTCAAAATGTAAAACAAGATGTTTTAAATTTTAAATTTAGAAAGTATTGCAGTTGAGAAATGAATGCTGGATTGAGGTTTGCTTGTGGTGGCTATTTGTAACAGGAGTTGCTAGATTTTGAATTTAAATTTTAGATCTACTACATTTGACATTTGACATAAGTTTCAACAACTTTCCTTTGCTAAGATTATTACCTCAATGCAAAATCAGGGAGAAATAGTGGAAGAGAGTTGATATTCGGGAAGAGAGTTAGAATTACCTTTCTTGGTGGAAGGCACATAGCCAGGACATTGAGTCAGTTCACTACATATATAGAGTTAATGATTGCAAAGGACCATCTAGTAACCCTGCATCCCACAAAAGGCATATGAACAAACCAAATATGAAAACTGTTCATAATTTAAAATTTCGAAATTTCAATATGTAAATCAAGAGGTTTTAAACTTTAAATTTAGAAAGTATTGCAGTTGAGAAATGAATGCTGGATTGAGGTTTGCTTGTGGTGGCTATTTGTAACAGGAGTTGCTAGATTTTGAATTTAAATTTTAGATCTACTACATTTGACATTTGACATAAGTTTCAACAACTTTCCTTTTCTAAGATTATTACCTCAATGCAAAATCAGGCTGAAATAGTGGAAGAGAGATGATATTCTGGATGAGAGTTAGAATTACCTTTCATGGTGGAAGACACATTGCCAGGACATTGAGTCAGTTCACTACATATATAGAGTTAATGATTGCAAAGGACAATCTAGTAACCCTGCATCCCACAAAAGGCAAATGAACAAACCCAATATGAAAATTGTTCATAATTTAAAATATTGGAATTTCAAAATGTAAAACAACATGTTTTAAATTTTAAATTTAGAAAGTATTGCAGTTGAGAAATGAATGCTGGATTGAGGTTTGCTTGTGGTGGCTATTTGTAACAGCAGTTGCTAGGTTTTGAATTTAAATTTTAAATCTACTACATTTGACATAAGTTTCAACAACTTTCCTTTTCTAAGATTATTACCTCAATGCAAAATCAGGCTGAAATAGTGGAAGAGAGTTGATATTCGGGAAGAGAGTTAGAATTTACCTTTCTTGGTGGAAGGCACATAGCCAGGACATTGAGTCAGTTCACTACATATATAGAGTTAATGATTGCAAAGGACCATCTAGTAACCCTGCATCCCACAAAAGGCATATGAACAAACCAAATGTGAAAATTGTTCATGATTTAAAATATTGGAATTTCAAAATGTAAAACAAGATGTTTTAAATTTTAAATTTAGAAAGTATTGCAGTTGAGAAATGAATCCTGGATTGAGGTTTGCTTGTGGTGGCTATTTGTAACAGGAGTTGCTAGATTTTGAATTTAAATTTTAGATCTACTACATTTGACATTTGGCTTTAAAAGGTGAATTTAAAGTTTCAACAACTTTCCTTTTCTAAGATTATTACCTCAATGCAAAATCAGGCTGAAATAGTGGAAGAGAGTTGATATTCGGGAAGAGACTTAGAATTACCTTTCATGGTGGAAGACACATTGCCAGGACATTGAGTCAGTTCACTACATATATAGAGTTAATGATTGCAAAGGACCATCTAGTAACCCTGCATCCCACAAAAGGCATATGAACAAACCAAATGTGAAAATTGTTCATGATTTAAAATATTGGAATTTCAAAATGTAAAACAAGATGTTTTAAATTTTAAATTTAGAAAGTATTGCAGTTGAGAAATGAATCCTGGATTGAGGTTTGCTTGTGGTGGCTATTTGTAACAGGAGTTGCTAGATTTTGAATTTAAATTTTAGATCTACTACATTTGACATTTGGCTTTAAAAGGTGAATTTAAAGTTTCAACAACTTTCCTTTTCTAAGATTATTACCTCAATGCAAAATCAGGCTGAAATAGTGGAAGAGAGTTGATATTCGGGAAGAGACTTAGAATTACCTTTCATGGTGGAAGACACATTGCCAGGACATTGAGTCAGTTCACTACATATATAGAGTTAATGATTGCAAAGGACCATCTAGTAACCCTGCATCCCACAAAAGGCATATGAACAAACCAAATGTGAAAATTGTTCATGATTTAAAATATTGGAATTTCAAAATGTAAAACAAGATGTTTTAAATTTTAAATTTAGAAAGTATTGCAGTTGAGAAATGAATCCTGGATTGAGGTTTGCTTGTGGTGGCTATTTGTAACAGGAGTTGCTAGATTTTGAATTTAAATTTTAGATCTACTACAATTGACATTTGACATAAGTTTGAACAACTTTCCTTTTCTAAGATTATTACCTCAATGCAAAATCAGGCTGAAATAGTGGAAGAGAGTTGATATTCTGGATGAGAGTTAGAATTACCTTTCATGGTGGAAGACACATTGCCAGGACATTGAGTCAGTTCACTACATATATAGAGTTAATGATTGCAAAGGACCATCTAGTAACCCTGCATCCCACAAAAGGCATATGAACAAACCCAATATAAAAATTGTTCATAATTTAAAATATTGGAATTTCCAAATGTAAAACAAGATGTTTTAAATTTTAAATTTAGAAAGTATTGCAGTTGAGAAATGAATGCTTGATTGAGGTTTGCTTGTGGTGGCTATTTGTAACAGGAGTTGCTAGATTTTGAATTTAAATTTTAAATCTACTACATTTGACATTTGGCTTCAAAAGGTGAATTTAAAGTTTCACCATCTTTCCTTTTCTAAGAATATTACCTCCATGCAAAATCAGGGAGAAATAGTTGAAGAGAGTTGATATTCGGGAAGACAGTTAGACTTTACCTTCCTTGGTGGAAGGCACATAGCCAGGACATTGAGTCAGTTCACTACATATATAGAGTTAATGATTGCAAAGGACCATCTAGTAACCCTGCATCCCACAAAAGCCATATGAACAAACCCAATATGAAAATTGTTCATAATTTAAAATATTGGAATTTCAAAATGTAAAACAAGATGTTTTAAATTTTAAATTTAGAAAGTATTGCAGTTGAGAAATGAATGCTGGATTGAGGTTTGCTTGTGGTGGCTATTTGTAACAGGAGTTGCTAGATTTTGAATTTAAATTTTAGATCTACTACATTTGACATTTGACATAAGTTTCAACGACTTTCCTTTTCTAAGATTATTAACTCAATGCAAAATCAGGCTGAAATAGTGGAAGAGAGTTGATATTCGCGAAGAGAGTTAGAATTTACCTTTCTTGGTGGAAGGCACATAGCCAGGACATTGAGTCAGTTCACTACATATATAGAGTTAATGATTGCAAAGGACCATCTAGTAACCCTGCATCCCACAAAAGGCATATGAACAAACCAAATATGAAAACTGTTCATAATTTAAAATTTTGAAAATTCAATATGTAAATCAAGAGGTTTTAAATTTTAAATTTAGAAAGTATTGCAGTTGAGAAATGAATGCTGGATTGAGCATTGCTTGTGGTGGCTATTTGTAACAGGAGTTGCTAGATTTTGAATTTAAATTTTAGATCTACTACATTTGACATTTGACATCGGTTTCAACAACTTTCCTTTTCTAAGATTATTACCTCAATGCAAAATCAGGCTGAAATAGTGGAAGAGAGTTGATATTCGGGAAGAGAGTTAGAATTACCTTTCATGGTGGAAGACACATTGCCAGGACATTGAGTCAGTTCACTACATATATAGAGTTAATGATTGCAAAGGACCATCTAGTAACCCTGCATCCCACAAAAGGCATATGAACAAACCAAATATGAAAACTGTTCATAATTTAAAATTTCAAAATTTCAAAATGTAAATCAAGATGTTTTAAATTTTAAATTTAGAAAGTATTGCAGTTGAGAAATGAATGCTGGATTGAGGTTTGCTTGTGGTGGCTATTTGTAACAGGAGTTGCTAGATTTTGAATTTAAATTTTAAATCTACTACATTTGACATTTGGCTTCAAAAGGTGAATTTAAAGTTTCACCATCTTTCCTTTTCTAAGATTATTACCTCCATGCAAAATCAAGGTGAAATAGTGGAAGAGAGTTGATATCCTGGAAGAGGCTAGGCATTACCTCTGTTGGTGGAAGACACATAGCCAGGACATTGATTCAGTTCACTACATATATAGAGTTAATGATTGCAAAGGACCATCTAGTAACCCTGCATTCCACAAAAGGCATATGAACAAACCCAATATGAAAATTGTTCATAATTTAAAATATTGGAATTTCCAAATGTAAAACAAGATGTTTTAAATTTTAAATTTAGAAAGTATTGCAGTTGAGAAATGAATGCTGGATTGAGGTTTGTTTGTGGTGGCTATTTGTAACAGGAGTTGCTAGATTTTGAATTTAAATTTTAAATCTACTACATTTGACATTTGACATAAGTTTCAACAACTTTCCTTTTCTAAGATTATTACCTCAATGCAAAATCAGGGAAAAATAGTGGAAGAGAGTTGATATTCGGGAAGAGAGTTAGAATTTACCTTTCTTGGTGGAAGGCACATAGCCAGGACATTGAGTCAGTTCACTACATATAATATTATAGAGTTAATGATTGCAAAGGACCATCTAGTAACCCTGCATCCCACAAAAGGCATATAAACAAACCAAATATGAAAACTGTTCATAATTTAAAATTTCGAAATTTCAATATGTAAATCAAGAGGTTTTAAACTTTAAATTTAGAAAGTATTGCAGTTGAGAAATGAATGCTGGATTGAGGTTTGCTTGTGGTGGCTATTTGTAACAGGAGTTGCTAGATTTTGAATTTAAATTTTAGATCTACTACATTTGACATTTGACATAAGTTTCAACAACTTTCCTTTTCTAAGATTATTACCTCAATGCAAAATCAGGCTGAAATAGTGGAAGAGAGATGATATTCTGGATGAGAGTTAGAATTACCTTTCATGGTGGAAGACACATTGCCAGGACATTGAGTCAGTTCACTACATATATAGAGTTAATGATTGCAAAGGACAATCTAGTAACCCTGCATCCCACAAAAGGCATATGAACAAACCCAATATGAAAATTGTTCATAATTTAAAATATTGGAATTTCAAAATGTAAAACAAGATGTTTTAAATTTTAAATTTAGAAAGTATTGCAGTTGAGAAATGAATGCTGGATTGAGGTTTGCTTGTGGTGGCTATTTGTAACAGGAGTTGCTAGATTTTGAATTTAAATTTTAAATCTACTACATTTGACATTTGGCTTCAAAAGGTGAATTTAAAGTTTCACCATCTTTCCTTTTCTAAGAATAATACCTCCATGCAAAATCAGGCAGAAATAGTGGAAGAGAGTTGATATTCGGGAAGAGAGTTAGAATTTACCTTTCATGGTGGAAGACACATTGCCAGGACATTGAGTCAGTTCACTACATATATAGAGTTAATGATTGCAAAGGACCATGTAGTAACCCTGCATCCCACAAAAGGCATATAAACAAACACAATATGAAAACTGTTCATAATTTAAAATTTCAAAATTTCAAAATGTAAATCAAGATGTTTTAAATTTCAAATTTAGAAAGTATTGCAGTTGAGAAATGAATGCTGGATTGAGGTTTGCTTGTGGTGGCTATTTGTAACAGGAGTTGCTAGATTTTGAATTTAAATTTTAAATCTACTACATTTGACATTTGGCTTTAAAAGGTGAATTTAAAGTTTCACCATCTTTCCTTTTCTAAGATTATTACCTCCATGCAAAATCAAGGTGAAATAGTGGAAGAGAGTTGATATCCTGGAAGAGGCTAGGCATTACCTCTGTTGGTGGAAGACACATTGCCAGGACATTGATTCAGTTCACTACATATATAGAGTTAATGACTGCAAAGGACCATCTAGTAACCCTGCATCCCACAAAAGGCATATGAACAAACCCAATATGAAAATTGTTCATAATTTAAAATATTGGAATTTCCAAATGTAAAACAAGATGTTTTAAATTTTAAATTTAGAAAGTATTGCAGTTGAGAAATGAATGCTGGATTGAGGTTTGTTTGTGGTGGCTATTTGTAACAGGAGTTGCTAGATTTTGAATTTAAATTTTAGATCTACTACATTTGACATTTGACATAAGTTTCAACGACTTTCCTTTTCTAAGATTATTACCTCAATGCAAAATCAGGCTGAAATAGTGGAAGAGAGTTGATATTCGCGAAGAGAGTTAGAATTTACCTTTCTTGGTGGAAGGCACATAGCCAGGACATTGAGTCAGTTCACTACATATATAGAGTTAATGATTGCAAAGGACCATCTAGTAACCCTGCATCCCACAAAAGGCATATGAACAAACCAAATATGAAAACTGTTCATAATTTAAAATTTTGAAAATTCAATATGTAAATCAAGAGGTTTTAAATTTTAAATTTAGAAAGTATTGCAGTTGAGAAATGAATGCTGGATTGAGCATTGCTTGTGGTGGCTATTTGTAACAGGAGTTGCTAGATTTTGAATTTAAATTTTAGATCTACTACATTTGACATTTGACATCGGTTTCAACAACTTTCCTTTTCTAAGATTATTACCTCAATGCAAAATCAGGCTGAAATAGTGGAAGAGAGTTGATATTCGGGAAGAGAGTTAGAATTACCTTTCAAGGTGGAAGACACATTGCCAGGACATTGAGTCAGTTCACTACATATATAGAGTTAATGATTGCAAAGGACCATCTAGTAACCCTGCATCCCACAAAAGGCATATAAACAAACCAAATATGAAAACTGTTCATAATTTAAAATTTCGAAATTTCAATATGTAAATCAAGAGGTTTTAAACTTTAAATTTAGAAAGTATTGCAGTTGAGAAATGAATGCTGGATTGAGGTTTGCTTGTGGTGGCTATTTGTAACAGGAGTTGCTAGATTTTGAATTTAAATTTTAGATCTACTACATTTGACATTTGACATAAGTTTCAACAACTTTCAAAATCTAGCAACTCCTGTTACAAATAGCCACCACAAGCAAACCTCAATCCAGCATTCATTTCTCAACTGCAATACTTTCTAAATTTGAAATTTAAAACATCTTGATTTACATTTTGAAATTTTGAATTTAAATTTTAAATCTACTACATTTGACATTTGACATAAGTTTCAACAACTTTCCTTTTCTAAGATTATTACCTCAATGCAAAATCAGGGAGAAATAGTGGAAGAGAGTTGATATTCGGGAAGAGAGTTAGAATTTACCTTTCTTGGTGGAAGGCACATAGCCAGGACATTGAGTCAGTTCACTACTCATAATATTATAGAGTTAATGATTGCAAAGGACCATCTAGTAACCCTGCATCCCACAAAAGGCATATGAACAAACCAAATATGAAAACTGTTCATAATTTAAAATTTCGAAATTTCAATATGTAAATCGAGAGGTTTTAAACTTTAAATTTAGAAAGTATTGCAGTTGAGAAATGAATGCTGGATTGAGGTTTGCTTGTGGTGGCTATTTGTAACAGGAGTTGCTAGATTTTGAATTTAAATTTTAGATCTACTACATTTGACATTTGACATAAGTTTCAACAACTTTCCTTTTCTAAGATTATTACCTCAATGCAAAATCAGGGAGAAATAGTGGAAGAGAGTTGATATTCGCGAAGAGAGTTAGAATTTACCTTTCTTGGTGGAAGGCACATAGCCAGGACATTGAGTCAGTTCACTACATATATAGAGTTAATGATTGCAAAGGACCATCTAGTAACCCTGCATCCCACAAAAGGCATATAAACAAACCAAATATGAAAACTGTTCATAATTTAAAATTTCGAAATTTCAATATGTAAATCAAGAGGTTTTAAACTTTAAATTTAGAAAGTATTGCAGTTGAGAAATGAATGCTGGATTGAGGTTTATATTTGTAACAGGAGTTGCTAGATTTTGAATTTAAATTTTAGATCTACTACATTTGACATTTGACATAAGTTTCAACAACTTTCCTTTTCTAAGATTATTACCTCAATGCAAAATCAGGCTGAAATAGTGGAAGAGAGATGATATTCTGGATGAGAGTTAGAATTACCTTTCATGGTGGAAGACACATTGCCAGGACATTGAGTCAGTTCACTACATATATAGAGTTAATGATTGCAAAGGACAATCTAGTAACCCTGCATCCCACAAAAGGCATATGAACAAACCCAATATGAAAATTGTTCATAATTTAAAATATTGGAATTTCAAAATGTAAAACAAGATGTTTTAAATTTTAAATTTAGAAAGTATTGCAGTTGAGAAATGAATGCTGGATTGAGGTTTGCTTGTGGTGGCTATTTGTAACAGGAGTTGCTAGATTTTGAATTTAAATTTTAAATCTACTACATTTGACATTTGGCTTCAAAAGGTGAATTTAAAGTTTCACCATCTTTCCTTTTCTAAGAATAATACCTCCATGCAAAATCAGGCAGAAATAGTGGAAGAGAGTTGATATTCGGGAAGAGAGTTAGAATTTACCTTTCATGGTGGAAGACACATTGCCAGGACATTGAGTCAGTTCACTACATATATAGAGTTAATGATTGCAAAGGACCATGTAGTAACCCTGCATCCCACAAAAGGCATATAAACAAACACAATATGATAACTGTTCATAATTTAAAATTTCAAAATTTCGAAATGTAAATCAAGATGTTTTAAATTTCAAATTTAGAAAGTATTGCAGTTGAGAAATGAATGCTGGATTGAGGTTTGCTTGTGGTGGCTATTTGTAACAGGAGTTGCTAGATTTTGAATTTAAATTTTAAATCTACTACATTTGACATTTGGCTTTAAAAGGTGAATTTAAAGTTTCACCATCTTTCCTTTTCTAAGATTATTACCTCCATGCAAAATCAAGGTGAAATAGTGGAAGAGAGTTGATATCCTGGAAGAGGCTAGGCATTACCTCTGTTGGTGGAAGACACATTGCCAGGACATTGATTCAGTTCACTACATATATAGAGTTAATGACTGCAAAGGACCATCTAGTAACCCTGCATCCCACAAAAGGCATATGAACAAACCCAATATGAAAATTGTTCATAATTTAAAATATTGGAATTTCCAAATGTAAAACAAGATGTTTTAAATTTTGAATTTAGAAAGTATTGCAGTTGAGAAATGAATGCTGGATTGAGGTTTGCTTGTGGTGGCTATTTGTAACAGGAGTTGCTAGATTTTGAATTTAAATTTTAAATCTACTACATTTGACATTTGACATAAGTTTCAACAACTTTCCTTTTCTAAGATTATTACCTCAATGCAAAATCAGGCTGAAATAGTGGAAGAGAGATGATATTCTGGATGAGAGTTAGAATTACCTTTCATGGTGGAAGACACATTGCCAGGACATTGAGTCAGTTCACTACATATATAGAGTTAATGATTGCAAAGGACAATCTAGTAACCCTGCATCCCACAAAAGGCATATGAACAAACCCAATGTGAAAATTGTTCATAATTTAAAATATTGGAATTTCAAAATGTAAAACAAGATGTTTTAAATTTTAAATTTAGAAAGTATTGCAGTTGAGAAATGAATGCTGGATTGAGGTTTGCTTGTGGTGGCTATTTGTAACAGGAGTTGCTAGATTTTGAATTTAAATTTTAAATCTACTACATTTGACATTTGGCTTCAAAAGGTGAATTTAAAGTTTCACCATCTTTCCTTTTCTAAGAATAATACCTCCATGCAAAATCAGGCAGAAATAGTGGAAGAGAGTTGATATTCGGGAAGAGAGTTAGAATTTACCTTTCATGGTGGAAGACACATTGCCAGGACATTGAGTCAGTTCACTACATATATAGAGTTAATGATTGCAAAGGACCATGTAGTAACCCTGCATCCCACAAAAGGCATATAAACAAACACAATATGAAAACTGTTCATAATTTAAAATTTCAAAATTTCGAAATGTAAATCAAGATGTTTTAAATTTCAAATTTAGAAAGTATTGCAGTTGAGAAATGAATGCTGGATTGAGGTTTGCTTGTGGTGGCTATTTGTAACAGGAGTTGCTAGATTTTGAATTTAAATTTTAAATCTACTACATTTGACATTTGGCTTTAAAAGGTGAATTTAAAGTTTCACCATCTTTCCTTTTCTAAGATTATTACCTCCATGCAAAATCAAGGTGAAATAGTGGAAGAGAGTTGATATCCTGGAAGAGGCTAGGCATTACCTCTGTTGGTGGAAGACACATTGCCAGGACATTGATTCAGTTCACTACATATATAGAGTTAATGACTGCAAAGGACCATCTAGTAACCCTGCATCCCACAAAAGGCATATGAACAAACCCAATATGAAAATTGTTCATAATTTAAAATATTGGAATTTCCAAATGTAAAACAAGATGTTTTAAATTTTGAATTTAGAAAGTATTGCAGTTGAGAAATGAATGCTGGATTGAGGTTTGCTTGTGGTGGCTATTTGTAACAGGAGTTGCTAGATTTTGAATTTAAATTTTAAATCTACTACATTTGACATTTGACATAAGTTTCAACAACTTTCCTTTTCTAAGATTATTACCTCAATGCAAAATCAGGGAGAAATAGTGGAAGAGAGTTGATATTCGGGAAGAGAGTTAGAATTTACCTTTCTTGGTGGAAGGCACATAGCCAGGACATTGAGTCAGTTCACTACTCATAATATTATAGAGTTAATGATTGCAAAGGACCATCTAGTAACCCTGCATCCCACAAAAGGCATATGAACAAACCAAATATGAAAACTGTTCATAATTTAAAATTTCGAAATTTCAATATGTAAATCGAGAGGTTTTAAACTTTAAATTTAGAAAGTATTGCAGTTGAGAAATGAATGCTGGATTGAGGTTTGCTTGTGGTGGCTATTTGTAACAGGAGTTGCTAGATTTTGAATTTAAATTTTAGATCTACTACATTTGACATTTGACATAAGTTTCAACAACTTTCCTTTTCTAAGATTATTACCTCAATGCAAAATCAGGGAGAAATAGTGGAAGAGAGTTGATATTCGCGAAGAGAGTTAGAATTTACCTTTCTTGGTGGAAGGCACATAGCCAGGACATTGAGTCAGTTCACTACATATATAGAGTTAATGATTGCAAAGGACCATCTAGTAACCCTGCATCCCACAAAAGGCATATAAACAAACCAAATATGAAAACTGTTCATAATTTAAAATTTCGAAATTTCAATATGTAAATCAAGAGGTTTTAAACTTTAAATTTAGAAAGTATTGCAGTTGAGAAATGAATGCTGGATTGAGGTTTGCTTGTGGTGGCTATTTGTAACAGGAGTTGCTAGATTTTGAATTTAAATTTTAGATCTACTACATTTGACATTTGACATAAGTTTCAACAACTTTCCTTTTCTAAGATTATTACCTCAATGCAAAATCAGGCTGAAATAGTGGAAGAGAGATGATATTCTGGATGAGAGTTAGAATTACCTTTCATGGTGGAAGACACATTGCCAGGACATTGAGTCAGTTCACTACATATATAGAGTTAATGATTGCAAAGGACCATCTAGTAACCCTGCACCCCACAAAAGGCATATGAACAAACCCAATATGAAAATTGTTCATAATTTAAAATATTGGAATTTCATAATGTAAAACAAGATGTTTTAAATTTTAAATTTAGAAAGTATTGCAGTTGAGAAATGAATGCTGGATTGAGGTTTGCTTGTGGTGGCTATTTGTAACAGGAGTTGCTAGATTTTGAATTTAAATTTTAAATCTACTACATTTGACATTTGGCTTCAAAAGGTGAATTTAAAGTTTCACCATCTTTCCTTTTCTAAGAATAATACCTCCATGCAAAATCAGGCTGAAATAGTGGAAGAGAGTTGATATTCGGGAAGAGAGTTAGAATTTACCTTTCATGGTGGAAGACACATTGCCAGGACATTGAGTCAGTTCACTACATATATAGAGTTAATGATTGCAAAGGACCATGTAGTAACCCTGCATCCCACAAAAGGCATATAAACAAACACAATATGAAAACTGTTCATAATTTAAAATTTCAAAATTTCAAAATGTAAATCAAGATGTTTTAAATTTCAAATTTAGAAAGTATTGCAGTTGAGAAATGAATGCTGGATTGAGGTTTGCTTGTGGTGGCTATTTGTAACAGGAGTTGCTAGATTTTGAATTTAAATTTTAAATCTACTACATTTGACATTTGACATAAGTTTGAACAACTTTCCTTTTCTAAGATTATTACCTCAATGCAAAATCAGGTAGAAATAGTGGAAGAGAGTTGATATTCTGGATGAGAGTTAGAATTACCTTTCATGGTGGAAGACACATTGCCAGGACATTGAGTCAGTTCACTACATATATAGAGTTAATGATTGCAAAGGACCATCTAGTAACCCTGCATCCCACAAAAGGCATATGAACAAACCAAATGTGAAAACTCTTCATGATTTAAAATTTTGAAATTTCAATATGTAAATTGAGAGGTTTTGAATATTAAATTTAGAAAGTATTGCAGTTGAGAAATGAATGCTGGATTGAGGTTTGCTTGTGGTGGCTATTTGTAACAGGAGTTGCTAGATTTTGAATTTAAATTTTAAATCTACTACATTTGACATTTGGCTCCAAACTGTTAATTTAAAGTTTCACCATCTTTCCTTTTCTAAGAATATTACCTCCATGCAAAATCAGGTAGAAATAGTGGAAGAGAGTTGATATTCTGGATGAGAGTTAGAATTACCTTTAATGGTGGAAGGCACATAGCCAGGACATTGAGTCAGTTCACTACATATATAGAGTTAATGATTGCAAAGGACCATCTAGTAACCCTGCATCCCACAAAAGGCATATACACAAACCAAATATGAAAACTGTTCATAATTTAAAATTTCGAAATTTCAATATGTAAATCAAGAGGTTTTAAACTTTAAATTTAGAAAGTATTGCAGTTGAGAAATGAATGCTGGATTGAGGTTTGCTTGTGGTGGCTATTTGTAACAGGAGTTGCTAGATTTTGAATTTAAATTTTAGATCTACTACATTTGACATTTGACATAAGTTTGATCAACTTTCCTTTTCTAAGATTATTACCTCCATGCAAAATTAGGGTGAAATAGTGGAAGAGAGTTGATATTCTGGATGAGAGTTAGAATTACCTTTCATGGTGGAAGACACATAGCCAGGACATTGAGTCAGTTCACTACATATATAGAGTTAATGATTGCAAAGGACCATCTAGTAACCCTGCATCCCACAAAAGGCATATACACAAACCAAATATGAAAACTGTTCATAATTTAAAATTTCGAAATTTCAATATGTAAATCAAGAGGTTTTAAACTTTAAATTTAGAAAGTATTGCAGTTGAGAAATGAATGCTGGATTGAGGTTTGCTTGTGGTGGCTATTTGTAACAGGAGTTGCTAGATTTTGAATTTAAATTTTAGATCTACTACATTTGACATTTGACATAAGTTTGAACAACTTTCCTTTTCTAAGATTATTACCTCCATGCAAAATTAGGGTGAAATAGTGGAAGAGAGTTGATATTCTGGATGAGAGTTAGAATTACCTTTCATGGTGGAAGACACATAGCCAGGACATTGAGTCAGTTCACTACATATATAGAGTTAATGATTGCAAAGGACCATCTAGTAACCCTGCATCCCACAAAAGGCACATGCACAAACCCAATATGCAAATTGTTCATAATTTAAAATATTGGAATTTCAAAATGTAAAACAAGATGTTTTAAATTTTAAATTTAGAAAGTATTGCAGTTGAGAAATGAATGCTGGATTGAGGTTTGTTTGTGGTGGCTATTTGTAACAGGAGTTGCTAGATTTTGAATTTAAATTTTAAATCTACTACATTTGACATTTGGCTTCAAAAGGTGAATTTAAAGTTTCACCATCTTTCCTTTTCTAAGATTATTACCTCCATGCAAAATAAGGGTGAAATAGTGGAAGAGAGTTGATATTCTGGATGAGAGTTAGAATTACCTTTCATGGTGGAAGACACATAGCCAGGACATTGAGTCAGTTCACTACTTATATAGAGTTAATGATTGCAAAGGACCATCTAGTAACCCTGCATCCCACAAAAGGCATATGAACAAACCAAATATGAAAACTGTTCATAATTTAAAATTTCGAAATTTCAATATGTAAATCAAGAGGTTTTAAACTTTAAATTTAGAAAGTATTGCAGTTGAGAAATGAATGCTCGATTGAGGTTTGCTTGTGGTGGCTATTTGTAACAGGAGTTGCTAGATTTTGAATTTAAATTTTAGATCTACTACATTTGACATTTGGCTTCAAAAGGTGAATTTAAATTTTCACCATCTTTCCTTTTCTAAGATTATTACCTCAATGCAAAATCAGGGAGAAATAGTGGAAGAGAGTTGATATTCGCGAAGAGAGTTAGAATTTACCTTTCTTGGTGGAAGGCACATAGCCAGGACATTGAGTCAGTTCACTACATATATAGAGTTAATGATTGCAAAGGACCATCTAGTAACCCTGCATCCCACAAAAGGGATATGAACAAACCAAATATGAAAACTGTTCATAATTTAAAATTTCGAAATTTCAATATGTAAATCAAGAGGTTTTAAACTTTAAATTTAGAAAGTATTGCAGTTGAAAAATGAATGCTCGATTGAGGTTTGCTTGTGGTGGCTATTTGTAACAGGAGTTGCTAGATTTTGAATTTAAATTTTAGATCTACTACATTTGGCATTTGACATAAGTTTGAACAACTTTCCTTTTCTAAGATTATTACCTCAATGCAAAATCAGGTAGAAATAGTGGAAGAGAGTTGATATTCTGGATGAGAGTTAGAATTACCTTTCATGGTGGAAGACACATTGCCAGGACATTGAGTCAGTTCACTACATATATAGAGTTAATGATTGCAAAGGACCATCTAGTAACCCTGCATCCCACAAAAGGCATTGAAACAAACACAATATGAAAATTGTTCATAATTTAAAATATTGGAATTTCAAAATGTAAAATAAGATGTTTTAAATTTTAAATTTAGAAAGTATTGCAGTTGAGAAATGAATGCTGGATTGAGGTTTGCTTGTGGTGGCTATTTGTAACAGGAGTTGCTAGATTTTGAATTTAAATTTTAAATCTACTACATTTGACATTTGGCTTCAAAAGGTGAATTTAAAGTTTCACCATCTTTCCTTTTCTAAGAATATTACCTCCATGCAAAATCAAGGAGAAATAGTGGAAGAGAGTTGATATTCGGGAAGAGAGTTAGAATTTACCTTTATTGGTGGAAGGCACATAGCCAGGACATTGAGTCAGTTCACTACATATATAGAGTTAATGATTGCAAAGGACCATCTAGTAACCCTGCATCCCACAAAAGGCATATGAACAAACGAAATATGAAAACTGTTCATAATTTAAAATTTTGAAAATTCAATATGTAAATCAAGAGGTTTTAAACTTTAAATTTAGAAAGTATTGCAGTTGAGAAATGAATGCTCGATTGAGGTTTGCTTGTGGTGGCTATTTGTAACAGGAGTTGCTAGATTTTGAATTTAAATTTTAGATCTACTACATTTGACATTTGACATAAGTTTCAACAACTTTCCTTTTCTAAGATTATTACCTCAATGCAAAATCAGGCTGAAATAGTGGAAGAGAGTTGATATTCTGGATGAGAGTTAGAATTACCTTTCATGGTGGAAGACACATTGCCAGGACATTGAGTCAGTTCACTACATATATAGAGTTAATGATTGCAAAGGACCATCTAGTAACCCTGCATCCCACAAAAGGCATATGAACAAACCAAATGTGAAAACTCTTCATAATTTAAAATTTTGAAATTTCAATATGTAAATTGAGAGGTTTTGAATATTAAATTTAGAAAGTATTGCAGTTGAGAAATGAATGCTGGATTGAGGTTTGCTTGTGGTGGCTATTTGTAACAGGAGTTGCTAGATTTTGAATTTAAATTTTAAATCTACTACATTTGACATTTGGCTCCAAACTGTTAATTTAAAGTTTCACCATCTTTCCTTTTCTAAGAATATTACCTCCATGCAAAATCAGGTAGAAATAGTGGAAGAGAGTTGATATTCTGGATGAGAGTTAGAATTACCTTTAATGGTGGAAGGCACATAGCCAGGACATTGAGTCAGTTCACTACTTATATAGAGTTAATGATTGCAAAGGACCATCTAGTAACCCTGCATCCCACAAAAGGTATATGAACAAACCAAATATAAAAACTGTTCATAATTTAAAATTTTGAAATTTCAATATGTAAATCAAGAAGTTTTAAATTTTAAATTTAGAAAGTATTGCCATTGAGAAATGAATGCTGGATTGAGGTTTGCTTGTGGTGGCTATTTGTAACAGGAGTTGCTAGATTTTGAATTTAAATTTTAAATCTACTACATTTGACATTTGGCTTCAAAAGGTGAATTTAAAGTTTCACCATCTTTCCTTTTCTAAGAATATTACCTCCATGCAAAATCAGGGAGAAATAGTGGAAGTGAGTTGATATTCGGGAAGAGAGTTAGAATTTACCTTTCTTGGTGGAAGGCACATAGCCAAGACATTGAGTCAGTTCACTACATATATAGAGTTAATGATTGCAAAGGACCATCTAGTAACCCTGCATTCCACAAAAGGCATATACACAAACCCAATATGAAAATTGTTCATAATTTAAAATATTGAAATTTCAAAATCTAAAACAAGATGTTTTAAATTTTAAATTTAGAAAGTATTGCAGTTGAGAAATGAATGCTGGATTGAGGTTTGCTTGTGGTGGCTATTTGTAACAGGAGTTGCTAGATTTTGAATTTAAATTTTAAATCTACTACATTTGACATTTGGCTTCAAAAGGTGAATTTAAAGTTTCACCATCTTTCCTTTTCTAAGAATATTACCTCCATGCAAAATCAGGGAGAAATAGTGGAAGTGAGTTGATATTCGGGAAGAGAGTTAGAATTTACCTTTCTTGGTGGAAGGCACATAGCCAGGACATTGAGTCAGTTCACTACATATATAGAGTTAATGATTGCAAAGGACCATCTAGTAACCCTGCATTCCACAAAAGGCATATACACAAACCCAATATGAAAATTGTTCATAATTTAAAATATTGAAATTTCATAATCTAAAACAAGATGTTTTAAATTTTAAATTTAGAAAGTATTGCAGTTGAGAAATGAATGCTGGATTGAGGTTTGCTTGTGGTGGCTATTTGTAACAGGAGTTGCTAGATTTTGAATTTAAATTTTAAATCTACTACATTTGACATTTGGCTTCAAAAGGTGAATTTAAAGTTTCACCATCTTTCCTTTTCTAAGAATATTACCTCCATGCAAAATCAGGGAGAAATAGTGGAAGTGAGTTGATATTCGGGAAGAGAGTTAGAATTTACCTTTCTTGGTGGAAGGCACATAGCCAGGACATTGAGTCAGTTCACTACATATATAGAGTTAATGATTGCAAAGGACCATCTAGTAACCCTGCATTCCACAAAAGGCATATACACAAACCCAATATGAAAATTGTTCATAATTTAAAATATTGAAATTTCAAAATCTAAAACAAGATGTTTTAAATTTTAAATTTAGAAAGTATTGCAGTTGAGAAATGAATGCTGGATTGAGGTTTGCTTGTGGTGGCTATTTGTAACAGGAGTTGCTAGATTTTGAATTTAAATTTTAAATCTACTACATTTGACATTTGGCTTCAAAAGGTGAATTTAAAGTTTCACCATCTTTCCTTTTCTAAGAATATTACCTCCATGCAAAATCAGGGAGAAATAGTGGAAGAGAGTTGATATTCGGGAAGAGAGTTAGAATTTACCTTTCTTGGTGGAAGGCACATAGCCAGGACATTGAGTCAGTTCACTACATATATAGAGTTAATGATTGCAAAGGACCATCTAGTAACCCTGCATCCCACAAAAGGCATATGAACAAACCAAATATGAAAACTGTTCATAATTTAAAATTTCGAAATTTCAATATTTAAATCAAGAGGTTTTAAATTTTAAATTTAGAAAGTATTGCAGTTGAGAAATGAATGCTGGATTGAGGTTTGCCTGTGGTGGCTATTTGTAACAGGAGTTGCTAGATTTTGAATTTAAATTTTAGATCTACTACATTTGACATTTGACATAAGTTTCAACAACTTTCCTTTTCTAAGATTATTACCTCAATGCAAAATCAGGGAGAAATAGTGGAAGAGAGTTGATATTCGCGAAGAGAGTTAGAATTTACCTTTCTTGGTGGAAGGCACATAGCCAGGACATTGAGTCAGTTCACTACATATATAGAGTTAATGATTGCAAAGGACCATCTAGTAACCCTGCATCCCACAAAAGGCATATACACAAACCAAATATGAAAACTGTTCATAATTTAAAATTTCGAAATTTCAATATGGAAATCAAGAGGTTTTAAACTTTAAATTTAGAAAGTATTGCAGTTGAGAAATGAATGCTGGATTGAGGTTTGCTTGTGGTGGCTATTTGTAACAGGAGTTGCTAGATTTTGAATTTAAATTTTAGATCTACTACATTTGACATTTGACATAAGTTTGAACAACTTTCCTTTTCTAAGATTATTACCTCCATGCAAAATTAGGGTGAAATAGTGGAAGAGAGTTGATATTCTGGATGAGAGTTAGAATTACCTTTCATGGTGGAAGACACATAGCCAGGACATTGAGTCAGTTCACTACATATATAGAGTTAATGATTGCAAAGGACCATCTAGTAACCCTGCATCCCACAAAAGGCATATACACAAACCAAATATGAAAACTGTTCATAATTTAAAATTTCGAAATTTCAATATGTAAATCAAGAGGTTTTAAACTTTAAATTTAGAAAGTATTGCAGTTGAGAAATGAATGCTGGATTGAGGTTTGCTTGTGGTGGCTATTTGTAACAGGAGTTGCTAGATTTTGAATTTAAATTTTAGATCTACTACATTTGACATTTGACATAAGTTTGAACAACTTTCCTTTTCTAAGATTATTACCTCCATGCAAAATTAGGGTGAAATAGTGGAAGAGAGTTGATATTCTGGATGAGAGTTAGAATTACCTTTCATGGTTGAAGACACATAGCCAGGACATTGAGTCAGTTCACTACATATATAGAGTTAATGATTGCAAAGGACCATCTAGTAACCCTGCATCCCACAAAAGGCACATGCACAAACCCAATATGCAAATTGTTCATAATTTAAAATATTGGAATTTCAAAATGTAAAACAAGATGTTTTAAATTTTAAATTTAGAAAGTATTGCAGTTGAGAAATGAATGCTGGATTGAGGTTTGTTTGTGGTGGCTATTTGTAACAGGAGTTGCTAGATTTTGAATTTAAATTTTAAATCTACAACATTGGACATTTGGCTTCAAAAGGTGAATTTAAAGTTTCACCATCTTTCCTTTTCTAAGATTATTACCTCCATGCAAAATAAGGGTGAAATAGTGGAAGAGAGTTGATATTCTGGATGAGAGTTAGAATTACCTTTCATGGTGGAAGACACATAGCCAGGACATTGAGTCAGTTCACTACTTATATAGAGTTAATGATTGCAAAGGACCATCTAGTAACCCTGCATCCCACAAAAGGCATATGAACAAACCAAATATGAAAACTGTTCATAATTTAAAATTTCGAAATTTCAATATGTAAATCAAGAGGTTTTAAACTTTAAATTTAGAAAGTATTGCAGTTGAGAAATGAATGCTCGATTGAGGTTTGCTTGTGGTGGCTATTTGTAACAGGAGTTGCTAGATTTTGAATTTAAATTTTAGATCTACTACATTTGACATTTGGCTTCAAAAGGTGAATTTAAATTTTCACCATCTTTCCTTTTCTAAGATTATTACCTCAATGCAAAATCAGGGAGAAATAGTGGAAGAGAGTTGATATTCGGGAAGAGAGTTAGAATTTACCTTTCTTGGTGGAAGGCACATAGCCAGGACATTGAGTCAGTTCACTACATATATAGAGTTAATGATTGCAAAGGACCATCTAGTAACCCTGCATCCCACAAAAGGCATGAACAAACCAAATATGAAAACTGTTCATAATTTAAAATTTCGAAATTTCAATATGTAAATCAAGAGGTTTTAAACTTTAAATTTAGAAAGTATTGCAGTTGAAAAATGAATGCTCGATTGAGGTTTGCTTGTGGTGGCTATTTGTAACAGGAGTTGCTAGATTTTGAATTTAAATTTTAGATCTACTACATTTGACATTTGGCTTCAAAAGGTGAATTTAAATTTTCACCATCTTTCCTTTTCTAAGATTATTACCTCAATGCAAAATCAGGGAGAAATAGTGGAAGAGAGTTGATATTCGCGAAGAGAGTTAGAATTTACCTTTCTTGGTGGAAGGCACATAGCCAGGACATTGAGTCAGTTCACTACATATATAGAGTTAATGATTGCAAAGGACCATCTAGTAACCCTGCATCCCACAAAAGGCATATGAACAAACGAAATATGAAAACTGTTCATAATTTAAAATTTTGAAAATTCAATATGTAAATCAAGAGGTTTTAAACTTTAAATTTAGAAAGTATTGCAGTTGAGAAATGAATGCTGGATTGAGGTTTGCTTGTGGTGGCTATTTGTAACAGGAGTTGCTAGATTTTGAATTTAAATTTTAGATCTACTACATTTGACATTTGACATAAGTTTCAACAACTTTCCTTTTCTAAGATTATTACCTCAATGCAAAATCAGGCTGAAATAGTGGAAGAGAGTTGATATTCTGGATGAGAGTTAGAATTACCTTTCATGGTGGAAGACACATTGCCAGGACATTGAGTCAGTTCACTACATATATAGAGTTAATGATTGCAAAGGACCATCTAGTAACCCTGCATCCCACAAAAGGCATATGAACAAACCAAATGTGAAAACTCTTCATAATTTAAAATTTTGAAATTTCAATATGTAAATTGAGAGGTTTTGAATATTAAATTTAGAAAGTATTGCAGTTGAGAAATGAATGCTGGATTGAGGTTTGCTTGTGGTGGCTATTTGTAACAGGAGTTGCTAGATTTTGAATTTAAATTTTAAATCTACTACATTTGACATTTGGCTTCAAAAGGTGAATTTAAAGTTTCACCATCTTTCCTTTTCTAAGAATATTACCTCCATGCAAAATCAGGGAGAAATAGTGGAAGTGAGTTGATATTCGGGAAGAGAGTTAGAATTTACCTTTCTTGGTGGAAGGCACATAGCCAGGACATTGAGTCAGTTCACTACATATATAGAGTTAATGATTGCAAAGGACCATCTAGTAACCCTGCATTCCACAAAAGGCATATACACAAACCCAATATGAAAATTGTTCATAATTTAAAATATTGAAATTTCAAAATGTAAAACAAGATGTTTTAAATTTTAAATTTAGAAAGTATTGCAGTTGAGAAATGAATGCTGGATTGAGGTTTGCTTGTGGTGGCTATTTGTAACAGGAGTTGCTAGATTTTGAATTTAAATTTTAAATCTACTACATTTGACATTTGGCTTCAAAAGGTGAATTTAAAGTTTCACCATCTTTCCTTTTCTAAGAATATTACCTCCATGCAAAATCAGGGAGAAATAGTGGAAGAGAGTTGATATTCGGGAAGAGAGTTAGAATTTACATTTCTTGGTGGAAGGCACATAGCCAGGACATTGAGTCAGTTCACTACATATATAGAGTTAATGATTGCAAAGGACCATCTAGTAACCCTGCATCCCACAAAAGGCATATGAACAAACCAAAAATGAAAACTGTTCATAATTTAAAATTTCAAAATTTCAAAAATGTAAATCAAGAGGTTTTAAACTTTAAATTTAGAAAGTATTGCAGTTGAGAAATGAATGCTGGATTGAGGTTTGCTTGTGGTGGCTATTTGTAACAGGAGTTGCTAGATTTTGAATTTAAATTTTAGATCTACTACATTTGACATTTGACATAAGTTTCAACAACTTTCCTTTTCTAAGATTATTACCTCAATGCAAAATCAGGCTGAAATAGTGGAAGAGAGTTGATATTCTGGATGAGAGTTAGAATTACCTTTCATGGTGGAAGACACATTGCCAGGACATTGAGTCAGTTCACTACATATATAGAGTTAATGATTGCAAAGGACCATCTAGTAACCCTGCATCCCACAAAAGGCATATGAACAAACCAAATGTGAAAACTCTTCATAATTTAAAATTTTGAAATTTCAATATGTAAATTGAGAGGTTTTAAATATTAAATTTAGAAAGTATTGCAGTTGAGAAATGAATGCTGGATTGAGGTTTGCTTGTGGTGGCTATTTGTAACAGGAGTTGCTAGATTTTGAATTTAAATTTTAAATCTACTACATTTGACATTTGGCTCCAAACTGTTAATTTAAAGTTTCACCATCTTTCCTTTTCTAAGAATATTACCTCCATGCAAAATCAGGTAGAAATAGTGGAAGAGAGTTGATATTCTGGATGAGAGTTAGAATTACCTTTAATGGTGGAAGGCACATAGCCAGGACATTGAGTCAGTTCACTACTTATATAGAGTTAATGATTGCAAAGGACCATCTAGTAACCCTGCATCCCACAAAAGGTATATGAACAAACCAAATATGAAAACTGTTCATAATTTAAAATTTTGAAAATTCAATATGTAAATCAAGAGGTTTTAAATTTTAAATTTAGAAAGTATTGCAGTTGAGAAATGAATGCTGGATTGAGGTTTGCTTGTGGTGGCTATTTGTAACAGGAGTTGCTAGATTTTGAATTTAAATTTTAAATCTACTACATTTGACATTTGGCTTCAAAAGGTGAATTTAAAGTTTCACCATCTTTCCTTTTCTAAGAATATTACCTCCATGCAAAATCAGGGAGAAATAGTGGAAGTGAGTTGATATTCGGGAAGAGAGTTAGAATTTACCTTTCTTGGTGGAAGGCACATAGCCAGGACATTGAGTCAGTTCACTACATATATAGAGTTAATGATTGCAAAGGACCATCTAGTAACCCTGCATTCCACAAAAGGCATATACACAAACCCAATATGAAAATTGTTCATAATTTAAAATATTGAAATTTCAAAATCTAAAACAAGATGTTTTAAATTTTAAATTTAGAAAGTATTGCAGTTGAGAAATGAATGCTGGATTGAGGTTTGCTTGTGGTGGCTATTTGTAACAGGAGTTGCTAGATTTTGAATTTAAATTTTAAATCTACTACATTTGACATTTGGCTTCAAAAGGTGAATTTAAAGTTTCACCATCTTTCCTTTTCTAAGAATATTACCTCCATGCAAAATCAGGGAGAAATAGTGGAAGAGAGTTGATATTCGGGAAGAGAGTTAGAATTTACCTTTCTTGGTGGAAGGCACATAGCCAGGACATTGAGTCAGTTCACTACATATATAGAGTTAATGATTGCAAAGGACCATCTAGTAACCCTGCATCCCACAAAAGGCATATGAACAAACCAAAAATGAAAACTGTTCATAATTTAAAATTTCGAAATTTCAAAAATGTAAATCAAGAGGTTTTAAACTTTAAATTTAGAAAGTATTGCAGTTGAGAAATGAATGCTCGATTGAGGTTTGCTTGTGGTGGCTATTTGTAACAGGAGTTGCTAGATTTTGAATTTAAATTTTAGATCTACTACATTTGACATTTGACATGAGTTTCAACAACTTTCCTTTTCTAAGATTATTACCTCAATGCAAAATCAGGCTGAAATAGTTGAAGAGAGTTGATATTCTGGATGAGAGTTAGAATTACCTTTCATGGTGGAAGACACATAGCCAGGACATTGAGTCAGTTCACTACATATATAGAGTTAATGATTGCAAAGGACCATCTAGTAACCCTGCATCCCACAAAAGGCATATGAACAAACCAAATGTGAGAACTCTTCATAATTTAAAATTTTGAAAT
Source organism: Sthenelais limicola (assembly GCA_942159475.1). NCBI lineage: Eukaryota > Metazoa > Annelida > Polychaeta > Phyllodocida > Sigalionidae > Sthenelais > Sthenelais limicola. The sequence goes on from OW804095.1 coordinate 156,144,187, forward strand.
TTCAATATGTAAATTGAGAGGTTTTAAATATTAAATTTAGAAAGTATTGCAGTTGAGAAATGAATGCTGGATTGAGGTTTGCTTGTGGTGGCTATTTGTAACAGGAGTTGCTAGATTTTGAATTTAAATTTTAAATCTACTACATTTGACATTTGGCTTCAAAAGGTGAATTTAAAGTTTCACCATCTTTCCTTTTCTGAGAATATTACCTCCATGCAAAATCAGGGAGAAATAGTGGAAGAGAGTTGATATTCGGGAAGACAGTTAGAATTTACCTTTCTTGGTGGAAGGCACATAGCCAGGACATTAAGTCAGTTCACTACATATATAGAGTTAATGATTGCAAAGGACCATCTAGTAACCCTGCATCCCACAAAAGGAATATGAACAAACCAAATATGAAAACTGTTCATAATTTAAACATTTGAAAATTCAATATGTGAATCAAGAGGTTTTAAATTTTAAATTTAGAAAGTATTGCCATTGAGAAATGAATGCTGGATTGAGGTTTGCTTGTGGTGGCTATTTGTAACAGGAGTTGCTAGATTTTGAATTTAAATTTTAAATCTACTACATTTGACATTTGGCTTCAAAAGGTGAATTTAAAGTTTCACCATCTTTCCTTTTCTAAGAATATTACCTCCATGCAAAATCAGGGAGAAATAGTGGAAGAGAGTTGATATTCGGGAAGAGAGTTAGAATTTACCTTTCTTGGTGGAAGGCACATAGCCAGGACATTGAGTCAGTTCACTACTTATATAGAGTTAATGATTGCAAAGGACCATCTAGTAACCCTGCATCCCACAAATGGCATATGAACAAACCCAATATTAAAATTGTTCATAATTTAAAATATTGGAATTTCAAAATGTAAAACAAGATGTTTTAAATTTTAAATTTAGAAAGTATTGCAGTTGAGAAATGAATTCTGTATTGAGGTTTGCTTGTGGTGGCTATTTGTAACAGGAGTTGCTAGATTTTGAATTTAAATTTTAAATCTACTACATTTGACATTTGGCTTCAAAAGGTGAATTTAAAGTTTCACCATCTTTCCTTTTCTAAGATTATTACCTCCATGCAAAATCAGGCTGAAATAGTGGAAGAGAGTTGATATTCTGGATGAGAGTTAGAATTACCTTTCATGGTGGAAGACACATTGCCAGGACATTGAGTCAGTTCACTACATATATAGAGTTAATGATTGCAAAGGACCATCTAGTAACCCTGCATCCCACAAAAGGCATATGAACAAACCAAATGTGAAAACTCTTCATAATTTAAAATTTTGAAATTTCAATATGTAAATTGAGAGGGTTTAAATATTAAATTTAGAAAGTATTGCAGTTGAGAAATGAATGCTGGATTGAGGTTTGCTTGTGGTGGCTATTTGTAACAGGAGTTGCTAGATTTTGAATTTAAATTTTAAATCTACCACATTTGACATTTGGCTCCAAAATGTTAATTTAAAGTTTCACCATCTTTCCTTTTCTAAGATTATTACCTCCATGCAAAATCAGGTAGAAATAGTGGAAGAGAGTTGATATTCTGGATGAGAGTTAGAATTACCTTTCATGGTGGAAGACTCATAGCCAGGACATTGAGTCAGTTCACTACTTATATAGAGTTAATGATTGCAAAGGACCATCTAGTAACCCTGCATTCCACAAAAGGCATATGAACAAACCCAATATGAAAATTGTTCATAATTTAAAATATTGGAATTTCAAAATGTAAAACAAGATGTTTTAAATTTTAAATTTAGAAATTATTGCAGTTGAGAAATGAATGCTGGATTGAGGTTTGCTTGTGGTGGCTATTTGTAACAGGAGTTGCTAGATTTTGAATTTAAATTTTAAATCTACTACATTTGACATTTGGCTTCAAAAGGTGAATTTAAAGTTTCACCATCTTTCCTTTTCTAAGAATATTACCTCCATGCAAAATCAGGGAGAAATAGTGGAAGAGAGTTGATATTCGGGAAGAGAGTTAGAATTTACCTTTCTTGGTGGAAGGCACATAGCCAGGACATTGAGTCAGTTCACTACATATATAGAGTTAATGATTGCAAAGGACCATCTAGTAACCCTGCATCCCACAAAAGGCATATGAACAAACCCAATATTAAAATTGTTCATAATTTAAAATATTGGAATTTTAAAATGTAAAACAAGATGTTTTAAATTTTAAATTTAGAAAGTGTTGCAGTTGAGAAATGAATGCTGTATTGAGGTTTGCTTGTGGTGGCTATTTGTAACAGGAGTTGCTAGATTTTGAATTTAAATTTTAAATCTACTACATTTGACATTTGGCCTCAAAAGGTGAATTTAAAGTTTCACCATCTTTCCTTTTCTAAGAATATTACCTCCATGGAAAATCAGGGAGATATAGTGGAAGAGAGTTGATATTCGGGAAGACAGTTAGAATTTACCTTTCTTGGTGGAAGGCACATAGCCAGGACATTGAGTCAGTTCACTACATATATAGAGTTAATGATTGCAAAGGACCATCTAGTAACCCTGCATCCCACAAAAGGCATATGAACAAACCAAATATGAAAACTGTTCATAATTTAAAATTTCGAAATTTCAATATGTAAATCAAGAGGTTTTAAACTTTAAATTTAGAAAGTATTGCAGTTGAGAAATGAATGCTGGATTGAGGTTTGCTTGTTGTTGCTATGTGTATCTTGAGTTGCTAGATTCTGAATTTAAATTTTAAATCTACTACATTTGACATTTGGTTTCAAAAGGTAAATTTAAAGTTTTAACATCTTTCCTTTTTTAACAATATTACCCCCATGCAAAATTACGGAGAAATAGTGGAAGAGAGTTGATATTCCTGAAGAGGCTTAGCATTACCTTTGTTGATGGAAGATAAATAGCCAGGCCATTGAGTCAGTTCAGAACATATATAGAGTTTATGACTGCAAAGGACCATCTAGTCACCCTGCACCCCACACCAGGGACATGAATAAACCAAATGTCAAAATTATTTATAATTTTAAATTTTAGAATTTCAATACGTGAAACAAATGGTTTTAAATTCTGAATTTAGAAAGTATTAGAGTTGAGAAATGAGCGCTGGATCGAGGTTTGCTTGTGGTGGCTATGTGTAACTTGAGTTGCTAGATTCTGAATTTAAATTTTAAATCTACTACATTTGACATTTGGTTTCAAAGGGTAAATTTAAAGTTTTAACATCTTTCCTTTTCTAACAATATTACCTCCATGCAAAATTACAGAGAAATAGTGGAAGAGAGTTGATATTCTGGAAGAGTCTTGGCATTACCTTTGTTGATTTAAGACACATAGCCAGGACATTGAGTCAGTTCACTACATATATAGAGGTTATGACTGCAAAGGACATTCTAGTTACCCTGCACCTCACAACAGGAATATGAACAAACCAAATGTCAAAATTATTCATAATTAAAAATTTTAGAATTTCAATACGTGAATCAAATGGTTTTAAATTTTGAATATAGAAAGTATTAGAGTTGAGAAATGAGTGCTGGATCGAGGTTTACTTGTGGTGGCTATGTGTAACTTGAGTTGCTAGATTCTGTATTTAAATTTTAAATCTACTACATTTGACATTTGGTTTCAAAGGGTAAATTTAAAGTTTTAACATCTTTCCTTTTCTAACAATATTACCTCCATGCAAAATTACCGAGAAATAGTGGAAGAGAGTTGATATTCTGGAAGAGGCTTAGCATTACCTTTGTTGATGGAAGACAAATAGCCAGGACATTGAGTCAGTTCACTACATATATAGAGTTTATGACTGCAAAGGCCATTTAGTTACCCTGCACCTCACAACAGGAATATGAACAAACCAAATGTCAAAATTATTTATAATTTAAAATTTTAGAATTTCAATACGTGAAACAAATGGTTTTAAATTCTGATTTTAGAAAGTATTAGAGTTGAGAAATGAGTGCTGGATGGAGGTTTGCTTGTGGTGGCTATGTGTAAGTTGATATTCCTGAAGAGGCTTAGCATTACCTTTGTTGATGGAAGACACATAGCCAGGACATTGAATCAGTTCACTACATATATAGAGTTTATGAGTGCAAAGGACCATTTAGTTACCCTGCACCTCACAACAGGAATATGAACAAACCAAATGTCAAAATTTTTTATAATTTAAAATTTTAGAATTTCAATACGTGAAACAAATGGTTTTAAATTCTGAATTTAGAAAGTATTGCAGTTGAGAAATGAGTGCTGGATGGAGGTTTGCTTGTGGTGGCTATGTGTAACTTGAGTTGCTAGATTCTGAATTTAAATTTTAAATCTACTACATTTGACATTTGGTTTCAAAGGGTAAATTTAAAGTTTTAACATCTTTCCTTTTCTAACAATATTACCTCCATGCAAAATTACGGAGAAATAGTGGAAGAAAGTTGATATTCTGGAAGAGGCTTAGCATTACCTTTGTTGATGGAAGACACATAGCCAGGACATTGAGTCAGTTCACTACATATATAGAGTTCATGACTGCAAAGGACCATCTAGTTACCCTGCACCTCACAACAGGAATATGAACAAACCAAATGTCAAAATTATAAATAATTTAAAATTTTAGAATTTCAATAAGTAAAACAAATGGTTTTAAATTCTGAATTTCGAGAGTATTTGAGTTGGGAAATGAGTGCTGGATTGAGGTTTGCTTGTTGTGGCTATGTGTATCTTGAGTTGCTAGATTCTGTATTTAAATTTTAAATCTAGTACATTTGACATTTGATTTCAAAAGGTAAATTTAAAGTTTTAACATCTTTCCTTTTTCTAACAATATTACCTCCATGCAAAATTACGGAGAAATAGTGGAAGAGAGTTGATATTCCTGAAGAGGCTTAGCATTACCTTTGTTGATGGAAGACACATTGAGTCAGTTCACTACATATATAGAGTTAATGATTGCAAAGGACCATCTAGCAACCCTTCATCCCACAAAAGGCATATGAACAAACCCAATGTGAAAATTGTTCATAATTTAAAATAATGGAATTTCAAAATGTAAAACAAGATGTTTTAAATTTTAAATTTAGAAAGTATTGCAGTTGAGAAATGAATGCTGGATTGAGGTTTGCTTGTGGTGGCTATTTGTAACAGGAGTTGCTAGATTTTGAATTTAAATTTTAAATCTACTACATTTGACATTTGGTTTCAAAGGGTAAATTTAAAGTTTTAACATCTTTCCTTTTCTAACAATATTACCTCCATGCAAAATTACAGAGAAATAGTGGAAGAGAGTTGATATTCTGGAAGAGTCTTGGCATTACCTTTGTTGATTTAAGACACATAGCCAGGACATTGAGTCAGTTCACTACATATATAGAGGTTATGACTGCAAAGGACATTCTAGTTACCCTGCACCTCACAACAGGAATATGAACAAACCAAATGTCAAAATTATTCATAATTAAAAATTTTAGAATTTCAATACGTGAATCAAATGGTTTTAAATTTTGAATATAGAAAGTATTAGAGTTGAGAAATGAGTGCTGGATCGAGGTTTACTTGTGGTGGCTATGTGTAACTTGAGTTGCTAGATTCTGTATTTAAATTTTAAATCTACTACATTTGACATTTGGTTTCAAAGGGTAAATTTAAAGTTCTAACATCTTTCCTTTTCTAACAATATTACCTCCATGCAAAATTACCGAGAAATAGTGGAAGAGAGTTGATATTCTGGAAGAGGCTTAGCATTACCTTTGTTGATGGAAGACAAATAGCCAGGACATTGAGTCAGTTCACTACATATATAGAGTTTATGACTGCAAAGGCCATTTAGTTACCCTGCACCTCACAACAGGAATATGAACAAACCAAATGTCAAAATTATTTATAATTTAAAATTTTAGAATTTCAATACGTGAAACAAATGGTTTTAAATTCTGATTTTAGAAAGTATTAGAGTTGAGAAATGAGTGCTGGATGGAGGTTTGCTTGTGGTGGCTATGTGTAACTTGAGTTGCTAGATTCTGAATTTAAATTTTAAATCTACTACATTTGACATTTGGTTTCAAAGGGTAAATTTAAAGTTTTAACATCTTTCCTTTTCTAACAATATTACCTCCATGCAAAATTACGGAGAAATAGTGGAAGAAAGTTGATATTCTGGAAGAGGCTTAGCATTACCTTTGTTGATGGAAGACACATAGCCAGGACATTGAGTCAGTTCACTACATATATAGAGTTCATGACTGCAAAGGACCATCTAGTTACCCTGCACCTCACAACAGGAATATGAACAAACCAAATGTCAAAATTATAAATAATTTAAAATTTTAGAATTTCAATAAGTAAAACAAATGGTTTTAAATTCTGAATTTCGAAAGTATTTGAGTTGGGAAATGAGTGCTGGATTGAGGTTTGCTTGTTGTGGCTATGTGTATCTTGAGTTGCTAGATTCTGTATTTAAATTTTAAATCTAGTACATTTGACATTTGATTTCAAAAGGTAAATTTAAAGTTTTAACATCTTTCCTTTTTCTAACAATATTACCTCCATGCAAAATTACGGAGAAATAGTGGAAGAGAGTTGATATTCCTGAAGAGGCTTAGCATTACCTTTGTTGATGGAAGACACATTGAGTCAGTTCACTACATATATAGAGTTAATGATTGCAAAGGACCATCTAGTAACCCTTCATCCCACAAAAGGCATATGAACAAACCCAATGTGAAAATTGTTCATAATTTAAAATAATGGAATTTCAAAATGTAAAACAAGATGTTTTAAATTTTAAATTTAGAAAGTATTGCAGTTGAGAAATGAATGCTGGATTGAGGTTTGCTTGTGGTGGCTATTTGTAACAGGAGTTGCTAGATTTTGAATTTAAATTTTAAATCTACTACATTTGACATTTGGTTTCAAAGGGTAAATTTAAAGTTTTAACATCTTTCCTTTTCTAACAATATTACCTCCATGCAAAATTACGGAGAAATAGTGGAAGAGAGTTGATATTCTGGAAGAGTCTTGGCATTACCTTTGTTGATTTAAGACACATAGCCAGGACATTGAGTCAGTTCACTACATATATAGAGGTTATGACTGCAAAGGACATTCTAGTTACCCTGCACCTCACAACAGGAATATGAACAAACCAAATGTCAAAATTATTCATAATTTAAAATTTTAGAATTTCAATACGTGAATCAAATGGTTTTAAATTTTGAATATAGAAAGTATTAGAGTTGAGAAATGAGTGCTGGATCGAGGTTTACTTGTGGTGGCTATGTGTAACTTGAGTTGCTAGATTCTGTATTTAAATTTTAAATCTACTACATTTGACATTTGGTTTCAAAGGGTAAATTTAAAGTTTTAACATCTTTCCTTTTCTAACAATATTACCTCCATGCAAAATTACGGAGAAATAGTGGAAGAGAGTTGATATTCCTGAGAAGGCTTAGCATTACCTTTGTTGATGGAAGACACATTGAGTCAGTTCACTACATATATAGAGTTAATGATTGCAAAGGACCATCTAGTAACCCTGCATCCCACAAAAGGCATATGACCAAACCCAATGTGAAAATTGTTCATAATTTAAAATAATGGAATTTCAAAATGTAAAACAAGATGTTTTAAATTTTAAATTTAGAAAGTATTGCAGTTGAGAAATGAATGCTGGATTGAGGTTTGCTTGTGGTGGCTATTTGTAACAGGAGTTGCTAGATTTTGAATTTAAATTTTAAATCTGATACATTTGACATTTGGCTTCAAAAGGTGAATTTAAAGTTTCACCATCTTTCCTTTTCTAAGATTATTACCTCCTAGCAAAATCAGGGTGAAATAGTGGAAGAGAGTTGATATTCTGGAAGAGGCTTGGCATTACCTCTGTTGGTGGAAGACACATAGCCAGGACATTGAGTCAGTTCACTACATATATAGAGTTAATGATTGCAAAGGACCATCTAGTAACCCTGCATCCCACAAAAGGCATATGAACAAACCCAATGTGAAAATTGTTCATAATTTAAAATATTGGAATTTCAAAATGTAAAACAAGCTGTTTTAAATTTTAAATTTAGAAAGTATTGCAGTTGAGAAATGAATGCTGGATTGAGATTTGCTTGTGGTGGCTTTTTGTAACAGGAGTTGCTAGATTTTGAATTTAAATTTTAAATCTACTACATTTGACATTTGGCTCAAAAATGTTAATTTAAAGTTTCACCATCTTTCCTTTTCTAAGAATATTACCTCCATGCAAAATCAGGTAGAAATAGTGGAAGAGAGTTGATATTCTGGATGAGAGTTAGAATTACCTTTCATGGTGGAAGACACATAGCCAGGACATTGAGTCAGTTCACTACTTATATAGAGTTAATGATTGCAAAGGACCATCTAGTAACCCTGCATCCCACAAAAGGTATATGAACAAACCAAATATGAAAACTGTTCATAATTTAAAATTTTGAAAATTCAATATGTAAATCAAGAGGTTTTAAATTTTAAATTTAGAAAGTATTGCCGTTGAGAAATGAATGCTGGATTGAGGTTTGCTTGTGGTGGCTATTTGTAACAGGAGTTGCTAGATTTTGAATTTAAATTTTAACATAGTACATTTGACATTTGGCTTCAAAAGGTGAATTTAAAGTTTCACCATCTTTCCTTTTCTAAGAATATTACCTCCATGCAAAATCAGGGAGAAATAGTGGAAGAGAGTTGATATTCGGGAAGAGAGTTAGAATTTACCTTTCTTGGTGGAAGGCACATAGCCAGGACATTGAGTCAGTTCACTACATATATAGAGTTAATGATTGCAAAGGACCATCTAGTAACCCTGCATCCCACAAAAGGCATATGGACAAACCAAATATGAAAATTGTTCATAATTTAAAATTTCGATATTTCAATAATGTAAATCAAGAGGTTTTAAACTTTAAATTTAGAAAGTATTGCAGTTGAGAAATGAATGCTCGATTGAGGTTTGCTTGTGGTGGCTATTTGTAACAGGAGTTGCTAGAATTTGAATTTAAATTTTAAATCTGATACATTTGACATTTGGCTTCAAAAGGTGAATTTAAAGTTTCACCATCTTTCCTTTTCTAAGATTATTACCTCCTAGCAAAATCAGGGTGAAATAGTGGAAGAGAGTTGATATTCTGGAAGAGGCTTGGCATTACCTCTGTTGGTGGAAGACACATAGCCAGGACATTGAGTCAGTTCACTACATATATAGAGTTAATGATTGCAAAGGACCATCTAGTAACCCTGCATCCCACAAAAGGCATATGAACAAACCCAATGTGAAAATTGTTCATAATTTAAAATATTGGAATTTCAAAATGTAAAACAAGCTGTTTTAAATTTTAAATTTAGAAAGTATTGCAGTTGAGAAATGAATGCTGGATTGAGATTTGCTTGTGGTGGCTATTTGTAACAGGAGTTGCTAGATTTTGAATTTAAATTTTAAATCTACTACATTTGACATTTGGCTCAAAAATGTTAATTTAAAGTTTCACCATCTTTCCTTTTCTAAGAATATTACCTCCATGCAAAATCAGGTAGAAATAGTGGAAGAGAGTTGATATTCTGGATGAGAGTTAGAATTACCTTTCATGGTGGAAGACACATAGGCAGGACATTGAGTCAGTTCACTACTTATATAGAGTTAATGATTGCAAAGGACCATCTAGTAACCCTGCATCCCACAAAAGGTATATGAACAAACCAAATATGAAAACTGTTCATAATTTAAAATTTTGAAAATTCAATATGTAAATCAAGAGGTTTTAAATTTTAAATTTAGAAAGTATTGCCGTTGAGAAATGAATGCTGGATTGAGGTTTGCTTGTGGTGGCTATTTGTAACAGGAGTTGCTAGATTTTGAATTTAAATTTTAACATAGTACATTTGACATTTGGCTTCAAAAGGTGAATTTAAAGTTTCACCATCTTTCCTTTTCTAAGAATATTACCTCCATGCAAAATCAGGGAGAAATAGTGGAAGAGAGTTGATATTCGGGAAGAGAGTTAGAATTTACCTTTCTTGGTTGAAGGCACATAGCCAGGACATTGAGTCAGTTCACTACATATATAGAGTTAATGATTGCAAAGGACCATCTAGTAACCCTGCATCCCACAAAAGGCATATGGACAAACCAAATATGAAAATTGTTCATAATTTAAAATTTCGATATTTCAATAATGTAAATCAAGAGGTTTTAAACTTTAAATTTAGAAAGTATTGCAGTTGAGAAATGAATGCTCGATTGAGGTTTGCTTGTGGTGGCTATTTGTAACAGGAGTTGCTAGATTTTGAATTTAAATTTTAAATCTGATACATTTGACATTTGGCTTCAAAAGGTGAATTTAAAGTTTCACCATCTTTCCTTTTCTAAGATTATTACCTCCTAGCAAAATCAGGGTGAAATAGTGGAAGAGAGTTGATATTCTGGAAGAGGCTTGGCATTACCTCTGTTGGTGGAAGACACATAGCCAGGACATTGAGTCAGTTCACTACATATATAGAGTTAATGATTGCAAAGGACCATCTAATAACCCTGCATCCCACAAAAGGCATATGAAAAAACCAAATATGAAAACTCTTCATAATTTGAAATTTTGAAATTTCAATGTAAATCAAGAGGTTTTAAATTTTTAATTTAGAAAGTATTGCAGTTGAGAAATGAATGCTGGATTGAGGTTTGCTTGTGGTGGCTATTTGTAACAGGATTTGCTAGATTTTGAATTTAAATTTTAGATCTACTACATTTTACATTTTACATAAGTTTCAACAACTTTCCTTTTCTAAGATTATTACCTCAATGCAAAATCAGGGAGAAATAGTGGAAGAGAGTTGATATTCGGGAAGAGAGTTAGAATTTACCTTTCTTGGTGGAAGGCACATAGCCAGGACATTGAGTCAGTTCACTACATATATAGAGTTAATGATTGCAAAGGACCATCTAGTAACCCTGCATCCCACAAAAGGCATATGAACAAACCAAATATGAAAACTGTTCATAATTTAAAATTTCGAAATTTCAATATGTAAATCAAGAGGTTTTAAACTTTAAATTTAGAAAGTATTGCAGTTGAGAAATGAATGCTGGATTGAGGTTTGCTTGTGGTGGCTATTTGTAACAGGAGTTGCTAGATTTTGAATTTAAATTTTAGATCTACTACATTTAACATTTGACATAAGTTTCAACAACTTTCCTTTTCTAAGATTATTACCTCAATGCAAAATCAGGCTGAAATAGTGGAAGAGAGTTGATATTCGGGAAGAGAGTAAGAATTACCTTTCATGGTGGAAGACACATTGCCAGGACATTGAGTCAGTTCACTACATATATAGAGTTAATGATTGCAAAGGACCATCTAGTAACCCTGCATCCCACAAAAGGCATATGAACAAACCCAATGTGAAAATTGTTCATAATTAAAAATATTGGAATTTCAAAATGTAAAACAAGCTGTTTTAAATTTTAAATTTAGAAAGTATTGCAGTTGAGAAATGAATGCTGGATTGAGATTTGCTTGTGGTGGCTATTTGTAACAGGAGTTGCTAGATTTTGAATTTAAATTTTAAATCTACTACATTTGACATTTGGCTCAAAAGTGTTAATTTAAAGTTTCACCATCTTTCCTTTTCTAAGAATATTACCTCCATGCAAAATCAGGTAGAAATAGTGGAAGAGAGTTGATATTCTGGATGAGAGTTAGAATTACCTTTCATGGTGGAAGACACATAGCCAGGACATTGAGTCAGTTCACTACTTATATAGAGTTAATGATTGCAAAGGACCATCTAGTAACCCTGCATCCCACAAAAGGTATATGAACAAACCAAATATGAAAACTGTTCATAATTTAAAATTTTGAAAATTCAATATGTAAATCAAGAGGTTTTAAATTTTAAATTTAGAAAGTATTGCCGTTGAGAAATGAATGCTGGATTGAGGTTTGCTTGTGGTGGCTATTTGTAACAGGAGTTGATAGATTTTGAATTTAAATTTTAACATAGTACATTTGACATTTGGCTTCAAAAGGTGAATTTAAAGTTTCACCATCTTTCCTTTTCTAAGAATATTACCTCCATGCAAAATCAGGGAGAAATAGTGGAAGAGAGTTGATATTCGGGAAGAGAGTTAGAATTTACCTTTCTTGGTGGAAGGCACATAGCCAGGACATTGAGTCAGTTCACTACATATATAGAGTTAATGATTGCAAAGGACCATCTAGTAACCCTGCATCCCACAAAAGGCATATGGAAAAACCAAATATGAAAATTGTTCATAATTTAAAATTTCGATATTTCAATAATGTAAATCAAGAGGTTTTAAACTTTAAATTTAGAAAGTATTGCAGTTGAGAAATGAATGCTCGATTGAGGTTTGCTTGTGGTGGCTATTTGTAACAGGAGTTGCTAGATTTTGAATTTAAATTTTAAATCTACTACATTTGACATTTGGCTCCAAAATGTTAATTTAAAGTTTCACCATCTTTCCTTTTCTAAGATTATTACCTCCATGCAAAATCAAGGGGAAATAGTGGAAGAGAGTTGATATCCTGGAAGAGGCTTGGCATTACCTCTGTTGGTGGAAGACACATAGCCAGGACATTGAGTCAGTTCACTACATATATAGAGTTAATGATTGCAAAGGACCATCTAGTAACCCTGCATCCCACAAAAGGCATATGAACAAAGCAAATGTGAAAACTCTTCATAATTTAAAATTTTGAAATTTCAATATGTAAATTGAGAGGTTTTAAATATTAAAGATGAATACCAGCGTTGTCAGCACTGCAGCAGGCGGGAATTCAAGGAACTAAGGCATGAAACAATAGAATTCGATATATTTTGTTCAAACTTTGTATTGAGAAAGAACATGGTTGGGGGAATACAAAATACCAAAAAAACTGGATATCATCATATTATTTTGTGTTTTAGGGATGAGTGAAGTTTACTTCCCTTCACTATTGATTTCAATGGGGGAAGCTCATTGTGATGCAAGTTTAGCTGAATAACTTTTTTTTTAGTTCAATGACCCCTTATTTTTTTTAATTGGGAGGGTACAATAACATGTCAGCAATGTCTATGCAGATTTAAAAGAAAATCGTATGATTCAATCATATGCTATTGGGGAAAATGCAGAAAATACCCGTTTTTCCATAGACTTCTATAGTAAACAGTAATAAATTTCAGTGGTCCCTAAAATAAAAACTAATCCAATGACATATGGTTTTCTTGGGCTTTTTGGGTTCCCCCAACCATGTTCTTTCTAAATCCAAACTTTAAAGAAAATTCCATGATTCATTCATTTTTTAAGTGAACACTGGTATTTACCTTTAAATTTAGAAAGTATTGCAGTTGAGAAATGAGTGCTGGATTGAGGTTTGCTTGTGGTGGCTATTTGTAACAGGAGTTGCTAGATTTTGAATTTAAATTTTAAATCTACTACATTTGACATTTGGTTTCAAAAGTTAAATTTAAAGTTTTAACATCTTTCCTTTTCTAACAATATTACCCCCATGCAAAATTACGGAGAAATAGTGAGAGAGTTGATATTCCTGAAGAGGCTTAGCATTACCTTTGTTGATGGAAGACACATTGAGTTAGTTCACTACATATATAGAGTTTATGACTGCAAAGGACCATTTAGTTACCCTGCACCTCACAACAGGAATATGAACAAACCAAATGTCAAAATTATTTTTAATTTAAAATTTTAGAATTTCAATAAGTAAAACAAATGGTTTTAAATTTTGAATTTAGAAAGTATTTGAGTTGAGAAATGAGTGCTGGATTGAGGCTTGCTTGTTTTGGCTATGTGTATCTTGAGTTGCTAGATTCTGAATTTAAATTCTAAATCTACTACATTTGACATTTGGTTTCAAAGGGTAAATTTAAAGTTTTAACATCTTTCCTTTTCTAACAATATTACCTCCATGCAAAATTACGGAGAAATAGTGGAAGAGAGTTGATATTCTGGAAGAGGCTTAGCATTACCTTTGTTGATGGAAGACACATAGCCTGGACATTGAATCAGTTCACTACATATATAGAGTTCATGACTGCAAAGGACCATCTAGTTACCCTGCACCTCACAACAGGAATATGAACAAACCAAATGTCAAAATTATAAATAATTTAAAATTTTAGAATTTCAATAAGTAAAACAAATGGTTTTAAATTTTGAATTTCGAAAGTATTGGAGTTGAGAAATGAGTGTTGGATCGAGGTTTGCTTGTGGTGGCTATGTGTATCTTGAGTTGCTAGATTCTGTATTTAAATTTTAAATCTACTACATTTGACATTTGGTTTCAAAAGGTAAATTTAAAGTTTTAACATCTTTCCTTTTCTAACAATATTACCCCCATGCAAAATTACGGAGAAATAGTGGAAGAGAGTTGATATTCGGGAAGAGGCTTAGCATTACCTTTGTTGATGGAACACAAATAGCCAGGACATTGAGTCAGTTCACTACATATATAGAGTTTATGACTGCAAAGGACCATTTAGTTACCCTGCACCTCACAACAGGAATATGAACAAACCAAATGTCAAAATTATTTATAATTTAAAATTTTAGAATTTCAATAAGTAAAACAAATGGTTTTAAATTCTGAATTTCGAAAGTATTTGAGTTGGGAAATGAGTGCTGGATTGAGGTTTGCTTGTTGTGGCTATGTGTATCTTGAGTTGCTAGATTCTGTATTTAAATTTTAAATCTACTACATTTGACATTTGGTTTCAAAAGTTAAATTTAAAGTTTTAACATCTTTCCTTTTCTAACAATATTACCTCCATGCAAAATTACGGAGAAATAGTGGAAGAGAGTTGATATTCCTGAAGAGGCTTAGCATTACCTTTGTTGATGGAAGACACATAGCCAGGACATTGAGTCAGTTCACTACATATATAGAGTTTATGACTGCAAAGGACAATTTAGTTACCCTGCACCTCACAACAGGAATATGAACAAACCAAATGTCAAAATTATTTATAATTTAAAATTTTAGAATTTCAATACGTGAAACAAATGGTTTTAAATTCTGAATTTAGAAAGTATTGGAGTTGAGAAATGAGTTCTGGATGGAGGTTTGCTTGTGGTGGCTATGTGTAACTTGAGTTGCTAGATTCTGAATTTAAATTTTAAATCTACTACATTTGACATTTGGTTTCAAAGGGTAAATTTAAAGTTTTAACATCTTTCCTTTTCTAACAATATTACCTCCATGCAAAATTACGGAGAAATAGTGGAAGAGAGTTGATATTCTGGAAGAGGCTTAGCATTACCTTTGTTGATGGAACACAAATAGCCAGGACATTGAGTCAGTTCACTACATATATAGAGTTTATGACTGCAAAGGACCATTTAGTTACCCTGCAGCTCACAACAGGAATATGAACAAACCAAATGTCAAAATTATAAATAATTCAAAATTTTAGAATTTCAATAAGTAAAACAAATGGTTTTAAATTCTGAATTTCGAAAGTATTTGAGTTGGGAAATGAGTGCTGGATTGAGGTTTGCTTGTTGTGGCTATGTGTATCTTGAGTTGCTAGATTCTGTATTTAAATTTTAAATCTACTACATTTGACATTTGGTTTCAAAGGGTAAATTTAAAGTTTTAACATCTTTCCTTTTCTAACAATATTACCTCCATGCAAAATTACGGAGAAATAGTGGAAGAGAGTTGATATTCCTGAAGAGGCTTAGCATTACCTTTGTTGATGGAAGACACATAGCCAGGACATTGAATCAGTACACTACATATATAGAGTTTATGACTGCAAAGGACCATCTAGTTACCCTGCACCTCACAACAGGAATATGAACAAACCAAATGTCAAAATTATAAATAATTTAAAATTTTAGAATTTCAATCCTAAAACAAATGGTTTTAAATTTTGAATTTCGAAAGTATTGGAGTTGAGAAATGAGTGTTGGATTAAGGTTTGCTTGTGGTGGCTATGTGTATCTTGAGTTGCTAGATTCTGTATTTAAATTTTAAATCTACTACATTTGACATTTGGTTTCAAAGGGTAAATTTAAAGTTTTAACATCTTTCCTTTTCTAACAATATTACCTCCATGCAAAATTACGGAGAAATAGTGGAAGAGAGTTGATATTCTGGAAGAGGCTTAGCATTACCTTTGTTGATGGAAGACACATATATATATATATAATACTTTTATTCAGGATTTAATATACAGTTACAATATTATTTGTTCATTCAGTTAGATCATTCTCAAACATTAATTCAAAATCCAGGAAGTGGGTAAGGACATCTGCTTATGCAGGTCTTCCAAACGACCTCCCATTAAATAATAATATAATATAACTCAACTGACTCTCATTTCTTCTCTTAAAGCTAACATTTCATTTCATGCTTGTTCCATATACCGTCTCGCGGCTGATATATTTTGCAAACATAATAAGTCGGCTATTACAATTTTAATTTCATTTCTATTATATTATAACAGAGCATCTATGGTCTACTTCATAGTGTATAATGGCTCTTCTCATAATAATAACGGTTTCTGTACTTCATTAACCGTTTCATGGGTAAGTTGAGCATTATCCAACAGTTTTTGGCTCAGCTCCCTTATTCTTATAAAATTGAAAACATATATCCCCCTCCCTGCCCTATCTACTGATTGACCTGTACCCAATAGTAGCAAACAATGTAGTATTTCCCCATTGCCCTTCCCCTTCCCTGTCGCTATATCGACCTTCACTTTTTTAGATGGGTTTACAATCCCATTTCATGCTTAAAGTAAGATTAATTCAATAATAATAATGGACGGCATTCGAGATGTGTTAGTGGATGTATGCTACTACTATTATTATACAATATCGACCAATCTCTCAATCTTAGACCATCATACATACAACATTTGTGGACCTATATTTTTAGCTATCATTTTTCATTTTCCATTTTTCATTTTCCTTTAATTTTCTCAATCTTCTAGTATTTATGACAATTTCCGCTACTAAGTGTGGTGCAGTGCAGGGTTCTACCGAGCGCCTGTACTGTCCACTTTTGAATACAATTTCATCCCTCTTCCTGTGTTACTTTAAGGAATTTGTCATATGTTTGAACATACTTATATCTCAGATAATGTCTGAAACTATGCCTCTCTTTAATTAACTGGACTTCATCTGGGAGGTTGTTCCAGAGTTTAGTCATTGTATAAACATATGATTTTTTAAAAGTCTCATTTTTAGGACTAGGAACTATCAGTTTCTTTCCTTTTGCTAAACGTCTAAGATTTACTCTTCTGGTGTCCAGAAATTCATCATTTGTCGAACGTTGGAATGCCATGTCCAGTACGTGTGAGTCACGTCTTGTTTGTAAGGTTGTTATGTTTAGTGTTTTATGGATCTGTTCCGTACTCGTTAATTTTGGTAAGTGTAATATTATCTTCAGGGCCGAATTTTGTAATATTTGCATCTTTTGTAAACGAGCTTGTGCAGAAGCAGAATAGAACACATCACCATAGTCGATTATGGGTCTTATCATGACCTTGTAAACTAATAATAGAGTGTTTTTCTCACAGGCTCCGTACAACTTGGACATGGCCTTAACCCTTGTTCTTACAGTATTTTCCTTCTTAATCATAAACTTCTTAAAAGTTAGTTGTCTGTCAACTTCGATACCGAGGTACTTATAACTCGCCGCATTGTCTAACTCCTGTTCATCTATACTATATGTCACTATATTATTGGGGTCCTCCTTCGTTCTTACCGTCAGGCTTTTGCACTTTCCTATATTTAATGATATTTTGTTTAATGCACACCACCTTACTATGCTGTTTAAGTCTTGCTGAAGCCCTTGAATAGAGGGGCATTCTAAAGACCTATTTTGATAAACCACCGTATCGTCAGCAAATAATTGTATATTGCTGTTTTTTACTACTTCGGGTAAATCATTAATGTATATTGAGAACATAAGAGGGCCTAACGATGTCCCCTGAGGTACCCCGCAAATTACTGGTTTCAGTGAGGAAGTTCCGTTACTAATAATTACTTTCTGATATCTATCAGATAAATAATTATCAAACCAATCAAAAGCTTTCCCTTCTATTCCATAATGTAATAATTTCTGTAATAATAATTTATGATTTACCGTGTCGAAAGCTTTTTTAAAATCAAGAAAAATAAGATCTGTTGCTTTTTTGGTGTTAAGATTTTCGTATACTTTACTGAGTAAATTATCGTGAGCTTCTACTATTGACCTTCCTGCCCTGAAACCAAATTGTTCCCGAGATAACATGAAGTTACTCTCTAGGTAATGCGCTAGTTGTGTTTGTACGCAACTTTCTAATATCTTTGCGGGGAGACTAATGCAGGAAATTGGTCGATAATTTCCTGGGTCATGTTTATCCCCTTCCTTGAATAACGGAGTGACGTTGGCTTTCTTAAAGTCCCTCGGTATCTCAGCATTGGACAGTGAAAGATTGTATAAATAAGCAAATTGCACACTCAGTGCCACCATACATGGTTTAAATATTCTAGTGGGCATTAGCTCAAGCCCAGAGGCCTTGTAATTTCCTACTTTTATTAATGCTACTTCTACATCCGCTCTACTAATTTCCCTAAACTCAAATTTTTTGTCCGGGAGAGATAGTTTAGGATTCCCATTTTTCACAGAACCTGCATCGTCGATTATTTTTATCTTGTCAGCTAGGTTTGGGCCTACGCTCACAAAGTAATCATTTATCGCTTCTGCGGCCTGTGTTCCTTCTAATTTTTCTCCTTCCTTTTGGATAATTATTTTTTCTGATTTTTTACTCTTACCTTCAGATATTAAAGGTTTAAGTATATCCCAGAATTTGTGTGGGTCATTTTTATTTTCTCGGATCTTCTCTTTTAAATAAGTGTTTTTTGCATTTTTAATTTCGGTATTCACTCGGCCTCTAAGCTGTTTTGCCTTCTGCCAATCTATGTCTTTCCCTGATTTATGGGCAGTCCTGAATGCCTTGTCTCTTTGTTTCCCCAAATCAATAATAGACCTTCCATACCACGACGGTATTGTTCTAACTTTCTTAAACCATTTCACCGGGCACATTCTGTTAAGAATAGTGTTGATTTTGTTATATATTATTTCCCAAGCCTCGTTAACATCCCTTGTTTCATATAATTCTGTCCAATCTGAGTCAGAAAGTATTTGTTTAAGTATAGGTATATCCAGTCCTTTTGTGTTTCTTGCTGAAAACGTTTCCGTTTTATAGCTTGTACGTATTTTCTTTAATTGGACATATACCGGGTGATGATCACTTAGGTTTATATTAATCGTGCCTCTTTTATTTACTGTCGTGATATTCGTGTAGATATGATCTATTATGCTTGAGGAATTTTTACTGATTCTTGTATTTTCTGTTATTAATTGTTGGAGGTTGAATTTACTAAGAACACCCCTAAATTTCTCTGCCCCTGCCGATGTACCTTCTTCTACAGTTTTAGCACTGTAGTTGAAGTCTCCTACTATAATAATTTCTCTCGTTGTGTTCAATTCTCCCAATATCTCTTCAATTTTTTCTATTGCTATTGATATTTGTCCCTGCGGCAGCCTATAGACATTCAGAACTACCTTATTTTTCATAAATCTCTTCCCTATCTCAAATACTTGTATTTCTATGTGTTCATTAGAGGTATTCATCTTCATAAATTCTTGAGTGTTAACATTCAGTGACGAGTGGACGTATGATATTAGTCCTCCACCTCTTCTCTTCCTGCTCCTATCTAGTCTTACAATGTTATACCCGTCCTTCGCCACTGTACTGTTTGGTATATTTTTATTCAACCATGTTTCTTGAAATGACAATAAATGTGGTTCTGCGTTATACATAAATTCATCGACTTGTTCATTCTTTTGTAATAGACTCCTTATGTTCCATGACATAAGTTTGATCCCTTTTAATGATTTAAAAGTTCTAATCTGATCAGTGCTCGTCCCTAAAACTCTCTCTACTTCTTGATCCTTTTCACTATCCATTGTCCCTTTTCTGTTTGAAGCCTTCCTTTATAGGAGAGGCATTTTTACCAACCCCAAACAAAACAATTCGATCCACTATCGTCACTTCCATTGTAATCTGTGACATAGTGGCTTGGTCGAAACTTGGTGACAAGTCACTAAACTGTGTCTCGTCAAATATTCAAAATGTCTTCGTTTCTTC
The DNA here is from genome assembly GCA_942159475.1 of Sthenelais limicola. Taxonomy (NCBI): domain Eukaryota; kingdom Metazoa; phylum Annelida; class Polychaeta; order Phyllodocida; family Sigalionidae; genus Sthenelais; species Sthenelais limicola. The sequence continues at coordinate 156,164,328 of OW804095.1, forward strand.
TACTATCGAAACTGGGTGACAAGTCACTAAACTGTGTCTCGTCAAATATTCACAATGTCTTCGTTTCTACTTCTATCGTAAGCTACAGTTCAATCACCAATATAGTAATAAAGTACTATGAACAATTTTTGCGGCCAACACCCATAGGGCCTACTCTAGTTGAAGGAAGAGACCTTAACTACAACCTGAGGTCTCTTAACATATATTCAGTCGTTCTTCAATCAAGCAAACAAATACGTGATTGGCAATATAGTGACTCGTACATTTCTTTTCGTATGCGCCTCGATCGTGCTTAAAGCGCTTATGTCTAACCTTCTACAATTTTTGGAATTGGGAATTGGTCCCACTCGGTTATCCATTGACAGTTCAATGAAATAAATGAAATAATTGGGTCACAATACCTTTTGTCGTATTTGCATCAACGTCTTATTGGAAAGTCCGTCAGATTCTGGATCTCGAAGTTAATCCCCCTGTTATTGGGAGAATCATCTTACGATCCTTCCTCTTCCTACGATCCATTGATTGAGTTGTGCTTTTTCGTCAACATTCTTGTATTAGTACTACATATACCAATCAAACTATTCAGGCTCAATCTCGACCTGTCACAATGACTATTAAATTTCTTTCTCGGCATATATTTGATTTTCTCTTGTAATTTACCTTTACCAGCATTATACATTTCCCTCTCAGTGGCTCATGGGTTCTGCCGAGCGCCTTTTACCAGTGAGAGTGATCTGTCTTCTGCTGGGTTATTAGGTTTCCATGTTTCATTGGTTAAAAATTTGGGCCCAACGTCTAAACAATAGGCTATGCTTTAATTCATATGCTTTCAGTTTAAGATTTCTGGTTCCGATCTCCAACCCTGATCATGGAATTATTAAATTAATCACTATTAATAACAAATTGTAATATGGTAATATGGTAGTTCCAGGTTAATTTTAGTCAGTTCGATAAATCCATTGACACTTCACTTCACTTCTTTCTTCTCTTCTTTCATTTTCATGCTTGTTTTTTCTTCACATTAACATGTTGACTGTTTCTTGAGTTCTTCTCAAGTTCATAGTCCGGTTTGATAATACCAGAGTTGGAATTTAGGTCTGTCCTTTTTTATAGAGAAATAGTTTAATTTATACTATAATAATATAATCAGAATGACATATGTACGTCTAATAAAACCTTAGTTAGATGATGTTACGTATGGTTTTCCGATCACAGACCTTTCGTCAATAATTTGCACTAGATTTCTTATCAAATAATGGGTTCTCCGCTTTGAGTCAGGGTTCTACCGAGCGCCAGATTCAAATTGGAGAGATCTTTCTTCACCGGGTTCTCCGTTCTGAATCAGGGTTCTGCCGAGCGCCAGATTCAAATTGGAGAAAACTTTCTTCTATTAGACAACTTTCTTCTTTGATATCGCTTATTTAGTATTTCCTAGCTGTTTGTAAGCCACCATTACTCTTCCTGCTACCTTTTTGGTGAGCTCCCTGGTTAGGTGGCAGCCATCTTCAGATAACTGGTGATAGAGTGTATCATATATCATTCTACCCGCTCTATTCTTACGTGACGCCCTATGCTTGTGCAGAAGGGATCCTAGGTGAGGTGTTGGCATACCATTTAATGAATTGTACCGCCTGACACTACTGTTATAAGCCAGTATTTGCCTGTTTAAGGGCTCCTGGTCTTCTTCTATAGCCAGAAGTTTTGAATCAGTTAATAATTCGCTGAGTTTCTTACTTGTTCTTGCCTGAGATTTGTTGTAAGTAACCAAGTCAATGCCGAAGGTGGATCCAAATGCAATTTTCGGCTTTGCTGCATTCGGCGGGGAGTAACTTGATAATATGGTCTCAGCTCTGCCCATGTCGTCGGTGGTCGTGGTGTCTAACATTGTCTCACTATCATATCTCAGCACAACTTCTCTCGTTTCACAGTCCTTTTTCGTCACATTGCATATGCCAGATAGTACAAAGATAGCCTTTGGTTTGTTTATCATAACAGAATCCCTTGCTCTTCTTACTAATGTGATCGTGTCAGCGCCAGGCGACACAAACACCTTACTGTTTACTTCTGGCGCCATTTTGTGCAGACACTCACTTAATCTTGCCCCACGTGAATCGCACAGCACTAAAAGGTCCCTTCTTGATCGATTCATGATGACACTAGCTAATTATCTTGAAATCAAGTGCAATATATGTTCAAAAGGCTTCAGTCAAACTTAACTTCGCTCCTTATTTTGTCTAGGATTTTTCCAAACCGGTTTTGTCCAGCGAACGATTTCACCTTGAGCGCCACGCGGCCGCCATTGTTTATCATGACTCCTCGTACTCTGCGGCCTACCCCCCATTTTTTAGATCCGGTTACTTCGTAAAAGTTCTTAATTTCAGGATCACATAGCATTTGCCTTAAATCTTTATGTTGTTCAAATTTTTTAGTGACAATTTCTGTCAGGATTTCTTCTTCTTTTAGATTCCACTCTTCCAGTTTCTGCGGGCTTGCCGCACGGTCCAACTTCTCGCCCATTGCTTTGGCGTAGGCGGGGTTTGTTGTGTGCGACATTTTACGCGCTATGTCTGGCCTACGGTAGTGGTTTGCTTTCTGCGTTTGATAAGCATGTTCAGAAGTAACATATGAAACATTGTTGTATATCACTGGTGATGGGAAAAAATTTGATTAGGGGCTATATTCGCCATGAAAGCCCAGGCCCTCCCCCTCTACCGGGAAATGGGACACGTCCATCGGTTGGCAGCCTTTGGGAAGTAGCTTCAGGTCGCCATGCGAATAAACCACCGATCCAATTTTAATGTGACAAAGTATGAGCTCGGCATTGTGGCCTCTCATGCGGAGAAGTTTGTGACAATCCGCTACTAATCTATGGTCTGGGTCCTTACTGCTGGGGAAGTATTTGTTGAACCAAACACTAGTTCCTGATTTTCTTCTCAGCTCCCTGGATTTATTTAGGATCGCTTTCTTTGTTTCAGGTTTGTCTAGCTCGATATATATTGCTCTGACTTTTCCTTCTCCTTTCACCCCCACTCTGTATACTTCTTTGAGTTGGTTTTTATCAACCCTCTGTACTGAGTTTATGAATTCATATATAAACCTTTCTGTGTTTTCAGTTATTTGTGTTGATTCCCCACTTTTCACTTCATATTTGTCCCAGTTTTCTGGAATCCCTTCCATGATAATATGAGTCGAACCGTCAGTTTTCATTTCCGTCTCAGGCCTTATAGATCGGAAACTGCCGATGTCTCTGACTTCTGTTTTCAGTGTATTTAACCTGGTATTCATTCCTGTGAATTCACCGTCTATTTCAGTTATCCCTCCTCCAATCTTACTCAGTTGCCATCTAATGTCTAAGATTGATTGATTGATGTCTGTGTCCAAATTTTTCAGCCCTTTTCTCGCTACTTCATCAATAGTTGAACCTTGTTCTTTCGTTGTCTCCGCCCACCATCTAAACATTGTGCCCTCAGTCTGTATGATTTGTGTGTCACGCAGAACTCCCTGATATGTTTCTTCTATTTCTTTTAGCCTAGTATTCAGTTTGTGATATCTTAGTTCAGCCCATTTGAACATGTTTTCCATCTTTCTAGTTAATGCTGCGAAATTGAGATTGATGTTTTCTCTCTCTACTTCCATGCTTATATTCGTGGCTCGGCCAGCTAAACTCCTAAGTTTCCTGTCCGTAATTCTTTCTAGTACTTTCTTTGTTAGTACCTCAATCATTCTGTCATCTAATTCCTCCCCTATTATTTTCTCCTGGGCTAGAGCTTTTTCATATTCCTCCCTTGTCACCGATTCAAAATTATCATTTATGACTAACGGTTCGGTGGGCACCTCGACTGACTCCCTTTCCGACACGAGTAGAGTGGGTGACTGCGTCATTCTCCCATTTGACGGCGATGACTTTGCCGCTCGAGCCAAATATTTATCTTCCCATTTTATTTTACTAGTTGTAGTATTTGAATGGTTAATTTTGTCTGAGGGTTGCTTCTTATTTAAGGATTCCTTAGTGTTAGTGGTTTTTCCTAGTCCACCCTTTGTTTTGCTTTTTATGGATGAATCTAATTTGACCTCCGACATCTCCGTCGACTGTGACTGACGTAGATTACTGTCAGTATTGCTGTCAGTGCTAGTCTTGTTACGAGTGTCAGCTAACGTTACTAATGGTCCTTTTACTGGTTTTCCTTCCTCTACCTTCTGTTTTGTCATGTTTTTGCCCTCAGTCTCAATATGTGCTTCCTTTTCATTTATTTTAGTGGTATTTCCTACCTTTTTCTCCCTTTTTTGGCTCTCGGGCGGTTCAGCGATGCCAGCTTTATCCATGGTATTTTCGATGTCGGCCATCGTCGCTTGGGCTTTCTCTCGATCTGATTCTTTCTCCATTGATTTTGTTATTGCAAGTAGTATGGGCGCTCCAAAAATGACACACAGCAATCTATGTGCACTAATGATGTTTTTCGCCGAGAATTTGAAGTCTGATGGTATTTCCTTCTCCTAGTTCATTCCCTATAGGCTGGTCCCGCTAGTTCAGAGACTTTTCAGGTTTCCCGCCATACCGCTCTCATTGAATCAAATTGAGATTGAATCAGTTCACTACATATATAGAGTTCATGACTGCAAAGGACCATCTAGTTACCCTGCACCTCACAACAGGAATATGAACAAACCAAATGTCAAAATTATAAATAATTTAAAATTTTAGAATTTCAATAAGTAAAACAAATGGTTTTAAATCTTGAATTTCGAAAGTATTTGAGTTGGGAAATGAGTGCTGGATTGAGGTTTGCTTGTTGTGGCTATGTGTATCTTGAGTTGCTAGATTCTGTATTTAAATTTTAAATCTACTACATTTGACATTTGGTTTCAAAAGTTAAATTTAAAGTTTTAACATCTTTCCTTTTCTAACAATATTACCTCCATGCAAAATTACGGAGAAATAGTGGAAGAGAGTTGATATTCTGGAAGAGGCTTAGCATTACCTTTGTTGATGGAACACAAATAGCCAGGACATTGAGTCAGTTCACTACATATATAGAGTTTATGACTGTAAAGGACCATTTAGTTACCCTGCACCTCACAACAGGAATATGAACAAACCAAATGTCAAAATTATTTATAATTTAAAATTTTAGAATTTCAATAAGTAAAACAAATGGTTTTAAATTTTGAATTTAGAAAGTATTTGAGTTGAGAAATGAGTGCTGGATTGAGGCTTGCTTGTTTTGGCTATGTGTATCTTGAGTTGCTAGATTCTGTATTTAAATTTTAAATCTACTACATTTGACAATTGGTTTCAAAGGGTAAATTTAAAGTTTTAACATCTTTCCTTTTCTAACAATATTACTTCCATGCAAAATTACGGAGAAATAGTGGAAGAGAGTTGATATTCTGGAAGAGGCTTAGCATTACCTTTGTTGATGGAAGACACATAGCCAGGACATTGAATCAGTTCACTACATATATAGAGTTCATGACTGCAAAGGACCATCTAGTTACCCTGCAGCTCACAACAGGAATATGAACAAACCAAATGTCAAAATTATAAATAATTTAAAATTTTAGAATTTCAATAAGTAAAACAAATGGTTTTAAATTCTGAATTTCGAAAGTATTTGAGTTGGGAAATGAGTGCTGGATTGAGGTTTGCTTGTTGTGGCTATGTGTATCTTGAGTTGCTAGATTCTGTATTTAAATTTTAAATCTACTACATTTGACATTTGGTTTCAAAGGGTAAATTTAAAGTTTTAACATCTTTCCTTTTCTAACAATATTACTTCCATGCAAAATTACGGAGAAATAGTGGAAGAGAGTTGATATTCCTGAAGAGGCTTAGCATTACCTTTGTTGATGGAAGACACATAGCCAGGACATTGAATCAGTACACTACATATATAGAGTTTATGACTGCAAAGGACCATCTAGTTACCCTGCACCTCACAACAGGAATATGAACAAACCAAATGTCAAAATTATGAATAATTTAAAATTTTGGAATTTCAATCCTAAAACAAATGGTTTTAAATTTTGAATTTCGAAAGTATTGGAGTTGAGAAATGAGTGTTGGATTAAGGTTTGCTTGTGGTGGCTATGTGTATCTTGAGTTGCTAGATTCTGTATTTAAATTTTAAATCTACTACATTTGACATTTGGTTTCAAAAGGTAAATTTAAAGTTTTAACATCTTTCCTTTTCTAACAATATTACCCCCATGCAAAATTACGGAGAAATAGTGGAAGAGAGTTGATATTCGGGAAGAGGCTTAGCATTACCTTTGTTGATGGAACACAAATAGCCAGGACATTGAGTCAGTTCACTACATATATAGAGTTTATGACTGCAATGGACCATTTAGTTACCCTGCACCTCACAACAGGAATATGAACAAACCAAATGTCAAAATTATTTATAATTTAAAATTTTAGAATTTCAATAAGTAAAACAAATGGTTTTAAATTCTGAATTTAGAAAGTATTTGAGTTGAGAAATGAGTGCTGGATTGAGGCTTGCTTGTTTTGGCTATGTGTATCTTGAGTTGCTAGATTCTGTATTTAAATTTTAAATCTACTACATTTGACATTTGGTTTCAAAGGGTAAATTTAAAGTTTTAACATCTTTCCTTTTCTAACAATATTACCTCCATGCAAAATTACGGAGAAATAGTGGAAGAGAGTTGATATTCCTGAAGAGGCTTAGCATTACCTTTGTTGATGGAAGACACATAGCCAGGACATTGAATCAGTACACTACATATATAGAGTTTATGACTGCAAAGGACCATCTAGTTACCCTGCACCTCACAACAGGAATATGAACAAACCAAATGTCAAAATTATAAATAATTTAAAATTTTGGAATTTCAATCCTAAAACAAATGGTTTTAAATTTTGAATTTCGAAAGTATTGGAGTTGAGAAATGAGTGTTGGATTAAGGTTTGCTTGTGGTGGCTATGTGTATCTTGAGTTGCTAGATTCTGTATTTAAATTTTAAATCTACTACATTTGACATTTGGTTTCAAAAGGTAAATTTAAAGTTTTAACATCTTTCCTTTTCTAACAATATTACCCCCATGCAAAATTACGGAGAAATAGTGGAAGAGAGTTGATATTCGGGAAGAGGCTTAGCATTACCTTTGTTGATGGAACACAAATAGCCAGGACATTGAGTCAGTTCACTACATATATAGAGTTTATGACTGCAAAGGACCATTTAGTTACCCTGCACCTCACAACAGGAATATGAAAAAACCAAATGTCAAAATTATTTATAATTTAAAATTTTAGAATTTCAATAAGTAAAACAAATGGTTTTAAATTCTGAATTTAGAAAGTATTTGAGTTGAGAAATGAGTGCTGGATTGAGGCTTGCTTGTTTTGGCTATGTGTATCTTGAGTTGCTAGATTCTGTATTTAAATTTTAAATCTACTACATTTGACATTTGGTTTCAAAGGGTAAATTTAAAGTTTTAACATCTTTCCTTTTCTAACAATATTACCTCCATGCAAAATTACGGAGAAATAGTGGAAGAGAGTTGATATTCTGGAAGAGGCTTAGCATTACCTTTGTTGATGGAAGACACATAGCCAGGACATTGAATCAGTTCACTACATATATAGAGTTCATGACTGCAAAGGACCATCTAGTTACCCTGCAGCTCACAACAGGAATATGAACAAACCAAATGTCAAAATTATAAATAATTTAAAATTTTAGAATTTCAATAAGTAAAACAAATGGTTTTAAATTTTGAATTTCGAAAGTATTTGAGTTGGGAAATGAGTGCTGGATTGAGGTTTGCTTGTTGTGGCTATGTGTATCTTGAGTTGCTAGATTCTGTATTTAAATTTTAAATCTACTACATTTGACATTTGGTTTCATAGGGTAAATTTAAAGTTTTAACATCTTTCCTTTTCTAACAATATTACTTCCATGCAAAATTACGGAGAAATAGTGGAAGAGAGTTGATATTCCTGAAGAGGCTTAGCATAACCTTTGTTGATGGAAGACACATAGCCAGGACATTGAATCAGTACACTACATATATAGAGTTTATGACTGCAAAGGACCATCTAGTTACCCTGCACCTCACAACAGGAATATGAACAAACCAAATGTCAAAATTATAAATAATTTAAAATTTTAGAATTTCAATCCTAAAACAAATGGTTTTAAATTTTGAATTTCGAAAGTATTGGAGTTGAGAAATGAGTGTTGGATTAAGGTTTGCTTGTGGTGGCTATGTGTATCTTGAGTTGCTAGATTCTGTATTTAAATTTTAAATCTACTACATTTGACATTTGGTTTCAAAAGGTAAATTTAAAGTTTTAACATCTTTCCTTTTCTAACAATATTACCCCCATGCAAAATTACGGAGAAATAGTGGAAGAGAGTTGATATTCGGGAAGAGGCTTAGCATTACCTTTGTTGATGGAACACAAATAGCCAGGACATTGAGTCAGTTCACTACATATATAGAGTTTATGACTGCAAAGGACCATTTAGTTACCCTGCACCTCACAACAGGAATATGAACAAACCAAATGTCAAAATTATTTATAATTTAAAATTTTAGAATTTCAATAAGTAAAACAAATGGTTTTAAATTCTGAATTTCGAAAGTATTTGAGTTGAGAAATGAGTGCTGGATTGAGGCTTGCTTGTTTTGGCTATGTGTATCTTGAGTTGCTAGATTCTGTATTTAAATTTTAAATCTACTACATTTGACATTTGGTTTCAAATCCTTTTCTAACAATATTACCTCCATGCAAAATTACGGAGAAATAGTGGAAGAGAGTTGATATTCTGGAAGAGGCTTAGCATTACCTTTGTTGATGGAACACAAATAGCCAGGACATTGAGTCAGTTCACTACATATATAGAGTTTATGACTGCAAAGGACCATTTAGTTACCCTGCACCTCACAACAGGAATATGAACAAACCAAATGTCAAAATTATTTATAATTTAAAATTTTAGAATTTCAATAAGTAAAACAAATGGTTTTAAATTTTGAATTTAGAAAGTATTTGAGTTGAGAAATGAGTGCTGGATTGAGGCTTGCTTGTTTTGGCTATGTGTATCTTGAGTTGCTAGATTCTGTATTTAAATTTTAAATCTACTACATTTGACATTTGATTTCAAAAGGTAAATTTAAAGTTTTAACATCTTTCCTTTTTCTAACAATATTACCTCCATGCAAAATTACGGAGAAATAGTGGAAGAGAGTTGATATTCGGGAAGAGCCTTGGCATTACCTTTGTTGATGGAAGACACATAGCCAGGACATTGAGTCAGTTCACTACATATATAGAGTTTATGACTGCAAAGGACCATCTAGTTACCCTGCAGCCCACAACAGGGATATGAACAAACCAAATGTCAAAATTATTTATAATTTAAAATTTTAGAATTTTAATAAGGGAAACAAATGGTTTTAAATTCTGATTTTAGAAAGTATTAGAGTTGAGAAATGAGTGCTGGATTGAGGTTTGCTTGTGGTGGCTATGTGTATCTTGAGTTGCTAGATTCTGAATTTAAATTTTAAATCTACTACATTTGACATTTGGTTTCAAAGGGTAAATTTAAAGTTTTAACATCTTTCCTTTTCTAACAATATTACTTCCATGCAAAATTACGGAGAAATAGTGGAAGAGAGTTGATATTCTGGAAGAGGCTTAGCATTACCTTTGTTGATGGAAGACACATAGCCAGGACATTGAATCAGTTCACTACATATATAGAGTTCATGACTGCAAAGGACCATCTAGTTACCCTGCAGCTCACAACAGGAATATGAACAAACCAAATGTCAAAATTATAAATAATTTAAAATTTTAGAATTTCAATAAGTAAAACAAATGGTTTTAAATTCTGAATTTCGAAAGTATTTGAGTTGGGAAATGAGTGCTGGATTGAGGTTTGCTTGTTGTGGCTATGTGTATCTTGAGTTGCTAGATTCTGTATTTAAATTTTAAATCTACTACATTTGACATTTGGTTTCAAAGGGTAAATTTAAAGTTTTAACATCTTTCCTTTTCTAACAATATTACTTCCATGCAAAATTACGGAGAAATAGTGGAAGAGAGTTGATATTCCTGAAGAGGCTTAGCATTACCTTTGTTGATGGAAGACACATAGCCAGGACATTGAATCAGTACACTACATATATAGAGTTTATGACTGCAAAGGACCATCTAGTTACCCTGCACCTCACAACAGGAATATGAACAAACCAATTGTCAAAATTATAAATAATTTAAAATTTTGGAATTTCAATCCTAAAACAAATGGTTTTAAATTTTGAATTTCAAAAGTATTGGAGTTGAGAAATGAGTGTTGGATTAAGGTTTGCTTGTGGTGGCTATGTGTATCTTGAGTTGCTAGATTCTGTATTTAAATTTTAAATCTACTACATTTGACATTTGGTTTCAAAAGGTAAATTTAAAGTTTTAACATCTTTCCTTTTCTAACAATATTACCCCCATGCAAAATTACGGAGAAATAGTGGAAGAGAGTTGATATTCGGGAAGAGGCTTAGCATTACCTTTGTTGATGGAACACAAATAGCCAGGACATTGAGTCAGTTCACTACATATATAGAGTTTATGACTGCAAAGGACCATTTAGTTACCCTGCACCTCACAACAGGAATATGAACAAACCAAATGTCAAAATTATTTATAATTTAAAATTTTAGAATTTCAATAAGTAAAACAAATGGTTTTAAATTCTGAATTTAGAAAGTATTTGAGTTGAGAAATGAGTGCTGGATTGAGGCTTGCTTGTTTTGGCTATGTGTATCTTGAGTTGCTAGATTCTGTATTTAAATTTTAAATCTACTACATTTGACATTTGGTTTCAAATCCTTTTCTAACAATATTACCTCCATGCAAAATTACGGAGAAATAGTGGAAGAGAGTTGATATTCAGGAAGAGGCTTAGCATTACCTTTGTTGATGGAAGACAAATAGCCAGGACATTGAGTCAGTTCACTACATATATAGAGTTTATGACTGCAAAGGACCATTTAGTTACCCTGCACCTCACAACAGGAATATGAACAAACCAAATGTCAAAATTATTTATAATTTAAAATTTTAGAATTTCAATACGTGAAACAAATGGTTTTAAATTTTGAATTTAGAAAGTATTGGAGTTGAGAAATGAGTTCTGGATGGAGGTTTGCTTGTGGTGGCTATGTGTAACTTGAGTTGCTAGATTCTGAATTTAAATTTTAAATCTACTACATGTGACATTTGGTTTCAAAGGGTAAATTTAAAGTTTTAACATCTTTCCTTTTCTAACAATATTACCTCCATGCAAAATTACGGAGAAATAGTGGAAGAGAGTTGATATTCTGGAAGAGGCTTAGCATTACCTTTGTTGATGGAACACAAATAGCCAGGACATTGAGTCAGTTCACTACATATATAGAGTTTATGACTGCAAACGACCATTTAGTTACCCTGCACCTCACAACAGGAATATGAACAAACCAAATGTCAAAATTATTTATAATTTAAAATTTTAGAATTTCAATAAGTAAAACAAATGGTTTTAAATTTTGAATTTAGAAAGTATTTGAGTTGAGAAATGAGTGCTGGATTGAGGCTTGCTTGTTTTGGCTATGTGTATCTTGAGTTGCTAGATTCTGTATTTAAATTTTAAATCTACTACATTTGACATTTGATTTCAAAAGGTAAATTTAAAGTTTTAACATCTTTCCTTTTTCTAACAATATTACCTCCATGCAAAATTACGGAGAAATAGTGGAAGAGAGTTGATATTCGGGAAGAGTCTTGGCATTACCTTTGTTGATGGAAGACACATAGCCAGGACATTGAGTCAGTTCACTACATATATAGAGTTTATGACTGCAAAGGACCATCTAGTTACCCTGCAGCCCACAACAGGGATATGAACAAACCAAATGTCAAAATTATTTATAATTTAAAATTTTAGAATTTTAATAAGGGAAACAAATGGTTTTAAATTCTGATTTTAGAAAGTATTAGAGTTGAGAAATGAGTGCTGGATTGAGGTTTGCTTGTGGTGGCTATGTGTATCTTGAGTTGCTAGATTCTGAATTTAAATTTTAAATCTACTACATTTGACATTTGGTTTCAAAGGGTAAATTTAAAGTTTTAACATCTTTCCTTTTCTAACAATATTACTTCCATGCAAAATTACGGAGAAATAGTGGAAGAGAGTTGATATTCTGGAAGAGGCTTAGCATTACCTTTGTTGATGGAAGACACATAGCCAGGACATTGAATCAGTTCACTACATATATAGAGTTCATGACTGCAAAGGACCATCTAGTTACCCTGCAGCTCACAACAGGAATATGAACAAACCAAATGTCAAAATTATAAATAATTTAAAATTTTAGAATTTCAATAAGTAAAACAAATGGTTTTAAATTCTGAATTTCGAAAGTATTTGAGTTGGGAAATGAGTGCTGGATTGAGGTTTGCTTGTTGTGGCTATGTGTATCTTGAGTTGCTAGATTCTGTATTTAAATTTTAAATCTACTACATTTGACATTTGGTTTCAAAGGGTAAATTTAAAGTTTTAACATCTTTCCTTTTCTAACAATATTACTTCCATGCAAAATTACGGAGAAATAGTGGAAGAGAGTTGATATTCCTGAAGAGGCTTAGCATTACCTTTGTTGATGGAAGACACATAGCCAGGACATTGAATCAGTACACTACATATATAGAGTTTATGACTGCAAAGGACCATCTAGTTACCCTGCACCTCACAACAGGAATATGAACAAACCAATTGTCAAAATTATAAATAATTTAAAATTTTGGAATTTCAATCCTAAAACAAATGGTTTTAAATTTTGAATTTCAAAAGTATTGGAGTTGAGAAATGAGTGTTGGATTAAGGTTTGCTTGTGGTGGCTATGTGTATCTTGAGTTGCTAGATTCTGTATTTAAATTTTAAATCTACTACATTTGACATTTGGTTTCAAAAGGTAAATTTAAAGTTTTAACATCTTTCCTTTTCTAACAATATTACCCCCATGCAAAATTACGGAGAAATAGTGGAAGAGAGTTGATATTCGGGAAGAGGCTTAGCATTACCTTTGTTGATGGAACACAAATAGCCAGGACATTGAGTCAGTTCACTACATATATAGAGTTTATGACTGCAAAGGACCATTTAGTTACCCTGCACCTCACAACAGGAATATGAACAAACCAAATGTCAAAATTATTTATAATTTAAAATTTTAGAATTTCAATAAGTAAAACAAATGGTTTTAAATTCTGAATTTAGAAAGTATTTGAGTTGAGAAATGAGTGCTGGATTGAGGCTTGCTTGTTTTGGCTATGTGTATCTTGAGTTGCTAGATTCTGTATTTAAATTTTAAATCTACTACATTTGACATTTGGTTTCAAAGGGTAAATTTAAAGTTTTAACATCTTTCCTTTCCTAACAATATTACCTCCATGCAAAATTACGGAGAAATAGTGGAAGAGAGTTGATATTCTGGAAGAGGCTTAGCATTACCTTTGTTGATGGAAGACACATAGCCAGGACATTGAATCAGTTCACTACATATATAGAGTTCATGACTGCAAAGGACCATCTAGTTACCCTGCAGCTCACAACAGGAATATGAACAAACCAAATGTCAAAATTATAAATAATTTAAAATTTTAGAATTTCAATAAGTAAAACAAATGGTTTTAAATTCTGAATTTAGAAAGTATTTGAGTTGAGAAATGAGTGCTGGATTGAGGCTTGCTTGTTTTGGCTATGTGTATCTTGAGTTGCTAGATTCTGTATTTAAATTTTAAATCTACTACATTTGACATTTGGTTTCAAAGGGTAAATTTGAAGTTTTAACATCTTTCCTTTTCTAACAATATTACCTCCATGCAAAATTACGGAGAAATAGTGGAAGAGAGTTGATATTCCTGAAGAGGCTTAGCATTACCTTTGTTGATGGAAGACACATAGCCAGGACATTGAATCAGTTCACTACATATATAGAGTTCATGACTGCAAAGGACCATCTAGTTACCCTGCAGCTCACAACAGGAATATGAACAAACCAAATGTCAAAATTATAAATAATTTAAAATTTTAGAATTTCAATAAGTAAAACAAATGGTTTTAAATTTTGAATTTCGAAAGTATTTGAGTTGGGAAATGAGTGCTGGATTGAGGTTTGCTTGTTGTGGCTATGTGTATCTTGAGTTGCTAGATTCTGTATTTAAATTTTAAATCTACTACATTTGACATTTGGTTTCAAAGGGTAAATTTAAAGTTTTAACATCTTTCCTTTTCTAACAATATTACTTCCATGCAAAATTACGGAGAAATAGTGGAAGAGAGTTGATATTCCTGAAGAGGCTTAGCATTACCTTTGTTGATGGAAGACACATAGCCAGGACATTGAATCAGTACACTACATATATAGAGTTTATGACTGCAAAGGACCATCTAGTTACCCTGCACCTCACAACAGGAATATGAACAAACCAAATGTCAAAATTATAAATAATTTAAAATTTTAGAATTTCAATCCTAAAACAAATGGTTTTAAATTTTGAATTTCGAAAGTATTGGAGTTGAGAAATGAGTGTTGGATTAAGGTTTGCTTGTGGTGGCTATGTGTATCTTGAGTTGCTAGATTCTGTATTTAAATTTTAAATCTACTACATTTGACATTTGGTTTCAAAAGGTAAATTTAAAGTTTTAACATCTTTCCTTTTCTAACAATATTACCCCCATGCAAAATTACGGAGAAATAGTGGAAGAGAGTTGATATTCGGGAAGAGGCTTAGCATTACCTTTGTTGATGGAACACAAATAGCCAGGACATTGAGTCAGTTCACTACATATATAGAGTTTATGACTGCAAAGGACCATTTAGTTACCCTGCACCTCACAACAGGAATATGAACAAACCAAATGTCAAAATTATTTATAATTTAAAATTTTAGAATTTCAATAAGTAAAACAAATGGTTTTAAATTCTGAATTTAGAAAGTATTTGAGTTGAGAAATGAGTGCTGGATTGAGGCTTGCTTGTTTTGGCTATGTGTATCTTGAGTTGCTAGATTCTGTATTTAAATTTTAAATCTACTACATTTGACATTTGGTTTCAAATCCTTTTCTAACAATATTACCTCCATGCAAAATTACGGAGAAATAGTGGAAGAGAGTTGATATTCGGGAAGAGGCTTAGCATTACCTTTGTTGATGGAAGACAAATAGCCAGGACATTGAGTCAGTTCACTACATATATAGAGTTTATGACTGCAAAGGACCATTTAGTTACCCTGCACCTCACAACAGGAATATGAACAAACCAAATGTCAAAATTATTTATAATTTAAAATTTTAGAATTTCAATACGTGAAACAAATGGTTTTAAATTCTGAATTTAGAAAGTATTGGAGTTGAGAAATGAGTTCTGGATGGAGGTTTGCTTGTGGTGGCTATGTGTAACTTGAGTTGCTAGATTCTGAATTTAAATTTTAAATCTACTACATGTGACATTTGGTTTCAAAGGGTAAATTTAAAGTTTTAACATCTTTCCTTTTCTAACAATATTACCTCCATGCAAAATTACGGAGAAATAGTGGAAGAGAGTTGATATTCTGGAAGAGGCTTAGCATTACCTTTGTTGATGGAACACAAATAGCCAGGACATTGAGCCAGTTCACTACATATATAGAGTTTATGACTGCAAAGGACCATTTAGTTACCCTGCACCTCACAACAGGAATATGAACAAACCAAATGTCAAAATTATTTATAATTTAAAATTTTAGAATTTCAATAAGTAAAACAAATGGTTTTAAATTTTGAATTTAGAAAGTATTTGAGTTGAGAAATGAGTGCTGGATTGAGGCTTGCTTGTTTTGGCTATGTGTATCTTGAGTTGCTAGATTCTGTATTTAAATTTTAAATCTACTACATTTGACATTTGATTTCAAAAGGTAAATTTAAAGTTTTAACATCTTTCCTTTTTCTAACAATATTACCTCCATGCAAAATTACGGAGAAATAGTGGAAGAGAGTTGATATTCGGGAAGAGTCTTGGCATTACCTTTGTTGATGGAAGACACATAGCCAGGACATTGAGTCAGTTCACTACATATATAGAGTTTATGACTGCAAAGGACCATCTAGTTACCCTGCAGCCCACAACAGGGATATGAACAAACCAAATGTCAAAATTATTTATAATTTAAAATTTTAGAATTTTAATAAGGGAAACAAATGGTTTTAAATTCTGATTTTAGAAAGTATTAGAGTTGAGAAATGAGTGCTGGATTGAGGTTTGCTTGTGGTGGCTATGTGTATCTTGAGTTGCTAGATTCTGAATTTAAATTTTAAATCTACTACATTTGACATTTGGTTTCAAAGGGTAAATTTAAAGTTTTAACATCTTTCCTTTTCTAACAATATTACTTCCATGCAAAATTACGGAGAAATAGTGGAAGAGAGTTGATATTCTGGAAGAGGCTTAGCATTACCTTTGTTGATGGAAGACACATAGCCAGGACATTGAATCAGTTCACTACATATATAGAGTTCATGA
This sequence comes from Sthenelais limicola, assembly GCA_942159475.1. Taxonomy (NCBI): domain Eukaryota; kingdom Metazoa; phylum Annelida; class Polychaeta; order Phyllodocida; family Sigalionidae; genus Sthenelais; species Sthenelais limicola. Next base: position 156,180,901 of record OW804095.1, read on the forward strand.
CTGCAAAGGACCATCTAGTTACCCTGCAGCTCACAACAGGAATATGAACAAACCAAATGTCAAAATTATAAATAATTTAAAATTTTAGAATTTCAATAAGTAAAACAAATGGTTTTAAATTTTGAATTTCGAAAGTATTTGAGTTGGGAAATGAGTGCTGGATTGAGGTTTGCTTGTTGTGGCTATGTGTATCTTGAGTTGCTAGATTCTGTATTTAAATTTTAAATCTACTACATTTGACATTTGGTTTCAAAGGGTAAATTTAAAGTTTTAACATCTTTCCTTTTCTAACAATATTACTTCCATGCAAAATTACGGAGAAATAGTGGAAGAGAGTTGATATTCCTGAAGAGGCTTAGCATTACCTTTGTTGATGGAAGACACATAGCCAGGACATTGAATCAGTACACTACATATATAGAGTTTATGACTGCAAAGGACCATCTAGTTACCCTGCACCTCACAACAGGAATATGAACAAACCAATTGTCAAAATTATAAATAATTTAAAATTTTAGAATTTCAATCCTAAAACAAATGGTTTTAAATTTTGAATTTCGAAAGTATTGGAGTTGAGAAATGAGTGTTGGATTAAGGTTTGCTTGTGGTGGCTATGTGTATCTTGAGTTGCTAGATTCTGTATTTAAATTTTAAATCTACTACATTTGACATTTGGTTTCAAAAGGTAAATTTAAAGTTTTAACATCTTTCCTTTTCTAACAATATTACCCCCATGCAAAATTACGGAGAAATAGTGGAAGAGAGTTGATATTCGGGAAGAGGCTTAGCATTACCTTTGTTGATGGAACACAAATAGCCAGGACATTGAGTCAGTTCACTACATATATAGAGTTTATGACTGCAAAGGACCATTTAGTTACCCTGCACCTCACAACAGGAATATGAACAAACCAAATGTCAAAATTATTTATAATTTAAAATTTTAGAATTTCAATAAGTAAAACAAATGGTTTTAAATTCTGAATTTAGTAAGTATTTGAGTTGAGAAATGAGTGCTGGATTGATGCTTGCTTGTTTTGGCTATGTGTATCTTGAGTTGCTAGATTCTGTATTTAAATTTTAAATCTACTACATTTGACATTTGGTTTCAAATCCTTTTCTAACAATATTACCTCCATGCAAAATTACGGAGAAATAGTGGAAGAGAGTTGATATTCGGGAAGAGGCTTAGCATTACCTTTGTTGATGGAAGACAAATAGCCAGGACATTGAGTCAGTTCACTACATATATAGAGTTTATGACTGCAAAGGACCATCTAGTTACCCTGCAGCCCACAACAGGGATATGAACAAACCAAATGTCAAAATTATTTATAATTTAAAATTTTAGAATTTTAATAAGGGAAACAAATGGTTTTAAATTCTGATTTTAGAAAGTATTAGAGTTGAGATATGAGTGCTGGATTGAGGTTTGCTTGTGGTGGCTATGTGTATCTTGAGTTGCTAGATTCTGAATTTAAGTTTTAAATCTACTACATTTGACATTTGGTTTCAAAGGGTAAATTTAAAGTTTTAACATCTTTCCTTTTCTAACAATATTACTTCCATGCAAAATTACGGAGAAATAGTGGAAGAGAGTTGATATTCTGGAAGAGGCTTAGCATTACCTTTGTTGATGGAAGACACATAGCCAGGACATTGAATCAGTTCACTACATATATAGAGTTCATGACTGCAAAGGACCATTTAGTTACCCTGCACCTCACAACAGGAATATGAACAAACCAAATGTCAAAATTATTTATAATTTAAAATTTTAGAATTTCAATAAGTAAAACAAATGGTTTTAAATTCTGAATTTCGAAAGTATTTGAGTTGGGAAATGAGTGCTGGATTGAGGTTTGCTTGTTGTGGCTATGTGTATCTTGAGTTGCTAGATTCTGTATTTAAATTTTAAATCTACTACATTTGACATTTGGTTTCAAAGGGTAAATTTAAAGTTTTAACATCTTTCCTTTTCTAACAATATTACCCCCATGCAAAATTACGGAGAAATAGTGGAAGAGAGTTGATATTCGGGAAGAGGCTTAGCATTACCTTTGTTGATGGAACACAAATAGCCAGGACATTGAGTCAGTTCACTACATATATAGAGTTTATGACTGCAAAGGACCATTTAGTTACCCTGCACCTCACAACAGGAATATGAACAAACCAAATGTCAAAATTATTTATAATTTAAAATTTTAGAATTTCAATAAGTAAAACAAATGGTTTTAAATTCTGAATTTAGAAAGTATTTGAGTTGAGAAATGAGTGCTGGATTGAGGCTTGCTTGTTTTGGCTATGTGTATCTTGAGTTGCTAGATTCTGTATTTAAATTTTAAATCTACTACATTTGACATTTGGTTTCAAATCCTTTTCTAACAATATTACCTCCATGCAAAATTACGGAGAAATAGTGGAAGAGAGTTGATATTCGGGAAGAGGCTTAGCATTACCTTTGTTGATGGAAGACAAATAGCCAGGACATTGAGTCAGTTCACTACATATATAGAGTTTATGACTGCAAAGGACCATTTAGTTACCCTGCACCTCACAACAGGAATATGAACAAACCAAATGTCAAAATTATTTATAATTTAAAATTTTAGAATTTCAATACGTGAAACAAATGGTTTTAAATTCTGAATTTAGAAAGTATTGGAGTTGAGAAATGAGTTCTGGATGGAGGTTTGCTTGTGGTGGCTATGTGTAACTTGAGTTGCTAGATTCTGAATTTAAATTTTAAATCTACTACATTTGACATTTGGTTTCAAAGGGTAAATTTAAAGTTTTAACATCTTTCCTTTTCTAACAATATTACCTCCATGCAAAATTACGGAGAAATAGTGGAAGAGAGTTGATATTCGGGAAGAGGCTTAGCATTACCTTTGTTGATGGAACACAAATAGCCAGGACATTGAGTCAGTTCACTACATATATAGAGTTTATGACTGCAAAGGACCATTTAGTTACCCTGCACCTCACAACAGGAATATGAACAAACCAAATGTCAAAATTATTTATAATTTAAAATTTTAGAATTTCAATAAGTAAAACAAATGGTTTTAAATTTTGAATTTAGAAAGTATTTGAGTTGAGAAATGAGTGCTGGATTGAGGCTTGCTTGTTTTGGCTATGTGTATCTTGAGTTGCTAGATTCTGTATTTAAATTTTAAATCTACTTCATTTGACATTTGATTTCAAAAGGTAAATTTAAAGTTTTAACATCTTTCCTTTTTCTAACAATATTACCTCCATGCAAAATTACGGAGAAATAGTGGAAGAGAGTTGATATTCGGGAAGAGTCTTGGCATTACCTTTGTTGATGGAAGACACATAGCCAGGACATTGAGTCAGTTCACTACATATATAGAGTTTATGACTGCAAAGGACCATCTAGTGACCCTGCAGCCCACAACAGGGATATGAACAAACCAAATGTCAAAATTATTTATAATTTAAAATTTTAGAATTTTAATAAGGGAAACAAATGGTTTTAAATTCTGATTTTAGAAAGTATTAGAGTTGAGAAATGAGTGCTGGATTGAGGTTTGCTTGTGGTGGCTATGTGTATCTTGAGTTGCTAGATTCTGAATTTAAATTTTAAATCTACTACATTTGACATTTGGTTTCAAAGGGTAAATTTAAAGTTTTAACATCTTTCCTTTTCTAACAATATTACTTCCATGCAAAATTACGGAGAAATAGTGGAAGAGAGTTGATATTCTGGAAGAGGCTTAGCATTACCTTTGTTGATGGAAGACACATAGCCAGGACATTGAATCAGTTCACTACATATATAGAGTTCATGACTGCAAAGGACCATTTAGTTACCCTGCACCTCACAACAGGAATATGAACAAACCAAATGTCAAAATTATTTATAATTTAAAATTTTAGAATTTCAATAAGTAAAACAAATGGTTTTAAATTCTGAATTTAGAAAGTATTTGAGTTGAGAAATGAGTGCTGGATTGAGGCTTGCTTGTTTTGGCTATGTGTATCTTGAGTTGCTAGATTCTGTATTTAAATTTTAAATCTACTTCATTTGACATTTGATTTCAAAAGGTAAATTTAAAGTTTTAACATCTTTCCTTTTTCTAACAATATTACCTCCATGCAAAATTACGGAGAAATAGTGGAAGAGAGTTGATATTCGGGAAGAGTCTTGGCATTACCTTTGTTGATGGAAGACACATAGCCAGGACATTGAGTCAGTTCACTACATATATAGAGTTTATGACTGCAAAGGACCATCTAGTGACCCTGCAGCCCACAACAGGGATATGAACAAACCAAATGTCAAAATTATTTATAATTTAAAATTTTAGAATTTTAATAAGGGAAACAAATGGTTTTAAATTCTGATTTTAGAAAGTATTAGAGTTGAGAAATGAGTGCTGGATTGAGGTTTGCTTGTGGTGGCTATGTGTATCTTGAGTTGCTAGATTCTGAATTTAAATTTTAAATCTACTACATTTGACATTTGGTTTCAAAGGGTAAATTTAAAGTTTTAACATCTTTCCTTTTCTAACAATATTACTTCCATGCAAAATTACGGAGAAATAGTGGAAGAGAGTTGATATTCTGGAAGAGGCTTAGCATTACCTTTGTTGATGGAAGACACATAGCCAGGACATTGAATCAGTTCACTACATATATAGAGTTCATGACTGCAAAGGACCATTTAGTTACCCTGCACCTCACAACAGGAATATGAACAAACCAAATGTCAAAATTATTTATAATTTAAAATTTTAGAATTTCAATAAGTAAAACAAATGGTTTTAAATTCTGAATTTCGAAAGTATTTGAGTTGGGAAATGAGTGCTGGATTGAGGTTTGCTTGTTGTGGCTATGTGTATCTTGAGTTGCTAGATTCTGTATTTAAATCTTAAATCTACTACATTTGACATTTGGTTTCAAAGGGTAAATTTAAAGTTTTAACATCTTTCCTTTTCTAACAATATTACTTCCATGCAAAATTACGGAGAAATAGTGGAAGAGAGTTGATATTCCTGAAGAGGCTTAGCATTACCTTTGTTGATGGAAGACACATAGCCAGGACATTGAATCAGTACACTACATATATAGAGTTTATGACTGCAAAGGACCATCTAGTTACCCTGCACCTCACAACAGGAATATGAACAAACCAAATGTCAAAATTATTTATAATTTAAAATTTTAGAATTTCAATAAGTAAAACAAATGGTTTTAAATTCTGAATTTAGAAAGTATTTGAGTTGAGAAATGAGTGCTGGATTGAGGCTTGCTTGTTTTGGCTATGTGTATCTTGAGTTGCTAGATTCTGTATTTAAATTTTAAATCTACTACATTTGACATTTGGTTTCAAAGGGTAAATTTAAAGTTTTAACATCTTTCCTTTCCTAACAATATTACCTCCATGCAAAATTACGGAGAAATAGTGGAAGAGAGTTGATATTCTGGAAGAGGCTTAGCATTACCTTTGTTGATGGAAGACACATAGCCAGGACATTGAATCAGTTCACTACATATATAGAGTTCATGACTGCAAAGGACCATCTAGTTACCCTGCAGCTCACAACAGGAATATGAACAAACCAAATGTCAAAATTATAAATAATTTAAAATTTTAGAATTTCAATAAGTAAAACAAATGGTTTTAAATTCTGAATTTCGAAAGTATTTGAGTTGGGAAATGAGTGCTGGATTGAGGTTTGCTTGTTGTGGCTATGTGTATCTTGAGTTGCTAGATTCTGTATTTAAATTTTAAATCTACTACATTTGACATTTGGTTTCAAAGGGTAAATTTAAAGTTTTAACATCTTTCCTTTTCTAACAATATTACCCCCATGCAAAATTACGGAGAAATAGTGGAAGAGAGTTGATATTCGGGAAGAGGCTTAGCATTACCTTTGTTGATGGAACACAAATAGCCAGGACATTGAGTCAGTTCACTACATATATAGAGTTTATGACTGCAAAGGACCATTTAGTTACCCTGCACCTCACAACAGGAATATGAACAAACCAAATGTCAAAATTATTTATAATTTAAAATTTTAGAATTTCAATAAGTAAAACAAATGGTTTTAAATTCTGAATTTAGAAAGTATTTGAGTTGAGAAATGAGTGCTGGATTGAGGCTTGCTTGTTTTGGCTATGTGTATCTTGAGTTGCTAGATTCTGTATTTAAATTTTAAATCTACTACATTTGACATTTGGTTTCAAATCCTTTTCTAACAATATTACCTCCATGCAAAATTACGGAGAAATAGTGGAAGAGAGTTGATATTCGGGAAGAGGCTTAGCATTACCTTTGTTGATGGAAGACAAATAGCCAGGACATTGAGTCAGTTCACTACATATATAGAGTTTATGACTGCAAAGGACCATTTAGTTACCCTGCACCTCACAACAGGAATATGAACAAACCAAATGTCAAAATTATTTATAATTTAAAATTTTAGAATTTCAATAAGTAAAACAAATGGTTTTAAATTCTGAATTTCGAAAGTATTTGAGTTGGGAAATGAGTGCTGGATTGAGGTTTGCTTGTTGTGGCTATGTGTATCTTGAGTTGCTAGATTCTGTATTTAAATTTTAAATCTACTACATTTGACATTTGGTTTCAAAGGGTAAATTTAAAGTTTTAACATCTTTCCTTTTCTAACAATATTACCCCCATGCAAAATTACGGAGAAATAGTGGAAGAGAGTTGATATTCGGGAAGAGGCTTAGCATTACCTTTGTTGATGGAACACAAATAGCCAGGACATTGAGTCAGTTCACTACATATATAGAGTTTATGACTGCAAAGGACCATTTAGTTACCCTGCACCTCACAACAGGAATATGAACAAACCAAATGTCAAAATTATTTATAATTTAAAATTTTAGAATTTCAATAAGTAAAACAAATGGTTTTAAATTCTGAATTTAGAAAGTATTTGAGTTGAGAAATGAGTGCTGGATTGAGGCTTGCTTGTTTTGGCTATGTGTATCTTGAGTTGCTAGATTCTGTATTTAAATTTTAAATCTACTACATTTGACATTTGGTTTCAAATCCTTTTCTAACAATATTACCTCCATGCAAAATTACGGAGAAATAGTGGAAGAGAGTTGATATTCGGGAAGAGGCTTAGCATTACCTTTGTTGATGGAAGACAAATAGCCAGGACATTGAGTCAGTTCACTACATATATAGAGTTTATGACTGCAAAGGACCATTTAGTTACCCTGCACCTCACAACAGGAATATGAACAAACCAAATGTCAAAATTATTTATAATTTAAAATTTTAGAATTTCAATACGTGAAACAAATGGTTTTAAATTCTGAATTTAGAAAGTATTGGAGTTGAGAAATGAGTTCTGGATGGAGGTTTGCTTGTGGTGGCTATGTGTAACTTGAGTTGCTAGATTCTGAATTTAAATTTTAAATCTACTACATTTGACATTTGGTTTCAAAGGGTAAATTTAAAGTTTTAACATCTTTCCTTTTCTAACAATATTACCTCCATGCAAAATTACGGAGAAATAGTGGAAGAGAGTTGATATTCGGGAAGAGGCTTAGCATTACCTTTGTTGATGGAACACAAATAGCCAGGACATTGAGTCAGTTCACTACATATATAGAGTTTTTTTTTTTTTAAGACTTTATTTATTCTGGGAGTTCAAAATCCCAAACTAGGGTTTTTCACATGCCCCAGTTTATGCCCCAGTTTATGACTGCAAAGGACCATTTAGTTACCCTGCACCTCACAACAGGAATATGAACAAACCAAATGTCAAAATTATTTATAATTTAAAATTTTAGAATTTCAATAAGTAAAACAAATGGTTTTAAATTTTGAATTTAGAAAGTATTTGAGTTGAGAAATGAGTGCTGGATTGAGGCTTGCTTGTTTTGGCTATGTGTATCTTGAGTTGCTAGATTCTGTATTTAAATTTTAAATCTACTTCATTTGACATTTGATTTCAAAAGGTAAATTTAAAGTTTTAACATCTTTCCTTTTTCTAACAATATTACCTCCATGCAAAATTACGGAGAAATAGTGGAAGAGAGTTGATATTCGGGAAGAGTCTTGGCATTACCTTTGTTGATGGAAGACACATAGCCAGGACATTGAGTCAGTTCACTACATATATAGAGTTTATGACTGCAAAGGACCATCTAGTTACCCTGCAGCCCACAACAGGGATATGAACAAACCAAATGTCAAAATTATTTATAATTTAAAATTTTAGAATTTTAATAAGGGAAACAAATGGTTTTAAATTCTGATTTTAGAAAGTATTAGAGTTGAGAAATGAGTGCTGGATTGAGGTTTGCTTGTGGTGGCTATGTGTATCTTGAGTTGCTAGATTCTGAATTTAAATTTTAAATCTACTACATTTGACATTTTATTTCAAAAGGTAAATTTAAAGTTTTAACATCTTTCCTTTTCTAACAATATTACCTCCATGCAAAATTACGGAGAAATAGTGGAAGAGAGTTGATATTCTGGAAGAGGCTTAGCATTACCTTTGCTGATGGAAGACAAATAGCCAGGACATTGAGTCAGTTCACTACATATATAGAGGTAATGACTGCAAAGGACCATCTAGTTACCCTGCACCTCACAACAGGAATATGAACAAACCAAATGTCAAAATTATAAATAATTTAAAATTTTAGAATTTCAATAAGTAAAACAAATGGTTTTAAATTCTGAATTTCGAAAGTATTTGAGTTGGGAAATGAGTGCAGGATTGAGGTTTGCTTGTTGTGGCTATGTGTATCTTGAGTTGCTAGATTCTGTATTTAAATTTTAAATCTACTACATTTGACATTTTGTTTCAAAGGGTAAATTTAAAGTTTTAACATCTTTCCTTTTCTAACAATATTACCTCCATGCAAAATTACGGAGAAATAGTGGAAGAGAGTTGATATTCCTGAAGAGGCTTAGCATTACCTTTGTTGATGGAAGACACATAGCCAGGACATTGAATCAGTTCACTACATATATAGAGTTTATGACTGCAAAGGACCATCTAGTTACCCTGCACCTCACAACAGGAATATGAACAAACCAAATGTCAAAATTATTTATAATTCAAAATTTTAGAATTACAATACGTAAAACAAATGGTTTTAAATTCTGAATTTAGAAAGTATTGGAGTTGAGAAATGAGTGCTGGATCGAGGTTTGCTTGTGGTGGCTATGTGTATCTTGAGTTGCTAGATTCTGAAATTATCATTTAAATCTACTACATTTGACATTTGGTTTCAAAAGGTAAATTCAAAGTTTTAACATCTTTCCTTTTCTAACAATATTACCTCCATTCAAAATTACGGAGAAATAGTGAAAGAGAGTTGATATTCTGGAAGAGGCTTGGCATTACCTTTGTTGATGGAAGACACATTGAGTCAGTTCACTACATATATAGAGTTTATGACTGCAAAGGACCATTTAGTTACCCTGCACCTCACAACAGGAATATGAACAAACCAAATGTCAAAATTATTTAGAATTTAAAATTTTAGAATTTCAATACGTGAAACAAATGGTTTTAAATTCTGAATTTAGAAAGTATTTGAGTTGAGAAATGAGTGCTGGATCGAGGTTTGCTTGTGGTGGCTATGTGTATCTTGAGTTGCTAGATTCTGAATTTAAATTTTAAATCTACTACATTTGACATTTGGTTTCAAAAGGTAAATTTAAAGTTTTAACATCTTTCCTTTTCTAACAATATTACCCCCATGCAAAATTACAGAGAAATAGTGGAAGAGAGTTGATATTCTGGAAGAGTCTTGGCATTACCTTTGTTGATGGAAGACACATAGCCAGGACATTGAGTCAGTTCACTACATATATAGAGTTTATGACTGCAAAGGACCATCTAGTTACCCTGCACCTCACAACAGGAATATGAACAAACCAAATGTCAAAATTATTTATAATTTAAAATTTTAGAATTTCAATACGTGAAACAAATGGTTTTAAATTCTGAATTTAGAAAGTATTTGAGTTGAGAAATGAGTGCTGGATTGAGGTTTGCTTGTGGTGGCTATGTGTATCTTGAGTTGCTAGATTCTGAATTTAAATTTTAAATCTATTACATTTGACATTTGGTTGCAAAAGGTAAATTTAAAGTTTTAACATCTTTCCTTTTCTAACAATATTACCTCCATGCAAAATTACGGAGAAATAGTGGAAGAGAGTTGATATTCAGGAAGAGGCTTAGCATTACCTTTGTTGATGGAAGACTAATAGCGAGGACATTGATTCAGTTCACTACATATATAGAGTTTATGACTGCAAAGGACCATTTAGTTACCCTGCACTTCACAACAGGAATATGAAGAAACCAAATGTCAAAATTTTTTATAATTTAAAATTTTAGAATTTCAATACGTAAAACAAATGGTTTTAAATTCTGAATTTAGAAAGTATTGGAGTTGGGAAATGAGTGTTCGATTGAGGTTTGCTTGTGGTGGCTATGTGTATCTTGAGTTGCTAGATTCTGAATTTAAATTTTAAATCTACTACATTTGACATTTTATTTCAAAAGGTAAATTCATAGTTTTAACATCTTTCCTTTTCTAACAATATTACCCCCATGCAAAATTACAGAGAAATAGTGGAAGAGAGTTGATATTCTGGAAGAGTCTTGGCATTACCTTTGTTGATGGAAGACACATAGCCAGGACATTGAGTCAGTTCACTACATATATAGAGTTTATGACTGCAAAGGACCATCTAGTTACCCTGCACCTCACAACAGGAATATGAACAAACCAAATGTCAAAATTATTTATAATTTAAAATTTTAGAATTTCAATACGTGAAACAAATGGTTTTAAATTCTGAATTTAGAAAGTATTTGAGTTGAGAAATGAGTGCTGGATTGAGGTTTGCTTGTGGTGGCTATGTGTATCTTGAGTTGCTAGATTCTGAATTTAAATTTTAAATCTATTACATTTGACATTTGGTTGCAAAAGGTAAATTTAAAGTTTTAACATCTTTCCTTTTCTAACAATATTACCTCCATGCAAAATTACGGAGAAATAGTGGAAGAGAGTTGATATTCAGGAAGAGGCTTAGCATTACCTTTGTTGATGGAAGACTAATAGCGAGGACATTGATTCAGTTCACTACATATATAGAGTTTATGACTGCAAAGGACCATTTAGTTACCCTGCACTTCACAACAGGAATATGAAGAAACCAAATGTCAAAATTTTTTATAATTTAAAATTTTAGAATTTCAATACGTAAAACAAATGGTTTTAAATTCTGAATTTAGAAAGTATTGGAGTTGGGAAATGAGTGTTCGATTGAGGTTTGCTTGTGGTGGCTATGTGTATCTTGAGTTGCTAGATTCTGAATTTAAATTTTAAATCTACTACATTTGACATTTTATTTCAAAAGGTAAATTCATAGTTTTAACATCTTTCCTTTTCTAACAATATTACCCCCATGCAAAATTACAGAGAAATAGTGGAAGAGAGTTGATATTCTGGAAGAGTCTTGGCATTACCTTTGTTGATGGAAGACACATAGCCAGGACATTGAGTCAGTTCACTACATATATAGAGTTTATGACTGCAAAGGACCATCTAGTTACCCTGCACATCACAACAGGAATATGAACAAAGCAAATGTCAAAATTATTTATAATTTAAAATGTTAGAATTTTAATACGTGAAACAAATGGTTTTAAATTCTGAATTTAGAAAGCATTAGAGTTGAGAAATGAGTGCTGGATCGAGGTTTGCTTGTGGTGGCTATGTGTATCTTGAGTTACTAAATTCTGAATTTAAATTTTAAATCTACTACATTTGACATTTGGTTTCAAAAGGTGAATTTGAAGTTTTAACATCTTTCCTTTTCTAACAATATTACCTCCATGCAAAATTACGGAGAAATAGTGGAAGAGAGTTGATATTCTGGAAGAGACTTAGCATTACCTTTGTTGATGGAAGACACATTGAGTCAGTTCACTACATATATAGAGTTTATGACTGCAAAGGACCATTTAGTTACCCTGCACCTCACAACAGGAATATGAACAAACCAAATGTCAAAATTATTCATAATTTTAAATTTTAGAATTTCAATACGTGAAACTAATGGTTTTAAATTCTGAATTTAGAAAGCATTAGAGTTGAGAAATGAGTGCTGGATCGAGGTTTGCTTGTGGTGGCTATGTGTATCTTGAGTTACTAAATTCTGAATTTAAATTTTAAATCTACTACATTTGACATTTGGTTTCAAAAGGTGAATTTGAAGTTTTAACATCTTTCCTTTTCTAACAATATTACCTCCATGCAAAATTACGGAGAAATAGTGGAAGAGAGTTGATATTCTGGAAGAGACTTAGCATTACCTTTGTTGATGGAAGACACATTGAGTCAGTTCACTACATATATAGAGTTTATGACTGCAAAGGACCATTTAGTTACCCTGCACCTCACAACAGGAATATGAACAAACCAAATGTCAAAATTATTCATAATTTTAAATTTTAGAATTTCAATACGTGAAACTAATGGTTTTAAATTCTGAATTTAGAAAGCATTAGAGTTGAGAAATGAGTGTTGGATTGAGGTTTGCTTGTGGTGGCTATGTGTATCTTGAGTTGCTAGATTCTGAATTTAAATTTTAAATCTACTACATTTGACATTTGGTTTCAAAAGGTAAATTTAAAGTTTTAACATCTTTCCTTTTCTAACAATATTAACTCCATTCAAAATTGCGGAGAAATAGTGAAAGAGAGTTGATATTCCTGAAGAGGCTTAGTATTACCTTTGTTGATGGAAGACACATTGAGTCAGTTCACTACATATATAGAGTTTATGACTGCAAAGGACCATTTAGTTACCCTGCACCTCACAACAGGAATATGAACAAACCAAATGTCAAAAATATTTATAATTTAAAATTTTAGAATTTCAATAAGTAAAACAAATGGTTTTAAATTTTGAATTTAGAAAGTATTGGAGTTGAGAAATGAGTGCTGGATTGAGGCTTGCTTGTTGTGGCTATGTGTATCTTGAGTTGCTAGATTCTGTATTTAAATTTTAAATCTACTACATTTGACATTTGGTTTCAAAGGGTAAATTTAAAGTTATAACATCTTTCCTTTTCTAACAATAGAACCTCCATGCAAAATTACAGAGAAATAGTGGAAGAGAGTTGATATTCTGGAAGAGGCTTAGCATTACCTTTGTTGATGGAAGACACATAGCCTGGACATTGAATCAGTTCACTACCTATATAGAGTTCATGACTGCAAAGGACCATCTAGTTACCCTGCAGCCCACAACAGGGATATGAACAAACCAAATGTCAAAATTATTTATAATTTAAAATTTTAGAATTTTAATACGTGAAACAAATGGTTTTAAATTCTGAATTTAGAAAGTATTGGAGTTGGGAAATGAGTGCTGGATTGAGGTTTGCTTGTGGTGGCTATGTGTATCTTGAGTTGCTAGATTCTGAATTTAAATTTTAAATCTACTACATTTGACATTTGGTTTCAAAAGGTAAATTCATAGTTTTAACATCTTTCCTTTTCTAACAATATTACCCCCATGCAAAATTACAGAGAAATAGTGGAAGAGAGTTGATATTCTGGAAGAGTCTTGGCATTACCTTTGTTGATGGAAGACACATAGCCAGGACATTGAGTCAGTTCACTACATATATAGAGGTAATGACTGCAAAGGACCATCTAGTTACCCTGCACCTCACAACAGGAATATGAACAAACCAAATGTCAAAATTATTTATAATTTAAAATTTTAGAATTTCAATACATGAAACAAATGGTTTTAAATTCTGAATTTAGAAAGTATTTGAGTTGAGAAATGAGTGCTGGATTGAGGTTTGCTTGTGGTGGCTATGTGTATCTTGAGTTGCTAGATTCTGAATTTAAATTTTAAATCTACTACATTTGACATTTGGTTTCAAAAGGTAAATTCATAGTTTTAACATCTTTCCTTTTCTAACAATATTACCCCCATGCAAAATTACAGAGAAATAGTGGAAGAGAGTTGATATTCTGGAAGAGTCTTGGCATTACCTTTGTTGATGGAAGACACATAGCCAGGACATTGAGTCAGTTCACTACATATATAGAGGTAATGACTGCAAAGGACCATCTAGTTACCCTGCACCTCACAACAGGAATATGAACAAACCAAATGTCAAAATTATTTATAATTTAAAATTTTAGAATTTCAATACATGAAACAAATGGTTTTAAATTCTGAATTTAGAAAGTATTTGAGTTGAGAAATGAGTGCTGGATTGAGGTTTGCTTGTGGTGGCTATGTGTATCTTGAGTTGCTAGATTCTGAATTTAAATTTTAAATCTATTACATTTGACATTTGGTTTCAAAAGGTAAATTTAAAGTTTTAACATCTTTCCTTTTCTAACAATATTACCCCCATGCAAAATTACGGAGAAATAGTGGAAGAGAGTTGATATTCTGGAAGAGTCTTGACATTACCTTTGTTGATGGAAGACACATAGCCAGGACATTGAGTCAGTTCACTACATATATAGAGTTTATGACTGCAAAGGACCATCTAGTTACCCTGCACCTCACAACAGGAATATGAACAAACCAAATGTCAAAATTATTTATAATTCAAAATTTTAGAATTACAATACGTAAAACAAATGGTTTTAAATTCTGAATTTAGAAAGTATTGGAGTTGAGAAATGAGTGCTGGATCGAGGTTTGCTTGTGGTGGCTATGTGTATCTTGAGTTGCTAGATTCTGAAATTAACATTTAAATCTACTACATTTGACATTTGGTTTCAAAAGGTAAATTCAAAGTTTTAACATCTTTCCTTTTCTAACAATATTACCTCCATTCAAAATTACGGAGAAATAGTGAAAGAGAGTTGATATTCTGGAAGAGGCTTGGCATTACCTTTGTTGATGGAAGACACATTGAGTCAGTTCACTACATATATAGAGTTTATGACTGCAAAGGACCATTTAGTTACCCTGCACCTCACAACAGGAATATGAACAAACCAAATGTCAAAATTATTTATAATTTAAAATTTTAGAATTTCAATAAGTAAAACAAATGGTTTTAAATTCTGAATTTAGAAAGTATTAGAGTTGAGAAATGAGTGTTGGATTGAGGTTTGCTTGTGGTGGCTATGTGTATCTTGAGTTGCTAGATTCTGAATTTAAATTTTAAATCTACTAATTTTGTCATTTTATTTCAAAAGGTAAATTTAAAGTTTTAACATCTTTCCTTTTTTAACAATATTACCTCCATTCAAAATTACGGAGAAATAGTGAAAGAGAGTTGATATTCTGGAAGAGGCTGGGCATTACCTTTGTTGATGGAAGACACATTGAGTCAGTTCACTACATATATAGAGTTTATGACTGCAAAGGACCATTTAGTTACCCTGCACCTCACAACAGGAATATGAACAAACCAAATGTCAAAAATATTTATAATTTAAAATTTTAGAATTTCAATAAGTAAAACAAATGGTTTTAAATTCTGAATTTAGAAAGTATTAGAGTTGAGAAATGAGTGTTGGATTGAGGTTTGCTTGTGGTGGCTATGTGTATCTTGAGTTGCTAGATTCTGAAATTAAATTTTAAATCTACTACATTTGACATTTGGTTTCAAAGGGTAAATTTAAAGTTTTAACATCTTTCCTTTTCTAACAATATTACCTCCATGCAAAATTACGGAGAAATAGTGGAAGAGAGTTGATATTCTGGAAGAGGCTTAGCATTACCTTTGTTGATGGAAGACACATAGCCTGGACATTGAATCAGTTCACTACATATATAGAGTTCATGACTGCAAAGGACCATCTAGTTACCCTGCACCTCACAACAGGAATATGAACAAACCAAATGTCAAAATTATAAATAATTTAAAATTTTAGAATTTCAATAAGTAAAACAAATGGTTTTAAATTCTGAATTTCGAAAGTATTTGAGTTGGGAAATGAGTGTTGGATTGAGGCTTGCTTGTTGTGGCTATGTGTATCTTGAGTTGCTAGATTCTGAATTTAAATTTTAAATCTACTACATTTGACATTTGGTTTCAAAAGGTAAATTTAAAGTTTTAACTTCTTTCCTTTTCTAACAATATTACCTCCATGCAAAATTACGGAGAAATAGTGGAAGAGAGTTGATATTCTGGAAGAGGCTTAGCATTACCTTTGTTGATGGAAGACTAATAGTCAGGACATTGAGTCAGTTCACTACATATATAGAGTTTATGACTGCAAAGGACCATTTAGTTACCCTGCACCTCACAACAGGAATATGAACAAACCAAATGTCAAAATTATTTATAATTTAAAATTTTAGAATTTCAATACGTGAAACAAATGGTTTTAAATTCTGAATTTAGAAAGTATTTGAGTTGAGAAATGAGTGCTGGATCGAGGTTTGCTTGTGGTGGCTATGTGTATCTTGAGTTGCTAGATTCTGAATTTAAATTTTAAATCTACTACATTTGACATTTGGTTTCAAAAGGTAAATTTAAAGTTTTAACATCTTTCCTTTTCTAACAATATTACCCCCATGCAAAATTACAGAGAAATAGTGGAAGAGAGTTGATATTCTGGAAGAGTCTTGGCATTACCTTTGTTGATGGAAGACACATAGCCAGGACATTGAGTCAGTTCACTACATATATAGAGTTTATGACTGCAAAGGACCATCTAGTTACCCTGCACCTCACAACAGGAATATGAACAAACCAAATGTCAAAATTATTTATAATTTAAAATTTTAGAATTTCAATACGTGAAACAAATGGTTTTAAATTCTGAATTTAGAAAGTATTTGAGTTGAGAAATGAGTGCTGGATTGAGGTTTGCTTGTGGTGGCTATGTGTATCTTGAGTTGCTAGATTCTGAATTTAAATTTTAAATCTATTACATTTGACATTTGGTTGCAAAAGGTAAATTTAAAGTTTTAACATCTTTCCTTTTCTAACAATATTACCTCCATGCAAAATTACGGAGAAATAGTGGAAGAGAGTTGATATTCAGGAAGAGGCTTAGCATTACCTTTGTTGATGGAAGACTAATAGCGAGGACATTGAGTCAGTTCACTACATATATAGAGTTTATGACTGCAAAGGACCATTTAGTTACCCTGCACTTCACAACAGGAATATGAAGAAACCAAATGTCAAAATTATTTATAATTTAAAATTTTAGAATTTCAATACGTAAAACAAATGGTTTTAAATTCTGAATTTAGAAAGTATTGGAGTTGGGAAATGAGTGTTCGATTGAGGTTTGCTTGTGGTGGCTATGTGTATCTTGAGTTGCTAGATTCTGAATTTAAATTTTAAATCTACTACATTTGACATTTTATTTCAAAAGGTAAATTCATAGTTTTAACATCTTTCCTTTTCTAACAATATTACCCCCATGCAAAATTACAGAGAAATAGTGGAAGAGAGTTGATATTCTGGAAGAGTCTTGGCATTACCTTTGTTGATGGAAGACACATAGCCAGGACATTGAGTCAGTTCACTACATATATAGAGGTTATGACTGCAAAGGACCATCTAGTTACCCTGCACATCACAACAGGAATATGAACAAAGCGAATGTCAAAATTATTTATAATTTAAAATGTTAGAATTTTAATACGTGAAACAAATGGTTTTAAATTCTGAATTTAGAAAGCATTAGAGTTGAGAAATGAGTGCTGGATCGAGGTTTGCTTGTGGTGGCTATGTGTATCTTGAGTTACTAAATTCTGAATTTAAATTTTAAATCTACTACATTTGACATTTGGTTTCAAAAGGTGAATTTGAAGTTTTAACATCTTTCCTTTTCTAACAATATTACCTCCATGCAAAATTACGGAGAAATAGTGGAAGAGAGTTGATATTCTGGAAGAGACTTAGCATTACCTTTGTTGATGGAAGACACATTGAGTCAGTTCACTACATATATAGAGTTTATGACTGCAAAGGACCATTTAGTTACCCTGCACCTCACAACAGGAATATGAACAAACCAAATGTCAAAATTATTCATAATTTTAAATTTTAGAATTTCAATACGTGAAACTAATGGTTTTAAATTCTGAATTTAGAAAGCATTAGAGTTGAGAAATGAGTGTTGGATTGAGGTTTGCTTGTGGTGGCTATGTGTATCTTGAGTTGCTAGATTCTGAATTTAAATTTTAAATCTACTACATTTGACATTTGGTTTCAAAAGGTAAATTTAAAGTTTTAACATCTTTCCTTTTCTAACAATATTAACTCCATTCAAAATTGCGGAGAAATAGTGAAAGAGAGTTGATATTCCTGAAGAGGCTTAGTATTACCTTTGTTGATGGAAGACACATTGAGTCAGTTCACTACATATATAGAGTTTATGACTGCAAAGGACCATTTAGTTACCCTGCACCTCACAACAGGAATATGAACAAACCAAATGTCAAAAATATTTATAATTTAAAATTTTAGAATTTCAATAAGTAAAACAAATGGTTTTAAATTTTGAATTTAGAAAGTATTGGAGTTGAGAAATGAGTGCTGGATTGAGGCTTGCTTGTTGTGGCTATGTGTATCTTGAGTTGCTAGATTCTGTATTTAAATTTTAAATCTACTACATTTGACATTTGGTTTCAAAGGGTAAATTTAAAGTTATAACATCTTTCCTTTTCTAACAATAGAACCTCCATGCAAAATTACAGAGAAATAGTGGAAGAGAGTTGATATTCTGGAAGAGGCTTAGCATTACCTTTGTTGATGGAAGACACATAGCCTGGACATTGAATCAGTTCACTACCTATATAGAGTTCATGACTGCAAAGGACCATCTAGTTACCCTGCAGCCCACAACAGGGATATGAACAAACCAAATGTCAAAATTATTTATAATTTAAAATTTTAGAATTTTAATACGTGAAACAAATGGTTTTAAATTCTGAATTTAGAAAGTATTGGAGTTGGGAAATGAGTGCTGGATTGAGGTTTGCTTGTGGTGGCTATGTGTATCTTGAGTTGCTAGATTCTGAATTTAAATTTTAAATCTACTACATTTGACATTTGGTTTCAAAAGGTAAATTCATAGTTTTAACATCTTTCCTTTTCTAACAATATTACCCCCATGCAAAATTACAGAGAAATAGTGGAAGAGAGTTGATATTCTGGAAGAGTCTTGGCATTACCTTTGTTGATGGAAGACACATAGCCAGGACATTGAGTCAGTTCACTACATATATAGAGGTAATGACTGCAAAGGACCATCTAGTTACCCTGCACCTCACAACAGGAATATGAACAAACCAAATGTCAAAATTATTTATAATTTAAAATTTTAGAATTTCAATACGTGAAACAAATGGTTTTAAATTCTGAATTTAGAAAGTATTTGAGTTGAGAAATGAGTGCTGGATTGAGGTTTGCTTGTGGTGGCTATGTGTATCTTGAGTTGCTAGATTCTGAATTTAAATTTTAAATCTATTACATTTGACATTTGGTTTCAAAAGGTAAATTTAAAGTTTTAACATCTTTCCTTTTCTAACAATATTACCCCCATGCAAAATTACGGAGAAATAGTGGAAGAGAGTTGATATTCTGGAAGAGTCTTGACATTACCTTTGTTGATGGAAGACACATAGCCAGGACATTGAGTCAGTTCACTACATATATAGAGGTTATGACTGCAAAGGACCATCTAGTTACCCTGCACATCACAACAGGAATATGAACAAACCAAATGTCAAAATTATTTATAATTTAAAATTTTAGAATTTCAATACGTGAAACAAATGGTTTTAAATTCTGAATTTAGAAAGTATTTGAGTTGGGAAATGAGTGCTGGATTGAGGTTTGCTTGTGGTGGATATGTGTATCTTGAGTTGCTAGATTCTGAATTTAAATTTTAAATCTACTACATTTGACATTTTATTTCAAAAGGTAAATTTAAAGTTTCAACATCTTTCCTTTTCTAACAATATTACCTCCATGCAAAATTACGGAGAAATAGTGGAAGAGAGTTGATATTCTGGAAGAGGCTTAGCATTACCTTTGTTGATGGAAGACACATTGAGTCAGTTCACTACATATATAGAGTTTATGACTGCAAAGGACCATTTAGTTACCCTGCACCTCGCAACAGGAATATGAACAAACCAAATGTCAAAAATATTTATAATTTAAAATTTTAGAATTTCAATAAGTAAAACAAATGGTTTTAAATTTTGAATTTAGAAAGTATTTGAGTTGAGAAATGAGTGCTGGATTGAGGCTTGCTTGTTGTGGCTATGTGTATCTTGAGTTGCTAGATTCTGTATTTGAATTTTAAATCTACTACATTTGACATTTGGATTCAAAGGGTAAATTTAAAGTTTTAACATCTTTCCATTTCTAACAATATTACCTCCATGCAAAATTACGGAGAAATAGTGGAAGAGAGTTGATATTCTGGAAGAGGCTTAGCATTACCTTTGTTGATGGAAGACACATAGCCTGGACATTGAATCTGTTCACTACATATATAGAGTTCATGACTGCAAAGGACCATCTAGTTACCCTGCACCTCACAACAGGAATATGAACAAACCAAATGTCAAAATTATTTATAATTTAAAATTTTAGAATTTCAATAAGTAAAACAAATGGTTTTAAATTCTGAATTTCGAAAGTATTTGAGTTGGGAAATGAGTGCTGGATTGAGGTTTGCTTGTTGTGGCTATGTGTATCTTGAGTTGCTAAAATTCTGTATTTAAATTTTAAATCTAGTACATTTGACATTTGATTTCAAAAGGTAAATTTAAAGTTTTAACATTTTTCCTTTTTCTAACAATTTTACCTCCATGCAAAATTACGGAGAAATAGTGGAAGAGAGTTGATATTCTGGAAGAGTCTTGGCATTACCTTTGTTGATGGAAGACACATAGCCAGGACATTTAGTCAGTTCACTACATATATAGAGTTTATGACTGCAAAGGACCATCTAGTTACCCTGCACCTCACAACAGGAATATGAACAAACCAAATGTCAAAATTATTCATAATTTAAAATTTTAGAATTTCAATACGTGAAACAAATGGTTTTAAATTCTGAATTTAGAAAGTATTTGAGTTGAGAAATGAGTGCTGGATCGAGGTTTGCTTGTGGTGGCTATGTGTATCTTGAGTTGCTAGATTCTGAATTTAAATTTTTAATCTACTACATTTGACATTTGGTTTCAAAAGGTAAATTTAAAGTTTTAACATCTTTCCTTTTCTAACAATATTACCTCCATTCAAATTTACGGAGAAATAGTGAAAGAGAGTTGATATTCTGGAAGAGGCTTAGCATTACCTTTGTTGATGGAAGACACATAGCCAGGACATTGAATCAGTTCACTACATATATAGAGTTTATGACTGCAAAGGACCATCTAGTTACCCTGCACCTCACAACAGGAATATGAACAAAGCAAATGTCAAAATTATTTATAATTTTAAATTTTAGAATTTCAATACGTAAAACAAATGGTTTTAAATTCTGAATTTAGAAAGCATTAGACTTGAGAAATGAGTGTTGGATTGAGGTTTGCTTGTGGTGGCTATGTGTATCTTGAGTAGCTAGATTCTGAATTTAAATTTTAAATCTATTACATTTGACATTTGGTTTCAAAAGGTAAATTTAAAGTTTTAACATCTTTCCTTTTCTAACAATATTAACTCCATTCAAAATTACGGAGAAATAGTGAAAGAGAGTTGATATTCCTGAAGAGGCTTAGTATTACCTTTGTTGATGGAAGACACATTGAGTCAGTTCACTACCTATATAGAGTTTATGACTGCAAAGGACCATTTAGTTACCCTGCACTTCACAACAGGAATATGAACAAACCAAATGTCAAAATTATTTATAATTTAAAATTTTAGAATTTCAATACGTGAAACAAATGGTTTTAAATTCTGAATTTAGAAAGTATTGGAGTTGAGAAATGAGTGCTGGATCGAGGTTTGCTTGTGGTGGCTATGTGTATCTTGAGTTACTAAATTCTGAATTTAAATTTTAAATCTACTACATTTGACATTTGGTTTCAAAAGGTGAATTTGAAGTTTTAACATCTTTCCTTTTCTAACAATATTACCTCCATTCAAAATTACGGAGAAATAGTGGAAGAGAGTTGATATTCTGGAAGAGACTTAGCATTACCTTTGTTGATGGAAGACACATTGAGTCAGTTCACTACATATATAGAGTTTATGACTGCAAAGGACCATTTAGTTACCCTGCACCTCACAACAGGAATATGAACAAACCAAATGTCAAAATTATTCATAATTTTAAATTTTAGAATTTCAATACGTGAAACTAATGGTTTTAAATTCTGAATTTAGAAAGCATTAGAGTTGAGAAATGAGTGTTGGATTGAGGTTTGCTTGTGGTGGCTATGTGTATCTTGAGTTGCTAGATTCTGAATTTAAATTTTAAATCTACTACATTTGACATTTGGTTTCAAAAGGTAAATTTAAAGTTTTAACATCTTTCCTTTTCTAACAATATTAACTCCATTCAAAATTGCGGAGAAATAGTGAAAGAGAGTTGATATTCCTGAAGAGGCTTAGTATTACCTTTGTTGATGGAAGACACATTGAGTCAGTTCACTACATATATAGAGTTTATGACTGCAAAGGACCATTTAGTTACCCTGCACCTCACAACAGGAATATGAACAAACCAAATGTCAAAAATATTTATAATTTAAAATTTTAGAATTTCAATAAGTAAAACAAATGGTTTTAAATTTTGAATTTAGAAAGTATTGGAGTTGAGAAATGAGTGCTGGATTGAGGCTTGCTTGTTGTGGCTATGTGTATCTTGAGTTGCTAGATTCTGTATTTAAATTTTAAATCTACTACATTTGACATTTGGTTTCAAAGGGTAAATTTAAAGTTATAACATCTTTCCTTTTCTAACAATAGAACCTCCATGCAAAATTACAGAGAAATAGTGGAAGAGAGTTGATATTCTGGAAGAGGCTTAGCATTACCTTTGTTGATGGAAGACACATAGCCTGGACATTGAATCAGTTCACTACCTATATAGAGTTCATGACTGCAAAGGACCATCTAGTTACCCTGCAGCCCACAACAGGGATATGAACAAACCAAATGTCAAAATTATTTATAATTTAAAATTTTAGAATTTTAATACGTGAAACAAATGGTTTTAAATTCTGAATTTAGAAAGTATTGGAGTTGGGAAATGAGTGCTGGATTGAGGTTTGCTTGTGGTGGCTATGTGTATCTTGAGTTGCTAGATTCTGAATTTAAATTTTAAATCTACTACATTTGACATTTGGTTTCAAAAGGTAAATTCATAGTTTTAACATCTTTCCTTTTCTAACAATATTACCCCCATGCAAAATTACAGAGAAATAGTGGAAGAGAGTTGATATTCTGGAAGAGTCTTGGCATTACCTTTGTTGATGGAAGACACATAGCCAGGACATTGAGTCAGTTCACTACATATATAGAGGTAATGACTGCAAAGGACCATCTAGTTACCCTGCACCTCACAACAGGAATATGAACAAACCAAATGTCAAAATTATTTATAATTTAAAATTTTAGAATTTCAATACGTGAAACAAATGGTTTTAAATTCTGAATTTAGAAAGTATTTGAGTTGAGAAATGAGTGCTGGATTGAGGTTTGCTTGTGGTGGCTATGTGTATCTTGAGTTGCTAGATTCTGAATTTAAATTTTAAATCTATTACATTTGACATTTGGTTTCAAAAGGTAAATTTAAAGTTTTAACATCTTTCCTTTTCTAACAATATTACCCCCATGCAAAATTACGGAGAAATAGTGGAAGAGAGTTGATATTCTGGAAGAGTCTTGACATTACCTTTGTTGATGGAAGACACATAGCCAGGACATTGAGTCAGTTCACTACATATATAGAGGTTATGACTGCAAAGGACCATCTAGTTACCCTGCACATCACAACAGGAATATGAACAAACCAAATGTCAAAATTATTTATAATTTAAAATTTTAGAATTTCAATACGTGAAACAAATGGTTTTAAATTCTGAATTTAGAAAGTATTTGAGTTGGGAAATGAGTGCTGGATTGAGGTTTGCTTGTGGTGGATATGTGTATCTTGAGTTGCTAGATTCTGAATTTAAATTTTAAATCTACTACATTTGACATTTTATTTCAAAAGGTAAATTTAAAGTTTCAACATCTTTCCTTTTCTAACAATATTACCTCCATGCAAAATTACGGAGAAATAGTGGAAGAGAGTTGATATTCTGGAAGAGGCTTAGCATTACCTTTGTTGATGGAAGACACATTGAGTCAGTTCACTACATATATAGAGTTTATGACTGCAAAGGACCATTTAGTTACCCTGCACCTCGCAACAGGAATATGAACAAACCAAATGTCAAAAATATTTATAATTTAAAATTTTAGAATTTCAATAAGTAAAACAAATGGTTTTAAATTTTGAATTTAGAAAGTATTTGAGTTGAGAAATGAGTGCTGGATTGAGGCTTGCTTGTTGTGGCTATGTGTATCTTGAGTTGCTAGATTCTGTATTTGAATTTTAAATCTACTACATTTGACATTTGGATTCAAAGGGTAAATTTAAAGTTTTAACATCTTTCCATTTCTAACAATATTACCTCCATGCAAAATTACGGAGAAATAGTGGAAGAGAGTTGATATTCTGGAAGAGGCTTAGCATTACCTTTGTTGATGGAAGACACATAGCCTGGACATTGAATCTGTTCACTACATATATAGAGTTCATGACTGCAAAGGACCATCTAGTTACCCTGCACCTCACAACAGGAATATGAACAAACCAAATGTCAAAATTATTTATAATTTAAAATTTTAGAATTTCAATAAGTAAAACAAATGGTTTTAAATTCTGAATTTCGAAAGTATTTGAGTTGGGAAATGAGTGCTGGATTGAGGTTTGCTTGTTGTGGCTATGTGTATCTTGAGTTGCTAAAATTCTGTATTTAAATTTTAAATCTAGTACATTTGACATTTGATTTCAAAAGGTAAATTTAAAGTTTTAACATTTTTCCTTTTTCTAACAATTTTACCTCCATGCAAAATTACGGAGAAATAGTGGAAGAGAGTTGATATTCTGGAAGAGTCTTGGCATTACCTTTGTTGATGGAAGACACATAGCCAGGACATTTAGTCAGTTCACTACATATATAGAGTTTATGACTGCAAAGGACCATCTAGTTACCCTGCACCTCACAACAGGAATATGAACAAACCAAATGTCAAAATTATTCATAATTTAAAATTTTAGAATTTCAATACGTGAAACAAATGGTTTTAAATTCTGAATTTAGAAAGTATTTGAGTTGAGAAATGAGTGCTGGATCGAGGTTTGCTTGTGGTGGCTATGTGTATCTTGAGTTGCTAGATTCTGAATTTAAATTTTTAATCTACTACATTTGACATTTGGTTTCAAAAGGTAAATTTAAAGTTTTGACATCTTTCCTTTTCTAACAATATTACCTCCATTCAAATTTACGGAGAAATAGTGAAAGAGAGTTGATATTCTGGAAGAGGCTTAGCATTACCTTTGTTGATGGAAGACACATAGCCAGGACATTGAATCAGTTCACTACATATATAGAGTTTATGACTGCAAAGGACCATCTAGTTACCCTGCACCTCACAACAGGAATATGAACAAAGCAAATGTCAAAATTATTTATAATTTTAAATTTTAGAATTTCAATACGTAAAACAAATGGTTTTAAATTCTGAATTTAGAAAGCATTAGAGTTGAGAAATGAGTGTTGGATTGAGGTTTGCTTGTGGTGGCTATGTGTATCTTGAGTAGCTAGATTCTGAATTTAAATTTTAAATCTATTACATTTGACATTTGGTTTCAAAAGGTAAATTTAAAGTTTTAACATCTTTCCTTTTCTAACAATATTAACTCCATTCAAAATTACGGAGAAATAGTGAAAGAGAGTTGATATTCCTGAAGAGGCTTAGTATTACCTTTGTTGATGGAAGACACATTGAGTCAGTTCACTACCTATATAGAGTTTATGACTGCAAAGGACCATTTAGTTACCCTGCACTTCACAACAGGAATATGAACAAACCAAATGTCAAAATTATTTATAATTTAAAATTTTAGAATTTCAATACGTGAAACAAATGGTTTTAAATTCTGAATTTAGAAAGTATTTGAGTTGAGAAATGAGTGCTGGATCGAGGTTTGCTTGTGGTGGCTATGTGTATCTTGAGTTGCTAGATTCTGAATTTAAATTTTTAATCTACTACATTTGACATTTGGTTTCAAAAGGTAAATTTAAAGTTTTAACATCTTTCCTTTTCTAACAATATTACCTCCATTCAAAATTACGGAGAAATAGTGAAAGAGAGTTGATATTCTGGAAGAGGCTTAGCATTACCTTTGTTGATGGAAGACACATAGCCAGGACATTGAATCAGTTCACTAAATATATAGAGTTTATGACTGCAAAGGACCATCTAGTTACCCTGCACCTCACAACAGGAATATGAACAAAGCAAATGTCAAAATTATTTATAATTTTAAACTTTAGAATTTCAATACGTGAAACAAATGGTTTTAAATTCTGAATTTAGAAAGTATTTGAGTTGAGAAATGAGTGCTGGATCGAGGTTTGCTTGTGGTGGCTATGTGTATCTTGAGTTGCTAGATTCTGAATTTAAATTTTTAATCTACTACATTTGACATTTGGTTTCAAAAGGTAAATTTAAAGTTTTAACATCTTTCCTTTTCTAACAATATTACCTCCATTCAAATTTACGGAGAAATAGTGAAAGAGAGTTGATATTCTGGAAGAGGCTTAGCATTACCTTTGTTGATGGAAGACACATAGCCAGGACATTGAATCAGTTCACTACATATATAGAGTTTATGACTGCAAAGGACCATCTAGTTACCCTGCACCTCACAACAGGAATATGAACAAAGCAAATGTCAAAATTATTTATAATTTTAAATTTTAGAATTTCAATACGTAAAACAAATGGTTTTAAATTCTGAATTTAGAAAGCATTAGAGTTGAGAAATGAGTGTTGGATTGAGGTTTGCTTGTGGTGGCTATGTGTATCTTGAGTAGCTAGATTCTGAATTTAAATTTTAAATCTATTACATTTGACATTTGGTTTCAAAAGGTAAATTTAAAGTTTTAACATCTTTCCTTTTCTAACAATATTAACTCCATTCAAAATTACGGAGAAATAGTGAAAGAGAGTTGATATTCCTGAAGA
Organism: Sthenelais limicola; assembly: GCA_942159475.1. NCBI lineage: Eukaryota > Metazoa > Annelida > Polychaeta > Phyllodocida > Sigalionidae > Sthenelais > Sthenelais limicola. Next base: position 156,208,175 of record OW804095.1, read on the forward strand.
GGCTTAGTATTACCTTTGTTGATGGAAGACACATTGAGTCAGTTCACTACCTATATAGAGTTTATGACTGCAAAGGACCATTTAGTTACCCTGCACTTCACAACAGGAATATGAACAAACCAAATGTCAAAATTATTTATAATTTAAAATTTTAGAATTTCAATACGTGAAACAAATGGTTTTAAATTCTGAATTTAGAAAGTATTTGAGTTGAGAAATGAGTGCTGGATCGAGGTTTGCTTGTGGTGGCTATGTGTATCTTGAGTTGCTAGATTCTGAATTTAAATTTTTAATCTACTACATTTGACATTTGGTTTCAAAAGGTAAATTTAAAGTTTTAACATCTTTCCTTTTCTAACAATATTACCTCCATTCAAAATTACGGAGAAATAGTGAAAGAGAGTTGATATTCTGGAAGAGGCTTAGCATTACCTTTGTTGATGGAAGACACATAGCCAGGACATTGAATCAGTTCACTAAATATATAGAGTTTATGACTGCAAAGGACCATCTAGTTACCCTGCACCTCACAACAGGAATATGAACAAAGCAAATGTCAAAATTATTTATAATTTTAAACTTTAGAATTTCAATACGTAAAACAAATGGTTTTAAATTCTGAATTTAGAAAGCATTAGAGTTGAGAAATGAGTGTTGGATTGAGGTTTGCTTGTGGTGGCTATGTGTATCTTGAGTTGCTAGATTCTGAATTTAAATTTTAAATCTACTACATTTGACATTTGGTTTCAAAAGGTAAATTTAAAGTTTTAACATCTTTCCTTTTCTAACAATATTAACTCCATTCAAAATTACGGAGAAATAGTGAAAGAGAGTTGATATTTTTGAAGAGGCTTAGTATTACCTTTGTTGATGGAAGACACATTGAGTCAGTTCACTACATATATAGAGTTTATGACTGCAAAGGACCATTTAGTTACCCTGCACTTCACAACAGGAATATGAACAAACCAAATGTCAACATTTTTTATAATTTAAAATTTTAGAATTTCAGTACGTGAAACAAATGGTTTTAAATTCTGAATTTAGAAAGTATTGGAGTTGAGAAATGAGTGCTGGATCGAGGATTGCCTGTGGTGGCTATGTGTATCTTGAGTTGCTAGATTCTGAAATTAAATTTTAAATCTACTACATTTGACATTTTATTTCAAAAGGTAAATTCATAGTTTTAACATCTTTCCTTTTCTAACAATATTACCTCAATGCAAAATTACGGAGAAATAGTGGAAGAGAGTTGATATTCTGGAAGAGGCTTAGCATTACCTTTGTTGATGGAAGACAAATAGCCAGGACATTGAGTCAGTTCACTACATATATAGAGTTTATGACTGCAAAGGACCATTTAGTTACCCTGCACCTCACAACAGGAATATGAACAAACCAAATGTCAAAATTATTTATAATTTAAAATTTTAGAATTTTAATACGTGAAACAAATGGTTTTAAATTCTAAATTTAGAAAGTATTGGAGTTGAGAAATGAGTGCTGGATGGAGGTTTGCTTGTGGTGGCTATGTGTAACTTGAGTTGCTAGATTCTGAATTTAAATTTTAAATCTACTACATTTGACATTTGGTTTCAAAGGGTAAATTTAAAGTTTTAGCATCTTTCCTTTTCTAACAATATTACCTCCATGCAAAGTTACAGAGAAATAGTGGAAGAGAGTTGATATTCCTGAAAAGGCTTAGCATTACCTTTGTTGATGGAAGACACATAGCCAGGACATTGAATCAGTTCACTACATATATAGAGTTTATGACTGCAAAGGACCATCTAGTTACCCTGCACCTCACAACAGGAATATGAACAAACCAAATGTCAAAATTATTTATAATTTACAATTTTAGAATTTCAATACGTAAAACAAATGGTTTTAAATTCTGAATTTAGAAAGCATTAGAGTTGAGAAATGAGTGTTGGATTGAGGTTTGCTTGTGGTGGCTATGTGTATCTTGAGTTGCTAGATTCTGAATTTAAATTTTAAATCTACTACATTTGACATTTGGTTTCAAAAGGTAAATTTAAAGTTTTAACATCTTTCCTTTTCTAACAATATTACCTCCATTCAAAATTACGGAGAAATAGTGAAAGAGAGTTGATATTCTGGAAGAGGCTTGGCATTACCTTTGTTGATGGAAGACAAATAGCCAGGACATTGAGTCAGTTCACTACATATATAGAGTTTATGACTGCAAAGGACCATCTAGTTACCCTGCACCTCACAACAGGAATATGAACAAACCAAATGTCAAAATTATTCATAATTTAAAATTTTGGAATTTCAATACATGAAACAAATGGTTTTAAATTCTGAATTTAGAAAATATTGGAGTTGAGAAATGAGTGCTGGATTGAGGTTTGCTCGTGGTGGCTATGTGTATCTTGAGTTGCTAGATTCTGAATTTAAATTTTAAATCTACTACATTTGACATTTTGTTTCAAAAGGTAAATTTAAAGTTTTAACATCTTTCCTTTTCTAACAATATTAACTCCATTCAAAATTACGGAGAAATAGTGAAAGAGAGTTGATATTTTTGAAGAGGCTTAGTATTACCTTTGTTGATGGAAGACACATTGAGTCAGTTCACTACATATATAGAGTTTATGACTGCAAAGGACCATTTAGTTACCCTGCACTTCACAACAGGAATATGAACAAACCAAATGTCAAAATTTTTTATAATTTAAAATTTTAGAATTTCAATACTTGAAACAAATGGTTTTAAATTCTGAATTTAGAAAGTATTGGAGTTGAGAAATGAGTGCTGGATCGAGGATTGCCTGTGGTGGCTATGTGTATCTTGAGTTGCTAGATTCTCTATTTAAATTTTAAATCTACTACATTTGACATTTTATTTCAAAAGGTAAATTCATAGTTTTAACATTTTTCCTTTTCTAACAATATTACCTCAATGCAAAATTACGGAGAAATAGTGGAAGAGAGTTGATATTCTGGAAGAGGCTTAGCATTACCTTTGTTGATGGAAGACAAATAGCCAGGACATTGAGTCAGTTCACTACATATATAGAGTTTATGACTGCAAAGGACCATTTAGTTACCCTGCACCTCACAACAGGAATATGAACAAACCAAATGTCAAAATTATTTATAATTTAAAATTTTAGAATTTTAATACGTGAAACAAATGGTTTTAAATTCTAAATTTAGAAAGTATTGGAGTCGAGAAATGAGTGCTGGATGGAGGCTTGCTTGTTGTGGCTATGTGTATCTTGAGTTGCTAGATTCTGTATTTAAATTTTAAATCTACTACATTTGACATTTGGTTTCAAAGGGTAAATTTAAAGTTTTAACATCTTTCCTTTTCTAACAATATTACCTCCATGCAAAATTACGGAGAAATAGTGGAAGAGAGTTGATATTCTGGAAGAGGCTTAGCATTACCTTTGTTGATGGAAGACACATAGCCAGGACATTGAATCAGTTCACTACATATATAGAGTTTATGACTGCAAAGGACCATCTAGTTACCCTGCACCTCACAACAGGAATATGAACAAACCAAATGTCAAAACTATTCATAATTTAAAATTTTAGAATTTCAATACGTAAAACTAATGGTTTTAAATTCTGAATTTAGAAAGTATTAGAGTTTAGAAATGAGTGCTGGATTGAGGTTTGCTTGTGGTGGCTATGTGTATCTTGAGTTGCTAGATTCTGAATTTAAATTTTAAATCTACTACATTTGACATTTGGTTTCAAAAGGTAAATTTAAAGTTTTAACATCTTTCCTTTTCTAACAATATTACCTCCATTCAAAATTACGGAGAAATAGTGAAAGAGAGTTGATATTCTGGAAGAGGCTTGGCATTACCTTTGTTGATGGAAGACACATTGAGTCAGTTCACTATATATATAGAGTATATGACTGCAAAGGACCATTTAGTTACCCTGCACCTCACAACAGGAATATGAACAAACCAAATGTCAAAATTATTTATAATTTAAAATTTTAGAATTTCAATACGTAAAACTAATGGTTTTAAATTCTGAATTTAGAAAGTATTAGAGTTGAGAAATGAGTGCTGGATTGAGGTTTGCTTGTGGTGGCTATGTGTATCTTGAGTTGCTAGATTCTGTATTTAAATTTTAAATCTACTACATTTGACATTTGGTTTCAAAGGGTGAATTTAAAGTTTTAACATCTTTCCTTTTCTAACAATATTACCTCCATGCAAAAGTACGGAGAAATAGTGGAAGAGAGTTGATATTCTGGAAGAGGCTTAGCATTACCTTTGTTGATGGAAGACACATAACCAGGACATTGAGTCAGTTCACTACATATATAGAGGTTATGACTGCAAAGGACCATCTAGTTACCCTGCACCTCACAACAGGAATATGAACAAACCAAATGTCAAAATTATTTATAATTTAAAATTTTAGAATTTCAATACGTAAAACTAATGGTTTTAAATTCTGAATTTAGAAAGTATTGGAGTTGAGAAATGAGTGCTGGATCGAGGTTTGCTTGTGGTGGCTATGTGTATCTTGAGTTGCTAGATTCTGAATTTAAATTTTAAATCTACTACATTTGACATTTGGTTTCAAAAGGTTAATTTAAAGTTTTAACATCTTTCCTTTTCTAACAATATTAACTCCATGCAAAATTACGGAGAAATAGTGGAAGAGAGTTGATATTCTGGAAGAGGCTTAGCATTACCTTTGTTGATGGAAGACACATTGAGTCAGTTCACTACATATATAGAGTTTATGACTGCAAAGGACCATTTAGTTACCCTGCACCTCGCAACAGGAATATGAACAAACCAAATGTCAAAAATATTTATAATTTAAAATTTTAGAATTTCAATAAGTAAAACAAATGGTTTTAAATTTTGAATTTAGAAAGTATTTGAGTTGAGAAATGAGTGCTGGATTGAGGCTTGCTTGTTGTGGCTATGTGTATCTTGAGTTGCTAGATTCTGTATTTGAATTTTAAATCTACTACATTTGACATTTGGATTCAAAGGGTAAATTTAAAGTTTTAACATCTTTCCTTTTCTAACAATATTACCTCCATGCAAAATTACGGAGAAATAGTGGAAGAGAGTTGATATTCTGGAAGAGGCTTAGCATTACCTTTGTTGATGGAAGACACATAGCCTGGACATTGAATCTGTTCACTACATATATAGAGTTCATGACTGCAAAGGACCATCTAGTTACCCTGCACCTCACAACAGGAATATGAACAAACCAAATGTCAAAATTATTTATAATTTAAAATTTTAGAATTTCAATAAGTAAAACAAATGGTTTTAAATTCTGAATTTCGAAAGTATTTGAGTTGGGAAATGAGTGCTGGATTGAGGTTTGCTTGTTGTGGCTATGTGTATCTTGAGTTGCTAAAATTCTGTATTTAAATTTTAAATCTAGTACATTTGACATTTGATTTCAAAAGGTAAATTTAAAGTTTTAACATTTTTCCTTTTTCTAACAATTTTACCTCCATGCAAAATTACGGAGAAATAGTGGAAGAGAGTTGATATTCTGGAAGAGTCTTGGCATTACCTTTGTTGATGGAAGACACATAGCCAGGACATTGAGTCAGTTCACTACATATATAGAGTTTATGACTGCAAAGGACCATCTAGTTACCCTGCACCTCACAACAGGAATGTGAACAAACCAAATGTCAAAATTATTCATAATTTAAAATTTTAGAATTTCAGTACGTGAAACAAATGGTTTTAAATTCTGAATTTAGAAAGTATTTGAGTTGAGAAATGAGTGCTGGATCGAGGTTTGCTTGTGGTGGCTATGTGTATCTTGAGTTGCTAGATTCTGAATTTAAATTTTTAATCTACTACATTTGACATTTGGTTTCAAAAGGTAAATTTAAAGTTTTAACATCTTTCCTTTTCTAACAATATTACCTCCATTCAAAATTACGGAGAAATAGTGAAAGAGAGTTGATATTCTGGAAGAGGCTTAGCATTACCTTTGTTGATGGAAGACACATAGCCAGGACATTGAATCAGTTCACTAAATATATAGAGTTTATGACTGCAAAGGACCATCTAGTTACCCTGCACCTCACAACAGGAATATGAACAAAGCAAATGTCAAAATTATTTATAATTTTAAACTTTAGAATTTCAATACGTAAAACAAATGGTTTTAAATTCTGAATTTAGAAAGCATTAGAGTTGAGAAATGAGTGTTGGATTGAGGTTTGCTTGTGGTGGCTATGTGTATCTTGAGTTGCTAGATTCTGAATTTAAATTTTAAATCTACTACATTTGACATTTGGTTTCAAAAGGTAAATTTAAAGTTTTAACATCTTTCCTTTTCTAACAATATTAACTCCATTCAAAATTACGGAGAAATAGTGAAAGAGAGTTGATATTTTTGAAGAGGCTTAGTATTACCTTTGTTGATGGAAGACACATTGAGTCAGTTCACTACATATATAGAGTTTATGACTGCAAAGGACCATTTAGTTACCCTGCACTTCACAACAGGAATATGAACAAACCAAATGTCAAAATTTTTTATAATTTAAAATTTTAGAATTTCAGTACGTGAAACAAATGGTTTTAAATTCTGAATTTAGAAAGTATTGGAGTTGAGAAATGAGTGCTGGATCGAGGATTGCCTGTGGTGGCTATGTGTATCTTGAGTTGCTAGATTCTGAAATTAAATTTTAAATCTACTACATTTGACATTTTATTTCAAAAGGTAAATTCATAGTTTTAACATCTTTCCATTTCTAACAATATTACCTCCATGCAAAATTACGGAGAAATAGTGAAAGAGAGTTGATATTCTGGAAGAGGCTTAGCATTACCTTTGTTGATGGAAGACACATAGCCAGGACATTGAATCAGTTCACTAAATATATAGAGTGTATGACTGCAAAGGACCATCTAGTTACCCTGCACCTCACAACAGGAATATGAACAAAGCAAATGTCAAAATTATTTATAATTTTAAACTTTAGAATTTCAATACGTAAAACAAATGGTTTTAAATTCTGAATTTAGAAAGCATTAGAGTTGAGAAATGAGTGTTGGATTGAGGTTTGCTTGTGGTGGCTATGTGTATCTTGAGTTGCTAGATTCTGAATTTAAATTTTAAATCTACTACATTTGACATTTGGTTTCAAAAGGTAAATTTAAAGTTTTAACATCTTTCCTTTTCTAACAATATTAACTCCATTCAAAATTACGGAGAAATAGTGAAAGAGAGTTGATATTTTTGAAGAGGCTTAGTATTACCTTTGTTGATGGAAGACACATTGAGTCAGTTCACTACATATATAGAGTTTATGACTGCAAAGGACCATTTAGTTACCCTGCACTTCACAACAGGAATATGAACAAACCAAATGTCAAAATTTTTTATAATTTAAAATTTTAGAATTTCAGTACGTGAAACAAATGGTTTTAAATTCTGAATTTAGAAAGTATTGGAGTTGAGAAATGAGTGCTGGATGGAGGTTTGCTTGTGGTGGCTATGTGTAACTTGAGTTGCTAGATTCTGAATTTAAATTTTAAATCTACTACATTTGACATTTGGTTTCAAAGGGTAAATTTAAAGTTTTAGCATCTTTCCTTTTCTAACAATATTACCTCCATGCAAAGTTACGGAGAAATAGTGGAAGAGAGTTGATATTCCTGAAAAGGCTTAGCATTACCTTTGTTGATGGAAGACACATAGCCAGGACATTGAATCAGTTCACTACATATATAGAGTTTATGACTGCAAAGGACCATCTAGTTACCCTGCACCTCACAACAGGAATATGAACAAACCAAATGTCAAAATTATTTATAATTTACAATTTTAGAATTTCAATACGTAAAACAAATGGTTTTAAATTCTGAATTTAGAAAGCATTAGAGTTGAGAAATGAGTGTTGGATTGAGGTTTGCTTGTGGTGGCTATGTGTATCTTGAGTTGCTAGATTCTGAATTTAAATTTTAAATCTACTACATTTGACATTTGGTTTCAAAAGGTAAATTTAAAGTTTTAACATCTTTCCTTTTCTAACAATATTACCTCCATTCAAAATTACGGAGAAATAGTGAAAGAGAGTTGATATTCTGGAAGAGGCTTGGCATTACCTTTGTTGATGGAAGACAAATAGCCAGGACATTGAGTCAGTTCACTACATATATAGAGTTTATGACTGCAAAGGACCATCTAGTTACCCTGCACCTCACAACAGGAATATGAACAAACCAAATGTCAAAACTATTCATAATTTAAAATTTTAGAATTTCAATACGTAAAACTAATGGTTTTAAATTCTGAATTTAGAAAGTATTAGAGTTTAGAAATGAGTGCTGGATTGAGGTTTGCTTGTGGTGGCTATGTGTATCTTGAGTTGCTAGATTCTGAATTTAAATTTTAAATCTACTACATTTGACATTTGGTTTCAAAAGGTAAATTTAAAGTTTTAACATCTTTCCTTTTCTAACAATATTACCTCCATTCAAAATTACGGAGAAATAGTGAAAGAGAGTTGATATTCTGGAAGAGGCTTGGCATTACCTTTGTTGATGGAAGACACATTGAGTCAGTTCACTATATATATAGAGTATATGACTGCAAAGGACCATTTAGTTACCCTGCACCTCACAACAGGAATATGAACAAACCAAATGTCAAAATTATTTATAATTTAAAATTTTAGAATTTCAATACGTAAAACTAATGGTTTTAAATTCTGAATTTAGAAAGTATTAGAGTTGAGAAATGAGTGCTGGATTGAGGTTTGCTTGTGGTGGCTATGTGTATCTTGAGTTGCTAGATTCTGTATTTAAATTTTAAATCTACTACATTTGACATTTGGTTTCAAAGGGTGAATTTAAAGTTTTAACATCTTTCCTTTTCTAACAATATTACCTCCATGCAAAAGTACGGAGAAATAGTGGAAGAGAGTTGATATTCTGGAAGAGGCTTAGCATTACCTTTGTTGATGGAAGACACATAACCAGGACATTGAGTCAGTTCACTACATATATAGAGGTTATGACTGCAAAGGACCATCTAGTTACCCTGCACCTCACAACAGGAATATGAACAAACCAAATGTCAAAATTATTTATAATTTAAAATTTTAGAATTTCAATACGTAAAACTAATGGTTTTAAATTCTGAATTTAGAAAGTATTGGAGTTGAGAAATGAGTGCTGGATCGAGGTTTGCTTGTGGTGGCTATGTGTATCTTGAGTTGCTAGATTCTGAATTTAAATTTTAAATCTACTACATTTGACATTTGGTTTCAAAAGGTTAATTTAAAGTTTTAACATCTTTCCTTTTCTAACAATATTAACTCCATGCAAAATTACGGAGAAATAGTGGAAGAGAGTTGATATTCTGGAAGAGGCTTAGCATTACCTTTGTTGATGGAAGACACATTGAGTCAGTTCACTACATATATAGAGTTTATGACTGCAAAGGACCATTTAGTTACCCTGCACCTCGCAACAGGAATATGAACAAACCAAATGTCAAAAATATTTATAATTTAAAATTTTAGAATTTCAATAAGTAAAACAAATGGTTTTAAATTTTGAATTTAGAAAGTATTTGAGTTGAGAAATGAGTGCTGGATTGAGGCTTGCTTGTTGTGGCTATGTGTATCTTGAGTTGCTAGATTCTGTATTTGAATTTTAAATCTACTACATTTGACATTTGGATTCAAAGGGTAAATTTAAAGTTTTAACATCTTTCCTTTTCTAACAATATTACCTCCATGCAAAATTACGGAGAAATAGTGGAAGAGAGTTGATATTCTGGAAGAGGCTTAGCATTACCTTTGTTGATGGAAGACACATAGCCTGGACATTGAATCTGTTCACTACATATATAGAGTTCATGACTGCAAAGGACCATCTAGTTACCCTGCACCTCACAACAGGAATATGAACAAACCAAATGTCAAAATTATTTATAATTTAAAATTTTAGAATTTCAATAAGTAAAACAAATGGTTTTAAATTCTGAATTTCGAAAGTATTTGAGTTGGGAAATGAGTGCTGGATTGAGGTTTGCTTGTTGTGGCTATGTGTATCTTGAGTTGCTAAAATTCTGTATTTAAATTTTAAATCTAGTACATTTGACATTTGATTTCAAAAGGTAAATTTAAAGTTTTAACATTTTTCCTTTTTCTAACAATTTTACCTCCATGCAAAATTACGGAGAAATAGTGGAAGAGAGTTGATATTCTGGAAGAGTCTTGGCATTACCTTTGTTGATGGAAGACACATAGCCAGGACATTGAGTCAGTTCACTACATATATAGAGTTTATGACTGCAAAGGACCATCTAGTTACCCTGCACCTCACAACAGGAATGTGAACAAACCAAATGTCAAAATTATTCATAATTTAAAATTTTAGAATTTCAGTACGTGAAACAAATGGTTTTAAATTCTGAATTTAGAAAGTATTTGAGTTGAGAAATGAGTGCTGGATCGAGGTTTGCTTGTGGTGGCTATGTGTATCTTGAGTTGCTAGATTCTGAATTTAAATTTTTAATCTACTACATTTGACATTTGGTTTCAAAAGGTAAATTTAAAGTTTTAACATCTTTCCTTTTCTAACAATATTACCTCCATTCAAAATTACGGAGAAATAGTGAAAGAGAGTTGATATTCTGGAAGAGGCTTAGCATTACCTTTGTTGATGGAAGACACATAGCCAGGACATTGAATCAGTTCACTAAATATATAGAGTTTATGACTGCAAAGGACCATCTAGTTACCCTGCACCTCACAACAGGAATATGAACAAAGCAAATGTCAAAATTATTTATAATTTTAAACTTTAGAATTTCAATACGTAAAACAAATGGTTTTAAATTCTGAATTTAGAAAGCATTAGAGTTGAGAAATGAGTGTTGGATTGAGGTTTGCTTGTGGTGGCTATGTGTATCTTGAGTTGCTAGATTCTGAATTTAAATTTTAAATCTACTACATTTGACATTTGGTTTCAAAAGGTAAATTTAAAGTTTTAACATCTTTCCTTTTCTAACAATATTAACTCCATTCAAAATTACGGAGAAATAGTGAAAGAGAGTTGATATTTTTGAAGAGGCTTAGTATTACCTTTGTTGATGGAAGACACATTGAGTCAGTTCACTACATATATAGAGTTTATGACTGCAAAGGACCATTTAGTTACCCTGCACTTCACAACAGGAATATGAACAAACCAAATGTCAAAATTTTTTATAATTTAAAATTTTAGAATTTCAGTACGTGAAACAAATGGTTTTAAATTCTGAATTTAGAAAGTATTGGAGTTGAGAAATGAGTGCTGGATCGAGGATTGCCTGTGGTGGCTATGTGTATCTTGAGTTGCTAGATTCTGAAATTAAATTTTAAATCTACTACATTTGACATTTTATTTCAAAAGGTAAATTCATAGTTTTAACATCTTTCCTTTTCTAACAATATTACCTCCATTCAAAATTACGGAGAAATAGTGAAAGAGAGTTGATATTCTGGAAGAGGCTTAGCATTACCTTTGTTGATGGAAGACACATAGCCAGGACATTGAATCAGTTCACTAAATATATAGAGTTTATGACTGCAAAGGACCATCTAGTTACCCTGCACCTCACAACAGGAATATGAACAAAGCAAATGTCAAAATTATTTATAATTTTAAACTTTAGAATTTCAATACGTAAAACAAATGGTTTTAAATTCTGAATTTAGAAAGCATTAGAGTTGAGAAATGAGTGTTGGATTGAGGTTTGCTTGTGGTGGCTATGTGTATCTTGAGTTGCTAGATTCTGAATTTAAATTTTAAATCTACTACATTTGACATTTGGTTTCAAAAGGTAAATTTAAAGTTTTAACATCTTTCCTTTTCTAACAATATTAACTCCATTCAAAATTACGGAGAAATAGTGAAAGAGAGTTGATATTTTTGAAGAGGCTTAGTATTACCTTTGTTGATGGAAGACACATTGAGTCAGTTCACTACATATATAGAGTTTATGACTGCAAAGGACCATTTAGTTACCCTGCACTTCACAACAGGAATATGAACAAACCAAATGTCAAAATTTTTTATAATTTAAAATTTTAGAATTTCAGTACGTGAAACAAATGGTTTTAAATTCTGAATTTAGAAAGTATTGGAGTTGAGAAATGAGTGCTGGATCGAGGATTGCCTGTGGTGGCTATGTGTATCTTGAGTTGCTAGATTCTGAAATTAAATTTTAAATCTACTACATTTGACATTTTATTTCAAAAGGTAAATTCATAGTTTTAACATCTTTCCTTTTCTAACAATATTACCTCAATGCAAAATTACGGAGAAATAGTGGAAGAGAGTTGATATTCTGGAAGAGGCTTAGCATTACCTTTGTTGATGGAAGACAAATAGCCAGGACATTGAGTCAGTTCACTACATATATAGAGTTTATGACTGCAAAGGACCATTTAGTTACCCTGCACCTCACAACAGGAATATGAACAAACCAAATGTCAAAATTATTTATAATTTAAAATTTTAGAATTTTAATACGTGAAACAAATGGTTTTAAATTCTAAATTTAGAAAGTATTGGAGTTGAGAAATGAGTGCTGGATGGAGGTTTGCTTGTGGTGGCTATGTGTAACTTGAGTTGCTAGATTCTGAATTTAAATTTTAAATCTACTACATTTGACATTTGGTTTCAAAGGGTAAATTTAAAGTTTTAGCATCTTTCCTTTTCTAACAATATTACCTCCATGCAAAGTTACGGAGAAATAGTGGAAGAGAGTTGATATTCCTGAAAAGGCTTAGCATTACCTTTGTTGATGGAAGACACATAGCCAGGACATTGAATCATATCACTACATATATAGAGTTTATGACTGCAAAGGACCATCTAGTTACCCTGCACCTCACAACAGGAATATGAACAAACCAAATGTCAAAATTATTTATAATTTACAATTTTAGAATTTCAATACGTAAAACAAATGGTTTTAAATTCTGAATTTAGAAAGCATTAGAGTTGAGAAATGAGTGTTGGATTGAGGTTTGCTTGTGGTGGCTATGTGTATCTTGAGTTGCTAGATTCTGAATTTAAATTTTAAATCTACTACATTTGACATTTGGTTTCAAAAGGTAAATTTAAAGTTTTAACATCTTTCCTTTTCTAACAATATTACCTCCATTCAAAATTACGGAGAAATAGTGAAAGAGAGTTGATATTCTGGAAGAGGCTTGGCATTACCTTTGTTGATGGAAGACAAATAGCCAGGACATTGAGTCAGTTCACTACATATATAGAGTTTATGACTGCAAAGGACCATCTAGTTACCCTGCACCTCACAACAGGAATATGAACAAACCAAATGTCAAAATTTTTTATAATTTAAAATTTTAGAATTTCAATACGTAAAACTAATGGTTTTAAATTCTGAATTTAGAAAGTATTAGAGTTGAGAAATGAGTGCTGGATCGAGGTTTGCTTGTGGTGGCTATGTGTATCTTGAGTTGCTAGATTCTGAATTTAAATTTTAAATCTACTACATTTGACATTTGGTTTCAAAAGGTAAATTTAAAGTTTTAACATCTTTCCTTTTCTAACAATATTACCTCCATTCAAAATTACGGAGAAATAGTGAAAGAGAGTTGATATTCTGGAAGAGGCTTGGCATTACCTTTGTTGATGGAAGACACATTGAGTCAGTTCACTATATATATAGAGTATATGACTGCAAAGGACCATTTAGTTACCCTGCACCTCACAACAGGAATATGAACAAACAAAATGTCAAAATTATTTATAATTTAAAATTTTAGAATTTCAATACGTAAAACTAATGGTTTTAAATTTTGAATTTAGAAAGTATTTGAGTGGAGAAATGAGTGCTGGATTGAGGCTTGCTTGTTGTGGCTATGTGTATCTTGAGCTGCTAGATTCTGTATTTAAATTTTAAATCTACTACATTTGACATTTGGTTTCAAAGGGTGAATTTAAAGTTTTAACATCTTTCCTTTTCTAACAATATTACCTCCATGCAAAAGTACGGAGAAATAGTGGAAGAGAGTTGATATTCTGGAAGAGGCTTAGCATTACCTTTGTTGATGGAAGAGACATAGCCAGGACATTGAATCAGTTCACTACATATATAGAGTTTATGACTGCAAAGGACCATCTAGTTACCCTGCACCTCACAACAGGAATATGAACAAACCAAATGTCAAAATTATTTATAATTTAAAATTTTAGAATTTCAATACGTAAAACTAATGGTTTTAAATTCTGAATTTAGAAAGTATTGGAGTTGAGAAATGAGTGCTGGATCGAGGTTTGCTTGTGGTGGCTATGTGTATCTTGAGTTGCTAGATTCTGAATTTAAATTTTAAATCTACTTCATTTGACATTTGGTTTCAAAAGGTAAATTTAAAGTTTTAACATCTTTCCTTTTCTAACAATATTAACTCCATGCACAATTACGGAGAAATAGTGGAAGAGAGTTGATATTCTGGAAGAGGCTTGGCATTACCTTTGTTGATGGAAGACACATAGCCAGGACATTGAGTCAGTTCACTACATATATAGAGTTTATGACTGCAAAGGACCATTTAGTTAACCTGCACCTCACAACAGGAATATGAACAAACCAAATGTCAAAATTATTTATAATTTAAAAAATTTGAATTTCAATACGTGAAACAAATGGTTTTAAATTCTGAATTTAGAAAGTATTGGAGTTGAGAAATGAGTGCTGGATCAAGGTTTGCTTGTGGTGGCTATGTGTATCTTGAGTTGCTAGATTCTGAATTTAAATTTTGAATCTACTACATTTGACATTTTATTTCAAAAGGTAAATTTAAAGTTTTAGCATCTTTCCTTTTCTAACAATATTACCTCCATGCAAAATTACGGAGAAATAGTGAAAGAGAGTTGATATTCTGGAAGAGGCTTGGCATTACCTTTGTTGATGGAAGACACATTGAGTCAGTTCACTATATATATAGAGTATATGACTGCAAAGGACCATTTAGTTACCCTGCACCTCACAACAGGAATATGAACAAACCAAATGTCAAAATTATTTATAATTTAAAATTTTAGAATTTCAATACGTAAAACTAATGGTTTTAAATTCTGAATTTAGAAAGTATTAGAGTTGAGAAATGAGTGCTGGATTGAGGTTTGCTTGTGGTGGCTATGTGTATCTTGAGTTGCTAGATTCTGTATTTAAATTTTAAATCTACTACATTTGACATTTGGTTTCAAAGGGTGAATTTAAAGTTTTAACATCTTTCCTTTTCTAACAATATTACCTCCATGCAAAAGTACGGAGAAATAGTGGAAGAGAGTTGATATTCTGGAAGAGGCTTAGCATTACCTTTGTTGATGGAAGACACATAACCAGGACATTGAGTCAGTTCACTACATATATAGAGGTTATGACTGCAAAGGACCATCTAGTTACCCTGCACCTCACAACAGGAATATGAACAAACCAAATGTCAAATTTATTTATAATTTTAAATTTTAGAATTTCAATACGTGAAACAAATGGTTTTAAATTCTGAATTTAGAAAGTATTAGAGTTGAGAAATGAGTGCTGGATCGAAGTTTGCTTTTGGTGGCTATGTGTATCTTGAGTTGCTAGATTCTCTATTTAAGTTTTAAATCTAGTACATTTGACATTTGATTTCAAAAGGTAAATTTAAAGTTTTAACATCATTCCTTTTTCTAACAATATTACCTCCATTCAAAATTACGGAGAAATAGTGAAAGAGAGTTGATATTCCTGAAGAGGCTTAGCATTACCTTTGTTAATGGAAGACACATTGAGTCAGTTCACTACATATATAGAGTTTATGACTGCAAAGGACCATCTAGTTACCCTGCACCTCACAACAGGAATATGAACAAACCAAATGTCAAAATTATTTATAATTTAAAATTTTAGAATTTCAATACGTAAAACTAATGGTTTTAAATTTTGAATTTAGAAAGTATTTAAGTGGAGAAATGAGTGCTGGATTGAGGCTTGCTTGTTGTGGCTATGTGTATCTTGAGTTGCTAGATTCTGTATTTAAATTTTAAATCTACTACATTTGACATTTGGTTTCAAAGGGTGAATTTAAAGTTTTAACATCTTTCCTTTTCTAACAATATTACCTCCATGCAAAAGTACGGAGAAATAGTGGAAGAGAGTTGATATTCTGGAAGAGGCTTAGCATTACCTTTGTTGATGGAAGAGACATAGCCAGGACATTAAATCAGTTCACTACATATATAGAGTTTATGACTGCAAAGGACCATCTAGTTACCCTGCACCTCACAACAGGAATATGAACAAACCAAATGTCAAAATTATTCATAATTTAAAATTTTAGAATTTCAATACGTAAAACTAATGGTTTTAAATTTTGAATTTAGAAAGTATTTAAGTGGAGAAATGAGTGCTGGATTGAGGCTTGCTTGTGGTGGCTATGTGTATCTTGAGTTGCTAGATTCTGAATTTAAATTTTAAATCTACTACATTTGACATTTGGTTTCAAAAGGTAAATTTAAAGTTTTAACATCTTTCCTTTTCTAACAATATTACCTCCATTCAAAATTACGGAGAAATAGTGAAAGAGAGTTGATATTCTGGAAGAGGCTTGGCATTACCTTTGTTGATGGAAGACACATTGAGTCAGTTCACTATATATATAGAGTATATGACTGCAAAGGACCATTTAGTTACCCTGCACCTCACAACAGGAATATGAACAAACAAAATGTCAAAATTATTTATAATTTAAAATTTTAGAATTTCAATACGTAAAACTAATGGTTTTAAATTTTGAATTTAGAAAGTATTTGAGTGGAGAAATGAGTGCTGGATTGAGGCTTGCTTGTTGTGGCTATGTGTATCTTGAGCTGCTAGATTCTGTATTTAAATTTTAAATCTACTACATTTGACATTTGGTTTCAAAGGGTGAATTTAAAGTTTTAACATCTTTCCTTTTCTAACAATATTACCTCCATGCAAAAGTACGGAGAAATAGTGGAAGAGAGTTGATATTCTGGAAGAGGCTTAGCATTACCTTTGTTGATGGAAGAGACATAGCCAGGACATTGAATCAGTTCACTACATATATAGAGTTTATGACTGCAAAGGACCATCTAGTTACCCTGCACCTCACAACAGGAATATGAACAAACCAAATGTCAAAATTATTTATAATTTAAAATTTTAGAATTTCAATACGTAAAACTAATGGTTTTAAATTCTGAATTTAGAAAGTATTGGAGTTGAGAAATGAGTGCTGGATCGAGGTTTGCTTGTGGTGGCTATGTGTATCTTGAGTTGCTAGATTCTGAATTTAAATTTTAAATCTACTTCATTTGACATTTGGTTTCAAAAGGTAAATTTAAAGTTTTAACATCTTTCCTTTTCTAACAATATTAACTCCATGCACAATTACGGAGAAATAGTGGAAGAGAGTTGATATTCTGGAAGAGGCTTGGCATTACCTTTGTTGATGGAAGACACATAGCCAGGACATTGAGTCAGTTCACTACATATATAGAGTTTATGACTGCAAAGGACCATTTAGTTAACCTGCACCTCACAACAGGAATATGAACAAACCAAATGTCAAAATTATTTATAATTTAAAAAATTTGAATTTCAATACGTGAAACAAATGGTTTTAAATTCTGAATTTAGAAAGTATTGGAGTTGAGAAATGAGTGCTGGATCAAGGTTTGCTTGTGGTGGCTATGTGTATCTTGAGTTGCTAGATTCTGAATTTAAATTTTGAATCTACTACATTTGACATTTTATTTCAAAAGGTAAATTTAAAGTTTTAGCATCTTTCCTTTTCTAACAATATTACCTCCATGCAAAATTACGGAGAAATAGTGGAAGAGAGTTGATATTCTGGAAGAGGCTTACCATTACCTTTGTTGATGGAAGACACATAGCCAGGACATTGAGTCAGTTCACTACATATATCAATATCAGGAAGAAGGCAAGCAGGTAGTTTGTATTTATTTATTGGCTCGAACTTAGAAGTGATAATCCGCCCAAAGACGTTTAAAAATTAAAAAAAAATCTCAGGCAGAAACACAACTGTCCACTGCGTAGGTCAGCATTAGAGTGAGCGTCTGTTGCACTGGCGGGAGTCGCCCTAGCAACCAGTCCATTCAGGTGTCCAGCAACAGTATATAGTCCATCATAATATAATCATATATACAAGTATATATTAACCATATCAATATCAGGAAGAAGGCAAGCAGGTAGTTTGTATTTATTTATTGGCTCGAACTTAGAAGTGATAATCCGCCAATGAGCCAAGTATAATAAAGTGAGAAAAATAATTAAATAAGATTAGAAGCGACGACGGCTTCTAATTCAACCCTGCGATCTGGGGAAATTGATAAGTACTCCAGGGCTACGAGAGAACGCCAGTCACCTAGCATCTTGATATCGGCCAAGGAGAAGCCTAACTCATTCAAATCCATCCAACTGACCATGACTTTTATTCTTATCCTAAAGAGTACTTCACCTTGTTACCTATTTTTGATTTATGTGATTATGTGTTTAACCTAACTTGATCTCGAGTAGTATTTTTACATAAGGTATAGTCTAGCTAGACACAGCAGTGGGAGGAAGACCATGGTATTTCTGTTGAATTATCACCCGTGAGCCCATTATCCTCAAGTGTTCGTCGACATCCATTGTTCATAATATTATTTGTACACTGTGCATGCCCATTTATGTTCATTTGTCACCTCACGGAAGATTAGCTGTATAAAAATTCTAAATAAAAAAAAAAAAAAAAAAAAAAAATGCAAGTAGGAGGCCCCTGATCGGCGAAGGGAGTGAAATGAATAGTCAGAAGTCGGAAGACCGATGGCAGTGACAAGTTTCTTCAGGTACAATAAGACCTCCGAATAGACAATCGGACAAGGTCGACCATTGTGGTTGGACATGAAGACAGGGGACGATGACGAAGGAAACTCTTGAATATTCCATTCCATGAGAGACACCACACATAGGGGAGAAGATGGAATCCTTTTGATGGGTATCAGTAGAGGACGGCCACCAAACTGGCGTGTCTTGGAGGAAGAAACTGACAAAATCACACCCCACTCGGAGAATGAAAGATCAGCACGAGTTAACACATGAGGAGGGATGAAACTAGTCGAATCAGGGACGATGTTGGACTTTCTCAATAGCGATCTGAAAGAGAGCAAGATTACTCCCCACATGGCACGACAATGATTATCTAAAACATTGACGTGGAGATACATCATCCGGAACTGAGTAATGGTGATAGGTCTGGCCTGTTTAACCAGGGTGCCAAGGGCTCTCTTAATTCCTTGTAGAATCATCTTGAGGTAGAAGGAACTCCGAAACTCAGGAGAATAGCCATAGCATTTATGTAACACAACTACGGACGATAAGTAATTCTCGATCGTTGAATATTTGGAGTCTCTAGCCAGGTAAGTGAGAAACCGGCCGACAGTCTCCACAGAAGCTGGTACAGGGATTGTCTGAATCAGGTTACAGAAGGAGAAGTACCTCTTCCACTGAGACTTGCGAGTCAGATTAGTATTCAGCGACCACGCCCCTCTGACATAGGAGTTCATTTCTTCATCCAAGTCTTGGCGTAGCACATCTGCAACAACATAAGCCAGATTCAGAAAGAGCGTACTGGGGAAAGGAATGAAGTCTGGACAATACATCGGGAAGAACATTACAGACCCCCGGAATATGTGAAGACAGTAAATGAAAATTGCAGAGGGCCGAGCACCAGAACATGTCACGCAGTAAGTCCATGCAAAAAGGGTTTGAGCTGCGACCAGAACGAATCATCGCCACAACTTGAGTATTGTCAGACAAACAGGTGATTTTACTGCCTGACCACTCTGGCCCAAACCGATGGCAAGCTAGCCAGATAGGTAAGAGCTCTAAATAGTTAATGTTGAACGTGGGAGGACACAGGTTGATCCAGTGATGATGAGTTGAATCGACCGAAAGCACTTGATGAGGGGGAGCGGCAGATAGAAACCCACCGGCAACCCAGTCTCCCGACCAAGTAAGGCCGAAACCAGTAGACGATGCATCAGAATGAAGGCTGAAGAACTCGCGATAATGATGTCGAATCATGCAAGCCTTTCCGTTGAAGTAGTGAGCATATTGAACCCACCACATCACATCAGATCTGAATTGATGGCCCAATTTAATGCGACGACGACAAGGCTTAGAAACTTTCAAGAGATCCATTATTCTCCTGGAAAAGGTTCTACCGCCTTTGACGAGTTTAGAGGCATGAGACAAGATCCCACACAATCTCTGTAGTTGATGGAGTGTAGCACGAGAGCGGTGTTTGAAGAAGTCTAATTCCTGATGAAGACGAGCGACTTTCTCATCAGGTAGGGACATTGACATTTCAGCAGTATTGAAAGTGATTCCCAAATAGCGGCAAGACTTGGACGGTGAAGAACACTTGGACCAAGAAACTTCGAAGCCTAGCTGGCCCAGTAGAGAGACCAGTTGTGATTGTGTATCCTGACAAGAGGCAAACGAATCACCCCAACAAAAGAAATCGTCGAGGTAGTTAATGATATTTGGAAAGCCTCTCCTGCACATGCAACTGACGACAAAGTCACTAATAACAGTAAAAATAAAGGGAGCGCACTTTAACCCGAAGCATAAGCGCGTGTCCATCAAGGTGCGAGGAACTCCATCTACAATCCAACGCAGACCTTGAAACTGCCAATCATTAGGGTGCACTGAGATAGATCTGTAAGCCGCCTTAATGTCTACACACGACATATAATCACCAGGTGAAAGAACGGAAGAGACAAGATCCACATGTTTATAGGTGAATGGTTGGGCAGTAACATTCATGAAGTTGTTAATCGAGTAGGAAGTAGGCCTACTGCAATCAGTGATTGGACGGTATTTTCCTCCCTGTTTGGGAACTGCGCCGATGGCGTGTACACATCTCGGAGTATTCCATGAAGTAAACACAAACTTGTCTTCCTTTAGCTCTTGACAAATCAGATCGGATATAAATGAAAAAGCTGGGCCAGATGTAGCGGAAGCATAGTTGTCACAAGAATAGTGAGGTACATTAGCATCGGTATCCACGATGCGAAAACCATTGCTAATACCATCAAACAGGAATGATGATAGCACCTTGTCCTCCTCAAACTGCAGTTCATGCAGCCATCCGGCCAAATTCATTTGTGAAAAGGCCGAACCGATTTTGTGTCTGGACGAAGCACGGGAGAGCAGAGGTAAACAATAGTAGGCTGGAGCCAAACCCGGCGACACAAGATCGGGCGATACAGCTGTAGATGAAGAACTATCCTGAATAACATCACCAGAATGTGAGTCAAACAAGACAAACTCATTAGTAGAAGAAAAAAAATCTCAGGCAGAAACACAACTGTCCACTGCGTAGGTCAGCATTAGAGTGAGCGTCTGTTGCACTGGCGGGAGTCGCCCTAGCAACCAGTCCATTCAGGTGTCCAGCAACAGTATATAGTCCATCATAATATAATCATATATACAAGTATATATTAACCATATAGAGTTTATGACTGCAGAGGACCATCTAGTTACCCTGCACCTCACAACAGGAATATGAACAAACCAAATGTCAAAATTATTTATAATTTAAAATTTTAGAATTTCAATACGTGAAACAATTGGTTTTAAATTCTGAATTTAGAAAGTATTAGAGTTGAGAAATGAGTGCTGGATCGAGGTTTGCTGGTGGTGGCTATGTGTAACTTGAGTTGCTAGATTCTGAATTTAAATTTTAAATCTACTACATTTGACATTTTATTTCAAAAGGCAAAATTAAAGTTTTAACATCTTTCCTTTTCTAACAATATTACCTCCATTCAAAATTACGGAGAAATAGTGAAAGAGAGTTGATATTCCTGAAGAGGCTTAGCATTACCTTTGTTGATGGAAGACACATTGAGTCAGTTCACTACATGTATAGAGTTTATGACTGCAAAGGACCATTTAGTTACCCTGCACCTCACAACAGGAATATGAACAAACCAAATGTCAAAATTATTTATAATTTACAATTTTAGAATTTCAATACGTGAAACAAATGGTTTTAAATTCTGAATTTAGAAAGTATTGGAGTTGAGAAATAAGTGCTGGATCGAGGTTTGCTTGTGGTGGCTATGTGTATCTTGAGTTGCTAGATTCTGAATTTAAATTTTAAATCTACTACATTTGACATTTGGTTTCAAAAGGTAAATTTAAAGTTTTAACATCTTTCCTTTTCTAACAATATTACCTCCATGCAAAATTACGGAGAAATGGTGGAAGAGAGTTGATATTACCTTTGTTGATGGAAGACAAATAGCCAGGACATTGAGTCAGTTCACTACATATATCAAATAAACAAGGAGTGAAGGCAGTGATTAAGTAGTTTCATTTATTTGGCTCGGTAGTTCAGGCGTAGTATTTATTCCTTACAATTCCTAGGAATAGAGAAAAGAAAAAAAAACAAAAAACAAACAACCAACACAACCGACTGTAGTCAGCTTTTTGGAATGAATGGGCGAGAGTCAGTGTTTGAGTTTGGCGCGCCTGGTATCCTAGCGACCGGCGCTTCCGGTTATCCAACCATGCATCCGTTCATAGATATAATCGCATATATAATATATACAACACATATCAAATAAACAAGGAGTGAAGGCAGTGATTAAGTAGTTTCATTTATTTGGCTCGGTAGTTCAGGCGTAGTATTTATTCCTTACAATTCCAAATATCCAAAATAATATAAGGAAAGAAGAAAAAAGTTAAATAAGCCTGTTCGAGACCAAATAGTCAATGTCAGAACGACGAGATGGAGTCATGGATAAATAATCTAACACCGATAGGCTGTGCCAATCCCCTACAGCCTTAATATCCGTCAGGTCAACACCAATGTTGTGAAGAAAAGTGGCTCCCGAACGACGGAGGGAATGGAGACTTGCATCAGATGAAGGAAGGCCTATGCTGGCGACCAGAAACTTTAAAAAGTTTAGAACTTCATAGTAAAGAACTGGCTGGATTAGATCATCACATTTGCACAGGAAAATAGGAGAATCCGGAGGAGCAGGAAACAAGTCGATGTTGGCCTCAATGAAGGAGACAACACAGAAGGGAGATCCACACATCCTCCTAATAGGAATCAGTAGAGCACCATCTGAAGATGAGCGATTTTTGCTGGTAAACACAGATAACACCAGGCCAGAAGCATCAATTTTCACATTAGAGCGAGTCAAAATGTGAGAAGAATACACTGGGGCTAGCTTGTCAGGAATGATATTAGATTTCCTCAGCAAGGATCTGAATGAGAGAATAATAACTCCCCACATAGCAGAAGCACGAGGATCCTGGCAATTCACGTGAAGGAACATGTTGAGAAGATCCTCCTTTGATAGAGTCATGGCCTGACGAGGGGGGGCACCCACCCTACGTTTAAGACCCAGGAGCAGCATCTTAATGTAGAAAGATGAGCGAAACTCAGCAGAAGAACCACAGAGTTTATGAAGGCTGATCACTGCAGATAGGTAGTTGTCTATAGAAGTGAACTTCATGTGAGTACCCAGATACGCAAGAAATCTGGCCACCGTGGAGACTGTAGCAGGAACAGGAGAAAGTCCGTGGAAATAGCAAAAGTCGACGAATTTCTTCCATTGCAAGGCCCTAATCTTAGATGTATTAGGAGCCCAGGCCGATGAGATATTAACACTGATGAGGTTATCCAATTCCGATAGGGGGAAAGGACGTGTTGGGTTGAGGAGACCTGCAACAACATAGATCAAGATCATGAATTTCTGCATTAGGAAGGGCATGTAGACGAGACAAGATATCAGGGGCACAGTTTAATGATCCAGCAATATGAGTAGCAGTAAGGTGGAAGTTATGAAGGGCTGACACCCAAAATATGTCTCGAAGCAGAGACATACATTTTTTGTTGGAGCTCCTACCAGTGTTGAGCATATACATGTTGAATTGCAGCATTGAGCATGTACATGTTGAATTGAGCATGTACATGTTGAATTGCAGGTATATTGCAATCGATGGGGCAAGTATTAAGTCCAGAATCCGATGGAGAGCCACGGGAAGAATCATCCAAAACTGATCTTACCGAGGAGACGACGCCATTTTGCTTCCGGTCTCGTGAAGACTCGGACTGGACGAGAAAATGGCGCCGAGGAAGAATTCATTTGGCCGACTCCGCACAACCCACAGCACGATGTTTTCCCTTACATTTCTTGCAGATGTGCTGTCTAGGGCAGTTAGGAGTTTTGCATTGGCGAAAATTAAAATTAGAACAAATCTCGTCAGAATCTGGGTCAGCATGACCTTCTGACTGCTTCCGGTTCTTGAACTTCTTGAGTTTGGAAGATGTCTCAGAATCAACTTTAGTGTTGGTAGAGAAGTGGAGACTAACACCAACCGGGTCGGGGGAGAAGTCAGCTACAAATCCATTGGAATACCTGTCCACAATGTAGCGATCATAAGCCACAGGAGCCTTGTCTGTGAACTTCTTAGTGGCAAATAACTGAGAGATGTATTTCATGTGTTGAAGATACGAGCCGACATCGCCGTCAATAGACTCAAGATAGCAGACAACAGAGCACTGACCATATACGAGCTCGGCAAAATCCAACTTATTGTAGTCCAATTTCTTCTTATCAGGCTGAGCATAATATTCCGGACGTAACAATTTACCTGGATCGTCGTCCTTGCCAGACAACTTAGCCAAAGCCTTGGTCAGAGGTTCGGAGATGGCATCGCTGGGGTTGTCCGGGATCTTGAAGGTAGAAGGACGGCCATGGCCATGTTGACGGGAAGAGGAGGGGTCGACCTCCAACCGCTTGATGCGAGACTCGATGGAACGTAATATGTCCTTCATATCTGCATCCGCATCGGGCAGATCATCAAGTTGAGCCTCTAGCTGGGCAATGCGGGACAAATGTGTGGAAGAAGCAAGTTTGGAAGCATCCCTAGCCCTGACGAGGGCCTGTTCCAAGGCAGGCATATACTTGTCTGAAGTGCGATCCATACCTTCAATGAGTGACGCCATATTGCGTGGTAAGAACTTGCACCTCGAACCAAAAGGAGCCTTGTGGTACCCGCTGCAGCCTGAACAGTTTTTCTCCATAAAATCAAGCAACAAGGAAAAAGGCAGGCATATAGGAGTTCGGTACGGTAACAACCATAATCAGGATCACAGGTAAGAGAAGAAAGAAAATTTTTTTCCTCAATGTGAATATGATGTTGCGTACATGGCTGCTATACCCGAACTGGTTGGTTGCTACGACAAACACAGAGGGGCGGGAAACGGTAGTTAAGCAGAGTCATGCCGCAGATATAGCCCTATTCATAATTACATAATAAATAGAAACCATACATGACTTGAGTGTTATCCGTATGGCAAACTACTCTGTGACCCAGCCATTCAGGGCCGAATCTGTAAGTAGCCAGCCAAATCGGAACCAATTCCAAGAAATTGATATTAAACTCAGATGGAATCACATTCAACCAGTGCTGATGAGAAGGTGTAGTTGCAAATACTTGTACAGGGGGCTGTGAGTCTGAGAAGGAGCCAGCTAGCCAATCGAGACCCCGGATTAGTCCATATCCAGCAAAAGAAGCATCGGACGAGAGAGGAATCGAGTTGGAGAAATGATGGCTAATCATACAAGCCTTGCCGTTAAATGAAGCTGCAAAACAGTCCCACCACAATATGTCCAAGTGGAATTCATCTGACAACTTGATCGATTATGTGGCAGGAGGGATGGCTTTTAACATGTCGATGATCCTTCTGGAGAACGTACGACCTCCCTTCACAAGCTTAGAGGCGTGTGCTAATACCCCACACAAAACTTTTAACTGATGAGGAGTGGCACGAGTCTTGCCCTTGAAGAAAGCAATCTCAGCATAAAGTTTCTGAAGCTTGTCGTCCGGCAAGGACAATGTCATATCTGAAGAATTAATAATAATCCCGAGATAACGTGTGGATGTAGATGGGGAGGAACACTTGTGCCAGGCGACCTGGAAGCCTAGCTGGCCGAGCAGATCAATAAGGGTTGACTGAACTAGTTGACAGTCTGCGAAGGTATCCCCCCAGCAGATAAAGTCATCTAGATAATTCACCACATTGTAGAAACCTCTACGTGCCATACATGAATCAACGAAGTCAGAAATAGTGTTGAATATGTAGGGGGCCGAAGACAACCCGAAGCATAGACGCGTGTCGAGCAGAGTGAGGGTGGAGTCACCGAAGGTCCATCTCAGGCCTTGATACGTCCATTGAGAATGGTGCACTGAAATCGATCTATAGGCAGCTCTTATATCCACAGTAGCCATATAAGTGCCTCGTTTGATATTGGAAGCAACATCGTCGACTGACTTGAAACGAAAAGGCAATGCTGTGGACGTCATGAAATTGTTAATAGAAATAAAATCAGGTTTACTACAATCGGTGATGGGGCGAAAGGCATTTGATCCCTTAGGAACTGCCCCGATCGAATGGATACAGCGAGGATAGACACTGCAAGAAATCATCTTGCCCTCGCGTAATTCCGTAGAAAGTAGGTCAGATATAAACGCTGAAGCAGGGCCTTTTGTGGCTGACGAATAATTATCACAGTGATAAGAAGGAACACAAGCATCAGGATCCACGATGTAAAATCCTTCTGAGATACCTTGAAAAAGGAAATCACGAAGAATCAGATCGGTCTCATGGCGTAACTCGTTGAGCCAGCCGGCTAAGTTCATCTGTGACTTGACTCCGCCGATAAGATGGGAACAGCTGAGTCGAATGGAGAGGGGCAGATCAACAACCCTAACATCGATGATTTCTGAAGAAGTAACAGGGTTATCATGATGAGAGTCGGAATCAGCATTCCTATCCAGGTAAGGAGTGGACTGATTGTCACAATCGGGGTGATCCAAGGCAGAGGTTGAAGGGAGAGAAGAAACAGTGTTGTCGGAGGACGGGAAAAGATCATCATGGCCGCCATCTTGCGGGAAGTAAGAGGCGGAAGTGGCTAGGAAGACATGTCTGCATGGGTGTTCGAACCCCGACAAAATCCCACCTTGTGTAAAGTAGATCTACATTTACTACAACAATGGAGGCGAGTACAGTGTCCAACACAAGTGGCATGGTTAAACTTAAAACACACATCCTCCGGCCAATCATCAGGAATGGAGAGACGACCAGATGATTTTTTCTGAACAGACGGCTTGGAAATCTTGGATTTAGTCTCCGCTGCAGACGTAAAGTGTGCCGCTAAGGAAAGAGGGCTGCGAGGAACAAACCCTTCCGAAGGAGAACGGAGATAATGATCCACAACTTCTCTGTCATAGCTTGAATAAGCGGAAATAGCATACTGCCTACCAATAGCAAAGCTAAGCATATGTTGAAAGTGGGTCAAATAACTTCTCCAGTCGCCAGAAGAATTAATTAGATGCTCTAAGACCAGAGACATACCGTAGAAATACTCCGACAAAGTCATCTTCGCCGGGTCCACGGACTTCATAGGTACACCCTTGATTAAACATAAATACTGGTAATCTGGCCTAAGGGGAATACCTTGCGTTCTGGTCACTGAGGGATCCATAGCAATCGAAAGCTGACTCATGGAATTAGCCATCAAGGCGAAGGCTTGGGCGGCAGTAGGGTCCGAACCGGAGGCGGAGTGCAAGGTAGCAGAGGCCGGAGGGAAGACGAGAGGGGCCACGACAGGAGCCATGACCGGGACAGCAGCTGCTGCGGCCGGCGGAGGCGTCAGGGTGACAGGCGGTGACAGGGTGACAGCCGGGGGTGCTGAAGAAGGAACAGACGGTGTAGTTGGAGGTGGAGGAGGTGGTGGAAAACGAACAGGCAAGTGAGAAGTTACAGTCTCCAACGCAAGCAATCTACCGCCAACCTTAGTCAAGGCAGTGGTGGCGGCCACAAGCTGTGTCTGTTGAAGCTGCATCATGTTGTATAAGGAGTTCATATCAATCAGCCCTTCCGACGATTCCAAGGGTTTGGAAGCAGAATCCGAGTCTGTGTCCAATGGAGGTAGGTAAAGCTTCCAATCCTCCTCGGAACCAGTGTTAAGTTTAGCCTTCTCATTTGCTTCATTTCGGTACTTACAAGTGTGCTCCCCTGGATGGGGATGATCACGCTCGCAGGCCTTGCAGAGACCCATATTTGAAGAATAATTCCGAAAGAATCAGTAAAACAAACAACCAACACAACTGACTGTAGTCAGCTTTTTGGAATGAATGGGCGAGAGTCAGTGTTTGAGTTTGGCGCGCCTGGTATCCTAGCGACCGGCGCTTCCGGTTATCCAACCATGCATCCGTTCATAGATATAATCGCATATATAATATATACAACACATATAGAGTTTATGACTGCAAAGGACCATTTAGTTACCCTGCACCTCACAACCGGAATATGAACAAACCAAATGTCAAAATTATTTATAATTTTAAATTTTGGAATTTCAATACGTGAAACAAATGGTTTTAAATTCTGAATTTAGAAAGTATTAGAGGTGAGAAATGAGTGCTGGATCGAGGTTTGCTTGTGGTGGCTAGTGTATCTTGATATGCTAGATTCTGAATTTAAATTTTAAATCTACTACATTTGACATTTGGTTTCAAAAGGTAAATTTAAAGTTTTAACATCTTTCCTTTTCTAACAATATTACCTCCATGCAAAATTACGGAGAAATAGTGGAAGAGAGTTGATATTCTGAAAGAGGCTTACCATTACCTTTGTTGATGGAAGACAAATAGCCAGGACATTGAATCAGTTCACTACATATATAGAGTTTATGACTGCAAAGGACCATCTAGTTACTCTGCACCCCACAACAGGGATATAAACAAACCAAATGTCAAATTTATTTATAATTTAAAATTTTAGAATTTTAATACGTAAAACTAATGGTTTTAAATTCTGAATTTAGAAAGTATTAGAGTTGAGAAATGAGTGCTGGATTGAGGTTTGCTTGTGGTGGCTATGTGTATCTTGAGTTGCTAGATTCTGAATTTAAATTTTAAATCTACTAGATTTAACATTTTATTTCAAAAGGTAAATTTAAAGTTTTAACATCTTTCCTTTTCTAACAATATTACCTCCATTCAAAATTACGGAGAAATAGTGAAAGAGAGTTGATATTCCTGAAGAGGCTTAGCATTACCTTTGTTGATGGAAGACACATTGAGTCAGTTCACTACATGTATAGAGTTTATGACTGCAAAGGACCATTTAGTTACCCTGCACCTCACAACAGGAATATGAACAAACCAAATGTCAAAATTATTTATAATTTAAAATTTTAGAATTTCAATACGTGAAACAAATGGTTTTAAATTCTGAATTTAGAAAGTATTGGAGTTGAGAAATAAGTGCTGGATCGAGGTTTGCTTGTGGTGGCTATGTGTATCTTGAGTTGCTAGATTCTGAATTTAAATTTTAAATCTACTACATTTGACATTTGGTTTCAAAAGGTAAATTTAAAGTTTTAACATCTTTCCTTTTCTAACAATATTAACTCCATGCAAAATTACAGAGAAATAGTGGAAGAGAGTTGATATTCTGGAAGAGTCTTGGCATTACCTTTGTTGATGGAAGACACATAGCCAGGACATTGAGTCAGTTCACTACATATATAGAGGTTATGACTGCAAAGGACCATCTAGTTACCCTGCACCTCACAACAGGAATATGAACAAACCAAATGTCAAAATTATTTATAATTTTAAATTTTAGAATTTCAATACGTGAAACAAATGGTTTTAAATTCTGAATTTAGAAAGTATTAGAGTTGAGAAATGAGTGCTGGATCGAGGTTTGCTTGTGGTGGCTATGTGTATCTTGAGTTGCTAGATTCTCTATTTAAATTTTAAATCTAGTACATTTGACATTTGATTTCAAAAGGTAAATTTAAAGTTTAAACATCATTCCTTTTTCTAACAATATTACCTCCATTCAAAATTACGGAGAAATAGTGAAAGAGAGTTGATATTCCTGAAGAGGCTTAGCATTACCTTTGTTGATGGAAGACACATTGAGTCAGTTCACTACATATATAGAGTTTATGACTGCAAAGGACCATTTAGTTACCCTGCACCCCACAACAGCGATATGAACAAACCAAATGTCTAAATTATTTATAACTTGAAATTTTAGAATTTCAATACGTAAAACTAATGGTTTTAAATTCTGAATTTAGAAAGTATTGGAGTTGAGAAATAAGTGCTTGATCGAGGTTTGCTTGTGGTGGCTATGTGTATCTTGAGTTGCTAGATTCTGAATTTAAATTTTAAATCTACTACATTTGACATTTGGTTTCAAAAGGTAAATTTAAAGTTTTAACATCTTTCCTTTTCTAACAATATTAACTCCATGCAAAATTACAGAGAAATAGTGGAAGAGAGTTGATATTCTGGAAGAGTCTTGGCATTACCTTTGTTGATGGAAGACACATAGCCAGGACATTGAGTCAGTTCACTACATATATAGAGGTTATGACTGCAAAGGACCATCTAGTTACCCTGCACCTCACAACAGGAATATGAACAAACCAAATGTCAAAATTATTTATAATTTTAAATTTGAGAATTTCAATACGTGAAACAAATGGTTTTAAATTCTGAATTTAGAAAGTATTGGAGTTGAGAAATGAGTGCTGGATTGAGGTTTGCTTGTGGTGGCTATGTGTAACTTGAGTTGCTAGATTCTGAATTTAAATTTTAAATCTACTACATTTGACATTTGGTTTCAAAAGGTAAATTCACAGTTTTAACATCTTTCCTTTTCTAACAATATTACCTCCATGCAAAATTACGGAGAAATAGTGGAGGAGAGTTGATATTCTGGAAGCGGCTTGGCATTACCTTTGTTGATGGAAGACACATAGCCAGGACATTGAGTCAGTTCACTACATATATAGAGTTTATGACTGCAAAGGACCATTTAGTTACCCTGCACCTCACAACAGGAATATGAACAAACAAAATGTCAAAATTTTTTATAATTTAAATAATTGGAATTTCAATACGTGAAACAAATGGTTTTAAATTCTGAAATTAGAAAGTATTGGAGTTGAGAAATGAGTGCTGGATCGAGGTTTGCTTGTGGTGGCTATGTGTATCTTGAGTTGCTAGATTCTGAATTTAAATTTTAAATCTACTACATTTGACATTTGGTTTCAAAAGGTAAATTTAAAGTTTTAACATCTTTCCTTTTCTAACAATATTACCTCCAAGCAAAATTACGGAGAAATAGTGGAAGAGAGTTGATATTCTGGAAGAGGCTTGGCATTACCTTTGTTGATGGAAGACACATAGCCAGGACATTGAGTCAGTTCACTACATATATAGAGTTTATGACTGCAAAGGACCATTTAGTTACCCTGCACCTCACAACAGGAATATGAACAAACCAAATGTCAAAATTATTCATAATTTAAAAAATTTGAATTTCAATACGTGAAACAAATGGTTTTAAATTCTGAATTTAGAAAGTATTGGAGTTGAGAAATGAGTGCTGGATTGAGGTTTGCTTGTGGTGGCTATGTGTATCTTAAGTTCCTAGATTCTGAATTTAAATTTTAAATCTACTACATTTGACATTTGGTTTCAAAAGGTAAATTTAAAGTTTTAACATCTTTCCTTTTCTAACAATATTACCTCCATGCAAAATTACGGAGAAATAGTGGAAGAGAGTTGATATTCTGGAAGAGGCTTACCATTACCTTTGTTGATGGAAGACAAATAGCCAGGACATTGAATCAGTTCACAACATATATAGAGTTTATGACTGCAAAGGACCATTTAGTTACCCTGCACCCCACAACAGGGATATGAACAAACCAAATGTCAAAATTATTTATAATTTAAAATTTTAGAATTTCAATACGTAAAACTAATGGTTTTAAATTCTGAATTTAGAAAGTATTAGAGTTGAGAAATGAGTGCTGGATTGAGGTTTGCTTGTGGTGGCTATGTGTATCTTGAGTTGCTAGATTCTGAATTTAAATTTTAAATCTACTACATTTAACATTTTATTTCAAAAGGTAAATTTAAAGTTTTAACATCTTTCCTTTTCTAACAATATTACCTCCATTCAAAATTACGGAGAAATAGTGAAAGAGAGTTGATATTCCTGAAGAGGCTTAGCATTACGTTTGTTGATGGAAGACACATTGAGTCAGTTCACTACATATATAGAGTTTATGACTGCAAAGGACCATTTAGTTTTCCTGCACCTCACAACAGGAATATGAACAAACCAAATGTCAAAATTATTTATAATTTAAAATTTTAGAATTTCAATACGTGAAACAAATGGTTTTAAATTCTGAATTTAGAAAGTATTGGAGTTGAGAAATGAGTGCTGGATTGAGGTTTGCTTGTGGTGGCTATGTGTAACTTGAGTTGCTAGATTCTGAATTTAAATTTTGAATCTACTACATTTGACATTTTATTTCAAAAGGTAAATTTAAAGTTTTAGCATCTTTCCTTTTCTAACAATATTTACTCCATGCAAAATTACAGAGAAATAGTGGAAGAGAGTTGATATTCTGGAAGAGTCTTGGCATTACCTTTGTTGATGGAAGACACATAGCCAGGACATTGAGTCAGTTCACTACATATATAGAGGTTATGACTGCAAAGGACCATCTAGTTACCCTGTACCTCACAACAGGAATATGAACAAACCAAATGTCAAAATTATTTATAATTTAAAATTTGAGAATTTCAATACGTCAAACAAATGGTTTTAAATTCTGAATTTAGAAAGTATTGGAGTTGAGAAATGAGTGCTGGATCGAGGTTTGCTTGTGGTGGCTATGTGTATCTTGAGTTGCTAGATTCTGAATTTAAATTTATATCTACTACATTTGACATTTGGTTTCAAAAGGTAAATTTAAAGTTTTAACATCTTTCCTTTTCTAACAATATTACCTCCATGCAAAATTACGGAGAAATGGTGGAAGAGAGTTGATATTCTGGAAGCGGCTTGGCATTACCTTTGTTGATGGAAGACATATAGCCAGGACATTGAGTCAGTTCACTACATATGTAGTAGATCGGACGTAATATATAGCCCTCCGCGTCAAGAGTGTGTATAAATCAAATGTCCTTGACCTTCCCCGTGTCTCCGTAACGCTTCACTGAACACGGAATGGGCTTTTGGATTTGTGTTAGTTGCAAGAGAGATATGTTTTACCATTATCACCCATTTACAGGAATCTTATAGTCTATTCAACTACAGCAGAATGTGTATCATGTATAACCATTTACTGTATTCCTGTACGACCTATTCTTATGTATTGTATTCACTGATATTGTTTGCCTGGTGCAACACCTCTTTTATGATGTGAGGACAAGTATGACCTTGCTCCTGCCTGTAAGGTGTAGGCATTCACTCTAAGGCTTTGAGTGGATCAGTTCAGTCCTATGCTGGGACTGAGCCGGGTCTGTTGAGACTTGCAGTCTGGTCGTGGGTGGCAATAAACCTAACGAAAGAGACATTTCCGTATTGGCGTTCTTCCTTGCCTTCGTCGAGAGCCGTGTCCGCCGTAGTCGAACCTGGGTTGGAATAGCCTCTAGTAATAAAGCACTTTACTATAGAGGCAATTCACTACACATATATAGAGTTTAAGACTGCAAAGGACCATCTAGTTACCCTGCACCCCACAACAGGGATATGAACAAACCAAATGTCAAAATTATTTATAATTTAAAATTTTAGAATTTTAATACATGAAACAAATGGTTTTAAATTCTGAATTTAGAAAGTATTGGAGTTGAGAAATGAGTGCTGGATCGAGGTTTGCTTGTGGTGGCTATGTGTATCTTGAGTTGCTAGATTCTGAATTTAAATTTTAAATCTACTACATTTGACATTTGGTTTCAAAAGGTAAATTTAAAGTTTTAACATCTTTCCTTTTCTAACAATATTAACTCCATGCACAATTACGGAGAAATTGTGGAAGAGAGTTGATATTCTGGAAGAGGCTTGGCATTACCTTTGTTGATGGAAGACACATAGCCAGGACATTGAGTAAGTTCACTACATATATAGAGTTTATGACTGCAAAGGACCATTTAGTTACCCTGCACCTCACAACAGGAATATGAACAAACCAAAAGTCAAAATTATTTATAATTTAAAAAATTTGAATTTCAATACGTGAAACAAATGGTTTTAAATTCTGAATTTAGAAAGTATTGGAGTTGAGAAATGAGTGCTGGATTGAGGTTTGCTTGTGGTGGCTATGTGTATCTTGAGTTCCTAGATTCTGAATTTAAATTTTAAATCTACTACATTTGACATTTTATTTCAAAAGGTAAATTTAAAGTTTTAACATCTTTCCTTTTCTAACAATATTACCTCCATGCAAAATTACGGAGAAATAGTGGAAGAGAGTTGATATTCTGGAAGAGGCTTAGCATTACCTTTGTTGATGGAAGACACATAGCCAGGACATTGAGTCAGTTCACTACATCTATAGAGTTTATGACTGCAAAGGACCATTTAGTTACCCTGCACCTCACAACAGGAATATGAACAAACCAAATGTCAAAATTATTTATAATTTAAAAAATTTGAATTTCAATACGTGAAACAAATGGTTTTAAATTCTGAATTTAGAAAGTATTGGAGTTGAGAAATGAGTGCTGGATTGAGGTTTGCTTGTGGTGGCTATGTGTATCTTGAGTTCCTAGATTCTGAATTTAAATTTTAAATCTACTACATTGGACCTATGGTTTCAAGAGGTAAATTTAAAGTTTTAACATCTTTCCTTTTCTAACAAAATTACATCCATCCAAAATTATGGAGAAATAGTGGAAGAGAGTTGATATTCTTCAAGGGGTTTAGCATTACAGTTGTTGATGGAAGACACATAGCCAGGACATTGAGTCAGTTCACTACATATATAGAGTTTATGACTGCAAAGGACCATCTAGTTACCCTGCAACTCACAACAGGGATATGAACAAACCAAATGTCAAAATTATTGATAATTTAAAATTTTAGAATTTCAATAAGTAAAACAAATGTTTTTAAATTCTGAATTTAGAAACTATTGGAGTTGAGAAATGAGTGCTGAATTGATGTTTGCTTGTGGTGGCTATTTGTAACTTGAGTTGCTAGATTCTGAATTTAAATTTTAAATCTACTACATTGGACCTATGGTTTCAAGAGGTAAATTTAAAGTTTTAACATCTTTCCTTTTCTAACAAAATTACATCCATCCAAAATTATGGAGAAATAGTGGAAGAGAGTTGATATTCTTCAAGGGGTTTAGCATTACCTTTGATAGCCAGGACATTGAGTCAGTTCACTACATATATAAATTCCTGACTGCTAAGGACCCTCTTCTTACCCTCCACCCCACAACAGGGATATGAACAAACCAAATGTCAAAATTATTTATAATTTAAAATTTTAGAATTTCAATACATAAACACAAGAGGTTTTAAAATCTGAATTTAATAGAATTTAATTGAAGAGAGTTGATATTCTTCAAGGGGTTTAGCATTACCTGTGATAGCCAGGACATTGAGTCAGTTCACTACATATATAGATTCTATGACTGCAAAATTTCGGAGAAATAGTGAAAGAGAGTTGATATTTCTGAAGAGGCTTAGCATTACCTTTGTTGATGGAAGATAAATAGCCAGGCCATTGAGTCAGTTCAGAACATATATAGAGTTTATGACTGCAAAGGACCATCTACTTACCCTGTACCCCACAACAAGGATATGAACAAACCAAATGACACCAGCAGATTATTGACTTGGTTATGGACAAGTTGAATGGCGCCCCCTTGCTATGGAAACCAGGGTATAGGTGTCCATTCACTTGGTGTCGTTATTTGGGCGAGGAAATTAATCCTCATGGGATTAAAGTCTATCGCACAAAAAAGCGATTCTATCGACATTTGTGTGAGGAGCACTGCCCGGCTGTGCATCTCCTTACTTGCCCACATGCACATTCATGTGGGGTGAGGTTGGACAGACGATCTGATTTGATGAAGGGTCCTAGTGGGCATAGGAATGGACCTGAAAGATCGCATGAGGGGGCGGCTAGCTTCAGAGTGGTCGAGCAAGAAGCGGCTAACCTCGGCTGTGTGAGATTCTCGCGGATGGGTAGATACGATCTTGATTGTGTAATGACCATCGGCCGTCATCGAGCTCTAGTTGAAGCCCGGCACAGGGCTACTGAGGCTAGGAGAACTGTGAATAAGAATTTCGCGGATGCTCCATTGCCTACTAAGAATGTTTGGGCTACTAAAGGCCCTTCCCAAGCGACTATTGCTGCCGTGTTGACTGGTGCTCGCCCAAAGGATTCATCAACTGTGGCTGCATTGAATATGCCTGCGGCTGCCGCTGGTGCTCCTGGTGATCAGGCAACTGATAGGCGGGTAGTTGCTCAGGTGGATATACCTGTCGATGTAGTAGATGCTAATGAGGGAAGTGCTCAGCCGATTGCTTCTGCTTCTGTGCTTCCTTATTTGCCTACTGATGAGACTCTGTGTACCGCCGCTGCTGATATTGATAGAACTTTGTCCGATGGCGCGAGTTGTATCAACCAAGCTGTCACTAGATCGTTGGATGCTGTGCAAGTTGCTCTAGCCCCTATGGTTGATATAAGTGAGGTGAGAGCAGCTGCAGCGGAGATTCCGGCTATGCGCGCTAGGATTGCTGATCTAACTAGACAGTTGGATTATTATAAGCGGGAGGATCATCTTTCTAGGGAGACCATACTAGATTTGAGGTGTCAGCTCTCTGCTTATGAGTCTGGTGAACCGGAGATGAAGAGAAAGAAAACTGAGAAGAAGGAGGAAGCCGCTGATTCTGATGTGGTAAGGAAGTCGGATCTGGAAAAGATCATGTCAGACTTGCTACAGCAACATGCCGCTTCTCTGTTGAAATTGCCTGTTTCCCCACAGAGGAAGCAGACACAACCACCTGCTGAGGGGATAGTGAAAGTGTCGCCTCGGCCGCAGCGAGTTGTCACGCAACCTCACCCGCCTCTACAGAAATTGACATTACAGAGAGTATCCACAGCTCCGGCTGTGACTCCTGTCAGACCTATTATTATCAAGGAGATTTTGGAAGGACCTTTTGATTTCTCCACAACGTTGTGATGCCAGATGGAGTCAGACTACTGTACAGTTGCCTGCCCAATCACCATTGCAATAACAGATGTTGCAACAGTCTCTGCAACAGCAACAGCATTTGCAGCAACAGCAGTTGCAGCAGCAGCAGTTGCAACAGCAACAGTTGCAGCAACAACGGCAGTTGCAGCAAACTTTGCAACAACAGCAAAGCCAGCAGTTGCAGGAGACGCAATTGTCTTTGCCTCCGTATAGTCCTTATCTAATGCACGGATTTGCACCTCCGACCCAGTTCGATGGAGTGCAGCGACAGTTAGGGGAAAACCCAGCTGTACAGGGCTCTCCTGCGCGTGTACATGGTCAGTCAGCCGCTGGTATTTTGGATGCGAGTGGCGCTCCTATTGCTCCACCTGGATTTGTTGGTGTTACTCCCGTGGGTGCTGGAGAGAAGGGGTCAGTTCCACTGTCAACCGTGACTCCTCTTTTCGCCTCCCCTGGGAGAAAGATTGGCGATATGATTGCTAGAGCGATGACTTTTGGTTCGGTGGGGGAAGAACAACCCACACCGACCAAGGAAGGTGTATTTGAGACTCAGTCGGACCCGGGTACCATCTCTGTTGGTAATGAGAAACAAGATATTTCTGGTTCTCCCCATGGTAGTAATACTTGGGAACAAAGTGTTGAGGAAGAGGATAAGAATATGGAAATTGATCCTGCATATGAGGAAGAACTGTTAAAGGGAGACGCTGATGACGTGTACCCGACGGCTTAAACGTTCGCCTTAAAATTTGTCTAAGTTGTTTTTGAGATTTGTTGTTTATTTGGATACTTGAGATGTAATGGACTCGAGCCGGATGTGGTAGTGGACAGCCCAGCTGAGATGACCAGACTTGACCCGAGATGACCTTTACTACCAGTCACCTTGGTCGGGATGTAACCAGCATGGACACTGGATTTTACCTCGAACACCAGCAAAGGACTATTATGACCTACCTATGTGTGCCTCAAACTAACTGAACTAGGATGTTACCGGACATTTGTCCTGTATTTACCAATCTGCGGACAATACCTTGCGATTTGGAACACTGTGAATACTATATATACGGACTAAACTATCTAATGGATTGAAGTGGATACATCTTCACACTGCGGTAGAATTCCTTGTGTGTTTTTACTTCAACATTGTTTGTGTATTCTGCAAGCCGGTATGGACTCCTATGTTTTCATATTTTTACTCTGTGATGATTTTTATATTGTTTGAGTGTCAAATGTACCTACTATTGTTGCTTACGTTAAAACTTACTTGTAAACCTTATGGTATAGACTCTTGTGTAAGATCTAAAGCGGTTGTGCCCTCCTTACAAAAGAGGGGGAGGGGCATTGTGGTGCGCGGCTCTGGATTGGCATTTGCTAAACCAGAGCCGGGGCTACGCGGCTGTCATACCAGTCCCGCAAGTAAGTGTGTAGTAGCCGCACTGGTCGCGGCTGTGGTGGGTTCGACCAATAGAGGTTGTAGTGTTTCGGTGGTCTACATTTTAACTTTTTTATTGCTGTGTGATACTGCTTATTCTATATATTTGCTGTCATTACTTTCTTATACACCCATTGTGTATGCACACTTGAATGGTGTCCATTCGATATTTTGTACTAGCCCGGGTGTGGAAAGTAGATATTAAATACAGATGCTGGCGAGGTCCATTAGATCCTGTTGTTGTCGTTGTCTTTATTCAATAGATTAAGTCTCATAGTCGCTTAAGGCCGTCGATCGGACACTACATTGGGATTTTTCTCGGTCGTTCACAAAATCAATGCAAACTGGTACCAATGGTAGCATTTAGTTGTTGTCATAAACACTGCAACTACTGCTACTATTGCCTTTGTCGAAATTGTATTATTATATTAAAAATGTACTGAGAATGACCTCGTGGTAGTTAACTGATAAAGCCTATCTCGCTAACTCAGAAACAATTTATGCACTGAGAATGACTTCTTGGCACCAAGAATGTAAATGCTCAAAACGTTCATTGCTGTACCTATCATCCTCTATAGTTTTATCAAAATGTTGTCATTACATACCCCCTTCTGACTTTGTGATACAATTGGGAAGTATACTCATTGTAAATATGGTCTCCTAACGAAAGTAACAGTTG
This sequence comes from Sthenelais limicola, assembly GCA_942159475.1. Taxonomy (NCBI): domain Eukaryota; kingdom Metazoa; phylum Annelida; class Polychaeta; order Phyllodocida; family Sigalionidae; genus Sthenelais; species Sthenelais limicola. The sequence goes on from OW804095.1 coordinate 156,247,458, forward strand.
GAGTTAGTTATTGTTATTATTGCTGTTATCATCCCACATCTTGTTCAATTCAATTTGATTAATATATTTGGAAGTATAAAGAAATATCACAGCCAATGTTCATATCTAAGTACTAAGACTATGGTCCCAGGTAAACATATTGTCTGACAAACCTCTTGGAAGTATATCCAAGTAGAAAACACTCTGAAAGGTTTATTATTTGTTAGTAGTAGGTCCATCAGACACTTTGCTTACTAAACAATGTCATATTATTATTATTATTGTAGTAGTTCTTACATTTACCACTTGGTAGCTGACCATAAAGGTCCAGTCTACTCTCTTACTACTTTACCAATAGAGGCGCTCCGCGCTTAGGTGCTTTGTATTTCTATACATCTTCTCTATTATATCTATTTCCCCTTAATCATGTTATATGTAAACCCTTTGTGTTACTCTCCTAGAGAGCTCTGTTGTCTATTCTATCCTGTACTATTATAATCTGTGTATGTTGTTATATACACCGTGATCTTTATTTGAATCTTATGTAGTACTACCCGTTTGTGTCACGGACTAGAGTAAGCTACTCTAGCCGGATTCACGGACACAAGGGCCGTTTTACGGACTGGAGAATAAACAGACATATGGGGAATTGGCTTCGTTAAGTTGTTTATTCGGATCAAAGAGCGAATCACTACAATTGGTGCCGTGACCAGTTCTTGACCAGTCCTGAAGACTAAGCGCGACGGATTTGGAATAAATCCGGATTTGGTTTTTGACTTTTTGGTTCTCTTTCAGAGATGGCAGCAGCGCCTGGAGCGGAAGGCGGACCCCCGCCTGGAGCGGAAGGCGGACCCCCGCCTTACCCTGCACGGACGAGCAAGCAACTTGTGCGGCCGGGCAAACTGATTGCCACTGGGACTACATTGGCAGATATGAAGTTCGATAGACAGTTCAGACAAATTATTTTGTCTGATGTTGGTTCTGAATCTGACGAGTATAGAACTGGCCGGGAGGACCGTGCAGCCTTCACGGATTACAGATCCCCTGAAAGCGACATGGAGTCAGACGAGGAAAGCTTGTTGAAAGCAACTCGCCTCCAGTTGTTGGGTTTGCAGAGAAATTTGGCTGAAGAAAAAAGGAAGAATATAGAGTTTGTCGCACAAATGAGACAACTCGTGTTCCAGAACCGAGAGATCCATGAAACACTGGATGTGGTGACAGAAAGGGACTCTGTATTTATTAAAAAATTGCAGATAGAGAATGAAAAGTTGAAGTGTGAAATATCTCGGGTAGACGATCATTCTCGTCTCCAGAATGTTTCTGAAGATCAGTCAGCTTCAACCCAGACTGATTCTGTGTCGTCCCCTTTTTGGAATACACTGGCGGCAGATACACGTCGGAGGAGTATGGCTCCTCTGAATACAAGTAGGTCTGCTCCTGTGTGTTCAACGTTTGCGGATCCACAAGCCGGGTTAGAAACTAGGGAAGGTAGAATGGATTTCTTTGGATCTCCAGTTGGTTTATCTGAGGATACGGCGAAGAGAGTAACATTCCGGGACCACAAAAGTTCTGGTATGTCTACTTCTTCCCCTGCTAATGGGTCGTTCAGTAAAGCAAAGGAAACGCCCTCTCAGAAAAGCCCGCAGGCCAGTTTTTCTGTGACATGTAGGAGTTTTAGTACTCAAACTCCGTTTGAATCTGATACGGTGCAGGTAACTGATGTGTCTGCTAGTATTGGCACTCAGACGGATAAGACTCCTGGAGAGGAAGGGAAGAAGGATGGCACTGCAAGTTCTGGTAAGAAAAGCAGTACTGCAGGGACGGACACTGATTTCGAGAGAGGTCAGGTAAAGGGAGATGTCTACAAGCCGAAGATACGGGTTGTGGCTGGCTCTCCTGGTGATCCGTCAGATCCAAGTGATTCATCCTCTTCCTCGTCCTCTGACTCTGAATCTCCCGCCCCCAGGAAGAAAGGAAAGAAATCGAAAAAAGTAAAGTCGCGGAAAACCAAAGAGCGATCTCGGATCGCTAAAAAAGATCAATCCCTTGTCCAGGGATTAAGTTATGATGGAACGGACGACTCGGACTTTGGTGAGTTTGAATATACTCAGGGTCCGGGTAAGAGCAAGTACACCATGCGTCCGCCCGTCATAAAGATGTGGGACCAAAAGGACCCTTGGCGTGTGTACCTGTCTGAGATGCGGGTAATGGCAGTTGCATGCAACTGGTCAGAGGAAGAGTTCCTGCTACAGTTGCAGTGGGGATGCAAGCGGCAGTTGGCGGATATGGGTGATCTGCCTGCAGGTCTGTCTCTGAAGGAATTCGTTCAACACATGGACGCGAATTTCGGCGAGGTTTCTCGTATTAAAAGACAAGCGGAATTTCGTGCTTGTCGCCAGACTCCCGGACAGACTGTCCGGCAGTTTGGTAACGAGGTAGCCCGCAGAGCCAGGTACGCTTTCGGTAAGAGAATGAATAGTACCATAGTCAATATGGCTCTTCATACTTACCTGAAAGGGTTGACTAGCTATGAGCAGGCCAATTGGGCTCGTCTGAAGGAACCCGTAGACCTACAGGAGGCCATTCATTGGTCAGAGGTTTACGAAGGATGCCTGATGGACACTGAATCCAGTGTGGTCGTCCAAAAACTTGCTGCGCTGCCAGCTCCTGAACCAGTTCAGGAACGCGCTTTGGCTGTAAAGAAGAAGAGGTCCCGCCGCAAGTCCGGTTCTGCTGTAGCCCAGGTGATTGAGCCCCTGGATGATGATGATGTTACCTCCTCTGGTTCGGAGACTTTGGACGTGACAACCGTCATCTGTCAGGCCTTACAGGCCTATAGGGATTTCAGGAAGAAGCCTGGTGATGGCAAGACTGGACAACCCTGGAAGAAAACATTTTCTGGGCAATTCTCCAGCCGGAGAAGGGACGGACCCAGGAGATGTTACTTCTGTGGGAAGGAAGGACATATCTCTCCTGATTGTCCTACCACGAAGATTTTGAAGGAGTTGGCCGAGTCTACTAAAGCTAAGACTCCGGAAAACCCTTCACGGCCCTTATAGGAAGCGATATGGGGGCCGAAGGGACGCCGCTTCATAGTACTACAGCTCGGACGGATTTGGCTAGTAGTATAGGAACTGGGGGTGTTGCTCAGGCACTTGCTAGTAAGGGGTTAGCTTCGACACAAGGTCAGGCGCTCCCGGACGCAAGAGATCCTAGGTCGTTGCCGGAAAAGAACACCTGTCTAGGTGAGGATATCTCCCCGGATATCTCCCAGGATAGCCCGGATTCTGCTTCTCTTGTGAGATGGGGATAGGACGGGTACCAAGCTGTTGAAGGTCAGATCGTTGTGGTTGGACAGAACCCCAACAGGTCGGCGCGGATACAGAAAGTTTCTGTACAGCAGCCAAAGACGCTGAGGATCACGGATAATTTGATTGTCCGTGAGAGATGGTATGCCCCAGTGGGGTTAGACAGTGAGAACGGGGATTTTCTGGTTGACCCTGGCGCTACTACTAGCCTGGTTACCAAGAGATTCTATGATTCTCTTTCTTCCAAACCACCTTTGGTTCCGGTCCAAATGGTGTGTGCAATGGGGAATGGGCTGCCTATAACCACTCATGGGAGCGCGCTTTGTCCTTTGAAGATAGGGGATCGGACATACATGATTACATGTCTGGTTGTCTCCGGCCTGAAAGGTCCGGAAGATGGACTTATTGGGGCGGATTTTTATTACGTCCATAAATGTAGTCTTGACTGGTCTGGATTGCTATTCCTTGAGGATAAAGCAGTATCTGTAATGTGTAAGCAATGGAAGCACATGAAGAGAAGCTTGAGACAGTCCACTGTTCAGGCTGTTGAGGTGAGAGAGTTCGTGGACGGGGGAGAAGTCAGGTTGAAAGAACCTGTGGTCCTCCAACCCCGGTCCGTGACCCTTGCTAAAATAGACCTGGGTAGAGGCTCTGACACGTCAGATGGGCTGATGTTCGAGCCTGATCAGGGATTGTTAAAAGACTTTGCCTTGGGAAGCCTTAATACATACGTATCGGGTAACGTTAATTCGTCCGTGGTAGCTTTTTCCAATCCGTCCGGTTCCACCGTACGCCTGAATTGTGACATGATAGTAGGGAGAGTGAGTGTTGTGACTTTGGTGTCCGATGCTTCCCTACCGGAGGAAGAGGATAATGAAATGATTAAGACGGCTATTATCAATTCCATACAGGTAATGGACTCGCCTATTGTGGATGATGAGCTTTTGGCTCCTGATATAGTTGTCCCTCCTAGTCCCGAAGATCCGTTAGAGAAGTTGGTGAATGATGCTCATCTGTCTAGAAAAGAAGAAAAAGAGTTAGTTAGAAAACTGCTCTATGATTACCAAGACTGTTTTTCCTTACCTGGTACCAAAGTTGGTTGTACTCACTTGGTTAGCCATGTGATTGACACTGGGGATGCAATCCCTGTTAAGCAAGCCTATCGTAGGATGCCAGTGGCTAGGCGGGAGGGAGCAGAGGCGGAAATCTGGAAAATGTATAAAGCAGGCAGAATAGAGCATAGCAGTAGTCCGTGGGGGGCTCCCATAGTGATGGTTGCTAAGAAGGATGGTACACAGAGATTTTGTGTAGACTATCGCCAACTGAATTCGGTGACTAAGAAGGATAGTTTTCCTCTACCTCGAATTGATGAGTGTGTTGAAGCCTTGGGTGGAAATCAATGGTTTTGCACACTAGACTTGGAGTCCGGATATTGGCAGGTTGCAATGGATGAAGACAGTAAGCACAAAACTGCTTTTCTTTCCAGTGTGGGTCTGTTCCAGTTTAAAGTTATGGCTTTTGGACTGTGTAACGCCCCTGCCACTTTCCAACGCATGATGGACCGTATGTTGGACGGATTGCGTTGGAAATCCTGTTTGGTATACCTGGATGATGTGGTGGTCTTTGGTAAGACTCTCCAGGGATGTGCAGACAATCTTAAACTAGTGTTGGAACGCATTAGAGAGTATGGGCTTAAGCTTAAGCCTAAGAAATGTGAGCTCTTCCGTAAGGAAGTGAAGTATTTGGGACGGATTGTTTCTGGCGCCGGAATCCGCGCGGATCCGGCTAAGATTGCAAAAGTTCAGGAATGGCCTGTTCCCAAAACAGCTAAAGAAGTTAGACAATTCCTTGGTTTCGCTTCCTACTATAGGGAGTTTCAACCAAACTTTGGTGGAATTGTAGCTCCTCTGCAACAGATTGTGACGGATGCTGGGACTGAGAAACGCTATAGTAAACCTATAGTGTGGACCAAGAAGTGTGATGAAGCCTTTAAGACAGCTAAGACTTTATTAACTTCAGCCCCGGTTCTTGGGTATCCTAGAAAGGAAGGTTATTTCATCTTGGATACTGATGCCAGTGGCTTTGCAATGGCCGGAGTTTTGTCGCAGATGCAAGACGGCAAGGAAGTCGTATTGGGATACGCTAGTAATAGCCTCACCAAGCCGCAGAAAAATTACTGTGCTACTAAACGTGAGCTATTGGCAGTGCTGTCCTACTTGAAGAAGTTCAGACATTATCTCCTTGGCAATCGTAATTTTTACGTAAGAACTGACCACGCTTCACTTAGGTGGCTCCTGAATTTTAAAGATCCAACTGATATGCTTGCTAGATGGTTAGCCACGATGCAAGAGTATGGCTTGGAGCAGAGTATGATACTTCACCGGGCGGGCAAGAAGCATACAAATGCGGACGGATTGTCTCGAATCCCTACCAGGAAGTGCGGAAACCCTGGCTGTTCCGATTGTGGTGTCCATGATGCTGTAATCGCGGAAGCTGTGGTGGTTCTAGGCTCCTTGGAGGACGAGATCCGGGATGCTCAACAGGCAGATCCCTTGTTGAAGAAAGTTATGGCTGTATTGGACGGATCCAGTCCGGTTCCCAGCAAGGAACAGTTGTCTGGTGAGCCGCAGGAATTCTGTCCTTACATCCGTAACAGAGAGAATTTAGAGATAGTCCAGGGTGTCTTATGTCTGCGGTGGCTGCGTAAGAACACTGGACACACGTATGTCAGGAAGATAATCCCTGCCTCTATGAGAAGGAATATTTTTCGTTGCTTGCACGGATCTCAGTTGCAAGGTCATTATGGCGATTTCAAGACTAGCTGGAAGGCAAAAATGAAATATTTTTGGCCTGGTATGCGCTATGACTTGAAGAGATGGCTAAAGGCTTGCCCTGAGTGCAGCATGAGAAAATCTAGAGGCGGACGAGGTATTACACCTTTAAAGAAGGAGATCCATGGTGAACGATGGAGTAGGATAGCGTTGGATATTATAGGTCCATTTAAGACTACCCCTAGAGGTAACAACTACGTGATGGTAATTACGGACCATTTCTCGAAATGGGCGGAAGCATTTCCTATGCCAGACCACACGGCGGAAAGATGTGCTGAAGTTTTGTTTAGAGAATGGGTACTGAGATTCGGCTGTCCTGTTTCGTTGCAGACGGACGGAGCACCGGAATTCAGGTCTCGGCTGTTGCGAAGTTTGTTGGACATGTTGGGGGTGGAAAAGCTAATCACTCTTCCGTACAGGCCTCAGTCAAATGGGCAGGTAGAGAGATTTAATCGTGTTCTTGTCGAGCAGCTCTCTTGCCTGACGAACTACTCGGATTCAAATTGGGATTTGCTCGCTCCGTGTATAGCACACGCTTACCGGGGTACGGTGCATGCCAGTACGTTGTGTACGCCCAATTCAGTAGTTTTTGGGACTGAACTTGTAACTCCAGTTGATTTAATTCACGGAGTTGAACCAGGAGGATTGGATTTTCCTTGTCGATTGTCATACGTGGAAAATCTAAGACAGTCGATGAGAACTGGACATCAGTTTGTCAGAGAAAATCTGGGAGTTGCTGCCGTGCACCAAAAGAAAGACTTTGACAGACGGGCTTGTCCAAGGCGCTTTGAGGAAGGGGCTATTGTGTATAGGTACTGTCCCCCTAAGGCTAACAAGAAGTATGGTCCCAAATGGGACGGGCCTTTCAAGGTGCGAAGATTCATAGGGGGTACTACCTATGAATTGGAAACAACTGAGGGAATCGTCAGATATCATGTAGATTATCTGAAACCCGCCTTTGACGAGGACGGACCTATACAGGCGATAAACTTGCATAGAGCTCCAGAGTTTCGTAAACTTGAGAAGGCTGGGCGTGAAATCCTGAAGTTTGAAGGTGGGAAAGTTTTAGCTGGTGCTGAATGTCCTAAGCGGAAGGAAAAAGAGAAGGTTACTATTGGGGTTAAACCCAGGGGTAGACCTAAGAAACAACAGACATCTGGAGATGATCTTCCCCCTGCTCGCACTGATCAGTCCGTAGATAAAACTCCGGCTGTTGTCCGTGTGGTCAGGAAGAAGACTAAGAAGAAGAAAAAGAAGATAAAAATTCCTCCAGCTGTCGTTCCTTCTAAGAAGAAAGTTGGTAGACCCAGGAAAGCTAAGGCGGATTTGGTTGTGAAAAATCAGCCAGCCCCATTAGTTTTGACGGATTCTGCTAATCCTGTGAAAAGAAAGAGGGGGAGGCCGAGGAAAAATTTGGACATTGTTCAAAATGTTCCTGTTTCTCCTTTGAAGAAGACGGACAGTTCCCCACCAGTGGTTGCAAGAGCTAAACGCACGCGGAAAGCTCCATCTAGATTGCAATATGGAACTTAGAATAAAGTACGGGTAGAACTTTCTTGATGGTTCTACAACAGTCAAAACACAACGAGAAGTCGGTGGCTGATATATCGGATTGTCATGCTGCCCTTTCACGACATTTGAGGAATTCTTTGTTGAATTAATTGAGTGGCTGGGAAAGAACAAATCCGTCTGATTTGTCTGGTAGAAACTGCACTGAGAATGGCTTGGCTTGGGAGAACCCTTGAGTTCTAGCTGAACTAAGACTCCCCGGGAAGCTTGAATCAACTCAGGAATTGGGTTGAAATTGCTATTGACTTGGCTAGGTGGATACTAGGTTTATTGGACCAACGTTTCTGCATTTGTCTCTGCAGAAGACCAGAACAGGCTGCATGTTTTAACATCAACTGTACGACCTGTAGAAGGGAGTTAGTATAGCTGGTTGTCTGAGCGGGAAACGGTGGCGCTGTGAGTGGTGGCGAATTTTAGAACTACGGTTACCACGCTGGACGTGGCGCTGTAGTGTTGCACCCTTTCTCAGTATGCTCCCGGGACTCGACTTGTCAACAAGCTAACCGGCACTCTGAGACCAGTATTCCTTGAGGAAAGAAGTGAGTTGAATTGGGTTAAAACTTACTTGTCATGAACTGAAGCAATGTCAATGTGATAGCTGAAAGTTGTCTTGTACTGGACACGGTGTGTTTCAATTTTTGAAATGTATAGATTAGTCAGGATCTTTGATTTAATTTTGGTCGGAAGTTTCGGTGTGTCCGCCATGACACCGGTGCAATGGCTTCACTGACTTGTGAATGTATAGCGTTGTGGTGGCTATTTACACCACTATGCCAAATGGTTTGACTATTTGTCAACCTATACAGCTCTTTTTAAGAGTTTACAAACTTGTGTTAGTCTGTGTAAATATGAAATGCAATGTATTGTCTGTGATTTTGGAATTATTGTTCACTTTCCATTGCCTATGTAATAGGCTATGGAGAGTGCTGTATGAATGAATGAATGAATGGGAAGAAGTATGTTCCATTGAATGCTTGAAACACGGAAAAATACGGTTGTTCCATCGATGCTGAGTGTTATTCTTTTTCTTGCAGAAGACTAAGATTTTTTGTCAGTCAATCCGTATACGGACGGACGTTAGTATGGAGGGTGCGGACGAATCCGCGTCTGACGAGGTCTTTATGACAGAAGCGGAGGAAGAGAGATTGCTTCAGGGAGCGAACGATCTCCTTGATCTTGACCCCGAGAATCGTCCCCCCCCGCGGAAAGAAGGTGAAGGGAATCCGGATCTGGATTCCACTGACCTTGACCATGAGACGAGGCCCTTGGGCGCGGAAATCCGTCCCCTGACGGAGAGAAACGAAGAGTCCGGCATGGACGTGACTATGGAGGGGAGTCCGCGGAGACGCTCGTCCAGGAGGAAGAACGATTCTCCAAAGAAGAAGAAAATCCCTGCCGATGCTGAGAGAAAAGAGGGTCGGCGCGATAGTAGTCGACACCGTACAAGGACGGACAAGTCCGTGGATAAGTCCGTGGACAAATCCGTGGACAAGTCCGTGGACAAGTCCGTGGTTTCCGAGAAAGGCCATGACAAGAAGACGGAAAGTTCTCGGGTGTGCCAGACCGCTAGTGGTCCACTACATGTGTCTACTAGTGGTGGCAAAGGTTCTGGTCCTAAGGGGAAGTCTGCAAAGAAGATTAAGAAGAGGCACATCCATCGTGCAGAGTGGCGGAAAACTCAGCTGTCTAGACGTGGTACAATGGACCAATTTAGACGAGAGTTGGATGCGGCGACTGAGGTGGTCCCCTTGGATCCTCAGTCTGATCCACCCGGATCCGGGGTAATCACTTTACCTGAATCCGATGATGAGAGTGCTGAGATGGATGATGACCAGATGACCCGATATGAAACCAGGATCTGGCCAGAGCTCACACGTAAAGATGGCATGGATCCTGGCACTCATCAGAAGATCGTTGAAGCCCACAGGTTGTGGCAGCCTGGACACAGGTGCCCTTTCCTCGTGTGCAGGTATTTGGCTCTAAATAGGGGAGGGGTGCGTGTGTACGCCACTCGTGAGCGTCTGTTTAGACATTTTTGCGAGGAACATGCCCCGTTCTGTGAGGTATGGATCTGTCCACTCGCCAGCTGTCAGCAAGTTCTGGACCGGCGGGTGGAACTGATCCAACACTTCATGAACGGGGAAGTGGCTCAACATCATTTTACTCGTGAGAACTCCTGCCAGAGAGCTAAACAGGTGCTGCCTTCAACCAGGCCCAACAGCGTGTTCGCCAGGACTACCTACATGGCCGGACAGCATCTCCGCGTCATGCGAAGGACTCAACCCAAGGCAGGCGGACCCGAGAATCGATCAGGCAGATCATCCTCCTCGTCTCACGCCGCTAGCTCGGCTGGTAGTAGTCGATCCGTGGCTAAGGACGCTGTGGCCTCTGGCTCAGAGGAGAAGAAGAGAAATAGAGACCCTAGTCTGGATAAGGACTGTGCCCCTCCTTTGCCTAAGCGTGTGTGTAGGCGGGCCCAGGTTTGGGTGGACGGAGTTCTAAAGAAACTGCCTTCCGTGGAAGAGAGTAGGGAGGTCTGTGCAAGGGCAGAGTCAGTGGTTGCAGAGGCGTTGGAACAAGTGTGTGCCGCCGCTGACTCCGCCAAGACCGAGCTGCAGTCCCTATTGAAAGATGTGGTGGAGCCTCTCCGATCCCTTGGGAGTGTAAAAGCTTCTGTGGAGGAGTTAGGAGAAGTCAGAGAACAGGCGAGAAACCAGGCAGTAGTGGTAGACGGACTACGGAAGTCTTTGGCCAAGAGTGATGCACGGGTGAGGGAGTTGGAAGAAGAGAACTTTCGACTCTTATCCATGCTGGAGAATGAGTCCCGTACTTCCTCTCCCTGTGACGATCAAAAGAAGTCGGGTGGATGTGGTCCTACTGCTACTTCTACCTCTACCTCTAGTGCTGCTGCGATGGCTCCTGTTGCTGTTCCGGTTGCTGCACCCCCTGTTCCTGCCCAACAACCACTTCCATTGGATCCGGCCCAGCTTCCCCAGTTGCTGATGCTCAGTAACCTGTTGCGGACATTACAATCTGTTCCTCCTGCTGGTCCGGCACAAGCTGTGCCCCCTCCTCGTACTCCTGGAAGGGATCCACAGGCGCAGATGTATGACATTATTCCCAACTGGCTGTTCAGCCCTACTCAACTGATTCAACCACCGGCAGCCGCACCACCTGGCACGGACGGACGACAGCAACAACCTCACGGACGTCCCGCGGATCCACAGAACAACGGATCCTCGGATGTTGTCATCGATATGGAGCAGAATTAACTTTGTTTTCCTCAAAGATGACTTTGGGACAGTTCTATTTTCCCTTCAAACGAGTGAGCCAGTTTATATTCTTCTATTTTTTTGCTTACCTTGTTATGCCATTTCCTCTGGGAAATTTTTTGTATTCTGATGAATATGCTGCCTGGATTATTCTTATTTTTCGCTGGAATTGTATACGTGATACAGTGGGACTCCATAAGCTCCTACCTTGTACTTGAAAGTTTTTCTGTTTTGTTGTTCATTTTTCCACGTTTGGGAAGTGACTAAACTTTTTCTCGTATACTATGTTTTGTATGTAGAGAGGACACTCAAATGCTCCTTGATGTACCTTTTTATATTCTTAAAAATGTCTTACCTTATGACATTGTGGTTTTGGATTCTTTTTATTATTAGAGATGTTGCGACCTGACATTGTTAATTTTGTAGTTAGGACACATTATGCTCCTTATTGTTCGCCATGAGACCTACTTATTTTGCATTCAGGTTCGCATTGTTAATTCTCTTATTTTTATGTTTCCATTTAACCTTTGATTTTGTACTCTTATTACGATTTTATTAACGGGGTTCAAAAATCTAAAATAAAAGGGGGGGTATTGTAGTAGTTCTTACATTTACCACTTGGTAGCTGACCATAAAGGTCCAGTCTACTCTCTTACTACTTTACCAATAGAGGCGCTCCGCGCTTAGGTGCTTTGTATTTCTATACATCTTCTCTATTATATCTATTTCCCCTTAATCATGTTATATGTAAACCCTTTGTGTTACTCTCCTAGAGAGCTCTGTTGTCTATTCTATCCTGTACTATTATAATCTGTGTATGTTGTTATATACACCGTGATCTTTATTTGAATCTTATGTAGTACTACCCGTTTGTGTCACGGACTAGAGTAAGCTACTCTAGCCGGATTCACGGACACAAGGGCCGTTTTACGGACTGGAGAATAAACAGACATATGGGGAATTGGCTTCGTTAAGTTGTTTATTCGGATCAAAGAGCGAATCACTACATTATTATATTATATTCCTCTTCATAGAGCCTGTGTTAGCTATCCATACATTCAAAATTAAAGGTAACCGCCGGTAGAAATGGAATTAAATTTTCATATAGGCACGTAGACCCTTTTGTCGTTTTTCATATTGTATCTAATGTTGGACAAATAATACATTCTCTTATCTTATCTTATCTTATGTCAGGTCGGCCTAGGGCATTGGCCCTCGCAAACTGGTAGGCCTGCTCTACGGATTTGAATAGGATGTCTTCTATTATCAGATCACATGGGAAGAAGTTCGAAAGGGCGCTAAACTCAGATTGGAAAAATACTTTCCCATCCTTTGTCTTTGTTTTCACGTCTGACAACTTATACCCCTCAGGCAGATACTCCAGTTGATTGTATTTGTAGTTGATTCCACCAATGCGTATCTGATCTTTGTAGATCTTCCCTACTTCTTGCCCTCCTACTAGTTTGGCATTCTTACCAACGGCTGCTAACATATCCTTCCTTTCTTGGATTGTGGTGGGGACATCTGCATTTATGTATACTCGAAAGTAATCGGTAGAGTTTTTGAGAGAGGCTCTCTTGCTGTATGCGTAGTTTCTCCTATCTTCTGATTTAAGGACAACTCTGATCTTTAGTTTCTCCTATCTTCTGATTTAAGGACAACTCTGATCTTTCGGCAGCCGAATTGAAACGAGTCATACCTTTTAGCACTGATAATATCCTCGCTGTTAAATCTTTGATCTAATTCCTTGAGTATTACTAGGGCGAGGCTGGGAGTATTTTCTTTGTGTACATGTTGTACCCCCGTTACAGCTAGAATAAACGATAACATTTGTAAAGAATCTACTGTGGTGATCAGCTAAGAGCGAGAAAACAGACGGTATGGCAGAGGGTTTCGACACGACGATAGCCGCCATTGCTAAAATCAAGGTGGAAGAATTACCCGAAAAAGGTACCGCGGATTATAAACGATTAATTTGTGATGCTGTGGACAGCCAACGTAAAGCTGTGGATGCTGCAGAAAAGCTTTTGCAGGAAAAACAAGAGGATACACGGTTGGAAGAAGAGTTAATGTCGGTTACCGGGAAGTTGGCTGATATTAATATAACCAAGACAGCTGGGAGCAGTCCTCCTCAAGGTTTCTATGCCGGAGGGTCGCATGGACGTACGGTCAACACTTCTCCCCATTCATCGGGCTCTCCTCGGAGCGACAGCATTCTAGGTGGGTTTATCAGTGATCACAAGTGTTTGAGGCCAGAGTTCTATATTGTGCCTAAAAAAGCCTTTGATGAACTAACCACTAGAGAGTTACTGTACGGTTGCACTAAGGTTTGCTTATATTTGATGACATATAACATCGACATTGAAGGATATATGTCGCACATGTCATATCTCGCGTACAAGGCGTCTGACAAGCAGTATCTTAGGCTGGCTCTTATCTTGTACAAACAGGGAGTTACCTCACTTGTCATTGCTGGCAAATTGTCGGATTGGATGCCAAGGGAATTGGAAATGGAAGGCCAGTTCTTCAATACAGAGCATACTAAGGTGTTTCAACAAATGCAGCAGGTGATCCAAAATGGCGGATCGCCGAGCAAGCCGGAAGTGGGTGGCTATGTCGCAGGGAAAAGACGCTATAGCCCTTTGTATGATTTCAATCGCTGGTCTCGCGACATATGTTGGTGGTGGAATAATCCATCTAGCCATAAAAATGCAATCCTTTTCCTTGTATCAGGAAAAATATTTGTGGTTTGTGTCGAGGTCCGCATACGGCAGATATTTGCATGTATGGCAAGCAAAGGGAGGAGAAGGATTCCGGCACACCGACCAAACCGGAAGCGGAAGCTTCAGGATAGCAATATGGCCGACCTGAGCACGAAAACCTTCCTTATGCAGAATTTGACAATCGTTTTTCGGTTCTAACGGAGCCGGATTACTCTAAATTGTGTTTTTCTGCTTGGGAATCGGTTGATTGGCCTGTGATGGAAGGTGTTCGGGCACAATTACAGCCTAGAGGATGGATTAAACTGCTGTCGAACGGAAATGAAATGGACTACGACTCACACTTTGTATTGGATGGTGTGATGCACGGTTTTGCTATTACCGATCTCGAGTTGGACTTGGAGCCTTACGAGTGTCAGAATTATTCTTCCTGTAGACGTCAACTGCCTGCCATGGACAAAATTATATATAAGGAAGTGAGTCTGGGGAAATTGTCGGTGACTAAGGAGAAACCGTACTGCATACATGCTTTAGGAGCGATTCCCAAAAAAGGATGGTTCGGATCGACCCATTACGGATTGTAAGAGGCCGTTGAACAGATCCGTCAACTGCTTTACCAACAACACTTTCGTCAAATTTCAATTTATTAAAATTGACGAAGTGGCTCTCCATGTTCTACCGGGTTTCTTCATGTCATCAGTCGATATTAAAAGTGCCTACAGATCAGTTCTCATCAGACCGGACCAAAGGAAGTTTTTTGGTCTGAAATGGAACATTAATGGTGTTGATCAATATCTTGAGGACAATTTCTTGTGTTTTGGAGCTAGATGTGCCCCAATGATATTCACCAGACTCACTGATGCTATCTGTCGGAAGCTGAGAATGGAGGGTTTAATCATTTTCAGCTTTATTGATGATTTTTTGGTGATCACCGACTCGTATGAAAAAGGAATTGTGCATCAACTACGATTATTGCAGGTATTGAGAGAAGTTGGCTTTCACATTGCATGGCCGAAGGTGACTTCCCCATCGACAACGTGCATCTATCTGGGGGTGGAATTTGATTCCATTAAGCAACTGATGATGTTACCACAAAAAAAAGTTCTGAAACTAAATGTTTCACTTCAATTTTTTTTGTCCAAAAGGAGAGCTACGTTAATTCAACTACAGAAGTTCACTGGATTACTTTCACATTGCTCACAAATGTTAAGGGAGGGAGTGAGCATTTATTTCCGGTCTTCAAGGCTCTGGCTGCTGCAGGTTCCAAGAGGAGAATCAGATTAAATCTGGTATTTGTTGCTTGTGTCCAGTGGTGGAAAGACAATGTGGGTCTGATGAATGGGAAGAAAATCATTAACAGTGAATTAACCTGTGATAACCATTTGTTGATTGCCACGACGAAAAATACATTCATGACCAAGTTGGGCTGTGAGGAAGTGCAGGGTTTCTTTATCCAAAATGAAGATATAGCAGCAAATTCCAAATTAATTTCTTCTGAACTTGGAGAAATAATATCACTACCTAGCTGTTGTATGGAGAAACCCAGTGTCAAGGAAATATATTCCATCTGGGATTTTCTGAACACTCAAGCTCATTTATTAGCTGATGCACCTTGTTATGTTCATTGTTCATTTGTTTATACCTGGAAAATGCTGATGTCATCGCAACCTCCTTGTGACCATGTGTATTGCCTTTTGAAAGATATCTTCTGGTGGAAATATGTCTACGATATTACCTTGCTTCCTGTTTTATCCTTGCAGACGAGTTACTGAGCAAGGCTGAAGGTCTAAAAATGGAATCAGTGGCTGCTTTGACGAGAGCTACAAGGCAATCTCAATGGAAGAAATATTATGAATTTTGCGATCTACATGGGATAGAATATTTCCCTGTTAAAGCACACATTGTGGGTGCTTTGCTGGTGTCCTTGGTGGATCGTTTAGCCTATTCCTCCATAAATAACTTAGGTTTGGCGATTAATTTTTTGTCGAAATGTCATTATGGGCCAGACCTAAGAGAAGATTTGGCCTCTCGCTTGTTTTATTTGGAATCAAACGGAAATAAGGCAATGATGTGAAGGCTAAGGATCCTTTGTTGACTTGTGATTTGGCGAAAATATATAAATATGTGGATTTTTCGTCGGAGGCAGATTGCCTCACTTGGTTGGGGGTCTTGATTCTGTACATTCCCTTGCTAAGGAAGTCTCACATATTTGCTGCTACGCCTGCTGAGAATATTCATCTACCAAAGAGAAGCTGTGTCAAGTTCACTTCGTGGGGCATGATTATTTCTGTTACCTCGTCTAAAACCATTCAATATGGCGACAGAAAGTTTGAGTGTCCCATAGCCCTTGTGAATTCGTGTTTGTGTGATGTTTCTTTATATAGAGACGATCTAAGAAAATACCCAGGGGCTAAGGAATGGCCTCTGTTGTGTGATTCTGAAGGAAAGCCTGTTTCTTACAGCAGATCGCTTAAAGTCTTAAGGTTAAAGTCTTGGGCGAGGAATGCTGGAATTTCTAAGGATATAGGGATGCATTCCTTAAGACGAGGAGCTGCCACCTTTATGCACGTAAATGGGGTACCTTTGTGTGATATTAAACTAGCTGGTGATTGGGCTAGTATGGCTGTGTTGAAATATTTGACCACCTCGTTGGAGCATCGTGTAGGAATAGAGAGGAATATTGCCTCTTCCCTTGCTTCCATCATCAAAATACTTTGTCATGCCTTATAATACCTTATGGGCTGGGCCACATGACTCTATGAAATTGATCAGGATGTCCGAAGCAACAGGGAAAATAAAGAAAACAGACATCAGCATTTATGTATTGCTTTTTTATTCTCGCATTGATTCTAGCCTAGTTTATGAGGAGTATTCCCACGTGTGGGAATGGTGATATAAAGTGGGCGTGGCCCGCCATGGACAGAAGTATGTTCACCAAAGATCACATGACTTTCCTGGGTCACATGACCAAGAACTCGCACCAAGTTTGAATCAGAAAAGACACTGGCTTAACGCTATGAGGTTGTAGACAAATTTGTTTCTTTTTTTTCCCTGTATAGGGGCCGCATGACTATGAAATTGATCAGGATTTCCGAAGCAACAGGGAAGATAAAGAAAACAGACATCAGCATTTATGTATTGCTTTTTTATTCTCGCCTTGATTCTAGCCTAGTTTATATGGTTATGGGATGAGAACTACAATGTAGCAACAACTGATTGAAAGAGACTAATTATGAGACAATGAATGAGAAAGCTAGCTAAGTAAAGAGATAATTACAACCGATGTTACATCGTTATAGATGTAGTAGATATACAGTCATCCTAGTTCACTGTGATAAATAATGTAGATATTAGGTAATCATTAAAGAGTTCATAATTTTGATATGCAGAGAAATACATACATATGATCAAAACTTCAGACTCATTAACAATAAGCACTGGACCTGAAACAGTAAGTCACCTCTAAATTATACACCTCTGCTTGCTTTGATCACATAAGACCTTGTTCCAGGTTTTAAGATGAAATTACCAGACCTCAAGAAGAGAGGAGGTGAGATTGAAAAATAGCACTATAATTCCCACCTGGTGGAATAGACTGTCACTGCACCCGGCACAGCCGTATATGGGAGCCAGGTAGCACAAAGGCTTATACCACATATATATGGTTAATGACTACAAAGGACCATCTAGTTACCCTGCAATCCACAAGAGGGATGGGAACAAACCAAATGTCAAAATTATTCATAATTTAAAATGTTTAAATTTCAATATGTAAAATAAGTGGTTTTAAATTTTAAAATTTAGAAACTATTGGATTTGGGAAATGAGTGCTGGATTGAGGTTTGGTTCTGGTGGCTATTTGTAACAGGAGTTACTGGATTTTGAATTTGAATTTGAAATCTACTATACAGGACATTTGGTTTGAAAAGGTAAATGTAAAGTTTCAAGATCTTGACTTTTCTCTGATTAGGACCTCCATGCAAAATATGGAAAAATAGTGGAAGAGAGTTGATATTCTAGATTACCTCTGTTGATGGTAAACAAATAGCTAGGATTTTGAGTCAGTTCACTGTATATATTGAGTTAATGACTGCAAAGAACCATCTCGCTACCCTACATCCCACAACAGGGATATGAACAAACCAAATGTCAAAATTATTAATAGTTTAAAATATTAGAATTTCAATATGTAAACAAGTGGTTTTAAATTTTAAATTTAGAAACTAGATTTGTCTCTCCTGGAAGTACAACTCATGCAACTCTACCTGGGAAATGAATCTGTGTCTTAACTGCTTGTAACAGATGCTCACAGTCCATGCCATGATAAACAACATTGACAAAGGAAATCGTACCAAATTTACTCATATTATGACTTATAGGACTGGATTCGTCAATATTCTGCTGCTATTATATGTTCATCATAAGAATATGAAGTAGAAACAGCCAATCAAACACAGCCACCAGTGAACGATTTTAGGATAGTTTTTTGATAAGTGATTTTCATCATAAGAAAGGATTCAGGCAGGTCCACCAAACACAAATAAGGACGTTTTAGAAGTCCTGTAACAAAAACAACCAAACTGAATCCTCCAAAATTTATCAGGTTAACTGAGAGTGTAGCTTTAAGAGATATGGTAAAAATAGGGAGAATGGTTATATGCCCATGGAGAATGCCGCGTATCATTACAATCCCCATTCTCTTGGTGATTGTTGTGCCCATCATTGCTTTATATAAAATGCATCTGCACCCTGGGGAAGGTGTTAAATTGGAATATGACAGAGGAAATGTGACTCTAGTTTTGAACGGCCCTGACATAATAGACCTTCCCAAATTATTACCAGGAGATGTTAACATGCCAGATGTCATGTATCATAGTGTTGTACTCTTGAGGGGATTTTTCAACAAGCAACACATCGATCTGGGCAAGGCCCTCTCAGAGTGTCAACATCCAACTATATGCAAAGCTTTAGCGATCCTTATCAAAGCATATGGTGTAAAGAAGCCCTTGGACCTGGATGACTGTGCCTTCCACCTTGGTATTTTGCGAGGCAGGCAGTTGGCACAAGAGCCAAGGCTGACCTCTTGTCATGGTTGCATGGCACATAACTTCAACATCCTGATTGCGCCCAGAAATATTTGTAAGAAGACCAACACAACAATAGAGCTGTTTTTAATTCTGACAACAATACCTAAATACACGGGCACCCGGAATGCCCTTCATGAAACCTGGCTTCAATATTCCCAGAATAACACTGGAAGTATTCGGTACTTGTTTCTGATTGGTGGAGGATGGCCAAAGGAGATCTTCAAAGAGTGAGAGAGGAAAACAAGATTTATGGAGACCTTCTCGTTGAGGACTATATAGATGGTTACTACAATCTCTCTTATAAAGTACATGGTGGGTTCAGGTGGGCTGTGAAAAATTGCTTTCAGGCAAAATTTGTTTCTCGTTGTGCTGATGATATTTATCTGAATGTACCCAAGACTCTGAAATATCTAAAAGACAGTGGGAAACAAATGAACGATACTGTAATAGGGACCTGTCTGTCTAGAGGGGGTCCGACCAGAAAATGGCAGAGGCACTATCAATCTCAGAAAGATTATCCACAAAAGCGCTTTGGTCCTTAGTGTGTTGGCAAAACATTAATCATGCCAATGGCAGCCACTAGGAAACTGGTGGATGTTGCCCCTAATGTGCCATATTTTACCTTGGAAGATCACTGGGTGGGTTTTGCTGGTGAGAAAGCCAAGTTAAACGTTAAAAACGTTGCTGGGTTCAATGTTGAATACTATCCCAATCCAGATATCAAAAGATATTTTGAATGGAGGAAAAAGAAAGGTGTTTGTAGCTTTAACAAAAATTGGTACAGCTTGCACCGTGTTACAGAGAAAGATATTAGAAACATATATAGTCAATGCATAGTGAAGTAATTGAAATGATTTTTTATTTTAGATGATAGTTTTACTGTTCCCGTATCTTGCCTCTTAATTATAGTGTATTCCTCCTACACTGTTAAAACTGAGCATACTTTGACATGGAATGTTCTGTATTTGTGTGTATTGTCACGTGAACAATTCATGTGGCCTCTCTGAAAGATGGTAAGCTTTTCTGTGCGCTTTTTAAAGATAGCCTATAACCTATTCATTTCCACAATCCGGTTTATTCTGTACATGAGGACTATAATGTTGTGAAAGCTTTGGGGCAGTGAGTCCAATAGCATAGACTTAGCACATAACATGCATGCAGTGTGACCAGTACATACATTACCACATGGCTATGAAAGCTGACCCTTGAGAATATAATTTAGCCAGGAAAAATACCAAACAAAACCATCAATGAATGCGTATGCAATGGATATGTTTGCTGTGTGTGCATGAGACTTCTGGCATTGTGAACTTATTTTGTCTGTATTCTTTATTGAATTATAGAAGTCAGTTCTAGCCATGTCGCGTGTGAACGAACGGTGGAAGAAGGACCCCTTGGGGTTGGAAGGTGGCTCTGTAGAGCTTACAGAGGCCGAAGAGGAGGCACTTCTTCTGGAAGGGGCTGCGGACCTCTTGAACCTGGATCCGGCCAACCGGCCCTCCATCGAGTCGGGCGGACAGGAAGACAACATGGACGATGATGGTCCGGAGGAGCCAGACTCCCCCGCTACTTATGCCCTGGGTGGAGAGTTACGGCCTGTGGTAGGCAGAGAACATGAGCCTATGGACACGTCCGGTCTGGATCTGGATCCGGACACTGAAGCTCCAGAGAAAGCTGGCTTGAGACGTTCGTCCCGGAAGTCAGTTTCTCCGAGGAAGTTGGTCCGTTCCATTGTTCCGGAAAGGGAAAGACAACGCCGTCACTCTCTCTCTCCACGCCCCAACACACATGTGACTTGGGGAAGGAGTCCGGGAGTGAGACATACTGCCAGTGGAGACATGCGGGTTGAGTCCATCGAGGTTGGATCTACCCGGACTTCAGCTCGACAGTCCTCCTCTCGGGACAGGTCTTCTGCTGACAAGGACAAAAGCAAAGACAAGGGGTCTGTGAAGGCTCATGAGGAGAAAGCAAAGAAAAGCGGTGAGAAAAGCAAGAAAAGTGATGAGAAAGAAGGGAAAGGTGATGTGAAAGCAAAGAGAAGCGGAGAAAAAGAACAGAAATGTGTTGAGAAAGGGAAAGAAAAGGAAAACGGAGGGGTGGAAAAAGACACGGGAGCCAGGTCTTCCTCGTCTTCTTCTACCAAGGGTCCTAAAAGGCGAGCTTCTCAGCTAGCTATGCGAGGTTCGATGGAGGATTTCAAGACTGAACTTGAAAATGCTACTGAAGTGGTCCCCATGGATCTGGAGGTGGACCAGCCCGGATCCATTGTTTTCACTTGCCCGGAGTCAGATTCGGAAGATAAGATTGCGGATGATGGACAGATGGCTCGCTACGAGAAGAGAATTTGGCCTCAACACGTGAGGCAAGATGCAATGGACTTACTACAAGATCATTGACGCTCACCGTCTGTGGCAGCCGGGATTTTGTTCTGTGGCAGAGGGATTTAGAGTGTATGAGACCAGGGACCGGCTCTACCGCCATTTTTGCGAGGAGCATGCACCATTCGTGGAAGTGTGGATCTGTAACTTTCCAAGATGCCAGCAAATCTTGGACAGGCGGGTAGAGCTGGTCCAGCATTTTATGAATGGAGAGAAGCTTCAACATCATATGAAACGTGGTGAAGCTGTGTTACGTGCCAGAGCCATTCTGCCTTCCGTCCGCCCGAATGCAGCCTTCCAGCGCATGACATACCTGGAGGCACATCATCTGAGGGTAGTCTGGAAGCAGAGTAGAGGAAAGAAAGGTGTAGCCGGACCGTCTACCAGGTCTCAGGACAGAGCTGTTTCCGACAGCAGATCTTCCTCTAAAGCTTCAGCAGCCGCCGGAAGTGAGTGGTCCGCCAGCAGGTCCGGGTCGAGGAAGAACTCCCCGGATCGTGCATTGAAACAAGGACGCTCCAATTCTCTGGAAGAAGAGGTGCAGAACTCTGCTCCTCCAGCTAAGAGAGTCTCCAAATGCACTCAGCAATGGGTCGGGGAACAGCTTTCGGGACTTCCATCTGAGGGAACAACTGATGAACTGTTGACCCGCGATACCACAGAGAAGGATGCCAAAATTCAGCATCTTAAAGAGGCCAACTGCCGTCTGCAAGCCATTCTAGACGAATCAGATGAGTCCAGGGCGGAAACTTTGGTGGATGTGGAGTCTGTCCCGAATGACGCCGAACCAGTCCGGACTCCAACTCAGCCATCAACTTCTGTGTCGCATTCCACTGCTGCTCCTCCTGAAAGTTCTGTCCAGATGTCAGACATGCAGGCCATGACCGGGTGGTTCCAACAAATGGCAGCTCTAGCAACCATGCGACCGATGCCACCCCAGATGTCGCCATCTACCATGCTTCCCTACCCGGATTATTCTCGGTCAAGACGGGGACAGGAGTCCACGACTCCGGATTTTTATGAAATCCCTTCTTCGATGTTCGGACAGCAACCACCTCCTGCTTCGCTTCAGAATACTGCTCCAACTCCTCCTGTCAAAGAACCTGAAGACAGCAAGGACGTTGAGATGGAGGATGGTACTCAGACCACCAAACTATAAGTTAATTGAACATTTCTCTGTTTTTCTGCTGTCAAGTTACGCGGATTTTTGATTCTCTACGTTTCGAGACCACAAGTGTTCTGATTATTATGTTTTTCTACAGACGTTACAAAATCTTCTGTGAGTTTTATGTGTTATTATGTGCGCAGGTCAACTGATGCTCCTATCTGTCATTGGGTTTGAGATTTTTATTTCTTCTATATAGAAATATTACTGCCAGTGTTTTGATATTTAGTGAGGTCACTTGATGCTCCTGCCTGTATTTTTGATACTGTTCATGTTATTGGGTGAATTTTTTACTTAGAGATGTTGCGACCTGATGTTGTTCATTATGTAGTGAGGACACAGATATGCTCCTTTTTGTCTACAAAACTCATATATTTTTCAGGTTCGCGTTGTTAATTCTCTACTTTTATATCCTCTAACTTTGTACTTTTATATTTTATTACCTTGCTCGGACGATTTTATAAATTGGGTTTACAAAATCTGAAAATAAGGGGGGGGGGGGGGGGGGTATTGTAGTGGCTTTACAATCCCCCAGGTGCAACCAGTTCATAAAGAGCTGGTGTGCTTAGTTTACACCAGAGGTGTCCCATGCACTGGGGCCGGTTTCTAATAATGTAATTCATATTCTCCCTTATATTACCCAGTTCTCATTATAACATTGTCATTCCATCTACCTATTCTTATACCAACTTACTGTAGAGTAAAGTCTCTTATATGTACGGACACGCTTGTCCTCTTTATACTGTGTGTACATCATATGACACCTGTTGTGCCTTACATAGGAATGTGACTACCCTAGCACTGGGGTTTTGTAGAAGGGCTGTTGATCCGGACAATAAACCAGAAAGTAGCAGGTAGCCTATTTGTTGACTTTTGTTTATTGGAAGCGTCGAGAGAGCGAATTCACTACACATTAATCAAACATAATTTAACTTAGGATTATCCGGGTTTGGTTTAGTTCTTGTTGCTTAATATTCAATAAATCATGTTATGGTAATATTTGTAGTGAATTACTTGGCTGGTTCGTGATCGCAGTTCGAGCAACAACACTAAAACCCAGATCTAATAGTCCTTGCTAGCAGTATCTTCCTTTATTCACCAGTTAAACACAAGTCCAGGGCACTCTAGTAACACTGTATAGAGTTGCATATATCAAAAGGCAAGTTGAACCCTTAGACAAAGAACGACCCGATTGTACTGGGTGTCTCAATACCAGAACAAGTGTAATAATAACATCAAACCTATAAAAAGTCATAATAAGAACTCATTTAGGCATAGAACGCCACCTTTCGTTAAGCATATAAATCATATACCCTCCGGCAAAATTTTCCTTTAACAGAGAATTTTTTAGGCTTTTGCTGGCTTTATAGTTTATAATATGACTCCGGAGATAGATATAAAGGTATTGTTTAGATTAAGTTAGTTTATTTGTGTTTATCAAGCTATAATTATGTGTTGAGCCTCAAAGTTTAGAATGGCTCAATGGCTTAGGCCTTGTTTAAAATAGTATTGCGAAATATATGAAGATAAAAATGTAATTTGAATAATAAGAAATTAATAGCTAGACCACCCATTATTACAACCTGTTAAAGGTTTTGCGTTTTTGTTAGTTTTTGGGCATTATCTTGTTGTATAATATCAGGAGATAGTTCTCTATTTACAATATTGTGTATAATTAATATAATATTCAACAGCAGTCATCAATATCTATTGGACATTGAAATAATCAATGGTTAAATATGAAGGGAGTTCCCTGTCTTTCCTATTTGTTAAATTAATGGAATTCAATCATCTATTAGACATTAAGACAAAAGCTCTACCTTGTTTTTTTTTCACACATGGATAATCAGTTCGACTTGTGCTCTATATAAATGTGGTGCTAGGCCTAGATGGTATGGCATACCTCATTTTTGTCTCATAGTTTGACATTGTGTCATAAAATCATGATTAATTGTAGATATGGTGCCACCTTGAATTATTATTATTATAATTCCGGAAGACCTAAGAATGGAAATTCTTAGAAGGAAATCTAATTTATATGAAATATGAATGATTGTCCATTTTCTGGAAATAATGTAATCGTATAAATTCTAGAAATAAAACTATTACAATTATCCACCACTGAGGAAGGAAACAACCAATCTCTGAAACATGTATGGTCGTGAATAAATAAACAACAACAAAAAAACTTCATCTCTTAGTGTCTTATTAGGTATTGTGTCAATCTTATACCAACCATATTATTATTATGACCATGGCAGCCATTTTAGAAATGGTTTAGTTTTAAAAACTCAGCAACCCCAGAAAGTCTCTTGATTTATTATCTATAGGGTCCTTAGGTACCATTGCTGTGTCGTTTGAAATTCCTGACACTCACCAATATGAAACATTCAAGATGGCCACCAACAAACCCCAACAAATAGGCATAGATTCTGCTTCTAATGGAGTCTGAATCTTGTTCTATGTGCCTAAATATATATTTACTTCCCTGGCTACTCAATAAAGCCATTAGTGAGAATCGCATTCTCGTATAAAATATTTCAAGATGGCTGCACCACCAAGCCCTGCAAACAAGTACACTTGCATATCTCAGCTACTATGGTCTTTGGAATACATTCCAAATGTCTACATATATGTTTCTTGAGACTATGAATATGATGGAGCCCTGAAATAAGCCATTCCACCCATACTCTCCAGTGAAAATATTCTTCCGGTGTATTATATACAATAAAATATATATATAATCTATATATATATATGAAATCCCAAATAGTTCACCATTACTTCTTAAACCCAAAACTTGCATTACTACAAATACCTTAAATACAAATGTTTTCCCTTCCTTGAACATTTTTGTTGTGCTTTGAAATTATGTGAAATATTGTCATCCACTTATTTGATAATGTTGTGTATATATATAGTTTCACTAAATGCTTATAATTATATGAAGCAGCATTTCACAGGCTGTTCCATTTTTCTATTTATAACTTGTTGGTGAATACCTTACTTCCCAGATATGATTCACTTTTCATTAATTATTCTTGGTTTATAGATGATATTTGACCCATGGCAACTCTTGGTAAGCCTCAGTTTCAAAATGGATTGACAAGCCTTGTTCAAGTGCCGCTCTCTCTTCAGCTGTTTTGTTGTTGTGCCACTCCTCTAGGCAATAGTAGGCCAGTGGATGATAGGAAACCTCAAATTTGTTAAAGAAGAGGTTTGGTGATCTTATCAAGTAAGGTAGCTCCCATATGGAACCAAGACATATGCCTCTCTGTTCCTTTCCTCTGCATTTGTGCCATAGTTTGTAGCGAACCATATCTGGAGATGTTCTAGAACCTTGATGCAAAGGACCTGGTAAAATAGAATGTTGAACTCCATTTTCAGTTATTTTATAGATGGAAAGAATCTTAGTTGGTCCATTTGTTTCCTACACAAATGTAATGTGTTTCAGGATAATGAGTCACAAGTCTATGTTAGTCTATGTTAGTCACAAGTCTATGTTAGTCACAAGTCTATGTTAGTCTATGTTAGTCACAAGTCTATGTTAGTCACAGGTCTATGTTAGTCACAAGTCTATGTTAGTCTATGTTAGTCACAAGTCTATGTTAGTCACAGGTCTATGTTAGTCACAAGTCTATGTTAGTCACAAGTCTATGTTAGTCTATGTTAGTCACAAGTCTATGTTAGTCACAGGTCTATGTTAGTCACAAGTCTATGTTAGTCACAAGTCTATGTTAGTCACAAGTCTATATTAGTCTATGTTAGTCACAAGTCTATGTTAGTCTATGTTAGTCACAAGTCTACGTTAGTCTATGTTAGTCTATGTTAGTCACAAGTCTATGTTAGTCACAGGTCTATGTTAGTCACAAGTCTATGTTAGTCTATGTTAGTCACAGGTCTATGTTAGTCACAAGTCTATGTTAGTCTATGTTAGTCACAGGTCTATGTTAGTCACAGGTCTATGTTAGTCACAGGTCTATGTTAGTTGGTCCACTTGTTTCCTACACAAATGTAATGTCTTTCAGGAAAATGAGTCACAAGTCGCAAAAAATGGATTTTGAATAGATGAGCTCAAGCCGATTCTAAGGGTAGTAAACATCAAGCATATCCAAGTAGTGTTTCTATATCATAAGTTTGATATCTTTATTTTTTTTAAAAAAGTTATTGATAATTTTGGGTGGATAATTACTAATGAAGTACCTAAATATACTCCATAAGATGACCTTAGAAAGGCATAGATATATATGTGATCCGTTTTAGGAAAATGCGTCATAAGTCGTAAAATATGGATTTTTATTTGAGATATCACCATATTTGGAATCAGGAGATCAGGCTGATTCCAATGATAGTAAACACTAGGACACCTAAAAAGGATTTCTATATTTTATGTTTGATATTTTTATTTTTGAAAAAAAAGGTTTGCAATGTTTCTAGAAAAGTAACTAAATATACTCCATACAAAGGTCTTCAAAACGCAAGGATATATTTAATACAATGTCCCGAAATTTGTTACATGGATTATATGACTATAAGTGCTAGACCCTCTGAAAATCAGAACATCAATAAAGAGATCTTGTGAAAAAACACTTTGAAAAATATCTATTTTGCTACTTATGACTCGTTTTCCTGAAACACATCACAAATGGAAAAGATCAGTGCAAATCATTAGAGAACTTCGTTGTAGATGGTGAAAGAGCAACCAATCATACAGATGCTTCCCAAAATGATATCAATAGTAAATTAGATAAATTAGCTAAATATAATACTCAGGATGACCTCATAAACTCATATAGATTTAGCACTTCTGTAACACATCAGATTTTGTCCTAAACAGTTCATAAATGGAAGTACAAGAAATGCAGGTTGTACAGCTTCAAGTCAAGTCTTTCCTATATTTCCTTACTACTGCCTTTAAAGCTGCATTCTCAGCTATTATAACAAAACAAGAATTGCAAATGAATTATGCCAAGAGAAAACGGTTGCCGGTGAGCGATGTTAAGTGAAGTCATCGTACGAGGGATTCAGGTTGGTTCTGATATATGACTATGTTGTTAAGCCAACTGTGGTGCCCCCTTACAAGTATAATGCACATTATATTTCTATGGCTTGGCTACTGCCATGCCACCTAACGGTACCACAGTTCTCCAAATACAAATGAGGTTGTTTTTAGAGACCGACTCACCAGTGGCCATTTTCTCTCCTTGGATTTTGTGTATCCTTGTAAATTTGCGTATAAAGCTATAACATGAGCAGCATATTGATAAATGCAGTCTTATAATTCATAATATTTGTACATTTGGTAACATACTTGGTCGTAATATGTGAGTTTGCAGCTTTAAAAGCAAAGGGTGCTTATGTATATATACCTGTGTATGCTGATGGCACTTTCAGCTGAGAACTGTAAAACAGGGTTGGGAAGAAGGTTTCCCCAGTGTGTCTCAATGGCTTCAACCATTGGATGAGATCTTTGGAGATCGGGTCATTTACTACGAAATTTGATAATTCATAACTAAACACAACATGGTTAGTACCTTTAGTCATTGTGTAATTATGTGGGACTGGAATAGGATATTTTATACAATTCCTTTCGCTCGGCCTATAACATTTCCAGCGGCCCTCCCATTTCCTGAAAAATAAAATACACCATCATTCAATAATTTGATCATTGTGGAACTCGGCAATATCCTTGCTCTTTCAACCAACTCATTAGTTAACTTTTTAAATCAGATATGCCTTTAATTAGCTAAAAGGGAGCTTGGTGTAGTCCACCTGAAATTATATGTCTCTGCCATCTCTTCCTTCAAAGTGAAAGATAAGAATTTTGTAGACCTTGTAAATGCTGTTTCCATTTACTTCTTGTGGTGATATCTTGTTATTTAGCAGACAGCTCATAAGCCAAGAGTTGTTTTAGGACTCAAAGCCACCAGATAACTGACATTCACTTTCATATGAGAAAGTGATAATAATTGTGGAAAGAACACTGTCCAAATGAAAACTTTGTCTTGTACCCCACTGGAGGGAACATAACTGATATTTCTAAAAATCCAAATCCAAAAATCCAAATCACCAAGTCCTGGCATTCATTCAATGAACAGCAAAATGATGAAGGAATTAGAGTTTTACTCTCTCAGAACTATATGTTACCATCATAAACACTACAATGCACATCTCAATTTTCCCAATTAGAACAGTATTCTTTAATAAGGTTGACATATGAATGACACATGAAAACAATCATCGTAAAATTAGGTATATTTTGGAATAATAATGTAAATGTTTCAATAGCCTTAAAGAGAATAGAAATATGTTTGCTCAGTCTACATTTTCGTGATTTTGGTGAATATCCTAATGTGCATGAATGTATATTGTTATTGACTATTGTGTGTAGCATTGATTTCTTTTGAATGGGTTGAATCTACAACTGGGTAGACGAAAGGGGAACCATTTTTCTAGCAATACAAACCATCATCACATTGACCCATCTCTGTGTTTATGCAGTAATTGGCTAAGCCACTATAATGCAAGGCTCTGTACATAAACTTTCAACCTTAGTCATGGTGCACTGTACAATCAATATGGCAATAGAATATATTTCTAGCATCACCTAATATTTGGGGCGTTGTTAGATGGGGCTAAACCCACACAGCCGGGCCTATATGGTATTGGTGGGTCTACTCACTGGTTTTTGTCTCTTACTCAAGGGAACCCACAGCTTTAAGGTGAATAAAAAGGTATGT
The DNA here is from genome assembly GCA_942159475.1 of Sthenelais limicola. Taxonomy (NCBI): domain Eukaryota; kingdom Metazoa; phylum Annelida; class Polychaeta; order Phyllodocida; family Sigalionidae; genus Sthenelais; species Sthenelais limicola. Next base: position 156,276,507 of record OW804095.1, read on the forward strand.
TACATTGATATGGGAAGACCACTGGAAACCAAAATAAAACTATAGTTATTGATTTATTAGCAATTCAGAGGGAAGGACCAACCTGCCAAAAGTGTAACCGGAAGTATAGTTGGCCATTCTGACAGGTGGCGCATATAACCCATTCTAACGATGGTGGCTAGTTTGGAGCATGTCCGACTATGATAATCTTGAATCCAACAATATTGACGATAGAGACCAAAAACGGAAAGAGAAGGTTTGCATCAGCAGACCAAAAGTCCGGTTAGTTGATAAAGCAAACCAAGGTTACACCTAATAATCCGATGAACATTGCAACAGTAAATAGAACAGGAAGGAAACAAGTGTACCAAAACAGGGAGGATCCAGATCCCCAGACCAACTTCCTCCTGCGATGGACTACCCAGTGGATACCATGGTGAACAAGGTGGAAGATAACATGTTCTAGGAGCTAACCAACCAAGTTCAATGATGCAGATGAAAGGCATAGGGCAAATAAGCATAGTTTTGCACAATTATTCAAGTCCATGAATGAAATTGAAGGCGTTAGTCTTGTTTAGTCTGCAAATGAAGGGGCAGTCGCAGATCTAAAAGAGAACAATGTTACCTGTGATGAAGGCTGGTAGTTCAGGAACAGGACTTGCAGATAGTTAATGAAAAGTTGGCTGCAGCCACAGACACTGACTATGTACAACAGAGAACAGAGGAAGAGAAAGACAACAAATTTGTAGCAAAGTAGATGAAGTACGTTCTCATTGTGGGCCTCAAGTCAGAGCTGGGAGAAAAGAGGGAGGCACAAGAAAGTTTTCTTAATTATTCTAATTTGTTATTCTATACTGGTACTTTATGTAGGCTACACATGGAAAGTTTGGAAAAGGTTATATTGTGATGTTTATAGTTCCTGAATGCTTCCAATGTTGATTCCAAAACACACAGCTAGAGGAGGGAAGGTCAGGCATGTACAGACACTAGGCAGAGCAGAGTAAAGAAACGTTCTAGATATATAAAGCATCTACATGATTTCTTTAACTCAAACTTCAACAAGCTTGTAACAAAACAGAAAGAGCCTGACCATGTGGGCCTTCTCCTTGTGCAATGTTGGAAAACTTTGTCATCGTAGAAACACTCCATAGCAACATGTCTCATATAGTTTGTCCACTGTTTTCCTGTACACTTATGATGGGGAAGGGTGGGGAAGGTAGAGTAAGGGAACAGGGGAGGGAGGGGGAATGGGGGAAATGTTGGAGGGAGGAGAGAGGGAAAGGGAGATGAGGAATGGATGTCTATCCCATGATAAACAGGGCACAGCTAGTGATATAGTGATATATTAATTAAATTAAATGTTATTAATTAAATGTGGCATTATTTATTGTGGCATTGTTTAATGAGACATTAATTAACTTGGAAACATGGCTCTTTAAATTATGAATCATAAGTTACCTGTTTACGCTGGAACCTACTTCAGATGCACCATTATATGCGCGCAGTATTTGGACCAATTCCCAGTTTGTCTTCAGTGGAAACTCTTGACCTGTCAGATTTATGAAATATTTCCATTGTTTTGTAGTATTTTTCCCTTTGTCAAGTAACAGTTCTAAGCATACCACCTCGGGCTGAAACACACTGTTTGTTCCCCAATAAACAGAAATACTTGTCTCAGGAAGGAATACATTATCAAAGCATGAAGCTAGTGCATGCATTGCCTTCTTGATAGAAAGATCTGACTTCTTGTCTATATGTATGCAATACAAGTTTTGTGGTCGGTAGATTGATCTGAGAAGATGCTCCACTTGTTCTGGGTCCTTATGCATGAGAATGCTATACGCTAATAGTCCAGGGCCTTATGGCCATTTTTTTAAATATCAATGTTTATTTTATTTTCTCAATTGATATAGGGGTTTTCAAGGGTGCTGAAAACAATGAGATTGCCTGGCATTTTTTATTTTCAATATTTCGGCCATTTTGGGCCCTATTTATGCAAATTAGCTGAAATCTGATTGGCTGAGAAGTAATCGGCCCATATCTTCATTAGTTTTAGGGATATTTTGATTTTGATGACACCTACCCCCACTAAATCGACCCCAAGGAATTCAATGGTATCCTTGAAATTGTTCTATCTGCCTTGGTTGCTTAGCAACGAGGCATTTCCATGGTCACAAATGAAATTCTATGGAGAATCAGCCCCTTGTGGACAATCCAGTTGAAAAATAGCATTTTAAAAGCAATCACATGCCTGAATTAATCCCAATGAGTGAAATGGAGTTGTTGTAATTTATCTATGTACATATTAGTCACTTAGCAACATATCCCATCCATAGTTACCATTAGTAAACAGTTGTGGAAGTTGGTGCAGCAATTAGCTCCTCATGAGTAGGGTATTGGTTAAGTATCTATAAAATGGGATCACTCCTGTAGAATAAAATTTCTTTTTTATTTTATTTTTAGAGTTGAATTCTATCATTCATGGGGTGCTAAAAAAGATGAGATTGGGCGGCATTTTTTATATTCAATATTTCGGCCATTTTGGGCCCAACTTATGCAAATTAGCTGAAATCTGATTGGCTGAGAAGAAATTGGCCCATATCTCCATGAGTTTTAGGGATATTTTGATTTTGATGGCACCTACCCCCACTATATCAACCCAAAGGAATTCAATGATATCCTTGAAATTCTTCTATCTGCCTTGGTTGCTTAGCAACGAGGTATTTCCATGGTCACAAATACATGTACAATTCCAATCAAACTGAGCTCTGTGTGTCAATTCATTTGAGAAATTTGAGAAATTTTATTTGCATCCACCACCTATATTAGTCCAAAAAGGTAGAACAAGGGTTATTTGAATTTGTTATATATTGGTCGCTTAGCAACAGACAACCTCCTTGGTTACCATTAGCATATTGTAGTGGAAAATGGTATAGCAATAAGCCCCTCTGGAGGAGCATACAAAGAACTCATTAACATCAGTTTAGACCATATTGGTCAGTTATACCCAACATAATACTATACAGCTTGTCTCGAATAAATTTGTATTCTTTATTTTCTTTCTTGGCTGGGAATCAACGTTTCTAAAGATGTTGAAATTTAATAGATTGTGCGACCTTTTTTACTTTCAATATTTCAGCCTTATTTTGGGCCATGTTCATGCAAATAAGCTGAAATCTGATTGGCTGAGATGGAATCAACCCATATCTCAGTGAGTTTTAGAGATATTTTGGTTTTAATGCCACGAGATGGTATAATGGGGAATATGCAACAACATAAAGGGTATAATGGGGGACATTAAATTTTAGCAAAATAGAGAGTATACTAGGGGATATGCAGCAACAAAGTAGGTATAATGGGGGTCATGCAGCAACATAGAGGATATAATGGGGGATATGCAGCAACATAGAGGGTATAAAGTGGTTCATGTAGCAACATAGAGGGTATAATGGGGATATGCAGGAACATAGAGGGTATAATGTGGTTCATGTAGCAACATAGAGGGTATAATGGGGGTATGCAACAACATAGAGGGTATAATGTGGTTCATGTCGCAACATAGGGGGTATAATGGGGGATATGCAGCAACATAGAGGTATAATGGGGGTCATGCAGCAACATGGAGGGTTAATGGGGGTCATGTAGCAACATAGAGGGTATACTAGGGGATATGCAGCAACATAGAGGGTATAATGGGGATATGCAGCAACATAGAGGGTATAATGTGGTTCATGTAGCAACATAGAGGGTATAATGGGGGTATGCGACAACATAGAGGTATAATGGGGGTCATGTCCCAACATAGAGGGTATAATGGGGGATATGCAGCAACATAGAGGGTATAATGGGGGATATGCAGCAACATGGAGGGTATAATGGGGGTCATGCAGCAACATAGAGGATATAATGGGGGATATGCAGTAAGATAGAGGGTATAATGGGGGTCATGCAGCAACATAGAAGGTATAATGGGGATATGCAGCAACATAGTGGGTATAATGTGGTTCATGTACCAACATAGAGGGTATACTAGGGGATATGCAGCAACATAGAGGGTATAATGGGGGATATGCAGCAACATAGAGGGTATAATGGGGGATATGCAGCTACATAGAGGATATAATGGGGATATGCAGCAATATAGAGGGTATAATGGGGGTATGCAGCAACATAGAGGGTATACTAGGGGATATGCAGCAACATAGAGGGTATACTAGGGGATATGCAGCAACATAGACGGTATAATTGGGATTATGCAGCAACATAGAGGATATAATGGTGGACAGCAATTCCCTAATTTTATCTCTAAGACCTACTGAGATATGAGCTGTTTCTGTATCAGCCAATCAAATTTCAGCCTATTTAAATAGGGCCCTAAATGGCTAGAATATTGAAAAAAGTAAAGGCTGCAAAATCCCACCAATTTCAGCATCCCTTAAAATACAGAATTTAATTCTAAAGATAAAATACAATAAAAAATAAATTTGATTCTAGAGGAGTGATTTTAGATGAAATTGACCATTACCCTCTCATGAGGAGCTATTTGATGCGCCATTTCTCAAACTTGTATACTAATGGTATCTATGGAGGAATCTGTTGCTGGGGGATTAATGTAATACATAGAAGAATTCCAACACTTCCATTTGACTCATTGGGGTTGATTCAGGCATGTGATGGCTCTTAAAATGCTATTTCTCAAATGGATTTACACAAGAGGCAGATTTTCAATAGAACTACATTTGTGACCATGGCAATACCTCGTTGCTAAGCAACCAAGGCAGATAGAACAATTTCATGGATATCATTGAATTCCTTGGGGTCGATTTAGTGGGGGAAGGTGCCATCAAAATCAAAATATCCCTAAAACTCACATAGATATCTGACGGTTCCTTCTCAGCCAATCAGATTTCAGCTAATTTGCATAAATTCGGCCCAAAATGGCCGAAATATTGAAAATAAAAAATGCCGCCCATTCTCATCTTCTTCAGCACCCCATGAATGATAGAATTCACCTCTAAAAATAAAATAAAAAAGAAATTTCATCTACAGGAGTGATGCGATTTTATAGATACTTAATCAATACCCTACTCATGAGGAGCTAATTGCTGCACCAATTTCCACTACTGTATGCTAATGGTAACTATGGATGGGATATGTTGCTAAGTGACTAATATGTACATAGTTAAATTATAACAACTCCATTTCACTCATTGGGATTAATTCAGGCATGTGATTGCTTTTAAAATGCAATTTTTCAATTGGATTGACCACAAGGGGCTGATCCCCCTTAGTATTGCTTTTGTGACCATGGAAATACCTCGTTGCTAAGCAACCAAGGCAGATAGAACAATTTCAATGATACCATTGAATTCCTTGAGGTTGATTTAGTGGGGGTAGGTGTCATTAAAATCAAAATATCTTTCAAATTCACTGAGTTAGGAGCAACTCCTTCTCAGCCAATCAGATTTCAGCTAATTTGCATAAATAGGGCCCAAAATGGCCGAAATATTGAATATAAAAAATGCCACTCAATCTCATTGTTTTCAGCACATCATGAACGATAGAATTCAACTCTAAAAATAAAATAAAAAAGAAATTTTATTCTACAGGAGTGATGCAATTTTATAGATACTTAACCAATACCCTACTCATGAGGAGCGAATTGCTGCACCAATTTCCACAACTGTTTATTAATGGTAACTATGGATGGGATATGTTGCTAAGTGACTTATATGTACATAGATAAATTGCAACAACTCCATTCCACTCATTGGGATTAATTCAGGCATGTGATTGCTTTTAGAATGCAATTTTTCAACTGGATTGACCACAAGGGGCTGATCCCCCTTAGTATGGCTTTTTTGACCATTGAAATGCCTCGTTGCTAAGCAACCAAGGCAGATAGAACAATTTCAATGATACCATTGAATTCCGTGGGGTCGATTTAGTGGGGGTAGGTGTCATCAAAATCAAAATATCTTTCAAATTCACTGAGTTAGGAGCAATTCCTTCTCAGCCAATCAGATTTCAGCTAATTTGCATAAATAGGGCCCAAAATGGCCGAAATATTGAAAATAAAAAATGCCAGGCAATCTCATCATTTTCAGCACCTCCTGAACTATAGAATTCAACTCTAAAAATAAAATAAACATGAAATTTTATTTTTGGCCAATTTTTGGCCATAAGGCCCTGGACTATAAGGGGAACTCCAACTCTGACTTACTTATACCATCCACTATATATCCCTGCCTTTGTTTAAAACTTTGACATTCACTTGGTTGTGGCCATTGCAATGTAAACAATTGCTCTTTAATCCATGTCTGGTCAATTGTTGCCATTTCATGTTGGTATCTGCTGTCATTATTCATCAATCTTTTGCATGAAATTTTCTGTACTTTTTGTTGTTGATTTTTGATGTGGTACTCTTTCATATAATTTGGATTAATACTATCGGATATCAATATCTGAATTGTCTTATTCAGTTCGTGAAGAATATGATGCCCACTGTGTGTGATAGTTATATTTGGCTCCAGGTAAGATCTCAAAACTTTGAAAGCCGGCTGATTGTTTGTGACAGGAGGCCGATTGTTTGTTACAGCAGGCTGATTGTATAGCATAATGACTAGTACCATGACAGGGAACATTGTTCTAATTATAGACCTTTTACCCATTTTTCTGCACAGAATTAGACAGCCTCCTTTGTTTACTGTATTGGACTCCATGGCTATTTCACTTTGCTCTTCTCTTAAAAATTTTCCTTTTATTAGATATCTAAGCTCATTGATTGAGTACAGCTTCCTCTATTCATAATGTAGTCAGTGTACTTTATGTTATTACAGCTTTATTGCTGCCGGGATTAAATCCTCTACAAATATCCATTGAGGTTTCCAATGGCCGCTATTGTGATGAAATGATGAGATTCTTGAAAGTCTTCCTCCTGTTTTCTTGTCACTGATTATTTTTGTTCTGCTTCTGTTTTGGCCTTGAGTGACGGCAAAAGCATTTCATGGCAGGATCACATTTAATGTTCTGGGACTTGCATTTTGATCCCCATTGGCTCCTGTAATTCAATGGTGAATGAGTCAGAAATTTCTCAAAACGTGGCAATACCCATGTGTATATGGCCAAGGTCAGCGAACGGACTACATAAAAGTGACTTCTATTAGTCATGCTATAACTCCAGAATGACAAACCCTACCGATGTTGCTCTTATACCAACCTCTTCCAGACATATTGTTCTATGTATAAACAAGTTTTCAAACATTTGGTGCAATTCCTTATTTTGATAATTGAATGATATTCATTTTTGTCCTTTTTTTGTGTCTCTACGACGCTTTTTTACTCTAAGATTAAATCATATTAAACAAAATTAGATATAAATATTTCAAAAGCTGGGACGTATCCTCAATATCTATCCTACTGTAGTGGATGTGCTACGCCCTGGTGTGACTTTAGTACATCTCTAAGTCCAGTGCATTTGACCCGTTTACTTACCACTAGGTGTGCTGCTCTATTCTTCTAGTCTATTATATTAGCAGCTGGTGTTTGCCACCGTTTTACTACAATATGCGTGATATTCATGGAATGAATGTGTGTATAATTGGGACAGTACGTCCACCCTCAGAACTGGTCTTGACCCACAGTACTGCTTACGCTGTAGTTTCTATGGACAACCACTCCCGCGCTTCGCGCTCCCAGTGCGTCAGTTGGAAGCTAGCCAGACAGGCGGTTGGTTCTGTGAAAAATTTTTTCAAAAAAATTAGTTCGGATAATCCTGTGGGGCTACATGTCTCTTGTCAACTGCTCATGCTGTTTGAAAGTGCATTTGGAGCCTAACTGTTGGATCCGACATAAACTGAAAGTGGAACCAGTGCCTAGAAATTGAGTGGGGCCAGCGACAGTAATGAATCCTGCTAATCTGGCCGCCATTTTGGGTGAGGACGTAAATGACTTACCTGAGAAAGGCACCGCAGACTACCTCACAGCTGTTGAGAAAGCTATTAATATCATGGATGATAAGAAGAAATCCAGATCTGTCCTGTCTTCAAAGATCGCCGAAGCAGAAGAGAAACTGCGTCTTCTCTCAGTCGATGACGACCCCGGGCTAATGGCGTCGGGCTCCAGTACTCCCTTCGGTTTTCGCCGTGACGGTGACAGTAGTGACAGCCATGCTTCGCCCGCTAACCTTCAAGCTCCCAAGTCAACTCGGCTCCCTGATATGGGTAGGTTTCGGCCTGAAGCTTACTTAGACCAGAAAATAGCCTATGATAAAATGTCTTATCGTGATCTGATTTATGGTGGCTTAGGAGTCCTTGGATGTCTTATGGACTCTAGGGCGAATGTGGACGTGATCCGGGGATATGTCAGTCACCTGCAGTTCGTGGCCTATAAGGCTCATCGCAAAGCCTTCGTGGATGAGGCTTTAGTCGCCTATGAACACGATGCAACATCCCGTGTTTTAGAGGGCTGGACTCCACGTTGGAATGGTGTCGACACTATGTCAGAGGCCAAACACTTGTCCGCCGACAACACTACAGTAGTGCGTGATCTGTTGGCTAGACGGGAGAGATATTCACGCTACAACAACAATCAACGCCATTACCGGAAGTCTGACGACAAGGGGGTCAAGTCGCCTCGGTTCGACATAGATGCTTGGCCAAAAGGGGTCTGCTGGAAGTGGAACGATGATAACTGTCGTCATGATGATTGCTATTATTCCCATGTTTGTGGGTTGTGCGGCGGTGATCATAGGGCGAAAACCTGTAAGATCCAGACCGAGTGGGAGAAAGCCCATTTTACGACTTCCACCTCAGCCAAGAGCCCACCTGCTCCTTCTACTTCCTCATGACAAGATGGCGCTTGTTGTTGTGATTCTGCGGCGTTACACCCAATGGATCGTGATTTTCTACCTCAGCCGCAACTGGACACGGTCAGTAATATCATTGATAGCAAAGATTTATGCCTACTATATGACCATGCTACCTCGATCAACGATTGGGGGCTTTTGTGCGGTGTCAAGAGACAGTTTAAACCTTCGAGTTGGGCTCGTGCCTTATTTTCGCCCAGTTACACAGACCCAGATGGCCATTATCTTTTAGATGGCGTAGTGAATGGGTTCAAACTAGTTGACCCGGACTGTGACATTGCCCCATATTACTGTGCTAACTACAGGTCATGTTTCTACCCATCGGACAATAAGGTCAAGTTAGAGCAGTCTTTATTGTCTCAACTGGAGTCAGGCAAGATGTCTTTGACCGACGATCAACCGAAATGTATTCATGCTGTGGGTGTTATTAATAAACCATCAGGGGACATCCGCATGATCACGGACTGTCGTAGACCAGACAAACTGTCCATCAATAATTATACCAAAGAGGTTTTTTCTTCATTTCAATATGTGAAAATTGATGATATTGTTCAGGGTATTGATAGAGGTACTTACATGTGTTCCGTGGATATTAAAGCGGCCTATCGTTCTGTCGCCATCCACCCCGCTCAACGTTCTCTCTTTGGCCTAGCTTGGTCTTTTGACCGCAATACTCGTTTTTTGTATGACAATTTTATGTGCTTTGGGTCTCGCACGGCCCCCTTTTGTTTTAGTAGGATTACTGATTCTGTGTGTAGAGTGTTGAATGCCCAAGGTCATCATGTGGTTTCCTATTTGGATGACTTTTTGATTTGTTCGTCTACTTATGCTAAGTGTATTGAAAGCCAACAAGCTGTCATTGCCCTTCTACGAGATTTGGGGTTTTACATATGCTGGCCAAAGTTAACCAGTCCCTCTCAATTATGTACGTATTTGGGCATTGAAATTGATTCGTCCAATTGTCAACTTAGGCTGCCAGATAAGAAGGTTCTTCGTCTGGTTGCAGAACTGGAGTTTTTCAGGAATAGAAAATGGATGACGGTCACGCAACTTCGTAGGTTGGCAGGTATACTTTGCCACGCAGCTAGGGTAATCAAAGGTGGTAGATTACATAGTAAAGGTATACTAGCAGAATTGAGATTGATGTTGAGAAGTAAATACCGTAGAAGAAGAGTTACTCACTTAATTCACGCTGACATAGATTGGTGGGTTAGCTGCGCTGACATCTTTAATGGCACATACGATTTCTCTGACCTCAAAAGCGATAAATGTGTAAGACTCCAGGTCTCAGCAGGTGTATTTACTACGGAATGTGATCGTGAATTTATTACTGGGTCGTTCGAGAGACAGGGGATTGATCCTACCAGTTGTGATTATGATTCTGACGTAGTTGTACCTAATGTTCCAGTACAGGAATATAATGAGGTTGCTCAATTATGTGTTGTACAATATAGCTTGCAAGAATTCGCTCATTTGCTCCAGGGTGCTAGTGTTGATTTTGAAGGCCTATCTACTAAGGCAAATCGAATAATGTCGCAATGTAAACCTAGAAACATGGTAGAAGTAGAGGTTCTCCAAGATATATTTTGGATATGTGTTAAATATGGTATTCGACTGTGTCCATCTTACTTCTGCAGGGCGGCTTAAGCTACAAGTGGGTCAAATTAAGCAGCAGGCTCTGGCCGAATCTACCAGACGAACTCGCAGCTCTCAGTGGAACCAATACTATGAGTTCTGCAATACATTTGATCTCGTCGCCATACCTGTGACCGCTGATAACTTGTCTATGTTTCTGGTCCATTCTTCCACAAGACTTTGCTACTCTTCGCACGACAACTTATTCTCTGCCGTCAACCACCTGAGCAAGTTATATGGTGCTCATGACTTGCGTGAGGATTTTGGCCTTAAATTACTTATGAAAGGACTGAGAAGAAACCTGGGAGCCAAAACAAACCCTAAGGAAGGACTGTTACCTGCGGAATTGGTTAATATATTCCAGCAGGTAGATCTGACTTCAGACAAGGCCATTGCGTGCTGGGTAGGAGTGCTATTATGTTTTAGATCGCTGCTTCGCAAGTGTCATGTATTTTCTGGTGGCTTTGACATACATCTATTGAGGAGGCGGGACGTGTCTTTTGAATCATGGGGCCTCAAGCTGACAGTTCCATCGTCCAAAACAAATCAATATGGTCTCACTACACTTGAATGCCCGATAACGTTTACTAATGGGGATCTTTGTTTGGCTTCTCAGCTTAAACGGTGGTTTTTGAGATCTCCTGCTAGACCTGAGGACCCCTTGATCTCCTATGCCAATGGCGTCCCAGTGCCATACAGTTTTGCCTTGACTTCATTGAAGAGATGGTGTCTCAAAGCTGGCATCACAAAGAATCTTGGACTTCATAGCCTTCGTCGTGGGGCAGTAGTATATATGTATATGAGCGGCATTACAGTCCCAGACATTCAACTATTCGGGGATCGGAGGAGTGAGGCCGTATGGAAATACTTATCTACCCCTCTCGACTACCGCATTAACATTGATCGCAAAATCTCCGCTGCCCTTTCTGCCACTTCGTGATACTTTCTTAACAAATCATTATACTGGGCTGGGCAATAAAGAAGTATCCCGACGTGTGTGCAGCATCTCTGTGTCTGACTCCTTCCTTTGTTACTCGTCCTCAGATCTCGCTAATGGTAATGCCAAACAATTATGCGTGATATTCATGGAATGAATGTGTGTATAATTGGGACAGTACGTCCACCCTCAGAACTGCTCTTGACCCACAGTACTGCTTACGCTGTAGTTGCTATGGACAACCACTCCCGCGCTTCGCGCTCCCAGTGCGTCAGTTGGAAGCTAGCCAGACAGGCGGTTGGTTCTGTGAAAAATTTTTTTCTTTGTATTTGTGTTTTGTTTGGGGCAATAAAGAAGTATCCCGACGTGTGTGCAGCATCTCTGTGTCTGACTCCTTCCTTTGTTACTCGTCCTCAGATCTCGCTAATGGTAATGCCAAACAATTATATAAACATTTCAGGCCTTATGCCATTTATGTACTACTTGTGAACACTTGTGTTCCCTTTTACCCTTCAAACTGCATTTGTCAATGGTATTACGCACATGTGTTGTCCGGCTCTTTCATATTGCCACCCTTATTGTATGTACCAGACTTTGGTGTCCCTTGGAGAAAGCCAATGCTTCTGGGCCGCTACGGACACTTGTGCTAACGGGTAATAAAGTAGTATTGGTTGTGAGACAATCCTTTGTTGACTGACTTTATTGACATCCGTGAGATACGAACAATTAGTAGATTCACTACAATTGGTGCCGTGACCTCGAGCACAGACCTCCGTGTTGATCTGATCTGACGGATTACATAATCCGTGTTTGGCTTTCTGGACACTTTTCTTGGCAATAAAATGTCCGGTTCTGAACTTGACCCGAGTCAAGTTCAACCACTGGTTCCGAGAACAGTGGCTGTTCTGATGGAGGATGTTGGTGTAGGAGATTCAGCTCCCTCTGAATCCGAGGCCTATGAGACCGGGAAAGACGAGGTCCATAGGGGCTTTGGAAACTACAGGGACTGTCCTGAGTCTGACAGTTCGGACTCTGAGGATGGTAGGAGTCAAGTACGTCTCCTCCGGTTGCAATTGCTTAATTGCAAAGCGGATTTCCATCGCGAGAGAGAGAGGTGCAGTAATTTTGCTAATGAAATGAGGCAGTTGATTACCCAAAATCAAGACCTGCAGGCAACTTTGGATATGGTTTCATCGCAGTCGCAGGAATCTACCCGCAAGTTGCAAGTTGAGAATGAAAAGCTAAGAAATGAGGTGTCTAGGGTTGATGATTTGTCACGCCTTCACAATATGGGGGATGATGACTCTCCTCAGACGCTTGATCCATTCTTGCCGTTTCAGCAGATAATGGCGAATGCTTTGTCTCAGGCAGAGATGGCTGACTCTGAAAGGATGCCTCCTGTCTGCTCAACCTTCGCAGAGGGTGCTGTTGGATTCGGTCCGAGAGGACCCAAACCTCCCTTGAATTTCCTGGCTTCTCCTGTTAATACTATGGGAGAGTCAGCAAAGAAGGTGACGTTTGATGAACGGGCTTTGTCCGGCGGATCTACTTCATCCCCTGCTGGGAGTTGTGTTACCTCTGGTAAATCGATTAAAGTGCTTGTCCACTCGCCTACACAGACTGTTGTGATCCCTCCGGGAGGAGCAGGTTGTTCGGATAGTTGGTCACAGACTTTGGATGAGGAGTCCACTTCCCCAACTGCGTTGGTACTTAATCAGACATCTGTGAAAGTTGCCAAAGCTGAGGAGTTGCCGGACAAAGGTCTTGTGAAAACGGAGACTAAGAAGAATGTTTCTGTAAAGAATCCGGGTAAAGTTGCTACCACTACTGCAAGAGGACAGGTGATTGGAGACAAGTATGTCCCTACGCCTGAAACACCTGAAGCACCTGAAGCACAGGAAACTGGGGCAGTTGGTGGTAGCCCTCCTGTTGGGGCAGATCCTGCTGGGGATCCCTCCGATCCCTCCAGTAGTTCTTCCAATTCTAGCTCTGAAGATAAGAAGAGAAAGAAGAGGAAGGACAAGAAGAAAAAGAAAAACTCAAAGAAGTCTAGAGAAAGACGTGATATTAAGATGAAGGACCGCTCATTAGTTCAAGGCTTGAACTATGATGGCTCTGATGAATCTGATGCGATTTTGAATATGAGTGTAGTGCTACACGAAAATCAACTTCTGCCCGCCCGCCAATCATCAAGGTGTGGGATGAAAAGGATCCTTGGCATGTGTACCTGGCAGAAATGAAGGTACTGGCTCGCGCTTACAACTGGACTGAGGAGGAATTCCTTCAGCAATTGATTACGGGGACACGACGTCCGCTTGCAGAAATGGGCGATTTGCCAGTTGATCTGAATCTCAGAAGTTTTGTGGCACATATGGATGTCAACTTTGGAGAACGATCTAAGAGCATTAAGCAGTCCGAATTCTACAATTGCAGGCAGACACCTAAGCAGACGCCTAGGCAGTTTGCTACGGAAGTGGCCAAACGTGGTCGATATGCTTTTGGAACGAAGATGGACGGAACTCTTCGTTCAATATCCCTCCGGATTTATCTTAGGGGATTGTCGAATGTAGAAATGGCTAATTGGGTGTGCTTCAGGCAACCACACGACCTGCAGGAAGCCATCCACTGGGCAGAGACATGGGAGAGTTGTGATTTGGATGCAACTTCTACAGCCATGGTCCAGGAGGCAGCTGTTGTTCCGGAGAGGAGAGAAGTTAGTCAGTTGGACACCACTAAGCGGGGAGAAAAGAAAAAGACAAAGAGAGCAGTGACTCAGGTCGTTGAGGCGTTGCAAGCTGCAGCTAATTCCTCGTCCGAATCTGGGAGTGAGGATGTTGGCTCTGTTATCATCCAAGCTCTCCAGACTTGGCGAGATCGCCGGAAGAACGGACAGTACGGGTCTACTAGCTCTGAGAAGACAGAAGAAAAGCCTAGGTTTAACCCTAGATCTTCTCGTAAACCCTTCAAGCCTAGGTGTTATTTCTGTGGGGATGAGGGCCATTATATTGCCGATTGCCCCAAGAGAAAGGCTGGTCAGGGACAGGCGGGTTCGACTGAAGCTAAGGCTACAGGGGAGAACTCGGAAAACACCAATCAACCCTCATAAGAAGCGAGGTGGGGGTTGAGCAAAGGACGCCGCTTCATGGTACCACAATTCAGCCGGATTTTGTGAGTAGGATAGGAACTGGTGGTGTGGCTCAGGCACCCGTTAGTATGAAGTCTGACCTGGCAAAAGTTCAGTCGCTTCAGGAAGCGGGAGATGCTAGCTCGTTGCCGGAAAGGAACACCAGACTGGGTGAGAAGAATTCCCCGGACAGCCCGGAAGATGGTCCCTTGGTAAGATGGGGACAACCTGGGTACCAGGCTGCTGAAGGGCAGATTGTTGTTGTGGGTAAAAACCCCAACCGGACTGCCCGGATTCAGAAAGTTTCTGTCTATGAGCCTAATACGCTGAAGATTACGAACAAGATAATTGTTCGTGAGAGATGGTACGCTCCTGTTGGTTTGGGTGGAGGAATAGGTGACTTTTTGGTGGATCCGGGTGCTACAACTAGCCTGGTGACCAAAAGGTTCTATGACTCTCTCCCTCAGCCACCGCCACTGGTTCCGACCCGGATGGTGTGTGCGATGGGGAGTGGTATACCCATATCCACGCATGGTAGCGCGCTCTGTCCTTTGGAAATTGCAGGACGGACATACATGATTACGTGTCTTGTCGTCAGTGGCTTAGTTGGCCCTGAAGATGGGTTGTTGGGGGCTGATTTCTATCATGTCCACCAATGTAATCTGTTGGGTTGGTCTGGTGAACTGTATTTAGATAAGCAGGCTGTTTCAGTGAAGTGTAAACTTTGGAAACATGCCCGGAAGAGTCTGAAACGAACCGGTGTTCAAGCTATTGAGGTAAAGGAATTTATAGATGGAGGAGAAGTCAAGCTTTTGGAGCCTGTCCTCCTTCTACCCCGATCTGTAACCCTTGCCAAGATAGACTTGGGCAAAGGCTCAGTCACATCAGAAGGTCTGATGTTCGAGCCTGACCAACGATTGCTAAATGAGTTTGCCTTGGGCAGCTTGGACACCTATGTGTCCGGCGACGTTAATTCGTCCGTGGTGGCTTTTAGCAATCCGTCTCCGTCAGCTGTGAGGTTGAATACGAATATGGTGGTTGGTAGAGTGAGCATGGTGTCCCTGGTGACACAAACTCCTCCCACCAAGTGAGGAAGAGGATCCGTTGGTGAAGGCTGCTATTATTAATTCCATTCAGGTGGAGTGTCCAATAGCAGATGATGAACTGGTCGCCCCGGAGATAGTTGTCCCACCTGTGGTGGAAGATCCGTTGGAGAAGCTAGTAAAAGATTCTCACCTGTCTACTAAGGAAGAAAGAGACTTAGCACGGAAACTCTTGTTGGATTTTCAAGACTGTTTTTCGTTGCCTGGTAACAAGCTGGGATGTACTCATTTGGTGAGTCATGCTATTGATACAGGGGATGCTAATCCCATTAAGCAATCGTACCGGCGGATACCAGTGTCCAAACGAGCAAAAGCAGAGGAGGAGATCTGGAAGATGTACCGGGAAGGCAGGATTGAGCACAGTAGTAGTCCGTGGGGGGCTCCCATAGTAATGGTTGCCAAGAAAGACGGAACACAGAGGTTCTGTGTAGACTACCGCTTGCTCAACTCGGTGACAAAGAAGGACAGCTTTCCTCTTCCTAGGATAGATGAATGTGTTGAAGCCTGCAATGGTTTTGCACATTGGATTTGGAGAGTGGGTACTGGCAGGTAGCCATGGATGAAGAGAGCAAGCACAAGACCACTTTCTTGTCCAGTGTTGGATTGTTTCAGTTCAAAGTTATGGCTTTTGGACTGTGCAATGCCCCTGCTACGTTTCAGCGCATGATGGACCGCATGTTGGACGGATTGCGCTGGAAATCCTGCTTAGTTTACTTGGATGATGTGGTAGTTTTTGGCAAAACTCTCAAAGCTTTATTGACTACAGCACCTGTTCTTGGATATGCTAGGGAAGTCGGTGACTTCATTCTTGATACCGATGCAAGTGGTTTTGGGATGGCCGGCGTGCTTTCTCAGGTGCAGGACGGTAAGGAAGTTGTGTTGGCTTATGCAAGCAACAGTCTCTTGAAGTCACAGAGGAATTACTTTGCTACCAAAAGGGAATTGCTGGCTGTGCTGACCTACCTGCGCAAATTCCGCCATTATCTATTGGGGAATAGAAACTACTATGTACGGACGGATCATGCTTCTTTGCGCTGGCTCTTGAATTTCAAGGACCCAGCTGATATGTTAGCTAGGTGGTTACTCACCTTGCAGGAGTATGGATTAGACCAACGGATGATACTCCACCGAGCTGGATCGAGACACACCAATGCGGACGGATTGTCCAGGATCCCTACCAGAAAATGCGGACGTCCGGATTGTTCTGACTGTGGCATTCATGATGCTGTTGTTGCAGAAATATTGGTCGTTGTAGAGACTACGGTTACTTTGGGATCCCTAGAGAATAGTATCCGAGTTGCTCAGCAGGAGGACCCTCTCCTGAAACGTGTTATGGGCATACTGGATGGTACCAGTCCAGTCCCGGACAAAGAAAAGATGTCCGCGGAATCACAGGAGTTCTGTGTATATGTCCATAATCGTGAGAAAATGGAAATGATAGACGGTGTCTTATGTTTGAGATGGGTACGTAAGAATACCGGACGGACGTATGTTAGAAGGATAGTTCCTGCTTCCATCAGGAAGGAGATCTTCCTCAGTCTTCATGGTTCTCAGTTAGAAGGCCATTACGGAGAGTTCAAGACTACCTGGAAAGCAAAGATGAAATATTTCTGGCCAGGTATGCGCTATGATCTGAAAAGATGGCTGAGGGCTTGCCCTACATGCCATACCCGTAAGACAAGGAGTGGAAGGGGAGTAACACCTCTAAAGAAAGAAATCCACGGAGAACGCTGGAGTAGGTTGGCTTGGGACATCATTGGTCCTTTCAAGACTACCCCAAGAGGCAACAATCACGTAATGGTGGTTATGGATCATTTTTCTAAATGGGCTGAGGCATACCCCATGCCGGACCATACGGCAGAGACTTGTGCTTTGGTTCTGTTTCAGGAATGGATCTTGAGGTTCGGGTGTCCGGTGTCTCTACAGACGGACGGAGCTCCGGAATTCAGATCACGATTGTTACGTAGCTTGCTAGATATGTTGGGGGTGGAGAAGCTAATTACTCTACCGTACAGACCCCAGTCCAAAGGCCAGGCAGAACGGTTCAACAGAGTACTTGTTGAGCAGCTCTCATGCCTGACGGACTACAACGATACAGATTGGGACATGTTAGCACCCTGTATAGCTCACGCTTACAGAGGGACGGTACATGCTAGTACTTTGTGTACACCCAACTCTGTAGTTTTTGGATCTGAACTTGTCACTCCTGCGGACTTGTTCCATGGAGTGGAACCTGGAGGACTTGATTTTCCGTGTCGCCTAGCATACATCGAAAATCTAAGGCAATGGATGAGAAGGCCGGAGAAACCAGTTGAGGACAAGAAAGCTTCAAAAAGAGATAGATCCCAATCTCTTGAACAGGCTGGTAGAGATGAGGCCCCTTGGGCCAAGAGACTGTCTAAAGGTACCCAACAGTGGTCAGATGGGATTTCTGCAAAGCTTCCTTCTGTGGAGCAGACAGAGGAGGCAATCTCCAGTGCCGATTCCGTGGTGACTGAGGTGTTAGGCCAGGTATGTGCTGCGGCGGACAGTGCCCGGACCCAGTTACTAGGACTAGTTACTGACTTGACTGCCCCCCTTAGAGCTGTAGGGGAGGTGAGACGTGAGCTAGCAGAAACAACAGAGCTGAAGGAGACCTGTAGAAATCAAGCCAGACTCATCCGGGAACAGAGACGTGAGTTGGAAAAAAGGGACGCCGAGATCCGTGACTTGAAGGAAGCTAATTGTCGCCTCCATAGTTTGCTGGACTCCGATGCCTCCAATGATTCCGCCCTTCCGGACCAGAATCCAGCAGTCACTACCGTTACCGCGTCTAGCAGTGCCAGTGTACCTGTTGCTAGTACTAGTGCCTCCACTCCTGCTTCTAATGTGATGGCTCCAGCCCTGCAGCCGGACCAACTGCCTCAACTCCTGATGCTTAGCGGACTGTTAAGCAGACTGTCTCAGATGCCCCAGCCTGCCTCTACTTCTACCACTCCTTCTCAGGGTTTGATAATCCCCCAGTGGCTGTTTACTTCAGAGACCACGACTAACCCTACCTCTACTGGGCCCCCTGCTCCTACTGGGATTCAGACGAACCCTGCCCAGCCTCCGTCCGGAGACAACCAGCAGCCTCCGTCCGGGGAGAAAAAGGAAGTGAAGCGTAAGGAAGAGAAGATGAAACATGATTGATTAGTGGGACTGGTTATATATATTACGATTTTCGCATAACTTTATTGCCCGGACACTCTTTGAGATAAATTTTTTTATCTCCCATGCTTCCAGAGACACTTTTTGTTGAGTTACCTTCGTCCGCAGATGTCACCGTCCGGATTCTTGAAGTTTGCTGCCAGTGATATATATCTTTGTTGTACCTACTATTTCTTCTCCATGTTTTTGTATTACTGCCATTTTATATTCTTGATACTGAATATTGCATTACTTTGTGATTGTGGTTTTGGATACCTTTTTTTATGACATACTGTCTTGGTACTGTTTATATAATAGGGATGTTGCGACCTATATTATTGTTATCTAGTAGCGAGGACACTGATGCTCCTTTTTGTGAATGCTGCACAGATATATTATTCTTACTCAGGTCCGCGTTGATAATTCTCTATATATTTTTGATACCAACTGCTTATATGTATCCTTCACCTTTTTTACTCTTTATGGTACGATTTTTAAATTGGGTTTAAAACTCTTAAATAAAAGAGGGGGCATTGTAGTGGAAGTGCTACGCCCTGGTGTGACTTTAGTACATCTCTAAGTCCAGTGCATTTGACCCGTTTACTTACCACTAGGTGTGCTGCTCTATTCTTCTAGTCTATTATATTAGCAGCTGGTGTTTGCCACCATTTTACTACAATATATAACCATTTCAGGCCTTATGCCATTTATGTACTACTTGTGAACACTTGTGTTCCCTTTTACCCTTCAAACTGCATTTGTCAATGGTATTACCATTGTTGTCCGGCTCTTTCATATTGCCACCCTTATTGTATGTACCAGACTTTGGTGTCCCTTGGAGAAAGCCAATGCTTCTGGGCCGCTACAGACACTTGTGCTAACGGGTAATAAAGTAGTATTGGTTGTGAGACAATCCTTTGTTGACTGACTTTATTGACATCCGTGAGATGAACAATTAGTAGATTCAACAATTAGTAGATTCACTAAACTACCATATTATCACAACAAAATACGTATATTCCCACACCAACACATATGGTTGTCCTTTCACCTCATCAAGGAAGCAAAAAACATGACTTTGGCTAATCTTGTCATGTCCCTACAACGCTTTTAAAAACGTCCGCATTTTGAGGGAAATAGGCCAAAGTTTTAGAAAATAACATTTTTATAATCTATAAATGAATGATGATTCTACCAAAAAAAATTAGAATTTTTTATGTATTTTTTGTTTTTGTTTTTCTTTGAATTAAAAGTGTCTCTACACACAAGTGTACTGCATTCTTCCATTGGCATGTAATAGGATTCTTTCTGCTTAACTCAAGTTATGCCATCCAATATGAATAGATTCAAGCCTTTTCTTGATAAAAAATCAAATATAAACACTCAAAATGCAATGCAAGATGGCGCCACTACGCGCAGGTGAACCCATCGATCTCTAGAATCACATTAGCGGAAATAACATAATATACACCAATACCGCCTACACCAAACTCGCTGGTTGACTGTATTAATATACCAGGACCACTACCAATTCAATATAGGACGCTAAAATACTGATTCGAAGCCATTTCAGTACATTTGGATTATACTAGTTCCCGCGAAATGTTTAGACCCTCAACATCGCCCATACCGGACTGTATTTATAACCTACGCGTCCTTGGCAACAGGATCAACCGGCATATTGCATGTCCAAAGTCTAAGGTAACTGTACCTACATCTCGACGAAATATTATTTCACCTTCTTCTCCATCATCGTTGCATGATTACCCACAAAACGATAGTAATTGTGCACATACTGTTTTGAACTCTGACGCTATTCCCTTTTCAAATTTGGAAGAAGAAATTGATCGTAGTGTTTCAGTTACTGATTTAGAAATGGCCACCGATGATATAAATTCTCAACCATTATCTGAAAACTCTAGTGAACTAACTAAGAAAGAGTCAGGTGAAATCGTACACAATGATATATCTAATTCTCCAGCTACATCGAATTCTTTTGTTGCCCCATCTGACACGCCTGACGGTTCGCATGAGCCCCAGGCGTCGCCGACAAAATTATCAGTTGATACACCTGCACCTCCTTCCATCCCAGATAGCCCACTCAATTCCAATGATCCTCCAATATCTCCAAAAAAGAAACTGTCGTCCTTCGATGACTTGGCTAATGAAATGAAGCTATTTCATACCTCCCTTCACAATAAACAAAAAGATGCTACCTCAGTGGTAGAAAAAAAGGTAGAAAGTTTGACGATAGCAGTAAATGATCTCAAACTTAATATTGGTGCGAGACTGTCCACTCTTGAAGGTAGATTAAAGGTTGTGGAAGAAAGTTACACTCCTGCTGCCGATATAGAAACTATGATCTCAGAAAAAGTCCAATCTCTGGTTAATGTTAAATCGGCTGAAATAGACACCCATATTTCAACTCAGTTCAATACCAATTTTGAAACATTCAAGAATTCTACTGAGTCACAGATTGGGGAATGGCTCACTACCTCATCAAATACTGTCAAATTAACCCTAGAAGACCAAGATTCCAAATTGGGGGGACTTATCACAGATCTGGCTAGCATGAAACAATCACTAGAATCGTCCCAGGCCTGGCATTCTCATACATATGCTATTGCATCCCAAAATACAATAGCCATCCAAAAATTTGAAAAATCGCTCCAAAACACAAATGACCAAGTTGGTATCCTCGACACTAAATCAAGGAACTGTAATATACTCATCAACAGCATCCCTGAGAATAAAAATGAAGTCCTTTCTGAAATTGTAGTTGATATTATTTCTCCTACTCTTCATAACTTTGCCTCCAATGATATCAATGTCGCATACCGCCTAGGCCGATTCAAAGTTGGTAAAGTCCGACCAATATTAGTCGTCCTTGTTTCTACAAAACTAAGGGACCAAATCCTCCAGTTGTCTAAACAAATAAGGCAGAACAGTCCCAAACCGAACACTAGACGTAAATCTGCCCTTCTCCGAAAATGCTTTAAAAAGTTGGAAAAACTTGAGCCTGATGCCAAACCGACGATGAGCTCGAACTATATTAACTACAACAAAGCTAGATACTACTGGAGCGATCTCCCCAACCTTCCCACAGGAGCAAGACCTGAAGATGTCAAATCTCAGGAATATTGTCAAGGCCTAGCCCTAGGTTATCAGGGAGAGTACCATTATGCATCCAATTTTTTCCCTATAAAATTTTGGCATAACAACTGTCTATTCTCCTCAGTTGAACAGTGATTTCAGTACCACAAGCTCCTCGCCGCGAAGGAAGCTGATCAAGCCGCGGCAATTCTCCTTGTTGACAATCCATATAGGCTAAAAGAAATTGGTGATAGAGTGGACGACTCTGACGAATGGAAAAACAATTGTGTTACCACTCTCAGAGACCTAATGTGGGCCAAGTTCTCTCAAAACGTCGAGCTCAAACGTAAATTGCTATCATCGCCCTACACAGCCTATTATGAGATGACCGCCTCCAAATACTGGGGCACTGGTCACCGGGTAGGCGACTCGAAGTTCAATCCACGTCAGTTTGACGGCGAAAACCAACAAGGAAAGTTGCTATTGAGTGTGAAGGACGATCTTTCTATACATAAGGACTATTGTATTGTGGGGGACTCCCGTATTCACTCATTTGGTCAGTATCTAGATTCTTATGTGAATCCTGATCTATTTACCATTCATTCTTACTCAGGTGCCTCTCTGAAATTAGCTGCCTATTTTGCACAAGACGTTGTAACTAGATTCAGGCCAAAGTATATTTTCATGACAGCAGGATTGTGCTCAGTTACTAAGAAAGATAGATCCACCAAACTTGTGTCACTTATTCATAACTCAGCCATAGAAGCCCAGCTAGCCTACATCTCTGATATGGATTATATCCAAATCAAGATGGAGAGAGCTGTGTATCCTTATGCCACAGAATTCATTTTTTGCCCTATTGTAGGGATGGATTTAATGATCTACAACCATTTGTCTACCCCTCACCCCGACCAACACCGTCTTAATAGCTCGATCACCATGATAAATAAAGCGATTTTTAATCGCAATGAATCCCAAATGCTACCTACGCCGTTTACAAATAGCTGTGTGCACCCAAATGACAAGGGCCATCATAGAAATGTATATGCTCGCCTAGCTGAAGATGGATGTCATCTTGTTCCCGACTTACTTGACGATTGGGCCTGGAAAATCGCCAATGTTACTCGTAAATTAAATATGTGGTAATACAGCATGAGTGGGAAGCCTTAAAACCCTATTCCATAAGTCTCTGTCGTCGATGGTGACTGTATTCTAGGTATAGGCCTACTACTCCCCTTGCATAACGACTATCAAGCCTCAGGTTGTGTGTTGTGTCACATATAATGACCTCTCTACATATGACCCCTCCACTATAGTCGACTGCACTTCTCTCAACCCCTGGTTGAGTATTATGACACATATAATGACCCCTCTACATATGACCACCTCATCTTCTGTCCCACTTCCAAGCTGTGCGTGATTCACCTACATGATTCTTCCTCAGTGCTAAAATCCTCTACAAAAGTTCCTTGGAATCATGGAACTAATAAGGTTGTTGCCTGAACCTCCATCACTGACCCTGTGATTGTGGAAATTCCCCCAAATACAAATTTATTGTAATTTAATCAATGCTATCCTAACAGTGATCGTATAGATAGTTCACATATCAAATTGTATATATGTTTTACATTTAGTTATTCTCTTGACATAAATGTCATAACTACAATGAACAAATGTTATAAAATCTTTTCATTTTGTAATACAAGACTAGCTTTGCTAGTATATGTGGTGGTTATATATACATTGAATTTATAAAGATTAATTCTTTATCATGTTGTTTCCGCTATTCTCTTATTTTTTCTTAGTGTTGAATTGGTCATGTCAGTTGACAATGACCAAACTCAACTACTAAACACTCTAGCATGTGCAAAAGGATTTAAAATTGCAAGCTTGAATATACGCAGTCTTTTAAAAAATTATGAAGAGGTGGAGATTTTTCTGCTCAGGTCTGGGGTGGATGTACTATTATTGGGAGAAACCTGGCTCTCTGACAGGACACACACTAGCCAATTGAACATTGCCCTGTACAAACTTTACCGTTTGGACAGGGCTAGTGGGAAGTCGAGAGGGAGTGGGCTGGCTGTTTACATAAAAGACAATATAAGTGTCGATTGTGAGAAATATAAGGATCTCAACACAAGTAATATTAATTTGGAAATTCAAGTCCTATTACTTGAAGATGACAATCATAAAACCAAGATCGTACTCAATGCATATAGGCCACCCAGTGGCCGCTATGCTGATGCTATTGAACTCATTCGCGAGATTCTCTCTAAATTACCAACCAACCATGAAATCTATCTGCTTGGTGACCTGAACATAAATTACAATGATGGTACGCTCCCCTCTAATCAGCTATCTAAAATGACACAGTCATTTCAACTCTCACAATACATAAATTTACCTACCAGATCCACCTCTTCCTCCGCTTCCATTATTGATCATGCCTATTCCAACTCGAAACATATTACAATATCTGGCGTCTTAAACATCAATATATCGGACCATAATCCGATCTATATTGTCAGAAAAAAATTGAAAATGTATTCTCTAATACATCCTTTGAAGCTAGAAGCTTCATCCACTTTGACAAACATATATTCCTTCAAATACTAAAAGACCACGACTGGACTAACTATTACACTTCTCGTAATCCCACCACTTGCTGGGACTATATGGAATCCCTCATTTATCAAATCCTTGATAGAATGTGTCCTGTCAGAGAGTTCAAAAACGTTTGTGCTCGTTGTGAGTGGATAGATGGCGAATTATTCTCACTGATGAAGCAAAGGGACAAGTTTTTTAAAATGGCTAAGAAATATAAATCTGCTGACCTCCTAGATCAGGCCAAAGCACTCCGTAGACAAGTAAATAAAATGGCTAAAACCCTCAAAAATGAATATATAAAGAATACTTTGCTAGAATGTTCTGATAATCCTCATAAATTTTGGGAGAAAATAAAACCGATGATAAGCCCCGAAAAAGCTTGTAATATGGAACACATCCAATTAGAATCTGAAAATGGAGATGCAGTTAGTACCAATGAGGTCCCAAACGTTTTTAATGAGTATTTTGCCACAATTGGTTCAAAATTGGCTGATAACATCGATCCACTCTCACAGGATGAATTAACTATGTATGATGATAACAAAGGAC
The DNA here is from genome assembly GCA_942159475.1 of Sthenelais limicola. NCBI lineage: Eukaryota > Metazoa > Annelida > Polychaeta > Phyllodocida > Sigalionidae > Sthenelais > Sthenelais limicola. The sequence goes on from OW804095.1 coordinate 156,301,568, forward strand.
CTGCGACCAATATTCCTAACTTTCAGTTTGATGGAATCGCCTTGAATGACTTACAGAAAATAATATCTTCCCTTCCTCAACATAAATCTTCTGGCCTTATACACTTGAAAACTCCTCTTCTAAAAAAGATCTTGCTCACACTCATCGAGCAATTCAAGTATCTAATAGAATTATCCATGACCACTGCCCTTATCCCTGAAAAGTGGAAACTTGGTAAGGTGACCCCATTATTTAAGGCTGGAAGTTTGAAAAATCCTGGCAACTACAGACCCATCACGAGCATCTGTTTGCCTGCAAAGGTCCTGGAAAAAGTCATACAGAAAAAACTTATGGTCCATCTCGAAACCAATAATATATTATACAAGGATCAATATGGATTCAGGTCTGGCTTTTCTACAAGTGATGCCGTCGTCTCCTTTCTGAATAAAGTATATAGTGCTATAAATGAGAAACTAGTCTGTAGAGCTGTATTTTTGGACTTCAGGAAGGCCTTCGACACTGTTGATCACCAGATTTTGCTGGGAAAACTAGGTACAATTGGAATCATGGGTAACAAACTTGAATGGTTTAGAAACTATCTTCAAGGCAGGCACCAACATGTTGTAGCAAATAACATAACCTCCTCTAAACAACCGGTTACCTGTGGAGTCCCTCAGGGAACCACCCTTGGTCCTATCCTGTTTTCAATATATATTAACGACTTACATAATCATTCTAAAAATTCAGATATGCAGCTTTTTGCTGACAACACTATTATCAGCAGAGTAGATAACAACATTAATGCTACCACAAAACACCTACAACAGGACCTTGACAATATCATGCTCTGGTGCCGCAAAAATAAGATCTCCTTAAATGAGGACAAATCCAAATCTATGATATTCCATGGGGGGCCTTCCTGGAGGACAAAATGGAAAATGGAATCCTATCTCCACAACCTGCTATTGGGGCCTAAAGTTCTTGAAGATGTGTAAGACTATAAGTATTTGGGGACGGTCGTCGACGGCCCCCTTACTTTTAAGAAACATCTTATGAATATTAGACGAAAGGTCGGACACAAATTATGGCTCTTTAGGCATCTTAGGAGCAGGCTGAATGTGAACTTAAGTGCCCAGATCTACAAAACAGCTATTTTACCATTATTCGATAAATCAGATATTTTTTACGATTCGGCAAATAAAACTAAACTCTCATCCCTTCAAATCCTTCAAAATCGAGCATTGAGAATTATAACTAGAAGTAATAGATTCCAAAATATGGATGATTATCATCAACAATTCAGCCTGCTCCCATTGAAAGAAAGGAGGCGACTGCACATATTGCAACAGGGATATCGTTTAAGGTTTAATGAAAAAACCATCGCCCTGAAAAGTAGGGATACTAGGCAACACAGACAAGGTAGAATCGTCTTTAAATGCCCCATTCCGAGACTTGAGCAGATACGGAAATCGATTTATTATAAAATACCATATTATTGGAACTCTCTTGATACTAATCTGCATAAAGCCGATACTCCCAAAGCTTTCACAAATTTAGCAAAAGAAGAAGCCATCAAGATTGACCAACACTTCTTATACTAACAAATGAAATTACTGCATAAGGTATAGAAACTCCCCTCTTCACAATCTTATTACCTCTTGTTTAATTGTGTGTTCCACTTAACTTGATTATGATTGCGCCTGTAATTTATCCATAGTGCCAAATGCATTCTGTCAGACTTCACTATCTATTTATTTATTAATTACCTTATCAAATTCATGCTAGCATATTTTGCTCATACCCTCGATAATGCATAATTAATAGCCTTAAAATCGCATCTCAAGATTGACTTGTATGAGTAATTTAGTTAAATCTAATTAAGATTTAGCAATTGTATTGTATTAAATGATTAATCGTTGTTTTCTTGCGCGTAGTGCTGCCTGCACAAACCTAAAGTTATTAAACCCAATTTCGCAAAGGCCTCCCTACTGTCGTCGACCTTAGGGAGTACTGTTACCTTTGCTTATTAAAACAATATTTTACGGTAGGGCTTGAGATCCGCCCTAAGTAGGGAGATCAGTTCCCACCGATATTGTCGTCTCTGTATCTATTATGGCTATTAAAAGTTTCAACAACAACAAAAATAGGCAACATTGATATTCAATCTGTTCGGTATTTGTCTCTACGATGGGGGCGTCGTAGAGACACAAATGAGACAAATAAGACAATTATGGGATCGAATATTGTTGATTTTGATGTATTGAAGGTCTTAGATAGGTTTTATGGGTATTTGGGGTGAAGAACAGGAGGGGGGGGGTGGTTGGGTCTTTTTCAAAGGAACAACAAATATTTGTTTTTCATTCCTTTTAATGTTCGTTTCTCCCACTTCTGTCCCCTCTCGTCCTTCTAACTTATAATATAATTATATTATGTCTCTCATTCGTAGACTACCTCCCTCTTCCTCTCCCATCCCCCTCACCCCCCCCCCCCAACTTACCCCCAAACCCTCTACACAAAGCAAAACCTATATATCATAGATATTTTAGAGATGAGCTAGTTTTTGGATACAGAGGAATCCGAAATATCAGTAACATATATGTTAATGTAATCTAAACTCAGTTGAAGTTTAAAAGGTGTATAGCCTATTTTTGTCTCCTACTGCACAAAACAATGCAGAACTGCCAGCTGATTGTGTAGTTTTGCAATAAAACCAAAATTGAAATGAAATCAAAATTGGTTCTATTATCTTTTATCATTATTTACTCTTTCTAACTGAGAGTCTTCCCTCTCATCCTTCTTCCTCTGCTCGTCCTCCCTCGCCTTGTCCTCCCTCTCCGCCGCATCCCTCTCCTCCCCCTCTCTCTTCTACTCCTCCCTCTCATCCTTCACCCTCTCCTCCCTCTCATCCTCCTCCTTCTCCTCCCTCTCCTCCGCCTCCCTCTCTTCCTCCTCCCCTTCTCCTCATCCTTCCTCTCCTCCAACTCCTGTTACATATGCTGGTGTTCCACATGCTGGTGTTCCACATGCTGGTGTTCCACATGCTGGTGTTCCACATGCTGGTTTTTCACATGGCAGTTTTACAAATTGTTGTGTTACACATGGTGGTGTTACACATGGTAGTGTTGCACATGGTGGTGTTTCACATGGCAGTGTTACACATGGTGGTGTTACACATGGAAGTGTTACACTTGGCAGTGTTACACATGGTGGTGTTACACATGGTAGTGTTACACATAGTGGTGTTACACAAGGTAGTGTTACACATGGTGGTGTTACACATGGCGGTGTTACACATGGAGGTGTTATACATGGTGGTGTTACACATGGTGGTGTTACACATGGTGGTGTTACACATGGTGGTGTAACACATGGTGGTGTATCACATGGTGGTGTATCACATGGTGGTGTTACACACAGTGGTGTTACACAAGGTAGTGTTACACATGGTGGTGTTACACATGGCGGTGTTACGCATGGCGGTGTTACACATGGTGGTGTTACACATGGTGGTTTTACTCATAGTGGTTTTACACATGGTGGTGTTACACATGGTGGTGTTACACATGGTGGTGTTACACGTGGTGGTGTTACACATGGTGGTGTTACACATGGTGGTGTTACACATGGTAGTGTTACACATTGTAGTGTTACACATGGTGGTGTTACACATGGTGGTGTTACACATGGTGGTGTTACACTTGGGAGTGTTGCACATGGTGGTGTTGCACATGGTGGTGTGTCACATGGCAGTGTTACACACAGTGGTGTTACACATAGTGGTGTTACACATGTTGGTGTTACACATGGTAGTGTTACACACGGTGGTGTTACATATGGTGGTGTTACACATGATGATGTTACACATGGTAGTGTTACACATGGTAGTGTTATACATGGTGGTGTTACACATGGTTGTGTTACACATGGTGGTGTTTCACATGGCAGTGTTACACATGGTGGTGTTACACATGGCAGTGTTACACATGGTGGTGTTACACTTGGCAGTGTTACACATGGTGGTGTTACACATGGTGGTGTTACACATAGTGGTGTTATACATGGTGGTGTTACACATGGTAGTGATATACATGGTGGTGTTACACATGGTAGTGATACACATGGTGGTGTTACAAATGGTGGTGTTACATATGGTGGTGTTACACATGATGGTGTTACACATGGTAGTGTTACACATGGTAGTGATACACATGGTGGTGTTACACATGTTGGTGTTTCACATGTTGGTGTCACACATGGTATTGTTACACATGGTAGTATTGCACTTGGGAGTGTTACGCATGGTAGTGTTACACATGGTAGTGTTACACATGGTAGTGTGACACATGCTGGTGTTACCCATGGTAGTGTTACACATGGTAGTGTTGCACTTGGCAGTGTTACACATGCTGGTGTTACCCATGGTAGTGTTACACATGCTGGTGTTACACATGGTAGTGTTACACATGCTGGTGTTACACATGCTGGTGTTTTGGGGTTTTTTAAAGATTTTATTTGCACTGGGTACATCACCTCCGAAGGGAGTAGGATCTTCTGGTGTAACCCAGCTCAGACAACAATAATAATAGCAGGAATCATAAAATAGCAATGTATATATGTAAATTGGTTATGACAGAGATTAAACATTAAACATGTTTATTAGATCAACCTCCAATAAATACAGAACTCAAAACACTCAAAATCCAACTAGAGCAAATGAAGCCCCCCTTCTCTCCACCTTTTTCTATAAAACCAAATGTGGTGAAAATGCGATAATTAATAAAGTTGCCAAATCATGGAACCAACTTGCTCCTAAAACCAGAAATATTGGCAATATTGAAACATTTAAATCTCTCCAGAAAAAATGGCTTAATCAAACTCTTCTATAATTCCTTTCTGCATCCTCCTACCTACTTCTTATTGCAATTAATTATTCAGCACAGCTACAGGTCACTCTCATAAGTTAGAGGTTTACCTGGATAGTGTTGAAACTCTATAATATACCAACAATACACTGCTAACCTCTCTACCATATAAAAACTAGACCTTCTCACACATAATCCTACAACATTATGTGATTTGAAGCTATTTTTCCACATCTTTTCAGTCTAACATTGATTCTCCCAATGGTACGGTCCAAACAAGTGTTAACCCACCTTACAAATTATTATTTTGACACCATGAGACTATATTAAGCCTTTGCTATCATGTTAAATCTTTGTAACATAGAAATTGTCAATAGTACGGTACAAACAAATATGAAGTCTCTCTCACAGTAAGAGGTTATCTTCGACCTTGTCTTTTACCTTTTGCTTACTTGTTATCCTATGTATATAATCATTCTTTAACCCAAGCTGGGTTCCGCCGGAATATCCTACTCCTCTTGGAGGTGATGTACCCAGTGAAAATAAAATCTTTAAAAAACAAAAAAGTATTAGGAAGAACATTAGCTTAAAGCATCCTGTAAGATATGGAAATCACTTTACTTTAGAAGTGTGGCCATATCATCATAATTTCAGTAATTAGGAAGTATATCTAGTAGATACATAATAACACAGAATCTACAGAAGAATGGAGAAATCAGTGACCAGAATGGGAAAAAGGAAAGTAAGGAAGGGTTAACCTCTGACAATGAGAGTGACCACTTCCCATAGATATACATATAACAGTAGAAAAAAAAGCAATAACTGGAGTCATGTTTGAAGCACATAAACCTCTAACTTATGAGAGTGGCCTATTCATTAACATTCATATGTTTATTGCTCAGGAGCTATGGAACTACTGACAATACAACAGAAGTGAATTTACTTTTATAGTTGGTAGTGGGGTGATAAGGTGTTCGGTCCAAACATAACATTCACTAGCGCCATCTACAATTACTGTTTCGACTGGACACTAGGTATATTAAGGAGGGTATATAAAAGATGAGATAAGAATCTGTTCAAGCCATTCTCTCTGGAGAGAGTTAAAGGTTTCTATGTTGCCAATATTTCTGGTTCTAGGAGATAGTTGGTTCCATGATTAAGCAACTTTGTTCATGACAGCATTGTCACCACATTTAGTTTTGGAGAAGAAGGTTTTTAAGAGAGGGGATTCATATTTTGTTATATTTCGAATTGTAGAATCACTGCCTACATTTCTGAGGTTGACAAAACCCCTTTCCAATAATTGTTAATTGTTTAATAAGAATTAAAATTTATTGTCATTCCCAATTATTCCCTTTATGTGGTGCAATGTGCAGGTTGAGGATTAGCTTATGTCAATACTAATGTGTCTCTTAATAATTTAATTTGTAAAGTGACTTATTAATTGTACTATTCTGCTGACCCTGTCATAAAGAATACAGATGGTTTATGATTGTTTTTGTCAGGTTTTCACTTTTTACATGTCTGAGGGTAAGCACAACCATTCCTGACCATTTTCAATCAATTCCTACAATTTAAGAGACATTGTATAAACTGATTTCCAGCCAATGTCTCTACGATGGGAAGTGTCTCTACAACGCATTTTGAGTTATTGATTGGCTCCATGAGTAAATAATGTTTATGATTGTTTCTGTCATGTAATCACATCTGCCATGTCTGAGGTTGAGCAAAACCATTCCTGACCATTTCCAATAACTTCCAACCATTTCAGAGACATTGCAAAGACTGTTTCTTAGGCAGTTTCTCTACGATGGGATGTCTCTACAACGCATTTTGAGTTATTGATTGATTCCAAGAGTAAATATTGTTCATGATTGTTTTGGTCATAGAATCACTTCTGCCATGTTTGAGGATAAGCAAAACTATTCCTGACCATTTCCAATAACTTCCCACCATTTCAGAGACATTGTAAAAATGTTTCCATGCCAATGTCTCTACGATGGCAAGTGTCTCTACAACGCTTTTTAAGTTATTGATTGATTCCAAGAGTTTTAACTAATTTTCAATCCCAAAATTTTATGAAATGGTTTATTGCATGCGGGGTAGTGTGCAGGTCAGGAATTAGCTCATTTCAATGCTTATTTGTCTCCCAATAAACAAATTTGCATATCAAAATATCAATTGATCATTGCTGACCCTGTCACAATGAATAAACATGGTTCATGACATTTTTTGCCATAGTAACACTTTGTACATGTCTGAGAGTGAGCACAATCATTTCTGACCATTTCCAATCATTTTCAACCATTTCAGAGACATTTTCAAAACTGATTCCCAGGCAATGTCTCTACGATGGCAAGTGTCTCTACAACGCATTTTTGGTTATTGATTAATTCATAGAGTTAAAATTAATTTTCACTCCCAAAATTTTATGAAATGGTTTATTGCATGTGGGGTAGTGTGCAGGTCAGGAATTAACTCATTTCAATGCTTATTTGTCTCCCAATAAAGAAATGTGCATATCAAAATATCAATCGATCTATCATTGCTGACCCTGTCACAATGAATGAATATGGTTCATGACATTTTTTGTCATAGTAACACTTTGAACATGTCTGAGAGTGAGCACAATCATTTCTGACCATTTCCAATTACTTTCAACCATTTCAGAGACATTTTCAAAACTGATTCCCAGGCAATGTCTCTACGATGGCATGTGTCTCTACAACGCATTTTGAATTATTGATTAATTTATGGAGTTATGATTGATTTTCAATCTCAAAATTTCATGAAATGGTTAATTGCATGTTGGGTAGTGTGCAAATCAGGAATTAATTCATTTCAATGGTAATTTGTCTTCCAAAAATGAAATTTGAATATTGAAATTTTAATTGACCCATTATAGCAGACCCTGTCCTAACACATAAATATCCTTTATGATTCTTTTTGTAATTGAATCGCTTTACACATGTTTGAGAGTGACCACAATCATTTCTGACCATTTCCAATCATTTTCAACCATTTCAAAGACGTTTTCCTATGCTTTACATCTTTTCTTGAAAATGTCTCTACAACGCAGTGTCTCTACAACGCACAATGTCTCTACAACGCAGGCTGTGTCTCTACAACGCAACATTTTTATTTCGTTAATAATTACTGTGGCAATTATCCTATCACCTCAATTTCTGAGGGATTGATAGACCATGGCCATACCTACAGTTTAGATACAGAAACTTGATCATCAGCAATATTTTGATCTTGTTATTAAAAACAAAAGAAGGTCTAATTTGGATCAGAGAAAAATGAAAATGGTGTGCAAGTGGTGGAAAAGTTTAATTGCTTCTAGTATTTACCACAAACTGACTACATTCTTTATACTTGAGGATCATGCAGGTACAAGTGTCAAGCTTTCGAAAATATATAAGGATCTTTGGCATATTGAATTCATCTGGGGTAATTAGAGGTAATTAAACTTCAAGGTAGGCTGGGCGTCGTAGAGACATTGATTTTGATTAGTAAGTTTGGATAGCCATAACTCAGTCGTTTTTTACTCAAAGTCTTGCAAAATTGAGAATCAACAGGCCCAAACTATCTACTTTAGACCTGCAAAAGGCGGATCAATTCTGACAACTTTTGTCTCATGGTCCTGAGTGCATGAAATGTAGTTCGTTCGCTGGCCCTGGTCATATGTTAAAGAGTCCTCCCTTCTATAGTTTTAACGTCTAAAGCAATTATTTGTTAATAATCCAGTTTTCCAGCCAATCAATTGCCTATTAATTTTGTGTAAGAGCTCAACATATTAATGTTACCAAACTATCTTGCTAATGAACTTGTGCATCGAAATCCTAATTATTTACAGGGTTATTTTCCACATGTTTAAAGGTATTTCCCTATGTTTATTGAGTGTACACATTGGTATCATGTGTGCATGTTAGTATCATGCTGAAGGTGCTTCTATATTTCCATAAAACAGGACATATTTGTATATCCTGCTGTTGAATTATTAGATTCCTTACATAATGAGCTTGCAAGTTTGGGAGATATACATGTTTTATTATGTATCACATTGGTATTGCTGTAATTGCAATACACGTCTTATACACCACAATTACATTCCTCAGACTATGATACACTGGTTTTTACATACATTTATTACCACACGCATCTATTATCATTTTAAATGTTATTACATTGATGTATCATTAAATATCGCAACTGTCTGACCTTGAGCACACCAGCCCTGTGCTGGGCGGAGTCAGAGCTTGGCTTCTCTCAATTTTTATTGATATTGATATTGATATTGAAAACTTTTTATTGCTACTAAGTAGCCATATGAAGGGGGGTATTCTCCGGCATTTGGGAGGTGTTCCGGCCCCATATATGATGTTACATTTGTTTTAGCAGAGTAACAATACCGTCTCAGTCATAGACTGGCGATGGTTCTCCACAAAATTCAGTTTCAGTTTCCAATTACAGTTTTAAAGGTAATGATGTGCCGTAAGTTTAACATTAGAATTTGCTCGATGATAATATCAATGATGGTACAGGGTTTTAACATATGACTACTACATTCGTATAAGTGAGGTAATACAGTTGTTTACATTTCAGACCTTAATTTACATAACGCGTGTTCAGGAGGGCTTCACATACTACCCCAGTAGCACACAACATTTGGGGAACATTGGGATCGTGTTCCTCCTGTGTTTGTTTGTAGGAAACACATAGAAAACATAGAGCAAATGTTTTTTACCAAACGTCCCAGGAATGTTAGGAATTTATGTTCCTGGAATGTTATTAACTAACATTCAGCTAATGTTCTCAAAGAAATGTTTAAGGAACAATAATTTCCATACATTAAATGAACGTTTTAAAAAATAATGTTCCCCAAACATTTATCTGTGAACATTAACATAACATTGAGTATTTATGTTCCTGGAGCACATATTTGCTAACCTTCTGCTAACGTTGTCAGTCATATGTTCTGCAAACAATCATTCTCAAACATTCAAGAAACATTATTAAATTTACATTCTCAAATTGTTATCTCTCCAATGAAAACTGACAAAACTATAGTGATACATTCAAGGAACATTTTGAATTTGACATTCTCAAATCATTATCTCTCAAATTAAAAACAGTTGAGATTTAGATTAAGATTTAGATTATAATTCTTTTATTCGGGATGCATGTATATATACATTTTGTTCAAAAAGACAATGTTCTCAGTAATGCTCGATTTTTCATACAAAAATATTTGTTTTACTTTATTACAGAAGAGAGAGAAGAATATTATACATTATCATATAATAATTTATGCATAAAATATAAATGAAAAACGTATGATATAAGTAGAATTTCGATAACGATGCAATTATGGAAAAGATGTGGCAAAGAAAGAAACATGAATCTCGCAACTCTATACATACTATACTTGTATGAAAAACAAGAACAATAAATCAACTTAATTTATGTCTAAAAACAATAAGGTCATCAAATTAAATCCTATTGAAGACAATATAATAGAGACTCTTGGAAAGGGTTTCCAGGGTATTTTGTACATTAGCTATATATATATGAATAATCAACGTAGTTAATATAATGTGTTTCCAGCTTCAGCATGATGATTATGCATCATACAAATGTATGTGATGTGTTACATAAAAATGAATCACAAAATCACTGGAATCGGTTGATCTCCTCTTTTTAAATATGATGGTGATCCATTGATAGTATTGATACTTCTTCAAGAAGAGTATAGGGTATTACACCCTTTAGCATTTTTCCTTCCAAGAATAGGTAGAGGGCGCCACCAGTGGGAATTTTCCACCCCAGGAAGTGACCCTTGGCCATGCAACCCCCACATTCTTACAGCATCCAGCAAAGCGTGAACATCTCTCTGTCACTTACTCCAGCATCCTGTTGCTAATAACCATGCTAGAAAGATAAAGACCTATCACTCCTTTATTCAATCTAGTTCAAGATCAATGTGAGTATTGTACTGCTTTATATTTCACTAAATTAATGCTGTCATTTTGATTTCATTTGGGCATAATCATTAGTTGGGCCTGGTTACATTGTTAAAAGCTCAGAGTAAAAGAAAACTTCTATTATTAGCTGAGATTTATAACCATTTCTCTAACTATTCATCTACATGGTTGGTAAATAATGATTTCTGTTTCAGTGGCAAGAAGAGACTTCTAGACAGTTCATACTCCGGATGAACTAGAAACACTTTGTGAAAAGGTTGAGTACAGTTCAATAAGCAGTAAATAAGCTTTGTAACACTACACATGAATCGTTATCTAATATGTAATTCTGCTGTAGTAATCAGGAATTATATTCTCATTACATTCTCTACATGTTTCTGTGAGTATGCAACATTTCATAAAACCACCATTGGCCAAGCCAGTCTGTAATGATATTATGAATGTTTATTTAAGTACTTATATGGTTGCCTTAGAGGGTTAGTGGGCACTACCGTCACGTAGCTAGGTCATGTGCCTTACATGTGACCATGATAATTTCATGTCCTATCCTTATCCATAACCATTTCCTTTTCTTCACAGGATCTACATCAATGTAGCCATGGGGCAATTTTGTACCAAAGGGTTGGAGCCATAAATATCAATGATATTTCATTTCCTTGGTTCTAGGAGTGGGTATATTTTACAGACCTGTCAAGTAAGTTGAATGTTACATGTCTTTGTCCTGACTTATATTAAATCTCTATCTGTAGTATTGTAACTGCAACTGTATAATTGACTTAATATTCGATTTCCTGGGTTCTTATAGCCTCAGTCCACCATTAGGAACCCCATGATTTTGTCACGTCCAACCTGCACCCCTGATCCCTAAACCCTTTGTTTTATTTACTTTGTACAGAAAACGGTTATGGATTAGGATGCTACAGGCGGGAAAATACAGGAAGATATTGATTACATATATGACACAAGACCTAGCTATCTGATGGTAGAGCACACTAAGCCTAGCAGTGGCTGTTGGTGGTGCTCATTAATCCCTTAAATAAACATTCACATGACTACAGGCCAGCTAGACCAGCAAAGCTCCAACTGTCAATTTATAAGATATTGCATACCCACGGAAAAGGAGAGAAAAAAATAATGAACCAAAATGATGAAATGATGATTTTTTTGAGTTAATAAAAGAAAATGTTTGAGGGAAATTATTTGAGAGAAAGTTTTTCAAATGTTGAAAGTGAACATTGGGGGATCATAGTTAAAAACGTTTATTCTATGTTAGATGGGAATATTCTCCTAACATTTTTTTCCACTATTAGGATAATGTTACAAAAGTATGTTCTAATATTGTTATGAAAAAACAGTGGAAAAATGTTTGGTAATCAACATAAGCAAAACATAAATGATAAACGTTTTACTACTGTTAGGCAGGAACGTTCCTCTAACACATGTTCCGGGAACATCCAATAAATTTTCACTTCCAAACATTAAGCTAACAAACAACCAAACATTGAGGGAACATTCTAGGAATAAAAGTGTGCTACTGGGGTAGGCTCATTATATAAAATAATCGTCGTGCCAAATATAGGTCGACATGGCTTGAGACTTAAATAGTTTTGGTTCAAGAATTCGGTGGGCCACCGTAGGTAATCTGTTCCAAGATGTTGTGATTCTATTAAAAACTGATTTTCTGATTTGTTCTGATTTCGGAATGATTTGTTTTAATAATTTTCTTCCATTTTCAAAATTTCTTGTGTTTATTTGCCTTAGATCTATGTTTATTGGGTTTTGGGCGCTACGGTGGCCGGCCTGAAGTAGATGAAGCCTTCTACGGTACTTCAAGGGCAGGAGTCTTTTGTTTACATGTAATTCATCAACATTTGTGCGTGGTGGTAACCTATATACAGTTCTCAATATTCGATTCTGAAGGATTTGAAGTTTATGGACATTAGTGGTGCTATGGGAATCTAATAATATGTCCGCCTGATCAATAATGGGCAGAATCATTACTTTGTAGATTAGTAGTAAAACATATTGGGGTATTTTTTCTTTCAGTTTAGAGATCTGCCAACTTTTATAGTTTAAGAATTTGGTTGTTTTGGCTACTTGTTCTGTAAATTTCAAAGCACTATCTATTTCCGTTCCCAAATACTTATAACTAGCTACATCTTCAAGGGCTTTTCCATTCAAGGTTAACACATGTTCGGTAGTGTGTGCTTGGTTGTGGGCTACCCACCTTGACCTAAGCGAAGGACGGGGAAAGATGGTTTGAATTTTGGACTTGTCTAGATTTAAAGAAATTCTGTTCAATTCGCACCACATACTCAAGCTATTCAGATCTATTTGTAGTTGTGAAGTTATATTGGTAAGATTATGGCCGGAGGTATAAATAATGGTATCGTCAGCGAACATTTGAATAGTGGAATTATTGATTATTTGGGGGAGGTCATTAATATAGAGGTTAAATAATACGGGTCCCAAGGTTGTCCCTTGAGGTACCCCGCATTCTATTAGTTTTGGGGATGATAGCTTGCTATTAGCGAATACTTGTTGGTTGCGATCAGTTAAGTAATTTTTAAACCATTCGAGTTCTTTCCCTTCAATGCCGTATTTCCTTAGTTTTAGGATTAGTCGGGTGTGATTGACTGTGTCAAAAGCTTTTCTTAGGTCAAGATAGGCAGCCCTTACAATATCGCCTTCATTGAGGGTACGATAAACATTTGAGAGATAGGTGACTAGTGCGTCTTGGGTTGACCTGCCTGCCCTGAAGCCGTACTGGTGATTATAAAGTAGGTTGTAATCTTCAAGGTATAATGTCAATTGCTTATGCATAATCTTCTCCAGTATTTTGGCTGGTAATTGTATCATGGAGACTGGACGATAGTTACCAGGGTCGGTGGTGACTCCAGCCTTAAATAATGGGGTGACTCTAGACTGTTTCCAAACCTTAGGGATTTTTGACGTATCGAAGGTCTGGTCAATTATTGACTTAAATTGAGGGGCTAAAGCTTGCAATGCTATTTTCAGTAGCCAGGCAGGTAAGTCATCTATTCCCGAGGATTTGCTAGATGGAATACTCTTGATACTTTCTATAAGGTCAGATAACTCCACAGGCTGATATTTGAATTTTGGAAAATTGTGTTGGTTGGCAGTTTGTAGGCGTTCATCGTTTTCAATAGCTAAGTTTGATGGGTTTGGGATTTTCTTTGCTAGTCTGTTACCAATTGAGGTAAAATATTCATTGAATATGTCAGCTGTTTCAGGTGGGTTAATTGTGGGGGTCTCTGGTATAAGTATGATTTCTTTATTTGTTTTTGTTTGTTTACTGTCTATTAGTGGGGCTAGATTTTTCCAGAATTTTCTGGGGTTCTGTCTATTAAGTTCAATTTGTTCTTTGATGAAATTGTTTTTTAAATTTCTGGCTTGGTGGTTCACTATGTGACGTAGTGCTTTCGCCCTGTCAAGTAGAATAGGATTTTTTAAGCGTTTGGCTGCCTTGAATAGATTGTCTCTGGTTTTCATCTGGGCAAAGAGGTCTCCCGTTATCCATTCTTTGCGAGCTTTAACATTGGTAAAGGATCTTAGTGGGCAGGTTTTGTTTATTAACTTGGTTATTTGTTGTAACATTCTATTCCAATTTGTTTCGGGATCAGGGGATACTAGTATGTTGTTCCAGTCCTGTTGTTTTAACTTATTTTCAAATTCTTCTTGATTGTAGCGAGTATAGGATCTACATTTGAATGAAATTCTACGATATTGTTCTTTTGCTTTTTTTATAATTACATAGGTAGGCTTGTGATCGCTTATATTTACATCTACTACACCACAGTGACTGATAATTTTGGAGTTGGTATAAATTAGGTCAATGGTTGTTTCTGTTGAAGATGTGACCCTGGTTGGTAATGATATGAGTTGCTTCATAGAAGCATTGTGCTCTATTGAAAGGAGTAGGGTTTTGGAAGAAGAAGGTTTCATGTAGTTAACATTAAAGTCACCTACTATAAGTCTGTCGTGGGTGGTTGGGAAGTTTTCAATAACATTCTGGATTTTTTCTAGGGCCAAGGGGAGATTTCCTGCTGGAGGGCGGTATGCATTATGGATTGTGATATCCTTGAATTGGTTCAGTTTTATGTTAATGGTTTGTATTTCTATATCTTTCGTACTAACTTGGGAGTCACCACCGCCCTCAGTCACCTCATATTTATCTAGAACGTAGATTGCAAGACCACCACCAGTTTTTTTTTCAGTACATCTGTCAAGTCTAAATAATGTGAATCCTGGTATACATATAAGTTCGTCATAAATTTTCGAATTGAGCCATGTTTCATTAATACATAATACATCAGGTTTTAATTTAAAAAGAAGAGCTTCTAATTCACTTGTTTTATTTACTAAACTTCGAATATTAAGTGACAAAAGTTTGAACCCTCTTAAAGAACTAAAGTAGACAGGATCATCGAGCGTTACATATTCATTTTTAACATTTCCAGGGCTTGCGCTCACACTTATGGTGTATTTGAGGGCATCGCATAACTGCCTGGACTCAGTTAAATAAATGGTTATAAGTTAACTAAACGTCACAAAATGAGATCAGTTTTCAGTATACTTGTGCTTATTGGCACGTGACTAATCTTTGGGTAGGTCGTGTCACAAATAAGCAGAAAATGAACATGGTAATCGTTATAATATATATGAATTACACCTCATGGATAAGGATTCTAGCACCAACAAAACATGTAAACAATGGAGACCGAAAGGGTCAGTCGTAGGGGGTACTAGATATCAACAATATGAGGGAAGACATGTAGTTTCAGTGATTGTATGGGTGCAGATGCACCAATCCAACGTTGCCAACCTTATTTCGTTGTGACTACCTCGAGACTGGGTAGCACACTGAGATTTAACAGTTATATAATATCTATACTTTTTTCCTCAAGGATAAGGATTCCAGTACCAACAGAACATGTAATCAAATAGAGACCTTAAGGTCTGTTACGGGGGGTACTAGATATCAACAGTGCGAGGGAAGACATATAGATTTTAGTGGTTGAACTAATGCTGGTGCACCAATTTAACAGTGCCCACCTGGGCTGGTCGTGGCTACCCCGGTAACGTGGTAGCCTATAGAGACATAACATTGAGGGAATGTACCAGGAAGCCTATACTCAACTCCCTACCAACATATATGATTAATTTAAATAATACAAGGTTTATGTATTTCCCTGGGTAGGCTTGTAGAAAACTTTTATGTGGATAACATTATTGAATATTTATATTGACCTCTAACCGACATTGGTGATTTTGATTTAAATATGACTGTTTTGGGTGAGTAAGTGCTACATACTAGTCACAAGTGTGAAAATGGTTTAGTAAAGTCATTTGTAAGGTTGTTTCATAGAAACATTACCTATCCATGGTTAAGTCAGAAAGGGTGTAGGCACTTATCGGTTTACAGGAGGTGCAGCTGTTGGATTGATTTCGCCAGATGTTTGGCCCAAGATTTTATCGTTATTACATTGATGTATCATTAAAATATCACACTTATCCTGGTCGTTTACAAGGCTTCCACTCACCATGATATAATTTACATTAGCTTAACGATGCAATGCTTGGTGGCCGCTAGCTAATCCTCTGCTGGCGCCACCATGTAGCAGGTTATGAACTACAATTTAGGTGGGCAAGGCGCAACGCCGCCATTTTGATTGTTTACCGTACAGACCTTGCTGCTGGAATAGGCTACACCAAATTAATCATGAAACTCGCCAAATCCAGAATGTTTCCAACACCACAATTCTACATCCATCCATCAAAGGACACCTGGGAATATTGCGTAAGTACTTTTGTTTATTGGTAGAAAGCCATTAGAATGTTAACAATAGCCAAGGGAAGCTAAGGGACCGGTAACACAACTTGTCCGCCATTCGCACTGTCCACCAGTCGTGTTCACCGCCGGCCCTACCTCAGAGAGGGCCAAGCCCGAGGGGTGCCAAACCTCCCTCCCGTCGTGAGACAAATTGGCAATTCCTCCTGACGTCCCGACTTGACATCAAAACCATCTGCCAAATTATGAGATTACATAGGCCTATATTTATCAAAAACGGTAGGCCTATACAGTGGTCCCGGGACAGTGGTTTGGCTTTAGCCCCTACTAAAATGCGCTCCTCAAGCCGTCGTCACTGTCCAAAACTTTCACGGGGAGGACACGGTCTCAACTACTACAAAAAACTCCCAAAATATTGTCAATACCGCCCCCTGTATCCTCAAAAACATGCCATAACGATTCCAGGTCTGAATGGACAAAAACCTGTATGGCCAAAAGCTGCCTGGTCGCTATGGCCAAGACAAGTGCTAAATGCTGTTTTGACACCTTCGCTCGCCGCCTCCCGTCGAGGGGTGGCGGCCGACTGGGTGTAAAAGTTGTTTAACACGGGGAGTCGGGGGAAATTAACTTTTTTCTTTACCGATATAATTATCATAACATGGGGTGATGGTAAAGGCACTTCTTGCTGGACCATTGATCTACCTACATACCTAGTACCTTCTGCTAGTCAGTCAGTCTGGGGTAGTGCTTGCTTATATTGTACTATGGCAATACACACCTTGATCTTGAAATGACTTTGTGAGTTGTGTTATATTTCATTATTTAATAGAATCGATCGGCGACCAGCTTAAGTATATTCTGTAATTATTATTCATTCCTCAGTTGTTATATCTGATTAAGCAATAGACATAAATAACAACATACTACCAATATATATTATGCTGCTCCAAAGTACGTTTTAGATTATTTACAATTGTGGTGCCGGCGAGAGTCAGGCTGGTTCTGACTCTGTCCGGTACCATGTTCCGGGGTTTCCGGATGCTCTCCCGTTAGGCTCCGGATGAGAGGCCAGGGGCTGCAGTTCTTATATGTTCCGACAGAGGTCGTAATTACTTATTGATATGCATTTATAACTTATTTTTATGATTTGCTCTTGTACTGTTCTGCATGTCCTTATAAACACCTTTTACTATTGAGATGCTTGTCATTCATATATCTTACTGCCACAAGTTGTAAGGGTTGGCAGAGGCTCTCTGAGCTCCAACTGCGGCAGGTGTGTTTGGTATAATAAAGGACTTGGCTGGCGAGGACCGTTAGAACCCGGTTGTGTTGTTATTTGCACTAGTTCCATAGCCACTAGGGTACGGGGAAATAACGAGACACTACAATTTGGTGCCGTGACCAAGCGGTCCGCTAGTTGGCCAGGAGGAAAGAGACGCGCCTATCGGAGGGGGATCCTAGCGCTGGGACCCCCCAATGGCCGATAGGGTGGCCGCAGTTGCCGCAAGACCGGACTGGTTAGCTGAACATGTTCAGCTATTACAATTCGGGGATGATTTCAGGGTTGAACCGGAACGAGAATTGTTGCCTACTAGGGTGGATCCGGAGAATAATGCGCCTGGAAGCGAGGTTGGTGAGTTTAATGGAAAGGATCAACGGACAGCGCCACGGCGCCCGAAGGAGAGGATAGGCAGACGACTGCCGGAAATGGTAGATTTGGGGACGGGGAGTGACTGGAGCATGTCTGATGGTGGTCGGGCACTACGCCCCGAAGCGCCACCGGATTTATTCCAGCCACAACCGGAACCGAAACGGAAGGTGCAACAAGTCGGACAGTTTCCCATTCTGGAACCAGCCCCACCATTGCCGCCGCCCCCAAGGAGGGTGGAAAGACCTCAAGAAAGAAGGAAGGAGGGGAGGGAAGGAAATGCATGGGACTCTCCATTGATCCCGGCTCGCGCCAGGTTGGAGGGTCACTCCCCGCTGGTGCCAGCTCCGGCCGGAAGGGCGTTGAATGAATCCATGGCCTCTGAACCGTGGGAACCGATGACCCCGGGTAATAGCCCGATGCGGCGGGTGGGCGTACGGTTACCGTTACTTACCGGAACAGGGAGATGTGGCACAGGAGAATAGGATGCAGACGAAATTAAGTGAAGAATGGGAGATGGATCTGACGAGAGGGAATAATAGGGCGGATGACCGTCGAGAAAATGGATGCTCTGCTGGGGTTACAGCGGTGGCAAGCTGCGCGTATGGATGTAGATATCAGCGCCACTGCCACTGCGGCGGCGGCCACAGCTGAGGACCTAGCAAGGGCAAGAGACGAAGAGGAATTTTTGCGAAACCGATTGTTAGTACAGGAGGATGAGATGACTAGGCTGCATAAGGAGTTGGATGCAGAGCGGACAAAAAGGGAGAAAGAACGCAGTGACGCTCAGGCTAGGGAAGATGCGGTGAGGACCGATCTCCTGAGGCAATTCGGAAAGGCAAGAGCGGAGACTGCTCCTGAGTATGTGCAGAGCACACCTATGCGACCGAAGCCAGATGCCCTGTCGGACGCCTCCTACGTTAGGCTGATGCATGAGCTGCCGGAGTTTGGCCAAGCCAGGAGGGGGGGAACTCAGAATGTAGTAATTTGATCGCCACCTCAAGCCCGGGAAAGGTCACGGGACCCGGAACTCCAAGAAGCCATTGATACGGCTAGGCTTATGTGCGGTGGCGAGGAGGACCATCAACTGGCGAAACAAGAGAAACGGGTCATGATAGTCGCGGACACGCCCATTAGAATGAACCGGCGTTTGATGGATCCGGCCGCAGACTATGAACCGGATGATGAACCAGAGGGCTTTGTGGTGCCAGAACACAGTGAAGCCAAACCAATGCGGAACCCGAAGCCGCTAACCTTCCCTGAGTGGGATGGGAAGCAGGACTGGAGGGAATATCAAAAACGGACCGTGTCGGTATCAGCCGCAATGAATTGGGATCCGCAGACTTATAAGGTCCAGTTGCTGGCGGCAGTGGGTAGTCATATGCCGTTCGCATCTGGTCTAAAAGCAAGCAACTATACGGTGCAGGAGTTGTTGAAAATTATGGAAAATGATTACCGGTCAGAGAAATTGGTGAATACCCGCCGGGATTCATTGTTTGCACTAAAACAGACGCCGAGTCAGAGCCCCGCTAGCTTTGCAACATTGGTCTCTGAGAAAGCGCTCCATGCGTTTGGGAAATGAGATACAACGCTGCATGTGCTGGCGGTGCGGGTGTTTCTGACCGGGTTAATAGATCCGGAAATGACCCAATATGTGGCCTTGCGGGAGCCAAAGAATGTGGTAACTGCAGGGGCTTGTGCGACACGGTACCGGGATGTATGTGGGGGAGTTGGGATAGCCGCGAAGGTTATGTCCATCGTCACAGCGGACATCCCCCTCTCCCATGGAAACGAACGGAATGAAGAGCACGGTGCTGGCAACCCGTGCGGACCGCTAGGAGGTGACTCGGCTGAGCTGCAGGCGTTCCGGGCATGGCAGGGAAAGCCACGAACAGGTGAAAATAGGAAAATGGATAAGAAAACCACTGGGGGAACGGGAGAAGAAAAACCCAACTTCCGGAGAGGCCCTTCACGAGCAATACGTTGTTATTATTGTTTAGAGGAAAGCCATATGATATGGTGGCCGATTGCCAACGGAAGGTTAAACACCTGAAGGTGTTAGATGAATATGTCCGGGAAAGTGAACGTCGGCAGCAGGAAAGGGGAAACAGCCCAGGGCCCTCTTAGACGGTGATAGGAGGAGCCCGGAGGCAAAGATACACACCGCGGAATGTCGAAGGACTGGGGTCCAGCCGGATCAGGAAGGGCAGGAGGTGTCCTCTGCTTGGCTAGGGGACGGTGATGACAGTGCGCATGGGAGCACCGGAACACGCTTGCTCCAGCGGACAGATACTGAAGGTAGAGTATCGGGGTTATACCTCCGAAGTGAGCAAGATAATGGTCTGTGATCTCCGGAATTTTGACATAAGGGCATCCGACCGGAACGGTCCGCTTCTGGCAGATCGGATGTATGCGGATGTGAAACTGGTAAACGTGACCGGACAGTTCTTGGTAGACTGGGGGGGCGCAGTGTACGCTGCTCAAGAAGTGGGTCTATGAGAGCTTGACTGTAAAACCGTTTTTAACACCGTGCCGTGTGCCGTGTTTCGCAGGCACCGGTCATCATTTGCAGACACATGGGTGTGTACGAATCGCTCTGGGAATGGGAGGCGTTTGGTAAGCCATAAATTGTCTGGTAGTAAGCGGGTTAAAGGGAGAGGAAGCAGGTATACTGGGGATGGATTTTATTCATATACACCGGTGTAATTCCGATTGGTCCGGGAAGTTCACCCTAGAGGTTGGTGAGCAGACGGTGTGGTGCCGGACACTGCAAAGCGGGTCTCTTACAAGCAATAGGAGTGAGGGCATCTTTGTGGATGCATTTGCTCATGTCTGTAGCGGCATAGACCTGGTGACGGCAGCAGAAGATCTATTCTTCAAATCGGGCGAGTTGGAATTAGGGAAGTACGTGGTTGGGGACCACCTGTTGATTGCCGACCGACCGGGTGGGGCTGTGTCCCTGTACAACCCTACTGGATCTCCTCTCATTTTATGTCTGACTGCAGGGCAAACCTGGGAGGAGAATAGTTCTCCAATCATGGACATGGACTTACTGGAGCCGGAGGTGCCGATGCCCCCGAGCGAAGTTTGCCCATTGGAAAGATTGGTAAGGGAATCAGACCTGGAAGTAGCGGTCCAGCGTTCTGAGCTCCTGCAGCTATTACGGAATTATAAGGAGTGCTTCCGGTTGCCAGGCGAGATGTTGGGACAGACAACCAAGGTCCTACATAGCATCGATACTGGTGATGCGGTTCCGATTAAAACGGGGTATAGGCGTCTGCCTCATGCGAAGCGGGAATCGGCTGAAAGACAGATTAAGGAGATGCTTGAAAAGGGAGTGATAGAGCCCAGCATTAGCCCCTGGGGAGCGGGAATAGTGATTGTAGGTAAGAAAGATTGAACGGATCGGTTTTGTTCCGATTACCGTCCGCTGAATTCAGTCACGAAAAAGGATTCCTTTCCGCTTCCCCGGATCGATGAATGTTTGGAAGCGTTGGGAGGAAATAAATGGTTTATTGCGTTGGACTAGAGAGTGGGTACTGGCAAATAGCCCTGGACGAGCAAAGCAAGGAAAAGACAGCTTTTGTCTCTACCCTGGGGTTGTTCCAGTACCGCGTTATGCCTTTTGGGTTGTGCAACGCTCCGGCCATGTTCGAAAGGGTGATGGAGCAGATGCTCCAGGGGCTGCGTTGGAAGTGTTGCTTGGTTTACCTGGACAACGTAATTATCTTCGGACCAAAGTTTGAGAAGACCATGGGAAATTTGGAATTGGTTCTTAACCGCCTCCGGGATTACGGTTTGAAGTTGAAGCCTAAAAAATGCGAGTTGTTTAAGTCACAGGTTCAATACCTGGGCCGGATTGTGTCGGAGGCCGGGGTGCGTCCGGACCCGGAAAAGATAAGAAAAGTACAGTCTTGGCCGACACCGCGGACGGTCAAGGAGGTGCGGCAATTTTTAGGGTTTGCATCATATTACAGCGAATTCATGCCAGGACTTTGCGGAGGTAGAGGAACCGATCCAGAATTTAGTGGTCGGAGGGGATCAGAGGAGTAGGCGGACAGTTGTCTTTGATGAGGCGTGCAGGGCCGCGTTTGATCGGTTGAAAGACTTGTTGACTAGGGCACCAGTTCTGGGATACCCTCAACCGGTCGCCACCATTATTTTAGACACGGATGCCAGTGGATTCGGTATGGCTGGGGTATTATCTCAGCTACAAAGCAGTAAGGAGGTGGTGCTAAGTTACGCTAGCAACACCCTAACCCAGCCGCAGCGGAACTACTGCGCAACCAAAAGGGATTTGTTGGCGGTGCTGACCTATTTATGCAAGTTTCAGCATTATATAATCGGACAAGCGGACTTCACGTTGCGGACGGACCATGCGTCCCTCAGGTGGCTAATGCATTTTAAGGATCCCACTAACATGCTGGCTCGGTGGTTGACTACCTTGCAGCATTATGGGATACAGGAATCACAGGTAGTGCACCGGCCAGGGAAACAGCATATCAACGCGGACGCGTTGTCGCGTTTACCTGTATGGAAATGCCCTAGGGAGGACTGCCCGGACTGCGGAGTCCACGATGCTGTCATGGCTGAGTTGACAATGGAGTATCAGTTGTTCTCCAGTTTATCAGGGGATCGGCTACGGGTAGCCCAGGAGGCGGACGATGTGCTTGCGAGAGTCGTAGGGATAGTCCAGAGGGGAGACCCTTGCCCGGACACCGTGGCTCTGCGAGCGGAGGGAGATGAATTCTGTTTTTACATGAAGTTACTCTCTTCTCTGAAGGTGACGGATGGGTTACTAAGTATGGACTGGGAAAGCGAGAATGGAGTGATATACAAACGAGTGGCAGTCCCTGTTGGCTTACGTGATGAGCTGTTCCTGACTTTGCATGGAACGAAACTCGCGGCCCACTTCGGGGAATTCAAAACGTATCAGGCTGCGTTACAGAAGTTTATATGGCCCCGGATGCGCGGCGATATCTCCGACTGGGTACGGGGCTGTGATGTGTGTGCCTCATGCAAAAGCCGAGAGGGGAGGGGCATTGCTCCATTAAAGAAAGAAATACATGGCGTGCATTGGAGCCGTGTAGCGCTGGATATAATCGGACCATTCAGAAAGACTCCGAGGGGGAATGTTTGCGTAATGGTAGTGACGGACTATTTTTCAAAATGGGCCGAGGCCTATCCACTCCCGGACCATATGGCGGTTAATTGTGCAATGGCGCTCTTCACAGAGTGGATCCTACGTTATGGGCCACCGATCTCTTTGCAAACGGAGGGTGCTTCGGAGTTCCGGTCGGCCCTGTTAAAGAATCTTTTAGAAATGTTAGAGATCGAGAAACTAATGACCTTGCCGTACAGACCGCAGTCAAATGGACAGGTAGAACGGTTTAACAGGGTCTTGGTGGAGCAACTCTCATGTCTGACGGAGTACGAAGATATTAACTGGGATCTGCTGGTGCCATGTATTGCGCATGCATACCGGGGGGCCGTGCACAAGAGTACTCATTGTACGCCAGATATGGTAGTGTTTGGAACGGAAGTGACTGTTCCGGCGGACATCATCTACGGAACGATGGATGGGGAAGTGGATTTTCCCTGCCCTACGGTATTTGTGGAAGAGATCCGTAGTCTCTTGTCTAAAGGACATCGCTTTGTGAGGGAAAGGCTGGGGTGTGCAGCCGTGTATCAAAAACGGTACTTTGACCGGAGGGCTCGCCCGAAGGTTTTTAAGGAAGGAGATGTGTTATGGAGATATTCCACTCCTCTGGCACAGAAGAAGTACGGTCCCAAATGGGACGGGCCTTTCGAAGTGCTAAGAAGGGTGCAGGGATCCACTTATGAGCTAAGGACAATGGCTGGTATACTCAGATGGAATGGGAACCTAGCATTTGATGCAAAAGGGCAGCCGTTGCAGGTTGTAAATGCACCATGCGGCTGATTTTTCACAACCAAATCCGCCTTAGCTTTCTTGGGTCTACCAACTTTCCTTTTAGAAGGAATGACAGCTGGAGGAACTTTTACTTTCTTTTTCTTTTTCCTAGTCTTCCTCCTGTTCACACGGATAACAGCCGGATTTTCATCCACAGACTGTTGAGTGCGAGCAGGGGGAAGATCATCTCCAGACGTCTGCAGTTTCTTAGGTCTACCCCTGGGTTTAACCCCAATAGTAACCTTTTCTTTTTCCTTCAGCTTAGGACATTCAGCACCAGCTAAAACTTTCCCACCTTCAAACTTCAGGATTTCTCGCCCAGCCTTCTCTAGTTAACGGAATTCCGGAGCTCTATGCAAGTTTATCGCCTGTATAGGTCCGTCCTCGTCAAAGGCGGGTTTCAGATAATCTACATGATATCTGACTATTCCCTCAGTCATTTCCAATTCATAGGTAGTACCCCCTATGAATCTTCGCACCTTGAAAGGCCCGTCCCATTTGGGACCATATTTCTTGTTAGCCTTAGGGGGACAGTACCTATACACAATAGCCCCTTCTTCAAAGTGCCTAGGACAAGCCCGTCTGTCAAAGTCTTTCTTTTGGTGCACAGCAGCAACTCCCAGATTTTCTCTGACAAACTGATGTCCAGTTCTGATGTCCAGTTCTCATTGACTGTCTTAGATTTTCCACGTATGACAATCGACAAGGGAAATTCAATCCTCCTGGTACAACTCCGTGAATTAAATCGACTGGAGTTACAAGTTCAGTCCCAAAAACTACTGAATTGGGCGTACACAACGTACTGGCTTGCACCGTACCCCGGTAAGCGTGTGCTATACACGGAGCGAGCAAGTCCCAATTTGAATCCGAGTAGTCCGTCAGGCAAGAGAGCTGCTCGACAAGAACACGATTAAATCTCTCCACCTGTCCGTTTGACTGAGGCCTGTACGGAAGAGTGATTAGCTTTTCCACCCCCAACATGTCCAACAAACTCCGCAACAGCCGAGACCTGAATTCCGGCGCTCCGTTCGTCTGCAACGAAACAGGACAGCCGAATCTCAGTACCCACCCCAGTAGCACACTTATATTCCTGGAATGTTCCCTCAATGTTTGGTTTGTTTGTTAGGTTAATGTTTGAAAGTGAACATTTATTGGATGTTCCCGAAACATGTGTTAGGGGAACGTTCCTACCTAACATTGATACAACGTTTATCATTTATGTTTTGCTAATGTTTATAACCAAACGTTCTTCCCCTGTTTTTTCATAACACTATTGGAACATACCTCTGTAATGTTATCCTAACAGTTGTAAAAGATGTTAGGAAAACATTCCCACCTAACATACAATAAACGTTTTTAGCTACAATTCCCTCAATGTTTTTTCTTCCCACAAGCCTTCTGTTTAATTTTAACATTTGGAAAACATGTTCCTCAAACACCTAATCTCCTTTATTTGCTCTCAAAAATCATCATTTCATCGTTTTGGTTCATCATTTCATTATTTGATTCATCCTTTTCTTCCTATCCTTCTTCATACCAGCTTCTGTAATGAATAAAATACAGTTGTATATATTTGGTGGAATGTATCCACAGTTGTAACATTCCAATGGGAGTATATTCATAATTGAGATATACATATATATGCTATACTAGAAGGGTGGGCGGAGGGTAATAAACTAATTATTAGTGAATTGAACTGAGCACTATTCAAATCACATATATCATGTATGCACTACAAGACAGCTGAGAGAAAGAGCTTCATAATGAAGTATACCATCTTTCTGTACGATCAATAATAACAAGGGAGGGAGTTGTTACAAACAGTGACAAAGGGGAGTAGGTACAGTCCTTGCACAGACTACACCCCCGCCATGCTCGACCACAAACAGTATGCATCATTAAATAAGTGATTTCTCTCAATGTATCAAAACTTATATTACTTAATATATAGGCATCGTAGGTTACTAAACATGTATGATTCTAGAAATACAGAAATGGTGGAACAGAAACATATACTTACTGTGAGGCACAAGAAATATCCTAAAGCGTTTCCCATGTACTCCAACTGCTTCCCCTTAGATTTGAAAAGTGGCGGTTTTGACGCATGCGCAGGGCTGGTTTAGCTGATGCATAGTGCACAATAACCTAGGCGGCGCCACTGGGTAGGACGGATATGAGGCTGAAAGTAAAACTTGCTTTTCATTTTTGGGATGTATCTGGCACGGATGTCCAAAATGTTTTAATGATAAAAACACAGAGGTCAAACACCCATATACAAATCAAACTATGAGAGAGCTTTTGGCAATAACCATTGAAAGAATGAATCATTTAAAACAGCAGGGTTACAAATATGTTTCTACCATCTATTGTTGAGAGGAAAAACGCTAACTCTTGTTGAATATTATGCACACAACTCTTAAATGTGATGGGTTTTAAGAAAATGTGTCACAAGTCACAAAATTGATATTTTGGCTTTTTCGAAAGATTCCTTTAATGGAATGTTCTGATTTCTCGAGGGTCTAGTACACATAGTCATATGAACCTATGTACACAATTTCAGGACATAGTATTAAATATATCTTGCGTTTCGAAGGCCTTCATATTGATGATATTTAGTTACTTTACTGGTAATTGCCCACCCAGAAACATTACAAACTTGATTTTTCAAAAATAAAAATATCAAACTTAATATATAGAAATACACATTAAGTGTCCCAGTGTTAACTTTCAGTGGAATCCCCTTGATCTCATCTTTTCAAATAATGATGATATCTCAAAATTCATTTTTTGCGACTTATGACTCATTTTCCTGAAACACATCACACATTGTTGAGAGGAAAAATGCTAAAAATGCTAACTATACTCTTCTTGAATATTGTCAATGGATCACCATGCATCACATTTAAAATGATGAGCTCAAGCCGATTCCAGTGATTGTGTGACTCATTTTTCTGTGACACATCACATACATTATGTCTAGGAGATTGAAAGAACTTAATTTTAACTGATGTAACTATAGTTATGTCAGTTTTCATTGAAGCAATAACAATTTGAGAACATAAATTTAATAATGTTTCTTCAATGTTAAGGTATGATTGTTTGCAGAACATACAACTGACAACGTTAGCAGAAAGTTAGCAAATATGTGCTCCAGGAACATAAATACCCGATGTTATGTTAATGTTCACAGATAAATGTTTGGGGACCATTATTTTTTGAAACGTTCATTTAATGTGTGGAAATTATTTTTCCTTAAACATTTCTTTCAAAACATTAGCTGAATGTTAGCTAATAACATTCCAGGAACATTAAATCCTATTATTCCTAGGACGTTTGGTAAAAAACATTTGCTCTATGTTTTCTATGTGTTTCCTACCAACAAACACAGGAGGAACACGATCCCAATGTTCACCAAATGTTGTGTGCTACTGGGGCACTCTCTAAACAAAACTTCAGCACATCTTTCTGCCGTGTGGTCTGGCATAGGAAACGCTTCCGCCCATTTTGAGAAATGGTCCGTAATTACCATCACGTAGTTGTTAACTCTAGGGGTAGTCTTAAATGGACCTATAATATCCAACGCTATCCTACTCCATCGTTCACCATGGATCTCCTTCTTTAAAGGTGTAATACCTCGTCTGCCTCTAGACTTCCTCATGCTGCACTCAGGGCAAGCCTTTAGCCATCTCTTCAAGTCATAGCGCATCCCAGGCCAAAAATATTTCATTTTTGCCTTCCAGCTAGTCTTGAAATCGCCATAATGACCTTCCAACTGAGAACCATGCAAGCAACGGAAAATATTTCTCCTCATGGAGGCAGGGATTATCTTCCTGACATACGTGTGTCCAGTGTTCTTCAGTGGCTCACCAGACAATTGTTCCTTGCTGGGAACCGGACTGGATCCGTCCAACACAGCCATAACTTTCTTCAACAAGGGATCTGCCTGTTGAGCATCCCGGATTTCATCCTCCAAGGAGCCTAGAACCACCACACACTGGAAAAAAAATTGCGTTTACACTGTGAGTATCTGCGTCGGAAATCTGGTGTATCTGCACTCCACACTGTGTGAGTATCTGCGTGTATCTCCAATTGGGTTTGTGTATCTGCGTGTATACAAAGTGCCGTGTGTATCTGCGTGTATCTGCACTTGTCAGTATCCTCATGTATCCCCAAACGAGTATCTGCCAATTAATTACTACATAAACATCCAGTGACTGGGGTGAGCTTATATTACATTATGGATGTATGTATAGCTTGCTCTCCTCTTCCCTCTCCCTCTCCATTCTCTCCACGTTTTCTTCTCTTTCTCTTACCCGCTCCCCTGTCTCTTCACTCACATGTTGTCCCCCCCCCCCGCCTTAATTATAGAATATATCCTATTTTAACCATAATTATGCTATTAAATTAACGAATCGAAATTCTGTATAAACATATTTCTTCCCTATTAGAAGTCTAAAACTATACATTTAA
Source organism: Sthenelais limicola (assembly GCA_942159475.1). Classification (NCBI taxonomy): domain Eukaryota; kingdom Metazoa; phylum Annelida; class Polychaeta; order Phyllodocida; family Sigalionidae; genus Sthenelais; species Sthenelais limicola. The sequence goes on from OW804095.1 coordinate 156,330,258, forward strand.
CAAATATCCCTACTTTTAAATACATCAATATATTATATCTATGTCGCATCCTCTTCCAAGTTCTATTAAAATGGGTTGAATCAACAACTGGGCAGATGAAAGGGAAAACATTTCTCTTGAAATACGAACTATGGGCAGGCCCACTTGATCTAATGGAAATGTAAACATGAACGGGATCTTTAATTTCTGAGAAGGAAAATAAGTTAATTTGTCCATAACTGGGAAGTTTTTTTTGTTAGGGAACTATTTTATTGTTATTGATCGTGATGTTCAGTGAACCATGAAGCCCTATGGTTAAGATGCAAAGGTACCATAATTGTAATTGGGAAACAAGCTAAGCCAATTACTGCAAAAACACGAGCTGGCTATGATGGGCTTGGGTATACGAAGCTGGTTTGCCTTTCAAGAGAAAGTGTATCTCCTCTGACCCATGTGTGTCCAGTAGTAGATCATCCTACCCATATGATATATAGTAAGGGATTCACGGAAATCAACATTACATCAATTATCGATGTTATTCTCAGTGAGTCCTGATGCACAAGAAGATTATGTTATTTCGGTTACAATTTTCACTCAAACATTAACATTATAGGAACTGAATAAGGACAAATTTTAAAAGTTAGAATTGATTATAAAATATTTAATTAGATCAGGTACAGAGCTAAAATTACTTTTGGGTGATTTTTAGATTATTCTCATTCTCCTCTCTTTAACATTTCTCCACTCCAACCATATTAACATCGCCACAAACAATGCCAAAGTCTCAAATTCATGGAGTTTCCAATTTTTAAATATGTTAACCCCCACACTTATAACAGGTCGTTTAATCCTTTTTAAGCGTAGCAGCCCGCTATACACTGTCTCCGCTGGCCGCTATATTGTCGATCCACCACAGCGGCCGTAATTTTATCCCAAAATACTAATCTCAACCAGGGATGTATGCCTGTCTCACCTAGACAATATTTAAATGGCTAATGAAATACAGAAATCGCCGATATTTAGCGTATTTTCTGTAGTTAATTAATCGTCAGAGAACCCTCAAAATACTTAGTTACATGAAGGACAGGACATTGTCGTCTGATTTGTAAACATTTGTGATGTGTTTCAGGGAAATGAGTCACAAGTCGCAAAAAATAGATTTTGAGATATATTTGAAAAGATGAGATCAAGCCGATTCTAATGGTAGTAAACAATGGGACATCAAAGTAGTGTTTCTATATTTTATGTTTGATATCTTTATTTTTGAAAAAAAAGTTATTAATATTTTTAGGTTGGATAATTACTAATAAAGTACCTAAATATACTCCATAAGATGAACTTAGAAATGCATAGATATATTTTTTACATTGTCATGAAATTTTGTACACATATTAATGTTACCAGCGGCATCAAGCATCCCATGAATTAGAATATTCCAACAAAGATAGCTTATAAATAAATAACTTTGAAAAATATCCATTTTGCGACTTATGACTCATTTTCCTGAAATGCATCACATTTTTCAAATATCAATTTACAGATAGAGGAATTTCCTTTGTTTCATGTATTAAATATAATTGTCTTGTATAAGGGTAACAATACACCATTTCGACACAATGGTGGCCCTTACAAGTTGTTTAATAACTAAATTCAAGTAGTTTATGCAAGTGATGGCACAAACAAAATGATACCATACCATGAATTGGTCAGAACTAATGGGAATCAATAACAAAGTAGTTGTCAATATGTTACAACACATACTTCAAGTAAGGGACACCACCCCATGTGTTTTGGAACAGGCCTCCCTACCATTTATGGGTAGGATTATCTACCACTGGACACGCATATGTTTAGAAAGAGGATTCATACATTCAAACACAGCTTGGGCAGTTTGTGTTTATTCAGTAATACTAATTGGCTTAGTCGGTGACCCAATTATTTCATGTGTGGCTGACTGACTTACACCAGCCTCTGTACCTAGACTTTTAGCTTTAGTCACGGCTGACTGAACATTGAGTGTCCCTCTGTGCTTATGTATGAATGCAGTAATTTGCTTCGATTCTTTAAAAAGAGAAATGTATACATGATTATTCTTAAAGATTAATAATTGAAAATAAGTTAAAGCATACTGCATAATGCATATATTTTTAGTGGCCCACTAAAAATATATGCATTTACATACAGGATTTGCAAGGATACACCACTGCACTGTGTATAAACGCAGATACACCTTTCAATTGAGGATACACGGGGAAGCTCCCACTGCAGATACACGGGGAAGCTCCCACTGCAGATACACGGGTATACTCCCACTGCAGATACACGGGGATACTCCCACTTCAGATACACGGGGATACTCATGACTGCAGATACACGGGGATACTCACTAGTGCAGATACTCACCGTGTAAACGCGATTTTTTTTCCAGTGACAGCTTCCGTGATCACAGCATCATGGACACCACAATCGGAACAGCCAGGGTTTCCGGATTTCCAAGAACTGGGGCTGAAGTTAATAAAGTCTTAGCTGTCTTAAAGGCTTCATCACACTTCTTGGACCACACTATAGGTTTACTATAGCGTTTCTCAATCCCAGCATCCGTCACAATCTGTTGCAGAGGAGCTACAATTCCACCAAAGTTTGGTTGAAACTCCCTATAATAGGAAGCAAAACCAAGGAATTGTCTAACTTCTTTAGCTGATTTGGGAACAGGCCATTCCTGGACTTTTGCTATCTTAGCCGGATCCGCACGGATTTCGGCACCAGAAACAATCCTTCCCAAGTACTTCACTTCTTTACGGAAGAGCTCACACTTCTTAGGCTTAAGTTTAAGCCCATATTCCCTTATGCGTTCCAGCACTAGCTTAAGATTGTCTGCACATCCCTGGACAATCTTACCAAAGACCACCACATCATCCAGGTATACCAAACATGATTTCCAACGCAATCCGTCCAACATACCGTCTATCATGCGCTGGAAAGTGGCAGGGGCGTTACACAGTCCAAAAGCCATCACTTTAAACTGGAACAGACCCACACTGGATAGAAAAGCAGTTTTGTGTTTACTGTCTTCATCCATTGCAACCTGCCAATATCCGGACTCCAAGTCTAGTGTGAAAACCATTGATTTCCACCCAAGGCTTCAACACACTCATCAATTCGAGGTAGAGGAAAACTATCCTTCTTAGTCACCGAATTCAGTTGGCGATAGTCTACACAAAATCTCTGTGTACCATCCTTTTTAGCAATCATCACTATGGGAGCCCCCCACGGACTACTGCTATGCTCTATTCTGCCCGCTTTATACATTTTCCAGATTTCCGCCTCTGCTCCCTCCCGCCTAGCCACTGGCATCCTACGATAGGCTTGCTTTACAGGGATTGCATCCCCAGTGTCAATCACATGGCTAACCAAGTGAGTACAACCAACTTTGGTACCAGGTAAGGAAAAACAGTCTTGGTAATCATAGAGCAGTTTTCTAAGTAACTCTTTTTCTTCTTTTCTAGACAGATGAGCATCATTCACCAATTTCTCTAACGGATCTTTGGGACTAGGAGGGACAACTATATCAGGAGCCAAAAGCTCATCATCCACAATAGGCGAGTCCATTACCTGTATGGAATTGATAATAGCCGTCTTAATCATTTCATTATCCTCTTCCTCCGGTAGGGAAGCATCGGACACCAAAGTCACAACACTCACTCTCCCTACTATCATGTCACAATTCAGGCGTACGGTGGAACCGGACAAATTGGAAAAAGCTACCACGGACGAATTAACGTTACCCGATACATATGTATTAAGGCTTCCCAAGGCAAAGTCTTTTAACAATCCCTGATCAGGCTCGAACATCAGCCCATCTGACGTGTCAGAGCCTCTACCCAGGTCTATCTTAGCAAGGGTCACGGACCGGGGTTGGAGGACCACAGGTTCTTTCAACCTGACTTCTCCCCCGTCCACGAACTCTCTCACTTCAACAGCCTGAACAGTGGACTGTCTCAAGCTTCTCTTCATGAAGTTTAAAAACAATTCCATGATTCATTCATTTTTGTATTAAACACTGATATTTACCTTTAAGCTGCAGATCTACACCATTGAAGAAATTGTTCAGTTCAAGTTCAAGAATTTGAAACAGAATATAAAGATTGTAAGAATTGCAATTCATGGCTTAGAGTGGACATTAATTCTAATAATAAAGCAAGCTGGCTTCTTTTTTTATTTGCTGCATTGGCGTCTATATTGCCCAATCTTAGCGTGAAGTTTAGATTCCACGCATCAATATGTGTTGCCATTTTTGTTAAAGCACCATTAAAAATGCTTTTTTTGATATATAGTATTTTCAAAGGACTTTTTCTGTAGAACTACCTTCTTTAACAGTTGTGCTGAATCGTTATCTTGTTGTTTAAAAGATTGTAGTATGTAGTCAATGTTTGATAATGCTCCTGCTATGTACTTGATATCGTTCATAGTGGCTATCCGAATACTCCTTTAAAAAGGTCCCCCCATGAATCCGAAGATTGCATTTTTCTTGTGTCTTACGAATTTAGTTGAAATGGGGTTTGACAAGAATAGTCATATGGTATCCATAGTCTGCCTAGTTTGGTTTTGAATGTCTGTTATCATGGAGTCTATGATTCTAGCTCGTTTAATCAAGGTTTCCTGATAAGTTGAAGTGTATGAGAGAAATTTCATCTCCTTCTCATAAATAGGCTCAAACAACACTCCTTATATTCAGCCGTAGAGTAGGCTTGGTCATGTCCGCTACTCTTTATATCAAAGCTATTCCCTATAGGAGGACAATGATCCTAAATAAAAGTGAAATAGTATGAGCTACTAATATGCCATTCAAAAATAATGTCTAGTTGCATAATACAAAGAATTTCAACTTCTGGAGTATTCCAAGGTAAATTCAAATAATACAAGTGTCTCAGCACAGTTGATATAGATTGTGTGAATAAGTATGAATAATTGTGAAATATTACCTAGCCATAGCACTAATTGAGCGTAGTCAAACTAATATTGGTGAGTTGTTTAGCTGCGATGTTTACCGAATGCAAAGTTTCAGTATAATGAGGAGGTGTAAGGGAATGATAGAGCTTTATACCTATCTGCCACATATTAAGCATGCCCAGTGGGTTGGCTATGCCCCTGTGCCTATTATATTAGACATCATCGGTATTAAAGCTTATGAGTGTTTTCTTTTCAGATTGTGGTTTATTGGAAAATTGTCGTTTATTGGAAGATTGTGGTTTATTGATGAAGCTTCTCGACCAGCAAGTCGCTATAATCCATGATGTTATTGCAACACTCCATATGGCTAGCACCCACACCTGCTATTGTTTTCTGTTACTGTTGAAGGGGGGAGTTGTTCTGGTCTGTGGGAATTAAATGAGGTGGGAAGGCTTTGTATAAACATCTGGGCTTTATCTGACAACCGTGTGTTTACTTGCTAAGCTTGTGACTTTGGTAGTGTCAACATATGATATGAAACAATACATAGATGAATGACTCGCTAGACATTGCGTCTGGCTAAAATATGCCAGCTCTCTCTAAACATAGATAATTACATGCAATTGAAATCTGACGGTTGGATTGATGTTTGTTTGAGGATTACCGTCGTTTCTGAAGCTTTGAATGTGAGGGTCTAGACAAAATACTTGCATTGGTCTTAAATAAGGAGCTTTTTGGAATTTCCGCCTTTTGTGTTCGAGTTATTTTGTAGATGTTTAGGTACAGATTTAATGAGTCTGCTGGTGAAGGGATTCTCTGAGACGTCCTAACCTTTTAACACAATCTACATGGTGCGGTCTCTTAGTCAATTCATTGGTAAAAATTTCTATTCCCACACAAACCACATACCTCATTATTGCAGCTGAAACAGTGAAACCCTTAGTACAGCTCACCAATTTCACAATGGTTATTCATGTGCTCTTTCATTATTTTAAAGTAATAATGCCCTGGTAGATCACCTGGTCCAGCATCTTTGAAACACTATATTGGGATCATGAACTTGACAACACATGACCATATATATGTAATGACAAAGTTGAGAAATGCATGAGAGAAAATGACCATAAAGAGAAGAGTATTTGAAAAAGAAAAGTAAGCAGCATATTTTGAGGGCAGCTATTGGAATCAAATAGGCACTGGCAGATGTCTTTGAGAGAGTTCAATCCACTAAAGCCTACTCATACTAAAATTAACAGCAAGAAGGAAAATAAAAGGAAGTCAGCCAGTTGGAAAAGAACAGAAAATGAAGAAAATAGTATAGAGTTACCAAACAAAAGAACAGAACCGGGAAAGCAATAAAATGTTTTCCAAATGATTTTTCTGACAAATCAGCAGTCATGGTTCAACTCAATGCTCTGAATCATAATGTAGAAGGTCTCCTGTGCCCAACAATGGACAGAAAGCATAAGGACTTCCTACTGAAAAAGACATCTTTTGTCCTGATGTAGCTGATGTAGTTTAAAAAACTCATGGAAGACTACAAAAATAAAAAAACTGAAAGAATCAAATGGTGCCAACATCTGAAACATCTGGATGTCTTAGTTCAGAAATAGGATATTTCCAGCCAGAATCTCTTTTTTGAAAGGAGAAGTGACCCATTTCATTTGTTGAGGGAGAAGACAAGCAGAAGTCAATTTGATTTTTTAATGCAGTATATTTATTTTACATGTTTTCAAAGTATATCTGGTATAAAATGTATAAATGTTGAAGTTTTGTTTCTAGTAGTCTTATGAATTGTATCAATTGTATTGCCGAATATTCAAACAATGGCAGAATGATGGTTACATCAAGATGTCAATTATAAAACTCCTTCAACTTAACCCAAAGGGGGTAGCATTAGTTTTTTTGCAAAGTCCTTGGATTTGGGCGTTTTGCACTGTTCTCATTCCCATGCGACTACACACAAGCCAACCTTCAAAAATGAAAATTGGTTGTTATATCATATTAATAAATTCTTCTATGTGTGCTCCAACCCTTCTCCAATGTTAAACAGTTTTGTGGTGTAAACTGTTTGCGGTTGAGTGCCTCCGCACCATAGATATGATATGTGAATCACTGAATTCATTGAGGAAAAATAAAAAATTGCTGTAGCAGAAGATATTTGGCGGAATTCATGGTACTTTAGCCAGTGAATGTTGTTAAAGATCTGCATGGTCTTTTAGCCATTCATCACTTAAGATGGTGAGATGATTGCCTGAGTAAAGATTACAAAGACACAGGATTTTTTCAACCCTGATGTTGGTGTGTTTTTGTGACACCCTCCCCCCCCCGCACCTATCAAAGGGTGCCATATTTGTGTGAGCTCCCTCATCAGAGGGTGCCATGTTTTTGTGACCCCCCAATAATTCTTATACCCCCCCCCCATGAGGTAAATAATGATAGCCCCCCTTAGCATTAATAATAAAGCTTCTAAACAGAAATAAAACACCTCAAATGAGAATATATATCCATAGTAGGGATCCATCCTTCCATCCATGAGGTATGGTGGTCAGAGGACGGCAGGAGGAGGTGTCACCCATAAGTTATGATAGGCAGAAGAGGGTCCGAGATCTTAAAACTGATGAAACCATAAGCTATGCTGGTTCAGAGACAAGGCATAACTCGTCCAATTCAGGCCCATCTATAATGAAATGGCCGGGGATGCAAGAGAGAGAAAGTCCATGTGTTATGTGAGGGTAAGTATGGAATTGGGTGCCTCAGTGCCCTGTGCTACCATAAATTTTCCTTTGCGGGGACAGAGGTAAGGAAATTTTACATCATGATGATTCCTCAAAACAATGTTCTGTCCATTTCCAAACTTTGTATACAGAGGAGCATGTAAGGTACTGCCCCGAGCGTAGTCACACTTTCCCACTAAACGCTTATTGTAATAATAATCTTCTTTTGAGAGTGATGTTGTCAAATTTTGATGCAAATGCCCAGCAAATATAGTCAATGTTGCATCAATAACAAAAACTCTTTGGTGCACTGCATTTAGAATCATGACATTATCATAACCGGGTCGTCCAATCACTAACCTAGGAAATTTACTCCAAGGATAAAGTTCCACTTTGTAAATGAAGAAGTAATCCGCTGCATAAGCGGGAGATGGTTTTCCTTTGGTTTTTGCTAGATTCATGAGTTTGGTCATATCATCTAATGGTGTACCTTGTGTTACCTCAAGCGTGGTCCTTCTGCCAACTATCAGGGAAGACTTGGTTTTAGGCAGGTGTGGTAGAAGTCCTTCCAGGGTCTGCATTAATGTTCCATCAAACAGGATATCAGCGTTACAGTAGCCAGAGAACCTGCTCCTCCCTCTTTCTAAAACTTTGAGATACATGTCAGCAATGAATGGTAAACCAAATGAGTTCACTGGCATGTCATACACAACTTCTACTCCGGCAATATCCAATTCGTTCATCCTGGTGTGCTGATAGTCTTTATTAATAAAGACAACAATGTTTACTCGTTTATCAAAAATGCTTCTCCAATATTTGATTAACTGAATGTGTAAATGAAAGCGTTTGGACACTATGGTGAATGTTGTAAAAATAGTTAAATTATATTCCAAGTTGCCTTGCTTTATATTTTCCATCCATGATGTTTGCAAATGGACCCAAATGAAATGAAGTACTATAATTGGCAATAAGAAGAGGAAAAAACACTTTTTGCATTTCGATTTCATTGCTGTATTAGTATGATATTACTTGATTTAATATACATGATATAAATACTGAAACACTGCCTGTCACAATAGAATGCAATTTATACAGTTATTGCCACATGCATTATGTGTGTCTAACTATACAAAGTGTAGTGTATCTCAGGTTTGGACGCCCTGCAGAACAAACAAGGAACAAGCTTTAACAATGTTTATTTTAACCTTGGATAGAAACACCAAGTGTCTTCAACATGAGCACCATTACACATAACGTTCATGATAAGACGTTAAACCAAGTAGAAGGGTCAAATAAACCAAACATATTGATGAGTATGGTCAAAGGACGGTATGCAGGGATTACAATATCATCCAGTCGTGCATTGCTTTGTTTAGGCATGCATGTTGTACCAAGCATCAAAAGCAATAGGTGGGGGGTGCAGTGGCAGGTTATCTGCTTGACAAACCAAGGCGGAACGCCAAGGTTTGTCTTGGGCAACCAGACAACCAGACCCCCCACAACTGAAGGATGTAATTGCTTTAGTCTCGCATTGTTTGAATCCTCCTTCACTTGGGAATCACCACACAATAATAATAACACTGGATAATGCAATGAACGTCATGCAAAGGGTATTACTCCCTGCATAGAACTGACAACAGCGACCCCTCCAAAATGGACTGGGCTAAACCCACAAGCAAGCCCCAGCTCACTGCTCAGCCGTGCAGAAACCACATGTTACTCCACACACCCACAACAAAACCCAAGATCCCAACAATTCTAGACTAAGAGCTAAGGGACCACTGATGCGGCACCCCAAAGCACAACTATATTCTATTCATATATCTATAATGCCTTACCCATACAATCTGAACCTGCCTCTCACACTCTGTCCTTTTTCAAAGACTAGGAGCACACACCAAATGTCAATGGAAGTATTACTGAGTATACTTGGGTAAGTATCAGGTACACATTGTTTATCTTATTTAAAAATAATATGCCTACTCTAAAGGGATAGACAATAACAAGTAATACAGAGGGGAGCGGGCTAAACATAGCTCCTATAGGCTATACTATAGCCTAGGTGTTCCAGATGAATGACCCTGCTTAGTAGATGGAGTGACCACCTGACTCTCAGTCGCGCAGGATTGAGGTCAGTTACCCAGGCTGAGACATTTTCTTGCTTTCAATATAGTTGTATCAAGCAACGATGTTGGCACAATAGTAGAGCAAGGCAATTATGAGGTTTTATAGCCTAGCCAATATGAATCTTCAACAAGCTAACTTACTGGGTGACCATTTTCAAGACCAATCTGTCGCCCAGGGCATCGCCACTTACATTAGGTTGGGTAAGTATCAGGAACACATTGTTTATCTTATTTAAAAATGATATGCCTATCCCACCAACATCATCAAACTTGACACTACACAACACAGAGCTAGACCTAGTTGATCACTACAAATACTTAGGCACCACTCTAGACCACAAACTTAATGCACAGAAACAAGTAGATGCAATAACACAATCAACAAACAACAAACTCTTCATGCTGGCATGTATCAGACACATGCTGACCAAAAAATCAGCACTAAAAATCTACAAAGCAATGATACTCCCTCTTCTTGACTATAACTCATCCATATACAGTTTCGCAACACAAGCTAACAGAAACAAACTTGAACGCATCCAAGCAAGGGCTGCTAGAATAATTACACTCACCCATAAACACAAATCCATATCTGGCATGGCTCACAACATAAGTATAACCTCCCACTACCCTTGCCAAAAACTGAATCCTTAAAAAATGCACCCCGCTACAAGGGTGCACAGGCATGGAATTTGCTCACATCAACATAAAAAAACACACCCCCTTACAAACAGTTCACAAACCTCCTCAAACATGACAAAAAACAACTAGACCCCCAGGCCATATAGCCCCAAACCAGCAAATTTCAAAGGGCATGCAGTACCTTCTCGCTGCCACTACATACAAAGACCAACTTCCCTAATTACAAATAAAGTGCAGGCTGTACTTCCACGCTGCCACAAAACACCCCAATTATACACAAACTATGAGCATGCTGTACCTTCATGCTGCCACTAGATTTACCATACTAATAATTTCTAAATTCATTTCATTTAATTTGGTTTCTGATATTGACCTTGGGTCTTATTTTGGACTTTGTTAAATAGAGTTAGGTCTAGATAGACACAGCGGTGGGCGGAAGACCATGGTTATTCTGTATTGGATTGTCATCTGTGAGCACATATCTCAATGTAAATGCCATTTGATTATTGAACTTCACTGTACAATGTACTTGTTTTTGTTCATAACTAAACTGTCTTATTGCAGAAGATGTGCTGTATAAAAACACTAAATAAAAAAAAAAAAAAAAAAAGGCCTACTTATTATAGCATATATCAAGCTAAACTGGCATTTACTATATAGTAGAGTCAATCTAAGCTCAAAAAATAGCCCTACCCTGAACAAATTGCAACAAAACGTTTTATGGTTGTTCCCTGTAGTTCTTAATGTGCTGAATAACAAAAGTAGAGAAAAATCGGACCAAGGGAAAGTACAAAAAAACGCCAAAACACAATGGCCACCACTTCGAATTCTAGTTACCATAATTCAGGGTAAAATCAACATAGAACATCATATCTCAGCTTCTAATTGAAGTATAACCATGTATAATACCTGTTTTTGTATGTTTTAGGGTATGAGGAATTTATTTCTGCAATAATTATTCTGTTAGAAGGTCATTTTCAAGGTCAAAATCCAATATGGCTGCCAAATGAAAACATGATTTCTTTTATCTCAACTGCTATTGGCAAATATTTCAGCAGCTATAACACCATATATGATATAATTTTTTTTAGTTTTTAATGTATGAGGATACCATTTCTGAATCAACTTTCTGTTTAAAGGTCATTTCTAGGTCAGAATCCAATATGGCGTCATATCTCAGCTCCAATTAGCCCGAGATAGATGTGTAATACTATTTTCTTTACGTCTAAAAGTACAGACAATCCAATTCTGAAGCTATTTTCAAGATCAAACCATATTTTATGAACTTAGGCCTTTAATTCAAATGGAGATAATATTACCCAAACCTAAAATGTGTAAAATCATATAATCTTTTAATCATATTGACCTGACATTACACACAAACAAGTTTGTGTTTCTTTTTTTTAATTCTTTGGATCTCAAGCTCAATATAACAACATATATACAAATATAAAGCCAGAAATTATTAAGAGATAAGATAATGCATTATAGGTTTCTATGAAAAAAAATATGCAGATTTTCAAAGATAACCTCAGAAATTAACAAAATGTATGAAAAAACTCTTAAACCTCGCTGAAATGATGGACTTATCCTTGTCTGTGCGCTATGTATATCTACCCATAAATGGTCTTGTTGGAAAGAGAAAGTCCATATCAAATTTGTTGTTGTCGGACCACAGGGTGCAATCTCTGAGGTTGGGGTGATTAGGCACTCACCTATAAATAGCCACCATCACCACCATCTCAGTCACTCTCTAGTACTCCAGGGTTGGGGAAAGAGAACTTGTGTTTCTATCTCTGACTTAAGACTGCCTATTGTTTGCTGGAGACAATGTTGACCATAATTGTAACCCTGGATGGAAAGGGGACATTCCATGGGATGGGCATGATAGCTGCCATCACACCTGGGAAACAACTCAGTTGGATCATCCACAGAAAAAACTGGCTGACTTGAAACTTGCTGAACTAACAAAGATAGGTACAATAGATTACCGCTTTGCAAGGCACATCAACCGTAATCTTGAATTTCAGCCCCTCCCATTATCATCTGCATGTGATCGCCCAATGGATGTGTTCTGGGAAATGTCATTTCACTTCCACCTTAGTTCACCTTAGTTCACCTTTTGGAGACAGTGTATGGTGGAAATGCTGTTGTACACATGATGGGTGGGAAGGCAGTACAACAAGCCTTTTGTGGATCAGTGCCTTACATGTCAGATTATTTCTAGAATCAATGAAGATGACCTTGAATTTCTAGAGACTGGTGTAAGTGACTTAGAATCTTCATTGAAATCAGATTGTATCCCTAGCATTGACAAAACTGTTACCCTCATAATGAATGAACTGGCTGAAACCTCCAAAATCAGTATGCTGTGGGTACTATATGCACATGGTAAAAAATAATAAAGGACTGTACACATCAGCATCGGGGTAGAAATTGGAATGCAAACAAGGTGAACATAAATGGGGCAACAAAATTTGTTGGTAAAAATATGTAAGAAAGTGCACTGAACTTTATTTCTGCTCAGACGAGTTAAAAACTTCTGCCTATAATATCAAAGTCATAAAGCAGATAAAGGTGATGAAGCTTGTAGTAATTTATTGTTTCTCCATGCCTTTACTGGGTGTGACTCAATGTCCAGAGTATTTGGTATTGGAAAGAAGACAGGGTTCGAAAGAATTGTCAAGAATGATAAAGAGATGAAAGACTTCTCAAAAGTTTTTTGCTCACCAGAACAATCCAAGGATTGCAAGAAATGTGCAAGAGCTAAGACTTGTCACACCAGAAAGACTGCCACCAACCACCTCGGCCTGTATATTTCACTCCCTGTGGACTTACTATCAGGTTATGGACTGGATGGGCAGGAGTAATGAAATGGAGCCATCTGACTGGGGATGGCTGGTAGACAAAGGAAAACTCATTCCAGTGATGACAGACAAAAGCCCTGCTCCTGATGTACTAATCCAAATGGTTCCCTGTAACTGCACAACAGGCTGTCATACTCTAAGACGTACCTGCAAAAAGCATGGGCTGGAATGTACCAGTGCATGTGGCCATTGTCAAGTTGACAGCTGTGATAATATGACCAATCAAGCTGTGAATGAAGCTGATGATGATGATGAACAAGACATAAATTTGGCCGATTTTTAGGTTTCCAATTATCGCCATCTAAATTACTAATGAAATTCTCCTACAATTTTGAATGCAAAAATGAAGCTCAAATTCAGTTTCAGGAGCAGATAATTCCTTACACTTCTTAAGTGCAGCCTTGTAATAAATACAAACGGTTAAGCCGCACGGCCTCTCATGAATACGACTACAGCCAGCACAGTAAGGCTTGTTGAGTTATGGTCCCTAAAATCACCTGTGGCAGCCATTTTTACTTTTGCGTTCTTTTGTACTTTCCGGTGATCCAATTTTCTTGACTTTTGATATGTTGTTCAGGGCACCTGATAGTACAAGAAACAACAATAAAACGTTAGTTGCAATTTGTTCAGGGTAAAATCTTATATTGACTCTACTAATACCATCTCTTAACAAACCTCTTAAAGCTTGCTTAATCATGATGAAAGCAATTTTTTTCTTTTAATTAAACGCATACGTTTCAAATCATATTCTAAGATGGTTTTATCATATTGTAGTGATCTTCGGATCCGATCCGCTTGTACGCAAATAAGTCACAACAAGGATTAACCTTCTGCACAGACTTCATTGCAAACTTGGGACACAACTGTCCTAACTCGGACCAAAGCGAGTCAGGGACCTCTTTACTTAGTGACACACATGAAATGGGTGTAAGAGTATACAGAGAATCGACAATAAAGATAAAGATTAAGAAGCACTTTACTAGTGCAAACTCACAGACTATGGTCCTGATGGTACATAATATACAAACAAGATGGTAAATTGTTATTGCAGTAAGGTGAACAATAAGAACAACATAAGCGTTTTGCTAATAAAAGATTCATATTCAAGACACATATTCTGATATGTAGTCATGTACAATGGCACTTCCCACTGGGGTACTACAAGCATACTAACTCACAGCGGACAGCACCTCAGTGAAGTAGTATAGCAATATAACCAAACCCACTCCCCCTCTTCGAAAAAGAGTTTTAACAGATTACAAACTCGGCAAAAAGTAGTAAAAACACATTCAAAAAGACAATCATGTCAAGCAACACCAGGCAAACAACAACCAGAACACAAGCTTAACTTCATTCTTGGAATCTGCTGGGTCTGAAAGGGTCTCATGATGATGGTACAGAATCTCTTGTTCATCTATTTATTGGGTTAGCAGAATAGAAAAGACTCTGGACCTAAAGTCCAGGCCAGGGGCCAGGATTTTAAGGAAACCTTGTAAGCCTCAATGGACAAAACTACTTCATAGTACCACAATCTGAACGTAATCTATGTGTAGTACAGAAGCTGGAGGTCAGGCCTAGGCACTGGGAAGTAGGGAGGAGGTCAAGCCAAAAGGGCAAGCCCGACTGAAATCCAGAGATGGCCAATTCCACCAATTTGACAACATTTGGGCCCCAACCGTGGAAAGTGATAAAATGGGCTTAAATCAAATTATTTACTATTAATTTGATTTTTTTTTGGATTGGATGGTTCTAACAACCTGTGGAACCACATTTTTGGCATTTTTAGTCCAATTTTTTTTTTTTTTTTTTTTCAAAATTCCATTTTGGGGGCAAAAATCATTTTTTAAAACTGCCATCAGTCCATGGAATTGCTGAATTTCTAAATAATCTTCAAAATTGACCATTTTTTTTAATATGTTGTGATAGTAGGTTACGTGAACATGATCTGTGTAAAAAAAAATTGCAAAAAACTGATTTTTTGACCAAAATAAAAAAAAAACTGATTTTTTTTTAAGTGGGTACCCCTGATGTCTCTTGCCGTCACGCACTGTGCTTAAGGTGGAATAAAAAAATAAAAAAAATATTTAGACATCCAATTATGTTGAATAATAATAAAACTCATAGGATTTAATATTTATGGACCATCAACTGTATTGGTTAGAGTTTTTCTTGAATACTAGCAGAGAAAAAACATGGTGGCAAAAAGTGGTGGAAACAGGGGGTAATGTCTCTTGCCGTCACGCATTTTTAGGGTTTTTAGAGCCATATAAAGCATAATTTTGATGATAAACTTTAATTTTTACATTTATTATCGATTTTGCTTATTAGCAGCCCATGTAGATCGATATTCATAATGTCTGACTATTTTTTATATGATTCTTATGGCAAAATGCTTGAAAGTCTTGCCGTCACGCATTTGTCTCTTGCCGTCACGCATTTTTAGGGTTTTTAGAGCCATATAAGGCATAATTTTAATGATAAACTTTAATTTTGACATTTATTATCGATTTTGCTTATTAGCAGCCTATGTAGATCGATATTCATAATGTCTGAGTATTTTTTACATGATTCTTATGGCAAAATGCTTGAAAGTCTTGCCGTCACGCATTTGTCTCTTGCCGTCACGCATTTGCCGTCACGCATTTGCCGTCACGCATTTGCCGTCACAGGGTGACGGCGAGAGTGATTTCAACATTTATAAATGACTATTCAAATTAGAAATAAATGAAAAACATATATGCACATAATGTTTTGAATTAGGGTGTATGTCAGAGGTATCGATGTATGGGTCATAATGTCTTTTAGTTTGTGAACATATTCCAACTAGAAAAAAAGTTACAGCCAAAAAACGATATAATGGGCAGAGGGTCAATGAACTGTCACCCTTGCCGCAGCCATTATGATTGCCATTACAGAATGGTTATTTGGCTATAACTTTTCTTCTAGTTACAATATTTTCACCAACTAAATGGTGTTATCACCCTTATGTCGAGGCCTATCAAATACAAAATAGTTCAATACATTATGTGCATATTTGTTTTATTTATTTTTAATCTAAATTCTCATTCATGTAGACATATGAACCATTATTTGACATGCTATATTTGGCATTTTTGCCATATTTGGGATCTATTTTTCGAACCCCTGTAAAAAAAATACTAATAATCAGAATGGTTCCATACTTGGTAGTTCAATGCACATATATATAAGGTTGATAAAAAATAACAAATTAACTGATTAATGTAAAATCTATTTTTTGGTACCCAGGGGGGGTCTAGGTGGCCAAATGTTGTCAAATTGGTGGAATTGGCCAGATACTAGTTTGCTGCTGGAGGGAAATACCTTTCCTGAGGGAAGATTCGGATACTGGCCCTGCTTGGTAGTAAGCTGGGGACAGACTGAATTCCAAGCTGTGGAGGGGTCAATTCTTGTGATGGACATGGTTTCCCATAAGATTGCCCTAATTCAGAAAGTTTCAGTGTTGCAAAAGAGAACTTTCTAGATTCCGGATTATCTAATAGTCCAGGAACAGATGGTATGCCCCAGTGGGAGTGGGTGGTCATGGATATTTCCTTGGAAATTCTATGATTCCCTTCCTCATGCACCACCTATGGTTTCGACTCATATGGTGTGTGTGATTCATAGGCACGTCGGCCCAACACCGCGTCGGCCCAAGCCCCGTCGGCCCACCTGTGCGCCCCGTCGGCCCACCTCCAAAACCGCGTCAGCCCACCCCCAAGGCCGGCTCGGCCCACCCCCAAGATACTGATGCTAACTATAACCCTAAACCTAACCTTAAATGTGTGGTCCTAGGTCAGTATAGGCAGTAGCCTAGGTCAGTATAGGCAGTAGTTATATCCCACTAGCATCCTGACGCCTAGTTTTTAGTTGATACATTTATATTTACCTAGTGGGCCGACGTGGTCTACCCCTTGGGCCGACGCGGCCTAAGCCTTGGGCCGACGAGGCCCAAGTGCCTGGGCCGACGCGGTTTTGGACCGAAGCGTCTGGGTACCGTGTGTGTAATGGGAGAGGGTACCCTCATTTTCACTTATTGGAGTATGCTTTGTTCCGAGCTAAACAAGGTCGTTGCAATTATATTTTAAAATCCATGCCATGGCTCAAGTTCTAACCTAAGGATAAAAAGCGTTTATTATAGCACAGAAGAATAGTTTAGTAGGCATGGTCCCGAAAGTTCTTTTAGACTTTGTTCTTTTATCACGAATAAGGCGTCTTGTTCTTTTATAATCACTTTTAGGTTTTGAATACAATACAAAAAGTATCTCATCACTTACTTGGTTTTAATTGTACCTTTAAACTACCGGTGAAAAGTAATTATGTCATAACCTTAGTTTCAAGAAAGAATATGGTTGGTGTATCAAAAGTCTTTGTGTTCTTGCCTTCACTTCATTCGGGTAATTGGAAAAATTATTTTATAATTTGACTAACATTTCATTTTTGTTTGACCTTTTGTATTTTTCATTTGTTATCGGGAGGTAGGCATTCGATGTGCTCTTCTTATCTGTATCCATAGAGCATTTATAGTAATTTTTCCTGTGAGAAGCATTTCCTCTCCCCTGCTAAAAAAAGATCCGAACCTGTCAAACCTATGGATTGGAATACCATGCCCCAGCCAAGTTAAGGGCTCTTTGGGACATTCATGAATATTAATTTTGTGTTTTGGGTAATTGAAAACAACTTAGAAAAGCAGGGCGTGACTTGAAAATTTATGTTTGTTTCTCTACTTCCCAGTCCGGACACGCTCTATCAATAATAGTGGTTAGGACTAAAAGGCTTTATACCTCTGTTGCTATCTTGGGGTAACTCGAGCTTTCCGCAACCGTAAATCTTATTTCATGTCACCTGTGTAATCCTTGTTTAAATAATGTCTTAAGTGTAAAAGAGGAAAAACCCAAGGAAATAGAACGCGTCTTATATGTTGACCTGTTAACAATAATGATAATAGAAATGAACCATTTCCTCCCAGTCTGTGTCCAAAAGCCAATTGTTTATGGAGGATCTTGCTGAATGTATATAACATTAAGACACTGACGCAGGAGTGGAGAAGATTTCCGACCTTTTATTACTGTCTGTTGTTTGACATGGTAATTCTGTGATGGTACATAGATATGACAAAACATAAATGACATTTAGCAGGAATGGTAAAGAGGCATGTAATGAATCTGTAACACCTGGAAGGTGTGAAAGTGTCAGAGTAGCCCCTGCTCTCTGATGGTAAAGAGGCGAGGGTGGGTGGGTAGAGCGATGTTTCCCCTGCGGCGGTTGAAGCTGGAGTGAGGCCGAGGAGGGGTTGTGTGCTCTCACTCCCGCTAGCGCTCAATGCGCCCTCATTCGGAGAATGGGGGAAACATTAAGACACCGACGCAGGAGTGGAGAAGATTTCCTGCCTTTTATTACTGTCTGTTGTTTGACATGGTAATACTGTGATGGTACATAGATATGACAAAACATAAATGACATTTAGCAGGAATGGTAAAGAGGCATGTAATGAATCTCCAAAGTCTATAGGTAATTATTAGCAGTAATGTCTCTGAAGGCCTGGGAAATGGTTTCAGAGGTTTTGTCTCTGGTGTAAGCCAGAAACGCCTCGGATTTCCACTTTCCATGTATTCTGATCGCGTCCAGGTTTGTGTGTTCTTGTAGAGCACAGGCGGCCCCTCTTCTGATACTGTGAAGGGTCAGGTTCTCTGACGCCAGTCCCGCAGCTGTGATAGCCGCGTGCCAGGCATAGTTGAGGTATGAGAGTGGTAGTGCCTTACCATTTCCCAGCATGAAGAGTGGAGCAAAGCCAGGAGCTGGGCGATGATTTAGCATGGCAGAGGTGGTAGATAATGGGCAGAATGGTGAGCCAGGGAGCGCAGGTAGGCTGAACCATTGCGCTTGTGCTGCCCCCTGGTGGTTCTTCGCCCACTTGTGCGCCACGCTCACCTGATGGTCCTTGATGATGAGGTCGTTCCTCGTCAGGTGGCGTGACCGGTCAAAGGTGGAGCCTCTCTGCAGTGCTATGTTGGATTGGCGCATAAGAGTGAGGAACATGATAACCCTAACCCTAACCCTAGCTATAGCACAAACTAGTGTGGGGCCCTCTTGGTCATGTTGTAGGAATGATATTATCCTCTCCAGGCTTTTGAGTGACACTGGTGGGGCCTGAGAGGGAACATGCCTGAGGTTGTGTGAAATGGCCCTGAGTGCATCTTTGACCTTATGGTCTGAGAACACGGATACGTCAGACCCTAAACGAGTTAGGGTGGCCTTAATAGAGCCCACATAGTTAGCAATGGATGCTGGGGAGGTGTAATAGAGGGCCATATATTCTATAAACATACATATATCCTCTGGAGCAGGGAGGCGGTAGAGTAGGTTGAAATGAGCACAGAATCCAATGAAGAGTTTAATGGCAGTATGTCTATTCGCAGCGGAACCAGGCCTGACCGCTAGTTGTTGCCCAGCTGAGGCCCTGTCAGCAAGGAAGTCAAATGCTGGCTCTGGAATAGAACATGCCATGATTAAACAAGTCACAGAAAACGTGAATAGTCATAGTATGAAAGGGAGACATTAATTTTGCACATATTTCTATCCACAGTGATGGAGCGAGCAAGGGCTTTCATGTCTTGGTCGATGTGGGACCTGGAGAGTGCGTCTGAGAGGATCATGTCCTTCCCAGGCACGCGGGTGAATGAGAGATGGAGGCCCCTAGTGTGGGCCCAGAACCACGCCCCCCTCGCAGTTGCATTGAGGACAGGGTGACGCCCCCGGCTGTAGAGAAACACATCAATGGAGCTCCTGTTGTCACAGCATATCTCCACATGCAGTTGATATCTCCATTGATATCTCCACAGGCAGTTGATAGCCTCCAGCTGGGAAATATGATGTGCCGCTGTCATCTTTTGTGTGTATGGTGTAGAGAAGAAGTGGGTCGAAGTGTGGCCGCCACCCCCTTGTAGGCATGAGTCTGCATAGATCACCACTGTTGGAGGGGGTGGGGCCGTCATGACCCACTTGTTGCACTTGGTTGCATAACGGTTGATCCATGAGAGATCAGCTCTGACGTGCTGTGTAAGTGTGACCTCTGTGTTGTTACTGAGTGCTAGGCGGTAGGCGTCTAGCAGCCTGCACATGAATAGCCGGGCCGGTTTAATGACCTGTGAGACGTGATTTATCCTCCCAGCCAAGCACCTAAATTCTTTAATCGAGAGGGTCTCGCGGGACAGAAACCTCCTAACGTCAAGTAGAATTGCGTCCAGTTTGCTCCTTGGGATGAAGATAGATTTTGATGGGATATTGAATGTTATTCCCAGCCAGGTTAGTGAAGGGGATAGCTGATAGGGAGGCCTAGGCTTCTGAAGGTGGTATAAGCCAAAGCAAACTAAGCGAATGGGTCTGATTCCTCCAGGTGGATGAGAAGTAGTTCATCCAGGTAAAACAGGCCCACAATGCCCTGTGTGTGTAGGAATCTCATAATGAAGTTCGCTATCCTCTGCATGTATAGCGAGGAGATCCTTGTCCCAAATGGGAGGGAGCGGTCAATGTAGTATTTATTTCCAAATGCCATGAGTAGGAGGGGCCAGTCAGCTGGGCAAATGGAGAAGTTGTGGTAGGCCCTTTGTAGGTCAATGGTGGCTAGTTTCACTTTGAAACCCCGCTCCCTAGCTTTCTCAACAGCCATAAAGATAGTTGGGAGTGTGTGTGTGAACTTCCATCCGAACACTGTATTTTTTGGTATGAAGTCATTAACAGATGCACCTCGTGGAAATGATAGGTCAACTATGATCCTCTTCTTATTAGAGTCTGATTTGTCCCTCGTCATTATTGGGCTGACCTGTGCCCAAGGCGTGAATTGGGGTTCATCAAAAGGACCTATCAATGCATTGTTGTTAAGTTCAGTTTTAATATAGTCCTCGACATGGGCTGTATTGTATACCGCCGATGGATGGTTTTTGAGATAAGTTGCACCCAGACTGGGGCCCGAGTACTGCAGTGGGAAACCAAATTGAATGCATTTCAGTAGCCAGTGGTCTTCCCCATGCCCAGTAGCAATCTTTTCCCAGTGGGGGATGTTAAGAGAACTAACCGGGATCTGAGCACCAACCACATTAGGGAGGCCTGAAGCTCTAACCGCCGTGTATACTGCTGCCAGGGGGCCAGCAGTGGCGGTGCGAGCCCAATGCGGAAATGTTTTCAATCTTAAGTCAGCACATGATATGATGTTAAATCTGTGACAATATTCACCTACCATAGTCGAGTTAGGCCAGTCGTGTGTTTTTGGTTCAGGGTTACCTGTGTTGTGCGTGCACAGAATGTCCTGAAAGTCGGGGAGGTGGCAGAGGCAGTCTCTGCTTGTGACAGTGCCTGTAGCCGCCAAGCACATGAGATTGTTTACTAACACAGGGAGGGGGCGTGACCCGCTGAGCGGGGAGCTCCCATTGGCTGAGTGATTCACTTCCGGGTTAGGCTGTGTGGCAGGGCCCGTGTAGTCGTGATGGTATGTGTCCTCGGAATATTCATCCAGTAGGTCCTGTTTATAATCAATCCAATGGCTAGTGTCAGGAGAAACATCAATCCTGTGTAATGTGTCTGTATGAGCGTGAACATCAACCACTTTAACAGATTCCAGGGGAACGTCGACCTGGGTAGGGGGAGAGCTATGTCTACGATGACTACCTACTTGTGGGCCACTTTGCTTGGCTCGTTTTTTGAATAGGATTCCTCCTTACTGTCATCATCCCTAGACTGCTTCTTTTTCTGGCCTCCCCACTGTTTACCTTTATTCTGGTTGTCATGTGACCTGTCTCCTTTCTGTTGGTCTCTCCCCCGCTCTGGGTTGTTGTTGTTTTGGCGAAGGGAGTTGCACTTCTTAGCGGGGTGGGGATTCCTTTTATCAAATGCATAGAAGCACATGGCACACCAATGGTTCACAGTTGCTCCTGCAACGGTGTGCGTGGGTTTCTTTTTCTCACATTCACCCCTGTTGAATGGGTGGCATAGCACTGTAGGTGCCTCCATGGCTGAGTGTGTAGCGCTTGACCACAAGAGCTTCATACGCTCATCCTTTATGAGATCTGAATCGAACCAGTCCAATCTGTCGTCAGCAATCAGATCTAGGATGGTCATTGACCATTCGTTAACATTATTCCAGGGGTATTTGATAGCGTCCTCAGCCACCTCCTTGATGTGGGTGAGGATGAACCGGGTGGTGGAGTGGTCTTTCTCGTCGAGGGCCAGGCCCGCCATGCAAGTGACATGTTCGGGGACCGTAAGGGTGTATTTGGCTTCCTGACTACGGATCTTGACACTTCTAGGGAGGAATGGTTTCAGTAATGCCTTGCCAAGCTTACCCACTCCATCACTGTCTAGGTCTTTTATTGCCTTACCTCCACGCTTGACTATTTGGAGAGTGATGTCTTGGAGGGCCTTCTGATATTGCTTGTCCGCCTCCGGGTGCGATGCCATAGCCTGAGGGGTAGGCACGTAAAGGGCCCCGTTCCTCGAGCACATGTCATCTACATCATCTTTCCTATGTGAGGCTCCAGCCCGGCCGAAATGAGGCTGGCTGACGGATCTGCGGTGTGAATGAACCGTAGGTGGTGCCTTATTTTGGTGAACGTTGGAATCATCTCGAAAGGTGTCTTGATTCGAGGCTGCATCTCGGCGTATGCGGTCTTGTGTCAACATGTCCATTAGCTTGTCAACCTTCTGCTCCATGGGTCCACCCGGGCCCCTGGAAGGGACACGGTGCTGCCAGTCGGGTCTCCATGTGGTGGGTTGACTATCATTTTGCTGTTGGCCCTCTCCCTGCCCCTGTGTCTTCTTTCTGCCATGACCTTTCTTCTTTGGAGTATTAGTTTCAGGGCCAGTTGGTGGAAGAGGTGCTCCTGAGCGTCTGGTGTTAATAGGCATTGTGAACAGAAGAGGGACAGGGTTGGGTAGAGTGGAGCTTAGAGTAGAGCGATGTTTCCCCTGCGGCGGTTGAAGCTGGAGTGAGGCTGAGGAGGGGTTGTGTGCTCTCACTCCCGCTAGCGCTCAATACGCCCTCATTCGGAGAATGGGGGAAAAAATGTTATAATATATATGTTGTATTTCTGACTGCAGTAGCTCATCTGTAAGTCGTATAATTGTGGGCAGGGGGCAGCACTACTCTGTATCGATTATTACATAGTGTTTCCCCACTACGCCTGAAAACAGTCTCTAGTGTATCTATCACCTTCTCGAGGATTTGTCATCTATCGGAGAAGAATGTTATCATTTCAGAAGTGGAACTTTCAAACTAAATAAAGAAAATCTGTGCATACGTAAAAAAAAAAAAGGTATGAAAAGAGGGATAATACATGGTTCACTAACATATGGCTTCTTAGTGCATAAGGACGAGTGATTTATGATTCCAGGTGAGAAATAGGTCAATATATCTATATTCATCTGTTTATATTCATTATGTGCGTACATGGGGAAACCCAGGTTAGAAGACAAAAGTTAAAACAGAATTAAAAATTGTTTGAGCATCATAGAGGCCGAGGGCAGGTTTTGATTTAAAAAAATAATATTAATATTGATGTACAGTTACCAAGAAGAAGAAAAGGAGATACAACTGATGTTTTTTGGTTTTTTTCCGGATTTTTTCAAGCTAAATTTTTTTTCTTCAGGGTTCATTTTCTCATCTGAAAAATCTAACATTTTGTATACACAATCAAAATAGTCCGACTTCACAAATAAATACTACAGATTAGGCGTGTTCGCTGTGACAACCTTCTAATATTAAGACGAGCGTGAGAGTGTTCCATGTAAGAATGATCACAGATTCGACCCCCTCTATAATACACACATGAAATTATGACGACTTGTATTTTCATCTTGACACGAATCATTTCCACGATATTGTTAGATTATTTTCCTATTCTCTGCACAACCCATTCTTGTTGGCACAGTGGACATCGGTTATTCTGTTTCACCCATAATGACATGCAACAGTTATGGAAGGAGTGATTGCATTCTCCCCAAACAACGACACAGTCATCTTGTTTGTTTTCCGGTTGGCATCGAAGACAAGCATCCATTACTTGAACATGACAAATAGCACAAGTATCACATTCAACGTCCCAGCTCTTGTTTTGCCGATCACTGTTGACTCAATACAACTAATGTTTATTATATCATGCAATTATTGTTTCAATTGAGCTCGGTGTAACCTGGTTGAAATGTTTTCTAAGTTCAGTAATAAAATCGTTTTGCAAAAATAAAAAAAAATACTCACCACAAACGTATGAATATACACAATAGGCCTAACGTTAAGCTCTATACATCATTGGAAAGCTCTTTCCTGCTGCTTACCCATCCAATAGCTAACTCAGAAATAGTGTATTAATTGCCCTGACCTTTTGTTGTCTACCCTTTAGATAACTCCTGATCCATACCCGGAACCACATGGGCAGACAATAGTGGTCTAGCTTATTGATTAATAGGTCATGGTTAAATGAATAAAACGCCTTTTGATAATCAAAGAATACTAAGCTGTTAGCTGCTGCTAGTGTGTAAGGGAAATTGGCCATAGGTATTACAGTGGCTTGTTTCCATCTATGAGGCATAATGCCTTGAATGCCTTGATAAATTAAGCAAATATATTAGTTGTGGTTTAATGGCCATAGATAGGAGGTTATAGACTTGCATTGGAATAGGCCGGTTGTTTTTGGGCCTATGTTAGCAACAAATTTGTTAATGATATTCGGGACGTCCTTGGCATATGCCATGGTGTTGGTCTCCAGGTTCATAATTTTGGATATTGATTTAGATTCATCTTTAAATGGTAGGTAGTCATTTAGGATTTGCCATAATCTGTTATAGTCATGTTTGTGTCTTTTAAGCTGATTTTAAGACTCTGGTTCAAAAGCTCCGTGGTATTCTCCCCAAACTGAATCGCTCTCACAAGCTCTTCATGATGGGAGACTTTAACCTAGACTACAGAACCTTAGAGACTTCTAACACTAATTTATCCTCTAAGTTCAAGGCCTTAATAGATGATTTCTCTCTCACGCAACATATTAAAAAGCCAACTAGGCAAACTCTGCGGTCACAAACCACTATCGATCATTTTTATACAGACTCTGCTCTCGTCAGCGCAGCTGGCACAATTGATGTAAATTTATCTGACCATTTTCCCATCTTCCTGATTAGGAAGAAGGCTCGCAATACATATCGGAATGACTCTTTTGGGACTAGGTGTACGAAACACCTAGATCAAAAAATATTAAATGAGATCCCTAGAAATTTTAATTGAGAATCCCTTTACAAGAACTCGGATCCAGGGGAATGCTGGGAATTACTCTTAAGTAATATCAATCTCTACTTGGATAGAATGTGTCCTTTAAAGAAATTTCGAAATGTAAGGACTAAACCAAAGTGGATAAACGATGAATTACTTCAAACTATGAATGAAAGAGATCGGCTGTTCAGATTAGCTAACTTAACCAGTGATCCAGACACTTTACATAAGGCCAAGGCCCTTAGGAGGCAAGCCAACTACCAGTGTAAAGCAGCAAAATCCAAATTCATTAGATCCAACCTGGAATTCCACGACAAAAATCCGAGGAAGTATTGGGAATTTTTGCGACCTCTGATAAGTCCTGAGAAAATAAAAAAGAACAATACTATATATATTGAAAAGGGAGGCCAGATGTTAGATGCATCAGCCGTCCTGGATGAATTTAATAATTATTTCTTGAATGTAGGCCCAGATCTAGCTAGTAAAATTCACTCTCCCTCAAACACAGACTCAAGTGGCTGCCCCGAGTCAAAGCCACCAGGTTTTAAGTTTTGCGAGCTTTCTTCGAAGGAAGTACGGAAGATCATTTCTGATGTAGATGCTTCTAAAAATTCTGGAATTGACTATCTTCCAGCCACTATTTTAAAATCATGTTTACTTTCATTGACTGACCAAATGACACATATTATCAATATCTCATTGTTACTAGGTAAGGTACCAAACTCTTTTAAGCTAGCGCGTGTTACGCCGTTATATAAAGCAGGCAGCAAGTTGAACACTACCAACTATAGACCGATTTCTTGCATATCTCTGCCAGCCAAAATTCTTGAATCTGCTGTTCAGCAACAATTATCAGAACATTTCGAGTCAAATAACTTATTTAATGATAACCAGTACGGTTTCCGTAAAAATCATTCGATCCAACAAGCCCAAACAGATCTTCTCAACAATATTTATTCAAAATTAAAAGCAAAATTACTAAACAAAACAGTTTTTCTTGATTTTAGTAAAGCTTTCGATACTGTTCATCACAAAATTTTATTAGACAAAGTCAAAACTTATGGTATTAGTGGCACTGAATTGCTTTGGTTTGCCGATTATCTCAAAAACAGGAGACAATAATAATTATGTCACTGTAAACGGTCTTAAATCTGAAGAAGGAACTGTTACGTATGGTGTCCCCCAAGGCACCATCCTAGGCCCTATATTATTCACAATTTATATCAATGATTTATACACTGTTGTTAAGCATGCAAATATTCAACATTACGCTGACAACACTATAATTTACTACCACAACGCTAAAATTGGCCCCCTACATCAATTCCTTCAGGAAGACCTTGACAGTATCTTCGAATGGTGTGGTCGAAATAAGTTATCGCTTAATACCACCAAATGTAAATCTATGTCTTTTTCTCTAAGCTATGTATCAAGGGCTAAAATGCAGACCCCTGCTCTTAGCCTGACTCTCGGCAGTGCTCAGCTTGATACTGTCCAGGAATACAAGTATTTGGGTTTTATATTAGACAATCTTCTCACGTTTAAATCTCATGTTACCAAAACCCTTCAATTGGTCATATCAAAGATTCAACTGTTGTACAAAGCTAGAAATTCCCTGACTCGTAAAGCCAAACACGATCTATACAAATTAGCGATTCTGCCCAATTTAGATTACTGCGATTTTATTTATGATTCTGCCCCTAAAGCGTTATTACAAAAACTCCAATCACAGCAGAATTTAGCACTTAGAATTATTTTTAATAAATCGAGATACGATAACGTGGATCAGGAACACAAGTCTTTGAATATCTGGCCCCTTCAGCTGCGAAGGGACAAGCATGTCCTAGACACAGCATTTTATTTAGCGCAAAATGTATGTAATATTGATAATATAGCACTACCAACGCATAGCCATGCTCAAGGAAAAAGAAATCTAAATGTGCTAGCAACTAAGTCGAACAAAATTAGTAACTCCATCATATACAAATGTCAGATAAGGTGGAATGAACTAAAACCAATAGCCCATAAAATTGAAGACATAGTAACATTCAGGAAGTATACACAACAACTCCTGGCCCCTTTCTGAATCTCTTTGAATGTATTGAATGTTTTTAAGGTCCTGAATATTACAAATGCTATGATATTATAATGATATTAAGGTGTTTAAATATTTATGACTATTATTCTATGGTAGCTTTCTGCCCTGCATAATGCACTGCTCAACCCCATCTTTGCTATCTCATGTACCTGTCTTGTTATGTCCTTTAGATGGACATTATTCACATCTAGCGAATGATGTATATGTTTTATAACGATGCTAGCCGATGATATATGTGATGTGTTTCAGGAAAATGAGTCATAAGTCGCAAAAAATAGATTTTGAGATACCATTATATTTGAAACGACGAGATCAAGCCGATTCCAATGATAGTAAACAGTCTAATAAAATAATAAGTATTTCTAGATTTTAAGTTTGATATTTTCGTTTTTGAAAAAAAAAGTTTCCATTATTTCTGGGGGTCATTAAACAGTAAAGTAACTTAATGAAGTCCATATGAGGACCTTTAAAATGAAAGGACATATTATATAGATTGTCTTGTAATTTGATACATCGATTGACATGACTATAAGTGACACACTCTCCAAAAATCAGAAGATTCCAATAATGTGATCTTGTGAAAAAATTGATTTGAAAAATATCAATTTTGCGACTTATGACTCATTTTCCTGAAATACATCACATATGTACCATATATAATTGTTTACCCTAGTCAATTAGTCACTACGTCCAGAAATGTCAGTCTTTCTCTCTGTTCGAATTACCCCATCTTTATCATCAATACGCTTATCCATCCTCATCATGTTATACAGTTGTTAGCTTTAAGTTTGTTTTCTGTAACCTCAATCAAGAATCCCAAGTCGGCAGTCACTGGAAGACCTGTTTCTTATGTTCACAGATTTGACCGACCTTTGTAATAACAGCAACAATAAAGAATTTTTTAATTGAATTGAATTGAATTGAAGTATAGTGCTCTGGTCCTGTAGGCCTCGTTCTTAGTTTTCCTATATTTTCTAAAGTTGAAGCCTCTATTGTGAGCTAAGTTTAATGGCTCATTTGTATACCAAGGAGGTTTAAAAATGGAACTTAAGTGTTTAAATAGTAAGCTCCAAGCTGTATTAGGGTTGGTACTAGTGTAGAAAAGATTCCAATCATCTATTTTGTTGACCTCTAGTTCCACATTAGCATAATTAAGATTAGTGTAGGATCTAGCATGGAAGTCAAATTTGGTGTGCTTTTCTCAAGGTTTTTCTTTGACCACATATATAACATTGTGATCACTAAGGTTCACTCCTAACCTAACTCCTGCTTCCTTGATGTAAGTGATCTCTGTTAAAATATGATCCAGGACAGATCCCTTCCCGTTAAGTCCCAGCCTAGTTGGTCACTAAATCTGTCCCCAAATCTACAGGTGCCAAGCATCACAAAAGCCGTGTAGGGCTACGATATTGCTTCTTTTATGCTTGCCCAAGAACTTCTCCTGGGCTTTGTCTTTCTTTGTTCTTAGGATCAGCAAGGCAGATGCATAAGACCCAGGGGCTGTCCCAAACTGCGCCTGCAGTTTCAGTTCCAGATCTTATATGGATTGTTATATGTGATGATCAAGGGCTACTTGTGGTTCTCCACTACATAAAAAACATTATCATGTATGCTCTCTCTGGTCTTTATGCAGGTCTCTGTTGGTCTTGAGGTGACACATGGTCCACAGGCTGGCCAGACCTGATTCATCCATCAACCCAATCTTGAGGCTTGGTTGTTGCCTTGACCTTCCTTTTATTTGGCACCAGGGACCCCACCCAGAAAAAAACATCGCAAACCAGGTTAGCGAGGGAAATTCAGCGATTTTAACCAACTAGGTAACTTTGTGTTGAGATGTCTTGCTAGACATTGGATTGGTGGCATTTGCAATTACTTAGATGACCTTATCATCATCGGCGAGACTATGGATGATTGTGCCTTCAAACAAAATGCCCTGATCGATCTACTTGTTTAACTGGGTTTTCACATTTCGTGGTGCAAGTGCTCATCCCCTGCCCAGCAGTGCATCTTCCTTGGTATTCTCTTCGACACTATAAAGATGGAAATCAGGCTGCCAGAAAAGAAGCTTATCTTTCTTCCTACACTGTGATCACGCCTCCAAGAGACAGATTCAGCGCTTGTGCGATTCTGTCACACATGCTTCAAAGGTGATCCACGGTGGCCTCACCTTTTCCAGACGGTTGATTGACCTACTCAAGGACCTGCCTCCAGGCAACCCTAGGGTTAGGTTTATTCTACAAGGGGGCGTGATCGAAAATAATACAAGTGATCATTTACCAGTCTTTATACTGAGGAAGAAATTAAGAACAAGATATGTACTGACCTCTTTCAAAGCTAGGCCTCTTAAAAATCTAGACTTAGAGTCTACAATTGAAACTCTTAAGAACTCTGATTGGAACGAGTTCTATAATTTACAGGTGATCCAGACTTTTCCGCCAATTGAAGTAGTTTACAGAAAACATTTTCCGTCCATTATTCCAATTGCAAAAATCACCTATACTTACTATATGACCAGTAGTGCCACAAAACAGTCAATGGCCTTTGGGGGAACTAACATTAACCACCAATATACATGGGTTTTCTGCCAAGTACTTTACTTTGCAGAAACAGCATTCTCTGCCAATTATTCCAATTGCAGAAATCACCTTTACTTACTATATGACCATAGCGCCAGAAATCAGTCAATGGCCTTTGGGGGAACTAAAATTAACCAATAATATACATGATTTTTCTGCCAACTACTTTACTTGGCAGAAACAACATTTTCTGCCAAGTATTCCAATTGCAGAAATCACCTTTACTTACTATATGACCAGTAGCGCCACAAATCATTCAGTGGCCTTTGGGGGAACTAAAATTAACCAACAAGACACATGATTTTTCTGCCAAGAACTTTACTTGGCAGAAACAGAATTTTCTGTCAATTATTTCAATTGCAGAAATCACCTTTACTTACTATATGACCAGTAGCACCACAAATCATTCAGTGGCCTTTGGGGGAACTAAAATTAAACACCAATACACATGATTTTTCTGTCAGTCAATTGAATTATCTATTGAATTGTATGTAGCATAAATGGCCAGACAGCACATTATATTCCACTGGTCAATTCCTTCTACACTGTGACCACACTGAATGCCCGTGCCACACTGCACATACATCAAAACAAATAGGCCAATCAATGGTGCCGAAATATTTCCTAAGATATCTCAGTTTCTACACCACCTGTTACAGTCCACGATCCCAGAAACCTTCATTAACCATATATGGTCGTAAGTACAGTATAATATAGTCATAGTTCTGTCTCAATTTAGAGAAAACTCCTAAAAAAATTTCCAGTGGGATGTCCGTGCATGTTTTAGAGGATGTCCGTGCTACAATCCTCTCTGAAAAAAAAGATATCCGTGCTGCTGCCAACTTTTTTTAGTTAGTTATATCTTATTTTTTTTAAAAATTGCTTCTATAGATTTATTATTTTTCGTACATAAACTAGACATATTGCTGATAATATAGACGAAAGTTGGAATATTAATGCTAAATATAATTAATTATTTGTGTATATGGGTAGAGGATCAATCCCCCTGTCACCATAGCCGCTGCCATTATCATTACCATTACTAAATCGTTATTTGGCTGTAACTTTTCTTTTAATGGGAATATTTTCACAAACGAAAAAGCTTTATGATCCTTATGTCGATACCAATTTTTTTTTTATTTCTAATTTAAATCCTCATTTATGTAGAAATATGTACCCTTTGGTCCCCTTATCATCAGCATTCTCGCCACACACTCTACTAAGCTGCCCTGACTACAATATTCATCATTAATATTCCAACTTTCGTTTATATTTGGAATTAATACAAATATATACCGTTCTTTCCCTCGTTTTCCTGTTAAGATGACTTTCATAATTGCCGTTCTATGCGATCTATATCCTTCTGTTTCCGTATATATGTCCACACAATACATGTATATGATGTCACATATATATGATGTCACATATATATGATGGCACATATATATGATGGCACATGATTCATGTCCCGAAAAAACTAAAATGTTCAACTATATTCATTATTATACGGGAAAATACATTGCGAACCATTTAAAAAATCTCCACTTGACCCATCAAATATATTTGTCAACATGTTGAGGGGCCAATTTTAGGGGATCTAGAGGCTGGGGCAGTACCCGCTGGTACCCCCACTGAGTGTATCTTTCCAAACCTGTTTGAAAAGCAGCATGCTGCACATACATTGGCCAAAAGCTGCACGGACATCTACACAAGTTGCATTCAAATGCACCACAGACATCAGTGACTTTTCTTTAGACAGCTATAGTGACGAAATTACTTAGATTTGCAGTCTATAGCCTCGACCAAGGCTTTATCTAAGTCATTCAATACATGACCTCGAACTAGAAAGAGTGTTATGTTCAAAATTCCGAGAACTAAGTGAAAATGAGTATCAATAGAACATAGCATTGGCCGTTATTTGATGTACGCGCAGCGCGGCACGGACATTCAGTGTGGTCATAGTGTTCTATATCATATAGAAATAGGAAAAATCAATTTGGTCAATCAGTTAGTTCATCAAATAAGAGGACCAAAATAATTTACAGTTAACAGTTTACCTTTATTTAAAAGTATCTGCTAAGTAGACCAGTGAACAGAAAGCATAATCTTTCCGCCAAGTGCTCTGTATGGCAGAAAGAATATTTTCTGTCGAATATGTTAATTGGCAGAAAGTATTTTCACCACTATACACTAGATGGCAGTGTTTGATATTTGATAGATTTATTGATTGATATCTACATCAGTAGTAGTTATAAACCCGCACAAGTGACCTTTAGGAGCAAGCCCCTGCTTATCAGGGGTGTGCCTCCTTATCAGGGGCTTGACCTACTTGCTCCTTTTGCTCCCTTGTGGTCGAAGTGTGTGTCCTGTTATGTCGAAGCCCCAGCCCTCCTGATAAGGAGGGGGGCCTGCTGATAAGGACCCCCTTGCTTCCTTGTGGTCGAAGTTGCAGTTCCCTTATCTCGAAGCCCTCCTTGGTGGTGGTAGTGGTGGTGTGCCCCACTTCCCTGCAGCCCCCTTATGTCGAATCCCTTGGTGAGTGGTGTGTAGCAGCCCCACTGCCCCCCTGGATGAGGTGGTGGTGGTGGTGCCACCGCCCCTTCCAGGCTGTTGAGGGGAGGGGAGGAGAGTGCTTTAGGAATGGTGGAATGGTGGAATGGTGGGTGGAATGGTGGAATGGGGAGGAGAGTTGGAGGAGAGTTATGTATGGTTGTGGTATAAGCCAGAATAGAGATTAATGGTATATAATGGTGGAATGGTGGAATGGTGGAATGGTGGAATGGGGAGAGTTGTGAGAGTTCGAGAGTTGGAGGAGAGTTCGAGAGTTGGAGGAGAGTGGTGTGTGTATTGATTTATTTGGTTGTGGTATAGAGAAGCTAGAATGGTGGCTGCCAAGCCCTAGCCCCTCCCCTAGCTCTAATCCTTATCTCGAATCCCTCCTCGACTCGTGGCTATCTCGAAGCCTTTCGAAGCCCGATCGCTGGAAGCATTGGGAATGGAGCTAGGTTGGTTGGTAGGCGGTGCAGTGGTGGTGTTGAGAGTTTGAGAGTTGGAGGAGAGAGAGAGTTGGAGGGGAGAGAGAGTTTGAGGAATGGTGTGTGTATGTGTGTGTGTATTGAGTTATTTGGTTGTGGTTGATGAGGAGAGAAGCTAGAATGGGAGAGAGTTTAGGGAGAGAATGCTGGAATGGAGCAAGGTGTGGAGACCTGATAGGGACCTGATAGGGACCTGATCGAGGACCTGATAGGGGTCAATACATTGACCCCTATCAGGGATATTGTTGGTTGTCGAGGAGAGAGGACGGGAGGAGAGAGATCCCAGAGCGAGAGAGAGAGAGCGAGAGATAATGTGATGTTTTGAATAAAGCATGAAATTAAGCATTAAGTCTGTGTAAGTCTGTGAAACACAATTACGAGCACTGTTATAATCCTTTGTCCTATAAGTAGCCAGTTATTGGTGTTCATTCACCATTGTTTAATCTATAGTTGACTGTGTTCCTGCCTGTATAGTCCAGTATGTATGCGATTGGTGTGAAACACAAGTGAAACACAAGTGAAACACAATATACGCAATAATATAAGCTGAGAGAGAAAAAGAAATAATGTGTATGTTATATTTATTTGAATAAAGCATTACATGTGATTCTGCCTGTATAGTCTGGCCTGAATATGATGGGAGTGAAACACAAGTGAAACACAAGTGAAACACGAAACACAATATACGCAATAATATTATAGTATGAGGTTGTCCATCTATTGTGTGTAATCCGGTGAAATGCGCATTGATATATGGAGCATTGGTTGTCGCGCAACACTTAAGAATTTATCAACAGGTGAAATTTTTATCAGCAGGTGAAATTGGTTGGGAGCAGACATGCGCAAAGTCTGTGGATATAGATTGGTTTACGATATCATATCATATTGTATGATATGATAGCGTTGTAAGGTCTAAGGATGGGGGGTCCACAGTGATGATCAGTCACTGCGCATTGGTGGTAGGCCTCCAGCTACTGGTGTCCCTTCTCATCCACACCCAGCATGATGCTTTCTCCGCCGCTTGGGCCACTCTCTGGATGGCAGATTTCCTTGCCCGCCCTGTCACTCCTAGTGCAGAGAACATCCTCCATACTGACTGTTCTGGAAATCTCCATAGTCTCTTTGTTCAGGAACACGTGATAAGATAAGACCCACGCTCTGAACAAGCTTACACACAAACCTTTTGCATTTCAAAA
Source organism: Sthenelais limicola (assembly GCA_942159475.1). Taxonomy (NCBI): domain Eukaryota; kingdom Metazoa; phylum Annelida; class Polychaeta; order Phyllodocida; family Sigalionidae; genus Sthenelais; species Sthenelais limicola. The sequence goes on from OW804095.1 coordinate 156,364,715, forward strand.
AGACCGGCTACTTGGATATACGCATTCAACAAAACAACTACTACATTGTGATTTTGCATTATGAGCATACATCCAAGCCCTTTCTTTTATAATACAACACCAACACCCTAAAATTATGTTACACATTCACCAACTACTATAACCAATTGTGTACACTATAAGCATAGATCCAAGCCTTTTCTTTCTTTTTTACATTACAATGCCATTGGATTACCCTTTGTGTTTTGTACACTCTATAGTTGGAAAGTTATAGCAAGTATAGCAGATTTTTAGCAAGTTATAGCAAGTTGGAAATTACCATTATTCTATTTCTTCACCAGGATTACCCTCTCTTCGTTCTAGGATTACCCTCTCTGTGTTCATCAGGAATATACGGATTGCATTTACCAGCAACATTTGTCAATTGTGTTCCTTCCCTCAGATTACATAAGAAGGTCATTGGATTACCCATTGTGTTTTGTACCATAGCAAGTTGGAAATTACCATTATTCTATTTCTTCACCAGGATTACCCTCTCTTCGTTCTAGGATTACCCTCTCTGTGTTCACCAGGAAAATATGGATTGTGTTTACCTGCAACATTTGTCAATTGTGTTCCTTCCTAGGATTACATATTTCTTCACCAGGATTACCCTCTCTTCGTTCTAGGATTACCCTCTCTGTGTTCATCAGGAATATACGGATTGCATTTACCAGCAACATTTGTCAATTGTGTTCCTTCCCTCAGATTACATAAGAAGGTCATTGGATTACCCATTGTGTTTTGTACCATAGCAAGTTGGAAATTACCATTATTCTATTCCTTCACCAGGATTACCCTCTCTTCGTTCATGGATTACCCTCTCTTCATTCATGGATTACCCACTCTGTATTCATCAGGAATATACGGATTGCACTTACCAGCAACATTTGTCATTTGTGTTCCTTCCCTAGGATTACATAAGAAGTGTTTAGTGTTTATATCCAATTTCAACTAGATTATGGCAAATTCTGCCTCCAAGCAACAGCCCAAACAGCCCAAAACCAAAGAAATAGCCCCCCAAAAAAGGATTATTATCAAGTAATTATTACCAAAAAAGAAAATCATAACAAAAAAAAATGAATACAGCTCCAGCTCCTCAATTCCATATAAAAGCAGTAATCTCTGGCTCTTGCATGCTTCAATAAATCATGCTCATAATATTCAATTCATAATACTCTCATTCAAAGTGATCGCAGTGCTTGCATTCACAATGAAATATTACATGGTAGTCCAAAATTTTGCATTGGCATCCATAAAGCAATAGCTATCATTTTTACTAGAAATATCCTTAACCATATCCAGTAACCAACCCAAACTGTGTTAGCACCAACAATTATAAATTTAAAATAAAATAAACAATTATTACATTATTACATTATTACAACAAGCCTTAAAATCATGTGCAGTTGTTCTTCAAAATCCTTGCTCTACATACAACAAAGGATCTCTCTCTCACTAGCTTCTCTTCCCAACCTCTGCACATGTCCTCTCCTTTCAATGTCCCTTACACTAAGTATTTGGCAATGTACATTTCTTACCTCACATATCCAACCCCATTCCATAGCATACTCACCTCTCTCCTATCCCTCCTATCCAAACCCAACCAAATCGGCTAGCCGCAGCTTCAACTTGGCAAAGTCCTTTTGCTTTCTAATACCAAGAACAAAGGATTATAACAGTGCTCGTAATTGACTTTTTTTTTTTTTTTTAAGACTTTATTTATTCTGGGAGTTCAAAATCCCAAACTAGGGTTTTTCACATGCCCCAGGTGACTGTACATTTCAGTAGTTCTTATATTTATAGAAAGATGTATATTTACAGCAAGATATATAGGATACACACCTTGCCACTGTCTCTGAGTGTTGGTGTTTCAATGTTTTTGTTATGTTATACTTAACGTGAAGGTAAAGAAAAATAAGCTAGATAAGACAATTAGAATTCTTTGAGGGGCACCTTGCCACTGTCTCGGAGTGTTGGTGTATCAAAGATTAAAGAGTTGTGTATAATACAAATTGAGATTAGGATAGACACCTTGCCACTGACTCGGAGTGTTGGTGTTGTCATAGAGATCGATATCTATAATCAGAGTAGGGTACATGCTTTAAAAGAAAATAAGGTATTGATGGTAACTATTCAGAGAGATATACAATACAGTACAATACAGTAAGAGTTGATCTACATGTTCATTAGCAGGATACATGGTATTATACAGGTAATTGGATGCTTGACACCGTGCCACTGGCTTGGAGTGATTGGTGTTTTGAGTAACTATAGGAGAATATTATTGGTTATAACTGGGGGATTTCTGATTTCTGAAATAGTTTTGATTTTAGAATAGGGTTTGAAGCCATATTTTTTGATTTGTTTTAAAGGCCTCTATAGTGCCTATTCCTCTTTGACGGGCTGACAGCTCATTCCAGGAGCGTGCACATTTTACCTGGAGGGTATTCTGACCTATTTTGGTTCTATATCTTGGTATTTTTAGAATTATTCCTTCGTTTCTCCTAGTGGGCCTAGCTGGGATTTCAATTTGGTCTGGGCATTTAGATCTCTTGTATGCTAGAGTGCGTATGTGTGATATTCTTCTGTTTTCTAAAAGTGGTATCTTTGAGATTCTGTGTAGTGTATTGGTGGGAGTGTCAAAGGGCATGTTTAGGGCAATTTTTAATGATTTATTTTGAAGTCTTTGCAATTTCTGGAGTAATTGTGGGTTGGTGTCATGGATTATTGCATCACAGTAGTCAAAGTAGGGTAATATCTTTGTTTTGTATATTTTCAGTGCAGTGCGGGGGTCTATATATTTCCTAATTTTCTGAAGCTGGTGTGTCTTGTAAGCTATGGTTTTGATTGATTGATTTGTCTGGGGTCTGAAACTCAATTTGTCATCAATTGTAAATCCTAGATATTTGTAGGTTTGCACTTGTTTCATTGGTTTTTCTTGATATAGGATGACTTGGGTTTTGCTTTGTTTCTTATTTTGCTTAGATCTTGTGATGTACATGGTGTTTGATTTATCAGAGTTTACTAAAAAAAGGCTGTTTTTGCACCATGAGTGTACAGAATTTATTGATTGTTGCATGCGTTTGTATAAAATATCGATGTTATTGCCATGTGTATATATAAGGGTGTCGTCAGCATACAGAGAGATCTTTGTGTGTGCAATATTATGGGTAATGTCGTTAATGAAGATAATGAACATAAGTGGTCCAATAATTGATCCTTGTGGAACACCAGTTGTCATATGGGCTTTTTCTGAGAGGGAGTTGTTAACTATGGTTGATTGCTGTCTGTTTTTTAGGTAAGATATGCACCACTTAAGGAGTGCTCCTCTGATGCCTATGTGAGCTAGTTTAGAAGTTAGGATGGAGTGATTCACTAGATCAAAAGCTTTCCGAAAGTCAATAAATGAAATCAGTGTATCGATGTTAGCATCTAAGTTCCAGGCTACCTCATCAGAAAAATTACCTATCGCGTCTATAGTCGACTTGCCAGGTCTGAAACCATATTGGTGACTGTCGAGCAAATCATACATTTCTAAATATTTGTATATTCTGTTGTGAACTATTTTTTCTATGATTTTACTTGGGGTAGGGAGCAATGCTATGGGCCTATAGTTATTTATTTTATTGGGATTTCCACTTTTGAAGAGGGGGACTATCTTGGACTATCTTGGACTTACGCGGACATAGACTCAGAACGCTTCATGCTTTATTGAAATAAATTACATTACATTATCTCTCGCTCTCACTCTCCTTTCACCACAAGCTATCACCTCCGTATCTAACACCCAAATGATTCAATATATTATGCTCATACACCTAACCCCTATCCCCTCTCCCCTTATCATGTCATGCATTCTCCTCTCTCTCGCACACACACACAAAAAAATTATTTGGCAGCCATCTTGAATCGTCATATCCTCATTGCTACCTGCTCTATTCCTCTCTCCCTCTAGGCAATATTCTTTCTTCTTTTTTTTTATTATTCTTTTATTTTTTCACATCAATGAAATTTCGCACACCTCGTCAACATCAACATTAACATCATAATAGCATAAAATTTCCCTTTTTCAGCCTTTTGGATTTTCCTTTCCCTTATTCTTATTATTCTTATTATTCCCAACAATCCATTTGGCAACATACACTTCCATCCTGCTCTATGGCCCTATCTCTCCCTCCCGCTCCTAGCCTCCAATACTATCTACATCTCTCTCCCACACACAAATGTCCCAAATTAAATGTGTATGTTCACATCTGCTAATATGCTATGGTTATCTATACCTCTCAAAATCTGCTTAACTGGATATGCTAAACTGATAGGTAGTCTTTGTGCACTCTATTCAGAAATACACACTTTCACTGCTTCAAGAACAAAAAAAATCAAAATTAAATCTATGTTCCCATCTGATAATGTACCAGGGCAACCTATGGATCCTCGCTCAACATCTTATCCCAACATGTGCAGGTGTTAATCTGAAACAAATAAGCTATAGATGGATAAGGTAGAAAGTAAATCAGTGGTCTAATCACAGTTGAGATATGTATAGCTGTATGCGGTAAAAGGTGTGTGAATATTCTTGCGTGTGTGATGTGTCTAAAATGCCTTGCTGCATCAAATTCAAAAAACACCTGCTAATAAACACCGGCTGTACCCCATTCAATACGTTCCCGCAGAAATGACCTTAAGGAGCAAGTAGGTCAACCCCCTGATAAGGAGGGGCCCTAGCCCCTTGCTCCTTTTGCTCCCTTGTGGTCAAAGTTGCAGCCCTCTTATCTCATAGCCCTGAATCGGCTAAGGTAACCTCCCATGCTGTCTACCTCTCCCATCTCTCCCTCTCACAAATGCTCACAAATTTATAATTATGCTTGCATATGCTAATATGCTAAAGGGCTCTCTCTCTCTCTCTCTCTCTCTCTCCCTCTCTCTTACACACACAGGTAAATTTCTAGATGGAGTACACTCATTTATTACTCATGGATAACAAAACGAACGCAGGAACAAAGGAGCAAATGGATTCAAATCAAGAAATGGAAAGGGACCACTCAGGTCCTTGATCAGGTCCCTATCAGGTCCCTATCAGGTCCCTATCAGGTCTCCACACCTTGCTCCATTCCAGCATTCTCTCCCTAAACTCTCTCCCATTCTAGCTTCTCTCCTCATCAACCACAACCAAATAACTCAATACACACACATACACACACCATTCCTCGAACTCTCTCTCCCCTCCAACTCTCTCTCTCCTCCAACTCTCAAACTCTCACCACCACCACTACACCGCCTACCAACCAACCTAGCTCCATTCCCAATGCTTCCAGCGATAGGGCTTCGAAAGGCTTCGCCACGAGTCGAGGAGGGATTCCAGATAAGGATTAGAGCTAGGGGAGGGGCTAGGGCTTGGCAGCCACCATTCTAGCTTCTCTATACCACAACCAAATAAATCAATACACACACCACTCTCCTCCAACTCTCGAACTCTCCTCCAACTCTCGAACTCTCACAACTCTCCCCATTCCACCATTCCACCATTCCACCATTATATACCATTAATCTCTATTCTAGCTTATACCACAACCACACATAACTCTCCTCCAACTCTCCTCCCCATTCCACCATTCCACCATTCCACCCACCATTCCACCATTCCTAAAGCACTCTCCTCCCCTCAACCCCAGCCTGGAGGGGGCGGTGGCACCACCACCACAACCTCATCCAGGGGGGCAGTGGGGCTGCTACACACCACTCACCAAGGGATTCGACATAAGGGGGCTGCAGGGAAGTGGGGCACACCACCACTACCACCACCAAGGAGGGCTTCGAGATAAGGGAACTGCAACTTCGACCACAAGGGAGCAAGGGGGTCCTTATCAGCAGGCCCCCCTCCTTATCAGGAGGGCTGGGGCTTCGACATAACAGGACACACACTTCGACCACAAGGGAGCAAAAGGAGCAAGTAGTTCAAGCCCCTGATAAGGAGGCACACCCCTGAATTATTACTCATTACTATTCTTACATTATATTTTGATCATAACAAATGTGTAGTATTTGATGTGCTATTATGTACAGACTTACCCATTTGCTTTTACCAAGCACTGAAACATTGTTACAACCCTAATATTAGCTACCATTTATATGTTGACTAGCAAAGTACCCGTCCTCCAGACGGTTCCCCTCTCTCCCCACACTTCCCCTCTCCTTCTTTTCCCTCCCGCTTTTCTCCTACTTTCATACCTGTTTTTCTCTCCCAACCCCATCTCTGATTTCCCCCCCCTCTCCCTCCCCTCCCTGCTTTCTCTCCCTCCCCCCTCTATCCCTCTTCCTTCCCTCACCCTCACCCTCTCCTATTTCTATACCCTCTCCTTCACTCTCCCACTCCTCTGCATGTAGGACGGTCACCATCTCTCCCCATACTTCCCCCTGTCCCTCTAAATCCTAATTACTGGTTGTAGATACCCCTGACTGGAAAACCAAATGATGCCCTATGTGGGAAATGACGTAGTATCTCACAGGGGCTTTCCCAAGCTATAAATAGAGTGTAGAGGTCGCAATTTAATAAAGGCTTCAAAATCACATTTTCACCCCAGATACCTTCACAGACCACATACGACGACCTCCAGAGAGGATGGACGGACCTCTACAGATAAAAGAAATGGTTTGTAAAACAACAAATTTAAATGGGACATAAAAAAACCCCTCTTTTCTACCTCTTTTTGTAGAAATCGCTCTAGCTTTCTATTATATGGATAATGGTAAGGAATTAAGAAACAAAAGAAACAAATAATCAAATGAATATGAATCCAATCACTTTTTCTTTGGGGACAAGGCAAATTACAAGGATAGTTAGTACTCCCACTATTTAGATACATTTAAATAGAAGACAATATATCAATCCTGGCTGCCCATATATTTTGTTTTTAGATTTTGGACAATTATTGATACATTTGGTATTGTACCATATTTTAAGTTTCTTTCTTGGATTAAAATTATCTCATACATGCTAGTTAGATGACAAACAAAGGTCAGGTTTTGGTTCTTTGAGTTAACCAATCCTATAAGAAAAGAGTGGTAGGGGGCATGGGCATATTTTAGGATGACCAAAAACATGTGTGATGTGTGTCACGAAAATGGATTTTCAAAAATATTATATTTGAAAAGATGACATTAAGTGGATTCCAATGGTCGGAAACATAAGGCTATCCCTTTTTTGCCCACCAGAGTACTGAAACCCTGTTTGTTGGCTCTGGCCCCCCAGTTCACATACATATGTAATCTTTCTATTAACTAAAAAGAAGTGCCTGATGAGTTTAAGACAGCCACAATTGTCCCCTTATTTAAAAAGGGCTCTAAAAATGATCCCTCTAATTACAGACCTATTAGTATCATAAAACTACCTGCGAAAATACTAGAAAAAGCAGTACCCAACCAATTGTACTCTTATTTAGAGGATAAAAATTGATAGTATAAACACCAATATGGGTTTAGAACGGATCATTCAATAACTCAAGCTCATCATAGACTCTTCCATGGATTATACAATAGCATTAATGATAAAGAGAAATCAATGTTGGCCTTCCTGGATTTCAGGAAGGCATTTGATACTGTCGATCATGATATACTTATTGAAAAACTGAAACACTTCAATGTCCATGGTGATGTAATTTTGTGGTTTGTTAATTACCTGAAAAATAGACATCGAAGTGTACTTATGAATAATTGTACATCTAATACTGAGAAGATTACTAGAGGTGTTCCTCAAGGAACTGGGTTAGGGCCATTGCTCTTTTTATTGTACATAAACGATCTGAGTAATGTAATTTCTAGGTCTAGTTTTCAATTTTTCCCGACGATACGGTTCTTTTTACTTCTGATAAGTCAAGACTTGAGGCCTGCAACAACTTGCAATCCGACCTCCGGAATCTGCAGCAAGAGCACAATGACACGCTCGGCCCACATACACAAATAACCGATCAAACAATAGGATAACGAACCAAATAACACAAATGGAACGCTAAGTTATACATCCAAACCTACCAAGAATACAATATCCACACTATCAAACCAAGGAAACTCCACAGATCGCGGAAATATCACATTTAAAATCACCCATAGCTTCGCGCGACAACAACCAAAGATGGCGGCGTTGCTAACGCCGCAGGAAGAACAACAACAACCACAACCACAACAGGTATGGAAAATGCCAACGAACCTAGGACACTATGTCACACATCTCGCACAAAACAATGAAATAGGGAACAATGAATGGCAGACCCTAATAAATACGATTGTACAAGAGGTGAAAGAAAGTGTATTAAAGGAAATGAGTTCATACTATGGTGTTGGGGCCCGAAACGCCGTACCTGTCAGTGCTAAGACAGCGAGAATAACAAAGCTCGAAGACAGTGTCAAAGATGCACATCTTAAAACGGCTGTACTAACAAGCAGAATCGGCTACACGCAAACTCAAGTCGACAACATGGTTAGAGACCAATCCGCGAAAGAACTAAACTTTAAATCTGAGTTAACCAGTTTTAGAAAAAACATGACCAGCTATGCACTGGAAGAAGCACAAAGAGAATTAAAGATAAATAAAATCACTACAAAATTTGAGGAACTGACCAAATTACCAAACCGAGAAACACAAGTACAAAGCGAGAAAACAAAGAAGGCGGGGTCTGGCATAACCCCCCCCAAATCGCAGACTACACAAGCACCGATGCATAACAACAACAAAGGACACGCCCCCCTCACCAACAGGCCAAACCAACGCACAAATGGACAGCCCAGAAATAAGAACACCAACAACAGCAACAGTAGTAATACAAACTACCAGAGAAATCCAGAGATAAGAGATACTTATCTATTTCTGGAAGGAATACGGGAACCATGGTGCAACGAAAAAGGGGAAGTACCTCAACACATCACAAGTCAAGACCAAGCCCTATCCCACAATGAAAATGGACTTAACACAGCAATATTGGACATACTGAAATGCTCATACCCTTCCATCAGCGACAAGGATATAAAGACCGTATACAGAGTAGGGCGAGCAGAAGTGAACACCACAAGACAAGTCTTCGTAGACGTCCAACAAAAAGCCACCAAAGTCGCAATAATACGTGGATGGAAAGCAGTCAGGAATCAGGAGAAGCATAGCAACATCTGGCTAAATAAATTCCCACTGACTGGAGGTAGGAAGAGCAAATTCTTACTCACAAACTGCTACACGTTAGTCCAACATAACCACCCCGATGCAATACTCGTGGGGAACCACATTGTTATTGATGGGGATACTTTCGGCATAGCTGACCTAGTGCACCTTCGGAAGGATGCACTCCCACCGACGCGCAACAGATAGAAGTAGGAAAGGAAGGGCTTGGCTTCCAAGGAGAAGCCCACTACTGTTCCAACTTCTACCCGGCCACCATTAACCACGATGGTAAAGATTACAAATCTGTGGAACACGCCTTCCAATCATTGAAGGCTAAGGCGGCCGGGTTCACTGACCTCGCAGCAAAGATAGAACGTACTGCTGCACCGAATGTCGCAAAACGACTGGGAAAGTCGGTCAACACAAAGCGAGCCGTCGACTGGGATAAACAAGAGGAACCATTGTTAGAAACACTGGTTAGAGAAAAAATGGAACAACACCCATTAATAAAGGCCAAATTCCTCAAACTCAGCGCAAATAAGTTTTATGAAATTACGGCATCAAGGAAGTGGAGAGCTGGTTTGTGGTTTCCGCCAGTCTCCGTTACAAACAACAAGCGTAACACACTCACACCAGAAGCCTGTATCGGTGAAAACAAGTTTGGCTTGATTCTCACAAAGCTAAGAAAGGAACTAAGTAAATAACCACTTCTATAACTACGAACATGGCACATAGGCTACATGCGTTGATTCTAGCGGACTCATGGGGAATCACCACCCAGGAAATCCTACACACCACCCACCCAGAGCTCGGCACCAAAACAGTAGCCATACGAGGCAGAGGTATTGAGGATCTAACCAACGTCGCCATACCAATTGTGAGACTGTGCAGACCAAGAATTGTGTACTTTACCGCTGGTATCTGTAATATTACCAAAAGAAATAGAGCAGATCTTGGAAGACAGATAACCGTCCGGTACGACACAATAGCCACCTTTGAGGAAGAGACCTCTAATATGCTCACGCATGCAGCAGACAGGATCCGCAATGCAGTCATTATGGCGAACGAAGCCCCAAAAGTTGGCTTTGCGTCAATCCCTGGCATCAACATCAACACCTACAACCAAAAGCTAGCAGAAAGCTGGGGAGACGAAGTTGTATACAAAAGTACCCCCTTCACCATCCAGGAAACACTAAATAACCTCATAATATCATATAATAACATAGTGGGATACCTCAACGCGAGAGAAAATCTACCAACTCCACGGATTGGAGAAATGATCCACCGCTGGAAATCAACGCCAAAATCCAAAACATCAGGAAAGCCAAAAGTCATGCACTCCTATTCGAAAATTGGACCAGACGGCTGCCACTACACAGCAGAATTTCAAGATGCAGCAGTGGACCGCTTGCAGAGATGCATACACAGAGCCCTAGCTCCTACTCCACCACAATAAAGAAGCTCATCACACCAACCCAGCAAGACTGAGGGACGGTGTTCGTTAGAATGCACCCAAAGTCTTGCTGGAGAGGTGAAAGGTAAAACTAATGCAAGAACAATCCATTTATTTACAGACTCAAGTAGTTCAAGAAATTCAAGCCCAGGCCCAAGCCCAAGAACCCAGAAATAGAAGTGTAGTTTAAAAGTATATATAAATAAGAGACCCACCGGGAAACAGGGGCCTGTGTTTGTCAAAATGCAACCCCAACCATCCTATTACTTAATAATAATATCCCGACACGCAGGAAATAATCAATCAATCAGTCAAGGAGGAATGAGTGAAGTGAAGGGGTAACCCCCTTAATTAGATATATATGTGTGTATATATGCATTTGCATACACATCTATCGGTGATACCAAGAAAAAGGTATGATAGATCATTAAATATAAATATAAATAAAGGAAGAAAATACATGGATCCCTTGGGGCCTGTGTTTGTCAAAATGCAACCCCAACCAATCAACCACAAACCATCGACACTGCCATATGGACCCAAAAAGATCAACACCACTACCACCACCAAAAAAGAAACATCTTCCACCTATGACCAAGCTGTGACTATACAACTTTACCCATACTATCTCTTAACATATATACGCACAAAATATGTGCCGGTTCAATAAATAAATAAATAAACAAACCGCTACTTCATTATCTTAGATAACTCAAAAGAAACATTAATAGAACCAGAGTAACAACTCAAACAAAAAACTAAAAACAATGAACAATCACCCCTTAGATGGGAAAAGTGAAAAAACATAGATAAAGCGTTCAATATAGATACTCATGTGTATAATATAAGAAAGGTTCCATCCGACAATTGATATATTTGTGTGTATATATATAGTACAATACATATATACTATAATACTTTGAAATCGGGTTAGGGTGCTGTTGTATATATGTGTATGTATATGGGTATATACATATATATATTGCATACACCCACTCTAGTATACAAAACAACACACTCCCAGACAATGCCTGAGAGTGAAGAAATCGACGCGGCAGAGCTCGGGGAGAAAAAAGGAGTAAAAATCATCTCCTGGAATATCAGGAGTATCCTCCCAAAGCTATGCCACGTGGAAGATTTCCTTGTAGAGACCAAGACAGATGTCTTGGCGATACAAGAAACCTGGTTGAGCAATAATGTCTTAGACAGCCAGATCAAAATACCTTTGTACCAGCAATACAGAGCAGACAGGCTTACCAAAAGAAAAGGAGGGGGACTCATGCTTTACATAAAAGACAACTACAAGGTAGATGAGCAATCATTAGCCCACCTAAACGTGCAAAGCAAGGACCTAGAAATACAGGTAATAACATGTTCTAGGCAAAACTCTAAACACCTCACAATTGTGAACTCATATCGGCCCCCAAATGGGAGTCTGCCTGCAGCATTAGACTTGCTGAAAAACGTGCTAGGTAAAATTAGCACGAGAACAGAAATCTATGTCGTGGGAGACTTCAACCATGAAACGAATCAAGATAGTTGTAGAATAACACCCATCTTGAAACCAAGTGGGTTAAGCCCCAAAATCAAACTGCCAACCAGAATCACATGCAAATCTTCGAAGATAATAGACCAAGTCTATACAAATTCAAAATTTATTAGTGAAACTGGTGTGGTGAATAACAATTCTAGTGATCACCTCCCTATCTTCGTAGTCAAAAAGAAACAAAGAAATAAATACGAACGATCCACAATAACAACTAGAGCGTGGACAAATTTAGACATAGGCACCCTCTGTAGAAATGTAAAAGAGCAAAATTGGGCTCCACTATATCGTAGTGAAAACGTAGACCAATGCTGGACAGAAATGTCAACTAAAATTGAACATTTGCTGGACCAGATGTGCCCTGTCAAACAAATTGCTGGTGCAAAGGTAAAGCCACTTTGGTATGCTAGCGAACTGAGACGAATGGCTAGGGAGAGAGATAGAGCCTTCAAAAAGGCAAAGAAAACAAACAAGGAAATTGACTGGCAATCAGCCAAAATAATACGGAACAAAATGAACTCTAAACTTTCAAGAGCTAAGAACGAATACATTGCTGAGAGACTGGCAGAGCACTCAAAAAACCCAGGTAAATTCTGGGAAATACTCAAGCCCCTAATAACTCCAAATAAGACCAAAATAGAGGAAAAAATAAAACTGAAAAACTCAGAAGGCAACTTTATAGAGAGTAAGGACGCGCCAGAGAAATTTAACAACTTCTTTGCTAACATAGGCCCAACTCTTGCTGCCCAAATCCAAACGCAACCCCAGTCTCCACCAGTGCATGAGCAAACACCGACCCATTCACTCGCCCATATCGATACCCCTTCGGAACCCGAGCATAACATACAGGTACTGCAGTTTCCAGAGATAACCCAGAACAGGGTCTATGGCATTATCAGAAAAACTAAGCCAAATAAATCCTCAGGCATGGCTTTGATGCCAACCAAAGTCCTAAAACCAATACTTTTGACCCTATCTCACCAGTTTACACATTTATGTAACGTATCGATCAGAACAACTAAAGTACCGAAGGAATTTAAAGAGGCAACCATAGTACCTATATATAAGGCAGGACCTCGCACAGACCCTTCAAATTATAGGCCAATAAGTCTGGTAAAACTCCCAGCCAAACTACTGGAGAGAGTCATACAAAGCATAATTTACCCCCATCTGGAAGAAAATAGGCTCCTGTATGAATATCAGTACGGCTTCAGAGAAGGCCATTCCCTGGAGCAGGCCCATCAGAAACTGTTCGGGTACATCTACCGAAACAAAGTGAAAAACAAACCTGTATCGCTTGTGTATCTGGACTTTAAGAAAGCATTCGATACGGTGGACCATACGATCCTTATTGAAAAATTACATAAGTTTCACCTATCGAAACCCATTATAAACTGGATCGGTCACTACCTTTCGGACAGATATCAGAGAGTACGAGTGAATGGGGTAACCTCTGACAGGGAGAGAGTACGATGCGGCGTCCCACAGGGTACGGTCCTGGGACCTCTACTGTTCCTCCTGTATGTGAACGATCTACAGAGTGTCGTCAGAAAAGCGCAAATACAGCTGTTTGCTGACGACACTGTGATATATCATTCACAGACAAATGAAAACGCACTGAAAGAAGATCTACAAAGTGACTTGAACATGGTTGGCGAATGGTGTAGAAAAAACAAAATTTCTGTAAACATCAAGAAAAGTAAAGTTATGGATATTACCTTCGGCAATACGAAACAGAAAACCACACCAAAAACACTGAGTTTAAACTCAGCCCCCCTAGAGTATGAAAAAGAATATTGCTATTTAGGCCTGATAATAGATCAAGCGCTCACATTCAACCCACATGTTCAAGCGAAGATAGATCAAATCACAAAAAGACTCAAAGCCACCTCAAAAATAAGGAAATCACTAACGTCAGTAAACACAATGCTGGTATATACCACCATGGTGAGACCAGTCATCGACTTCTGTGATATCTTCTATCTCCCAGCTCAGGGAAAACACCTAGAGAAACTCCAAACTATTCAAAATTCATTTATTAGAATAGCCCACAATTTAAACAAAACCGAAAGTGTAAAAGAACTACATATCACGAGCAAAATACCGTTCTTAAACGAGAGAAGAGAAGCACACCTTCTCCAGACTGCTTTTTCCATGAGCTGCGATGAGAACTTAACCGACAATAGGAAAATAAACCTAAGAAATCTGACAAGTGGCAAGCTTTTGAAAGTCCCCATGACAAAAACTGAGAGGATCAGGAAATCATATTACATTCAGGCACCATATCTGTACAATAAACTACCCCCCAAAGGGAGGAAACCATCCCTAACAATTAGTGATTTCAAATCCTACCTGGAAGAAGAATTCTACTCTTACTCCCCAGGTCAAGCCAACCAAAATGACCCCTAAAAAAACAAAAAAATCCTAAAATTACGGTACCAGGGCCAACCCCAGTGGGACACAGCCAATAAACTCATACCCTACAACATAATGACCGGAAAACGCCCCTCGACTGCTCTATCTCTCTACCGCAACAGCACCGACGAACGGGCATGAGCTGACTCGACCGTGTGTTCGTCAGAACGCCATCGACTCAACTCATGTACAGGTGGGCGATCGATTGGTACCATGAGTGTTCGTTAGAATGCAAAAGGCAAACCACCCGACCGCCCGCCAACACAAATACATACATGTAATGTAATCATTATAGTCCTCAAGAAGACTAGTCTAACACTAAAGGCTGATGCGACCAGTGTTCGTCAGAATGCAAATCGCACCACGCCACACAGTGACACAACGTTTGTTCAGGCGGGACACCAAGAGTGTTCGTAAGAATGCAAATGGCCTCCCTAATGAACAAACAAGCTCACGCACTATACTGTATTATACTATGTAATAAATAACTACCGAATCTACCAAATAGAATAACTGTACTGAATATATATATAATAATGTAATTAGATGTAAAAGGGACCTCCTGGTAGAGCTATGATTAGCATAGAATGTCGTACCCATTTCCAGATATTATATTGTAATAATTGTATTGATGTAACTGTGATTGAACTGGAAATAAACAATATACATACATACATACAAAATGTCAGTTTATGGTGTAGAAAAAACAAAATATCAATCAATATCGACAAAAGTAATATCATGGAAATAAACAGTTCTAAGAATCAGGATGTCTCTGGGAGATTCCAATTCAAATTAGGGGATATGAATATGAAATATGCAGAGAATTACACCTACCTAGGGTTAGATATAGACAATAGGCTAACGTTTAAGGACCATATTTATACTAAAATCTCTCAGGCTTCTAAGCGTTTAAAAGCCATCAGAAGGATACAAAGAGATCTCACCCCCCAGAGTATCTTAACCATTTATAAGGTAGCAGTGAGACCATTATTTGATTATGGGGACTGCATCTATAGTGTAGCTCCCCAGGATCTTTTAGGGAAACTGCAAGTTGTGCAAAATTCTTTCATAAGAGTCATCTTTCATAAGACATAATATGTTAGAATTGGCCTTTGATTTAAGCCAGAATGATACATTAATAGACTCTAGAAATATGAATCTAAGATCGCATAATAAGGTAAAGTTATGAAGGTACCGATACCCCACTCTGAAATGGTAAAAAAGTCATTGTATTATAAATTACCGGTTTTGTGGAACAAACTACCCAAACAAGGGAATATATGTACGTCAAAAGAAGCTTTTAAAACATTTATTTCAAGAAGTATACAGTTTTGATACTAAATGTAAATGTTATAATGTCATGCTTTCATATGTGTTTGCCTGTCTGTTGAAATCTTATAGCAATCTGTATGTAGCGCGTAAAAAGTGAAATAAGTATAATACCAATTAGTCTTTAGTGGTAAAACTACTGATTGAAGTTGTATAAATGTTGAATTTGTAGTAATGACGCGAGGTGTTATCTACCTTTATAGGAATAGTCTGATGTTTTTCTATTTCTATATTTTTTACAATAAATGATGTATTGTAATGTCAATGTAAAATATAAGTCCCAATCCCACTTGTATGAGATGGGTCATGAGAAGATTAAACAAAGAGAAATATACAAATTACGAATGTATAAATCACTCTCCCATCTGTTACAGGGAGACTATGAACACCTATGCATGCATAGAGAGTTTTTGAATGAGTGTACTCCTTCTTTGTCCCTTTTTCTTGATGATATGTCTATTACCATGTAAATGTACAATCAGAAATAAAGTTATTACATATGTAGTGTTTTTCCGTCTCACACTACCCAAGTTCGATATATCTATTCTCGCGAAGGGAAAGAAGACCAGACACACAGCTCTTTAGGTATCACAGGCTTTATTCTCCACACAAACCATGTCCGATAGTGTTTATCAAACCCAACAGAACCCAACTTCTTTGACCAGGAATTTGCCTCAGAGGACAAGTGGCAATTATGGTACACGATCATTGCAGGTGTTGAGAGTCAAACAGTTAACATGGTTTTACATAGGAGTAACACAGTGAAACAACACGGAGTCTTACCGGAGCATCCGGAAGCACTCTAAGACACATTATAGTAAAAGAGTTGACTAGATTTAAGTTACCTTTGATAATGGTTTACTGGAACTCTGTCCAAGTAAGAAAAGGCGGGAATCCGAAAGGCCATTTCTGAGCCGGGAGCGCGTTTAGTTGAGGCGCGTGCACCCAATTATAGCAACACCCGGTCAGACCAATTATCTCGGATCTATTTAAAACCGTATTCACTACAATACCCCCTTCAAAATTTAAAGATTTTTACCCAACAGTAAATTAATCTTCCGGAGGCATAAATTATTAAAAGAAGTGAATAAGTAACATGTTCTAAGAAGTTATAAAAAGAGAATTCACATGGCAAACAAGTACAAGCAGGAGCATATATTTTTTTTTTAAAGATTTTATTTTCACTAGGTAATACAGGTATTCCCCTTCCCGGGGTTACTCACCCGCCCCTAGCTTGTGTACATTTTAGTAGGGGGGTGTTTTTATACATACATATATATATAAATATATACAGATCATAGCACTGATTTGATTTTATAAGTATAGATACATTATCTGCCACATTGCCACTTCCAAGAGGAAGACGTTGGTGCTGGTGGAGTGTTTCTGGTCAGGCTTATTTTAGGCTTGCAATGTAATGACAATTTTCCCTTTTGCCACTCTAATTCCTCAATGGAGTGTTAAGGGAGGTATGTACATAGAAGAAACAGTTAGAGATAGATCCGATAAAATTTTGTGTCCTTTATGCCACTCAGATCATTTTTGCTGGAGAGTTGAAGGCACATTTATAAGAAGAAAAAATAAAACAATCAAATTCAATACTTGAAACATAGTACATACATAAATGTTTTTTGGTTTTCGATTGGATTTTTCCTACTGTGCCACACAAATCAGTATGATTTGGTGTTAGTAGTTAATAGTTAATTGACCGATTATTCCTGATGGCATAGCTTAGAGGGTAGCTGAAGTGTATTACAGGTTGTTGTGTGTGTGTATAGTGAGCTATGAGATTTTAAGGAGGAATGTCTCAAATTAGGTTAGTAGGGTAGATAGCCATAGTTTCTGGTTGGATTTTAGGGCTTCAATGGTTCCAATGTTCCTTTGTTTGGGTGAAAGTTCGTTCCAAGCTTGTGCACATTTAACTTGGACTGTATTTTCTCCCAGTTTTGATTTATATCTGGGTGTTTTTAGTGTTGGACCATCATGCATGTGTGTGTTTCTGTTTGGGATGTTCGTGTAGGTGGGGTTGTTTGTTCTTTTAAAGGCTGCATGTCTAAGGTGGGTTAATCTTCTATTGTGCAGTAGTGATATTTTAGTGTTGCTGTGTAGTCTGTTGGTAGGCGTATCAAAAGGGCAGTTTAGTATTATTCTGAGTGCTCTGTTTGTAGTTTTTGGAGTTTGTCTAATTTTGGTTTATGTGTATTGTGTATTATGATGTCTCCATAGTCGAAGAAAGGTAGGATTCTTGTTTTGTAGATCTGTAAGGATGTTTTAGTGTCAATGTATCTTCTAATTTTATTGAGTTGGTATATCTTGTGGGCTATGGTGTTTGCTGTATGTGATAGTTGGAGTTGGTAATTTAATTTATTGTCTATAGTGAAACCCAGATATTTGTAGGAGGATACTAATTTTAGTGGTTCATTCTGATATGTGACTTTTTTGGTTTTGCTATTTTCATGTTTTAATTTGGATTTGGATAAGAGCATTATGTTTGATTTTGAAGTATTTACCAGGAAGAGATTCATTTTGCACCATTTCTGGAGGTCATCAATGGTTTTCTGCATATTCTCATATAGTGTGTCTAGATTCTTGCCATGTAGATAGATTATGGTGTCGTCCGCATATAGGGAAAGGTTGCAGTTTGATCATGTCATTAATGAAAATAATAAACATGAGAGGACCCAGTATTGAGCCCTGAGGGACTCCAGAGGTTATTGTGCTTTGGGTTGAAGTGATGTTATTTGCTTTAACTTTTTGTTTTCTGTTGGCAAGATAGGATTTACACCAATCAAATAGTGTTCCTCTTATACCTATATGATTTAATTTCTGCAGTAATATTGTGTGATTGACCATGTCAAATGCCTTCCTGAAGTCAATGAAAGAGATTAAAGTGTCTATGTTCTTATCCAATTCCCAAGCTATGCCATCAGTTACAGTAGTGAGAGCATCTAGAGTAGATTTCTTCGGTCTAAACCCGAACTGTTTTTCATTTAATATTCCATGGGCTTCAAGGTATTCATATATTTTCTTATGTACTATTTTCTCAATAATTTTACTTGGTGTGGGCAATAGGGATATTGGTCTGAAATTATTTATTTTATTAGTTTTGCCTCCTTTAAAGAGAGGTATTACATTGGCAAGTTTCCACGATTCAGGGAAGGTTGATGTGGAAAATGACAGATTGATACAGTAGGTGAATTCTTTGCAGAGGCTTAAAAGAGCTATTTTTAGTATTTTATTTGGTATATCTTCAAGAGAGGATGCTTTTGTTGTATTAATATTGGATAGTAGTTCAAAGACTTCATTGCTATTTGTTGAAATGATTGTTAGGGAGGTGTCAGTTGGTGGTGAATTTGGTGTCCAGTTGGGGGTTAGGTTACTAGTTAGATTTGAGGCAATATTAGTAAAGTAGTCATTTATGTAATTTGGAATACAATTATTTTCTATTTCTATGTCATTGTCATCTGTCAGATGTATAACATTGCTTTTTGATTTGGATGGTGATAGGGTGTTTACTATTTCCCAAAATTTCTTAGGGTCATTTGCTTTGTCATTGAGTTCAGATAGAATAAATTCTCTTTTTGCATGTTTGATGGCATTGTTAGCGGCTTTTTTACTACTTTTAGCTTTCTGCCAATCTTGCTCAGACCTAGTCTTGGCTGCTATGGCTCTGAGTCGGTTTTTGTTATTGATAATATCTACTATTTCTTTCGTCATCCAGGGGTCGTTACTAATTTTGATTCTGATGTTTCTGATAGGAGCTAGCAAATCTAATTGTTCTCTTGTTCGTGTTAATATAGTGTTCCATGTCAATTCACTGTTGGTTATATTATAGAAATTATCCCAGTTATAGTTGCTCTTCAGTCTAGTTATAAAAATCATTTCATTGAAGTTTTTCAATTTTCTGCCTGGCTTAATCATTGAGGGTAGTCTGGTTTTTTTCTTTTTTCTGACAGCATATATCAGTTCATGGTCACTTATAGCAACATTGATTACTCCTTGCTCAAGGATTATTTCAGAGTTCGTGTAGATGTGATCAATTAATGAGCCAGTTAGTAATTTGTTACTGTCAAGGAAGAAGCGTGTGGGAGTTTTAATTAGTTGGGTGAGATTAAGGTTAAGTTCAAAATCTTTTAAAAGTTTTCTGTTCCTGCAATTTTTGTCTAGTAGGTTTATTTTTAAATCTCCCATGAGAAAAACCTCGGTCTTCTTGTTTTGCATAAATTTTGATATAGTATCCGTCAGGTATGATATCATTTCCTGATTGTCCCCTTTGGGAGGTTTATATATACATCCTATGACTATAGGTCGGGTGTGTTTCATGGAGAGTTTTACCCAGAGACATTCGAAATTCTTACAGCTTTTATTATCTTCGTACAGAACTGTGTGCTTTATGTTGGAGCTAATATATAAGGTTACACCACCTCCTTTTTTAGGCGTGGATCCCATAATATTGTTCATGTTTATATTATTCCTAGACGTTTCTGACCATTGTCTATCGAGTCTTATGAGTTGATAGTTAGGCATTTCAATTTCCTGGTCAGATATATTAGCATGTAACCATGTTTCCGATAGTCCAAGTATATTTGGTAGTAGTCTATTGACCTCATGTTTAAACATCGAGAATTTTCCATATAAACTCTGAGTATTCAAGTGTGCGATTGAAATACCTTTTTGAGGAATTGTGGACATTGTATTTGCTTTTTTTGGAATGAAAGGGGTGCCTCAATGCAGTTTACTGCAGGAGGCTAGGGGGGCGGCAGGTTGGCAGCAGAACCTGCTAGTGCTAGGTATGTCTCAGAGAACGCAAAGGGGTGAAGGTCGATCAGCGCTCCGCCTTCCTATGCCTAAGTCATAGCTATATTATGTGTAGAAAGCATAAACTATACAGGTACTTATTGGACTGTGATAGAGTAGGATATCCCGGAAAAGACATTTCAAAATGCAGGTAAATGTAGGATTATAGCAAGGTTAGTTCGCTTCAATCCTCAAAAGATAAGAAAGAAAAAAAAGAAAAAAAGAAGCAACAAAAAAACCGACACCTTATAATACACTTGTACAGATGTTTGTACCGGACTTCTGCAGATTTAACATAGGCTTATTAGTTAGGTTGCGAAATTACTATGTTATAATATGAGTCAGAACGATTTAAGTACATATTACCAGAGAGGGGTGATGTGCAAGTTTACATTGCGAAAAACAATACAATTCCCATCTTTTTCTCCGAGTTGGGGTTAGTTTTCAATTTTCCTACTTGCCACAAAGGTATGTGTTGTAGGTTATATGGAATAAGAGATCGCATTAGAAAAGAAATATTAAAAGAAACACAGCTTATATCTGAATTAGAGTTAGTTTTATATTTTCCTACTTGCCACAAAGGTATCTGTGAGACACCCGTCCATTCCTTCTTTTATGGACAATCCCTTCAAAATGGGGAGCTATCAGTCTTTTTCTCCTATTTCTTCTTCGGATGTAGGTGTTAATCTCTACCAGAGCATCATGAATAGCCTCTTGATCAGCGAGATCCGTATGTCGAGACCTAGAGTACTGGTCGAGCGAGATCCCCACTATCTCTGTCATTATGACAGCGTGGGCAACTGCATCTAGCCAATGAATGGAATACTCAATTTTGTTTATAACATGTGCAGTATATTCTTCTTTGCTGGTGAATCTTGGTCTAATTGGTTGTCGTTTTTCTTTGTTGGTGAACTCATTAATGCCACCGAACAGATAGAGCAGGTCGAAACTTTTAAAGAAATACTTTCTGTATGTTTCCTCACTCAATGACCTTAGTCTCGCTCCAGGCACGCAGAGGCAGGTTATCTCAATATCATTGCAATTATGAGCTGCAAGTAATGAAGACATTTTCTGGCCCCATCCTCTTATTCTGGAGTCTCCCAGTAACAAAATGCGGAATTTTGGCATATTTAGAGTATATGCTATTTAGCTAAAGCGTTATCGATCCCTAGGTTACTATTGGTGGGAGGGGTGTGAGAGAGTTGGTCGCTTGATTCACTCAGATTCAAAGCGTATAGAAAATAGAGAATAATAGTCACTTATCTGAGAAATTCTTCTTTCAGTGCAGCCAGGATTTTCCCACAAATGTTCCTGTTTTGATCAACCTTGTCGTTTGTTAGATTCAATGTATCAATTAGGTTCACACCACATCCAAAATAGGGGTCCTGGGTCGCCTCATAGAAGAACTTTTTATCGTCCTTGACTAAGAACTCCTTCAGGTCGGTGTTCTGAGAGAATTTCAGACGCATACAGTGCCTCAGTATTTCATCGGCAGATTGGTCCCATTCGGGGGTTGTTGTTATTTGCTTGCTTAATCACTTTATTACATAAGGGTTTTGAATTGTTTTTATTTTGTCAGTGAAGTCGGCCGGTGCGTTGCATGCAATTGACTTCCTTATTTGGAAGAGTTGTTCCACTGAGGTGGCTTGAACTTGATCGTGGGTAATATTACATTTATGCATGTTGGACAACGGACTCATGTGGCCCTGGAAAGCCGTGCCGTCTGGTGTTTCAAATGTTGCTGAATTGGAGGTGTTAATACCCTTGGGCAGTTGATCAAACTGATCCCTTTCATATGTTACGCCACTAATTACAACAGCTGTTCCCTTGGGTTTAGCTGTGAGCCCATGGATATGGGTGGCGGCATTGGCTATTGTACGTGCCTCTCTCAAGAGCATTTGCTCGTCTTCGGTTGAATCCAATGTGACTCTTAAACCCTTAATCCCAGGCTTATTTTTGCTCCAATTCATACATCTGAAGAGGTCAATTTTCTTCTGTACTGAAAGCAGGGTTATTTTGATTGGCCTTGGGTAGGGTCTTGTTTCGCCAGGCTTTTTAATCCCAAGCCTTTCAGCATTTTCAAACGTGGAGCCATATTTTACTAAGTCTAGAATGTTGGTGATTTTCTCATTCAAATTCTCATCATCTTCTTCCTCTAAACCTTTTATGATGACTCTTAGTTCCCTGGGATTTACATATTCCTCCCTATTCTGAGTAGAACCTGTTTCCCTGGGGTTGGGCATTTGTATGGGTGTATGCTGAATTACCGATTCCGCTGGGGTTGGGTTGGTACGAATATGTGCGATCGATACTGAATTTGCTTCGATTTTGTTGGTTAGATCAGTAATTTTTACCTGGAGATCAGTTAGTCCTACAGTAATTTTATCATGATTCACTTCAATTTTAGAGCAGTTTCTGTCTAGTCGATTGTGAGATTCAATGAGAACTTTCATATTATTGTTCAGCGCGATAATATTACTTTGGTTGCTCGATACCACTGATTTCATTTCCATAACCGAGTTATGCGTGAGAGTTATACCACTTATAAGTTCATCTATTCGGTCATCTCTAGCAGTGCGTTGGTTAAGGAATTGATCTAATCTATCCTCCCTAGCAATAAGCCTTTGCAAGAGTTCATTTGAGACATTCATGGGCAATTGAGATTGAGGTTTTGCAATACTTAGCTGCGCATTTTGCTGGGTCGTAGGGCTTCCCGACGCATCTCTAGGTTGTTGCACAATTAGTTGTAGTTGCTGATCACTTTGGCTGATTGGCCTCAGACTTTGCACATTAACTGTTGAATTGTCACAGGTAGAGTTAGAATGTCCTTGACTGTATTGATGAGGTGCGGAAGTCTTCAGAAAGTCACTGGGTAATATCACAAATTGTTGCGGGCATGCTTGCCCTTGCGTAGATGGATCCATGTTTGTATTGCCACTGTTCATAGACGCAATTTCCTCAGGATTAAACAGATTTAGCTCGTTGAATGACTTATTCGATCGCAATTGTCTGTTTTTCCTATCAGACATGTCCACAGAACTATACTAGATACTTTTGCATGCAATCCGATTGATTTCCAATACGATTTCCATATGTTGGGCTTAGAAAGGACGGAGCGCGATCCGAAGGGGTCTTAGCTGGGTGCCGCCATTTTGAGTCATTTGTTGACGTCATAGTGTCCTCACTACATAGTTAACAAGTCGCAATATCTCCGTAAGTAGAAGTAGAAGTTATAACTTTAAGCTTTGAAAATATTTTTAACCATCCAGCGGCATCTCGACAACAAGGAGCTTCCAGAGTCCTATCTATGTACAAAACATGATCCAGCACAGGTTAAAAAATTTAGTTTCTACTATACCAAAACTTCTTTAGAACATCACAGCGTACAATCATCCGCGAATCAAAGGGGTTTTCCGGGGTCAAACGGGGTCAGCATCAAAGTCAAACCGATCCGTGGTCTATCGCGGTCCAAGGGCGTTCCGCGTCAGGTTTGGTTTAGTCCCGCCATGTCAAGTCCGTGTCCAGGTTCCAGAGTCCAGGGTCAATCCGATTCGTCATCTACAGCTGCTGCTGCTCGTCTCCGGGCGTCTCATTGTGGGTGCTACTTGAATCCTCCATATCCTCTGGAGGGGCACCTTGAGCAGCCGGAGCCGGACCCCGCAATGGGCTTCCCATGTGTGCTAGGGAGGCCATCATTAGCGGACTCATGCCGGGATTCCCGTAACCAGGAAACGATCCGGCCATGGGCAGGGACATAGGAGGCGGAGCACTCATGAATGAAGCCATCATTTGACCCATCCACAAGTAGCGATCCGTATCCGTCATCATAGCGGGGGCAGTGGTCAAAGGATTTCTCCTGACCGGACTGCCAGCTGCACTGCTGGGGCCTACTTGGACGGAGCCGGAGGGCTCACGATCCTCACTTGTGTCAGGCGCTGACACACCGTTGGCCTCCAAATCTGCTCGCAGGGAACTGACGGTTTCCTCAAGAGACCTAACCCGCAAGTCACTCCGGTGAAGACTTGCCTTCAAGTCTCTGATCAGGCTCGACTGGGTGCGATTCTCCTCACGGAGAGCAGCTAACTCCCCGATGGATTCCCGCACAGCCTCCAGTGCCTGTAGAGGTTCTGTCAACCGGTCTACAGCAGTGCCGACCTGGGTCTCGACGTGTGTTAGGGCAGCCCGAGCCAGCTCGGGAGCCTCCCCAACATCCGCCCTAGACTGCTGTATCACATGGCACACGGCAGCTTGCTCCGGGAGCTTAGCTTCCATGTTCGTGACCTCCTGCTTGGCTACGGCAGTCAGGGTTTTCACTTTCTTGCTCTTCTTCATGGGGACAGGAGAGCCTTCATGCTCGCTAGAGCCGGAGTGCGAGCGCGATCTCTTCCTCTTTTTCTTCTTTGACGGAGTGGAACTCAACGTGCTAGAAGTGGAGGGAGCCGGAGAAGAAGGGGCAGCCACAGCCTTAGGCTTCACAAACTTGTGCGTAGCCTTCCGCCGGATCACCTGAAGGTCTGTCGACGTCAGGTAAGCCATCCGACTGAACAGATGGTTCACCTGGATCGACGGTGACAGCTTCATCACCTTCTCCGCAGCCACCGCGAATCCCATGTTGTGAGCCACCACGTCTCCGTACTGGAGATGGCGGACCAACTCGATCCGACGGTCTACCTTCTGCTTACATCTTCTGGAGGGACACTCCCCCACCATGCGATGGGGGGTGTGCTCCTCACACAGATGCCGGAACAGGCGGGGCCTCGTTCGAAAGACACAAATCCCGTAAGGATTCATCGCTTTGTGACGGCAAATAGCAAAAGGACACCGGAATCCGGGTTCCCAGATGCTAGCGGCATCCTACACTTTCTGGTACATTCCTGGATCCAGAGCATCCTGCCGAACCAGGCTGGGCCACTGACGGGTCTCAAAGCGGTCCATCAGGAGATCGTCAGCAAACTCTGTATCCTCATCCTCACTCTCGTCAGCCAGGGGAACACGGACTCCCAGTCAGTCATCGGCCGGGTTGATAGGAAGGACCCCAGTGCCTGCAGTCAACAGGCCACGGATATCACACTGTGATTCCTTCAAAGTGTACAACTCGGTCTTGTGCTCGATCCGCTGGCGATGCACCTTCACAACCGGCTTCTTCTTTCCGGCCGGAGTCTTGGACGCTGTACCAGGGCTGGTACTGGTCCCGGACTTGCCAGAAGCCGAAGCAGGAGATGATGCATCAGAGCTCTTGCTTGTGGAAGCAGTGTTCAGCGGAACTGTTCAACGGTTACTGTTCGGAGGTTGTGCTTACGCTCCAACTCCCTTCCACGCTCACCCGTAGTCCTAGCGGACTTAGCCAGGGAGTTGGACTGGGACCTGGTCTCCGGTCTATCAGCAGCACGACCCCGCTTAGGTCGCGCCGGATCGACCGGACCATCCTCCTCGGTTGCCGAGGTGTCGTCACCTTCATTGATCTTCATGGCCGCGAGACCGATCAATCCGGTTCTGTCACCCAACAACTCGTTCTCGTCTTCCATGGGCACCTCTACGGAGTCGCCGGAGACGTCAAGGTCGATGATGTCGTCGCCAGGCTTCGACATCTCTTCTTACATTCAAGTAATCAAGCAATCAGGTAGTCAAGTAGCTTAAAAGGCTGCGTTTCAGTTCTCGTTCCTGCAACAAAAAGCATTACATTCAGACCTGGAACGCTGTAGCCGGAACATTATTTACATCATCCGAAACCGAAACCGAAACTAAAAGATCATCCAAAAGGAACGACGGAACATTTACTAGATAATCCTCTTGGAGGGATCTAGTTCTAAAATCACTACCCGAAAGTTTAGAACGTACCCATCAAGCTTACATAGGGATTTGCAACCCATGTGCGTGGCTCATGTTCAAATAGCCCACATGATGCAGAGCACGTGGGTCGTGGCTGTGGCGGTCTATCTCCAATGCAAAATAGAGAGAACCCACCAATAAATCAAACCAATGACTTCCGTGCCTACTACTAGTGGTACATAAAACACATTTCCTTTACTTTGGCAAACTAACAGCAACATTTCATACGGTTCACACATACAAATCAACCAAATATGAAGAGCATCGTCAGAAAGCGTACTTACAGGTTGAAGTCCGGAAGCAAAGAGGGCTCCGTGTGGGAAGAGAACTAGTGAGCAGCGGTTGCAACTACCGCTAGTTACACCGTTACAACGCTAGTTCGCTCACGTCTCACCGCACACCTCAGCGCCATTGCCTCCGTGCATAACCAGCCTAACCTATGTTAGGGTTTTCTTCACGTTGGGTTAGTATATCCATTCCCCTCCTGGGATTATTATGAACACGGACAATCAACCCATCTTCCACTAGAGACAAGAGTGGAAACATATTCCGCGGATCTTTAGCATGATACCTCAGGCAGCATTTTCAAGCTATTTCAACCAAGATCCAGGACCAATAGCGTTACGAGGTTAGAATCTCTATGCCCCATAGGCCTAGTCCAAGCCACATCACGGTTCTCATGCAATAAGTTATCAATCCGCCGGAATAACTTAGGTTCTTTCCCGGCCATACAGACCTACATTCCCCGTATTGGTACACAAACAGCTAAGACTTCAGTTGTAATCGGTCTGGGGGATGGCGCACCCGTTTCCCCTTTACAACCTCGACAGGAGAGCTAGCTCTATCCTTTCTGACTTTCTTCACTCGTGCTACTGAATCTTTCGCCGGCCTCCATACTTTCTTTACGGTAGGTTTCGGCAGCGGATCAGCAACAACTTTATGAGGTCTACCCCTCCGTGGAGCTACAGCTGGAACAGGCGGGTCTGGCAACCGTAGCTTTCGTGGTCTTCCGCATTTCCGCTTGACAACGTTAGCTTGGGGCAAGGGCGGAATGGGCAGAACAGCGGTCTTCGTGGCTTTCAAACTCTGTTTCCCCTTCTTAGGCCTCCCCGTCGTTTCACACACACGGAGACTTTCTCTCTCTTTCTTTCTTTCTCTTTCAGATCAGGACATTCCTTGCCAGCTATTACTTTTCCACTTTCAAGTCTGAGGACGTCACGGCCAGCCTTCTGCAATGCACGGAACTCCGGTGCTCTGTCAAGATTAACAACCTGCACGGGTCCGTCCTTGTCAAAGGCTTGCTTAAGGTAGTTGACATGACACCTTACGACTCCTGCAACTGTTTCCAGTTCATAGGTTGTACCCCCTATGAACCGTTTTACTTTGAAGGGGCCATCCCACTTGGGACCGATCTTTTTACTAGCCTGCGGATGGTTGTAGCGGTATACAACATCCCCCACTTCAAAGGTCTTAGGCTTAGCTCGCCGATCGAAATCCCGTTTCTGGTGGATCGCTGCCACTCCGAGATTCTCACGGACGAACTTATGCCCAAGCTTCAACCAATGCTTCAAATTCTCCACGAACGGCACTCTGCATGGAAAATCCAGACCGCCTGGTTCCACCCCGTGGACCAAGTCCATAGGCGTTACCAGCTTGTCCCCAAACACCACAGAGTTAGGTGTGCATAACATACTTGCATGCACACTTGCTCTGTATGCATGAGCGACACACGGAGCCAACAAATCCCAATCCGTCGCACTATAATCCGTCAGACAGGACGTCTGACCATTTGACTGCGGTCTATACGGTAAGGTAATGAGCTTTTTGACCCCTAGCATCTCCAACAAGCTCCGCAACAGGGTGGATCGAAACTCCGGTGCTCCGTTCGTTTGCAACGACACGGGACAACCAAACCGGAGGATCCACCCCCTGAAGAGAACTTCTGCACATCTCTCAGCGGTGTGGTCTGGCATTGGATAGGTCTCCGCCCAGTTTGAGAAGTGATCCGTCACTACCATAATGTAGTTATTACCTCTAGGGGTAAGACGGAACGGACCTATAATATCCAATCCAATACGACTCCAGCGTTCTCCATGCAATTCCTTCTTAAGAGGCATGACTCCGCCACCACCCCTCGTTTTTCGCATGCTACATTCCGGACATGCCCTGAGCCACCTTTTCAGATCACTTCTCATGTTGGGCCAGAAGTACTTCTTCTTGGCTGTCCAACCAGTCTTGAAAGATCCAAAATGCCCAACCGTCTTCGGTCCATGCATTCCCTGGAATATCTCATAGCGAAGTGCAGTAGGAATTACTTTGCGCACGTACGTGATTCCTGTGCGAGGTCGAGTCCACAACAAGCACAACACACCATTCTTCATTGACAAACTCCCCAAGTTATGCATATAGGTACAGAATTCGTCTGATTCACCGGACAGGGACTGCTTGTCCGGAAACCGAGACTTCTCCATCCACTATAGCAATCACTCTTAGGATTTCTGGGTGGTCTTGCTGAGCTGTCCGGATGAGTTCTCCCGTAGCAGCAAGGGTCACAGTGGTCGCAGCGACAACAGCGTCCTGCGCCCCACAATCAACACAGTCAAATCGAGCACCCTTCCGAGTCGGGACCCGGGAAAGCGCATCAACGTTGACATGTTTCTTCCCCGCTCTATGGAGAATCATTCGCTGATCCCGGCCATACTCTTGCATCTGGGTTAACCAGCACGCCAGCATGTCCATAGGATCCTTGAAGTTCAGGAGCCAACGCAGCGTCCGTCCGTCCGAACAAAGAAGTTCCGATTCCCTAATAAATAGTGCCGGAATTTCTTCAGATAGGTAAGCACAGCCAACAACTCTCGTTTGGTCGCACAGTAGTTCCGTTGGGCTTTATCCAAGCTATTACTAGCGTACCCAAGGACTACCTCCTTACCATCTTGGACCTGGGACAGAATCCCTGCCATGCCATACCCACTGGCATCCATGTCTAAGATAAACTCCCCCTCTTTCCGAGGGTATCTCAACAACGGAGCCCGGGTCAACAAATCTTTCACGCTCTGGAAGGCAACTGCACACTCCGGGGTCCAGTTTATTGCTTTTGTGTATCGTTTTTCCCTTCCGGCTGCCGTTACTACGTCCTGCAACGGGGAGACAACTGCAGCGAAATTCGGTTGGAATTCCCTGTAGTAGGACGCTAATCCTATAAATTGTCTGACTTCCCTCGCAGTCTTCGGAACGGGCCAGTCACGGACCTTCTGTATCTTCTTCGGGTCCGCCCGAATTCCTTTTTCCGATACTAATCTCCCCAAGTACTCCACTTCACGGCGGAATAGTTCACATTTCTTGGGTTTCAGCTTCAACCTGTATTCCCGGATTCGTTCAAGAACCAATCACAGATTTAGCAGACAACCATCGAATATCACGCCAAATACCACAATATCATCGAGATACACCAAACAAGACTTCCAGCGAAGGTCGTCTAGCATAAGATCCATCATCCACTGGAATGTGGCAGGAGCGTTGCACAATCCAAAGGCCATAACCTTGAATTGAAACAATCCAACGCTGGACAGGAAAGCCGTCTTTTGCTTACTCTCCTCGTCCATCGCTATCTGCCAATACCCACTTTCCAGGTCGAGGGTGCAGAACCATTTATTTCCGCCCAACGCCTCGACACACTCGTCTATTCTAGGGAGTGGAAAGCTGTCCTTTACTGTGACGGAATTGAGCTGGCGATAATTGACGCAGAAGCGTTGAGTTCCATCCTTTTTACCAACAATCACGATGGGTGCTCCCCACAGACTATTAGAATGCTCAATACGCCCCTGCTCGTACATCTTCCAGATCTCCGCTTCGGCTACTTCACGCTTAGACACCGGAATCCGCCTATAAGCAAGCTTGATAGGTCGAGAGTCAGCAGTATCAATTACGTGTTTCACGACATGGGTGCAACCCGGATCTTCTCTCCAACCATCTCCGGGTAGCGAAAAGCTCCCACAAAACTCATTAAGAAGACCCATCAGCTTTGACATCTCTGTCGGATCAGTCAAATCAGAGTCCCTTACAAGTTTCTTCAACGGACATCCATACTTAGTGGCACAGGGTCGTCCGGGGCAATCAAATCCTCATCTACCACAGACGGGGTTTCTACCACCTGTATAGAGTTGATGATTGCATCCTTTATTTTGTCCTCCGGACACATATTCACCCCCTCCGGACTAGTAGTGGATGACGATAGCACCATCACATCACTCAGTCATCCAACCACCATATCAACACCTAAACGTAGGGTTTCTGCGGACGGATTACTAAAGGCCACAGTCGCCGTAGCGTCAGCCGAGATATATGAATCAAGGCATCCCATAGTGTAATCCCTTAGAAAACTCTGGTCCGGCTCAAACATCAAACCTGTTGACGAATCCAAGCACCCGCGAACATCGATCTTAACTAGTGTAGCTGAATAAGGATGAAGGACCACCGCTTTCCGAAGTGTTACCTGCCTTCCATCGCCTACTTCACTAGTTGTAATCATATTCACCAAGGGACCCAATTGCTTTGGCGGATCACCACGCCAGTGATGCATCATCACAGCGTCTTCACCATCATTCAAAGACAATTTCCCTGACCAGCACACATAACATCTATGCACAAGATTGAAGTCCTGCGCCAAGATTCCGGACTCCGGGCCAGATAAACCCGATACTACCAGACACTTTAACATGTACGTCCGTTTCCCTAACGTCAAAGGGAACAGAGCGCTACCATGCACAGTAATCTGTGAATCGTTTCCCATCGTGCACGCCAACCGGCACGGACCCAGTGGGGGCGGCCGACGCAGGGAGTCATAGAACGTCTTCGTCACCAGGCTAGTGGTAGCGCCCGGATCCCAAAGGAAATCACCAACATCCCCATTCACTGATACTGAAGCGTACCATCTATCCGCAATATATGGATCACAGAGCTTCAACACCCTCTGGTCATCCACGGAAACTTTCTGAATACTCACACCTGTGATGGGACCTGACTCCGCTATCACCAAATGCCCTGACTCAGCTTGGTAACCTGCCTTACCCCAACAAACGTTGTTGGAGTCTGCAACTACAGGAAAATCCCTGGAATCTACATCAATCCTGGAATGAGTGGTCTTGTCCGCTCGACGCGCCCGAACCGCTTTCGTACTTCCCTGGCAGACAGCCCCAGGCTCAGTAGTACTTACGGGAGCTAGAGCCCCACACCCAGTCTTCGTTTCAGACACAGAACGATCATGAACTGCAGTACTAGGAAGCGCAAACAATTCCCCGGATCCCATCTCGCTTCTTATGAGACCCGTTTGGAGTTTTCCGACGACTCCGGCTTCACCGCTTGATCAGCCTTCGTCACGGAACCTCCCCTACCAGTTGTGTCTTTCCAGACATCCCTCTGTGGACAACTAGCCATAAAATGACCTTCCTGACCACATTGGAAGCAACCAGTCCGCTTCACACCAGTTAAACTTAGATTGTTTACCGGAAAACTTCTGTCCAGACTGTCCTACCCAGGACCGTAGAGCCTGGACGACAGCTTCAGGGACGTCCTCGCCACATGAGTCTTCCGCCACAGGTTCGGCAGCTGTATCTTGCATGGAAACCTTTGGGTTTTTCTTCCTCACATCTGGGCCAGGGGTGGTAAGTGTACTTATAGAGGCAACACTGCCACTCTCCAAGTAGCAACTCTCCCACACCTCCGCCCAGTGTATGGCTCTCAGGAGATCTTTCGGCTGTTTCAGGCGAACCCAATCAGCCATATAGTCAGGGAGCACAAGGCCCAAAATGGGGGTGTTGCTAAACATTTTGGTTAGAGCTTGACAACACATACCACCATATAGCATTCATACTGGCCTATAAGAAAACCATTGTTGGCATTCTGGCATTTTATTTATTCCATGGTTTCCATGGCAACAGAAGCCAAAAATTGAAATTCTGAGGTAAAATTACTTAAATGAACCTCAGTCAGAGATGAGTCGTGTGAATACTTTGATATTTTGGGAAAATATTGACATCCAAATTGCACATTCAGATTATTATGACATTTGACCTTTGATCAAGGTCAAGGTCACATTTATCAAGGTCAAACCCAGAAAAAGCCCACAAAATGCCATTTCTCCTCAAACATATTCACCCCTCAGTAGGTAATTTATTGATCTATCTTGATAATTTGATTATAGGAAATTGCCAAAGCATCATTAGTAAGAGATTTGCTG
Organism: Sthenelais limicola; assembly: GCA_942159475.1. Lineage (NCBI taxonomy): Eukaryota > Metazoa > Annelida > Polychaeta > Phyllodocida > Sigalionidae > Sthenelais > Sthenelais limicola. The sequence continues at coordinate 156,397,488 of OW804095.1, forward strand.
ACTTAAAGTTGCTAAGGTACAATACTGTTACCATAGCAACTAGAAAACTATGAAAAAAATGCATAGCTCCTGTTGCCATCCAGGATGCCAGTAATATGAGTTAGCCAAATACGGATGCCCTTCCAAGAAAATATTTTTGGGGAGAATGACCATCATCAGTGGGTATATGTTGAATATGAAGTATATTTCCAATTTCATTCCTAATATTCTAATTAAATATCTTTTTTTTTATTGTTGCCATGGCAACAGTTCTGGAAATCAGGTAAAAATTCATGGGATAACAAAAGGTTGAATAGTTCAAAGCATATTTTACTTAGAATTCTAGAATTTTGCTCACTTATAGAATACTTAATGGGACAACAAAAATATTCTAGCAATTGACCTTTGATGAAAGGTCAAGGCCATTTTTCCAAGGTCAAACTAGGAAGAAATGGCATACTTTGTGTTGCCATAAAGAGGGCAAAAATAGGGGTATGCCAGTTATGGATGCTCGTCCTCAGAAATATTTTTTATTGAGAGCCACTATTTGCAGAGGATAAATGTTGAATATGAAGTATATTTTCATTTTTATTCCTAATATCCTTATTAGATATCAAATTTTGGCTGTTGCCATGGCAACCGTTCTGGAAAATAGGGAAGAATTAATGGGATAACAAAAAATTGTATAATTCAAAGCATATTTTACTTAGAATTCTGGAATTTTGCACATTTATAGAATACTTAATGGGACAATGAATATATTATAGCAATTGACCTTTGATGAAAGGTCAAGGTCATTTTTCCAAGGTCAAACTAGGAAGAAATGGCATACTTTGTGTTGCCATAAAGAGGGCAAAAATAGGGGTATGCCAGTTATGGATGCTCGTCCTCAGAAATATTTTTTATTGAGAGCAACTATTTACAGAGGATAAATGTTGAATATGAAGTGTACTTTTATTTTCATTCCTAATATCCTTATTAGATATCAAATTTTGGGTGTTTCCATGGCAACCGTTCTGGAAAATGGGAAGAATTAATGGGATAACAAAAATTGTATAATTCAAAGGATATTTTACTTAGAATTCTTGAATTTTGCACATTTATAAAATATTTGATGGGACAACAAATGCATTGATGCAATTGACCTGGATGAAAGGTCAAGGTCATTATTCCAAGGTCAATGTCAAGAATCAATTGAGGACATTAACATTGAGATATGGGCTCACAGTTAAGTCTTGGTTTTCAAAAGTCAAGAGCATCTATCATAATGCAAAAGACTAGAAAGGGATGTTTGCTACATCACTATACTGTATAACCTCCAATAATAGCCAGGTTTCCGATAATGGCCCAGGATCTAATTACCGCCGGGGTGTCAGTGATATTTGTTAATAGTAGCCGGGATTCTAATAGTTGCCGGGTGGGGATGGTTGGGGGTGGGAATGGTCATTTGACTCCCTGTGATGACAGGGTTCTCTTGGTGCATTTCCATTGAACAGTGGTCTGGGAACTTTGATATAGATTGATGTGATAGAGACATGTGTCAACTGTGGTGTAAAACATCTGATAGTTCTGACCAACAACTGTATTGTTTTCAGTTTATTTAATTCTAACTTTCCTTAGAAGTTCAGTGTACTCTATTTAGGGAAAGAATAAGAAAGTTATTCTGAATATTCATTATGAATAGCAGTTAGGTTAAGTTGTAAGCATATATATTTATATAAATGACAGTGGTAGTAGGAGTGACACCAGTGGTCAAAGCGGTGACACCAGTGGTCAAAGCGGTGACTGTAGGGGCATTGATAGGCAGCTGATACACATGTTGTGCGGCCTGACCGACATTGACAGTGACAGTGACAGCAATGGAGGAGGCCCAGTTGTCTTAGGCCTAGCACCACCACCCCCACCACTAGCTTGACCGAACAATAAATCAAACTTTGCAACCAGAGCATTCATCTGGGCATTGCTAGCTGCATTAGCAAGTAAGAGAGCGTCCACTGACTCCTTGGTAATAGGAGGTTCATCATCGTCAGGAGGTAAGTCGTCATCAATGTTAATCAGTTGGAGTTCAATGTTGGAGAAATCCAAATGTTTCCCGTAATCCTCCTCAGGCCCTCCAAGTTGCACAGACTTAGCCTTCGCAGCCACAACAAACTCACACCTGGCCCCCCAGGGCCCAGCATGTTTTATCTTACAACCCGACCTGCAAAATCTCCATTTATCTATATCCAACATGCTGGAAGTGAACAAAATTTTTTGCATGTGTCCAGTATGGTGGTGTGAGTGAGAGTGACTGGTGTAGTGGTGGTTGAGGTAGCGGCAACTGGTCGGACCACTCGGAGGAGGGGGGCATCTCGGCCCAACAAATAAACCCATTGAACATCAGGGGAGGTAAATGTGAATCATATAAATGAGTTTAAAAAGTCTAATGTACTGGGCCGAACTGTTTTTGTATTAGCCTAATGACCAATGTACACAATTGGAGTTGGAGCTGGAGGATTATTAATATGCTCAATGTAAAACGCTTGGAAGTCAATCTTATATGTCTGTAATAAAACAGGATATCCTGGATATGAGTTCAGGCCACTTGTTAGTAGACACCAGGGGCTCTAATAAATGCTGGGGGCTCTAATAAATGCCGTGGTGAGAGGGGGTTTGACTAAATAGCCGCCCCTGGCTATTATTGGAAGTTATATAGTACATGTCAAAACAAAATACTCTTCAAACAACGGCCTCCACTTATCTGGTCACATGACAGTGCATCCACAAATCTAGGAACAAACTGATTTTGAACATTTAAATCATATATAATATTAAGTCCATATCATAAAATATATTCATCATGAACATGAGCAACATTTATTGCCTAAAATCTACAGTAATGCTGAGATTTCACCCTTTCTTAAGTTCACCCAACTGCCGGGCAGTGGGCCGGGCCATGGGAGACACTGACCCTTGATAACCATAGCAACCAAGCTTAAAATCTCCAACTTTTTTATTTCTTAAATTATACACAATTGTCGGCAAAATAGAACTAGCGACTGCAATGTATGAACAATACTTGATGTATCCATAGCATTTTGACCCTTTATGTTTCAAAGGGGTTGAAAACAGGGAATTTTTGCATTAGTGGCAATGGGACTCACCTCAGCGCTCACCACTGATTGTAGTGCCACCTGTAAATACCCTGATTCCCATCTCAAAGAATGGGAGCAACACAGATTCATCACTGACAAAGAATCTGCTGTGTAGAGTTCATAAGGTTCCATGTGGATGACTCTTCTTGCAAGATGCTTAGAGTTCAAAAACAAATGGATCAACTGGTTAAAAGTTGTTCCCCTATGGGACCAAAAATCATGGACACCTGCCTCTAAACTTTGCCACTCCTTATCAGTCCTACACAGCATAAATCACCCACTCAAATCATCACAGCCGTGCAAAATAAAATGTCATTTATGTACTTGAGTGATGACTGTTTTGATCATTGTCCACCATTCATGCTTTGCTCAACACAATGAGCAGTTGTGTTTTTGATTTTCTGATTTAAATTAATATGGCTAAGAACTGTTTGGCCTGCCAATCCAAACATGATCCTCTATTTTGTAGTTCAAAGCAATGACTCGGTATCATGGAATGAGCATGGATGATTACATGAAGGAGTTAGAATCTGCTCTAAAATCCTCTGAAGACCAGTTCCATACCTGTGGGGAATTTGGTTCAACTAACATTAAGGAAGGTTGATGACCTATCAGCTTGCCTGGACAAAAAGGTGTCCCGTGTTTGTTGAAAGCCACTAGGCAAAACCAAAGCTCAATGCCATATCCCCTTTCTTTAGGAATGGCCTCCTTACATTTGCAAATTTGCTCTTACTGCCTAAAATAAACATATAAACCTGCTTGCTTTGTCCCGCATCACATACCTATCATATTTTTTGCTCCTAAAATGTAAGGCCAGTATGTACTTGCCATGCTCATTGTGTCACATCGGTAATTTTTAATGTATGTGCACTAGCTCCTGCCTGTCCAACAGCTAGCGAGAGCATGATTAATACCGCAGCCTGATTGGTCACAACCCACCTGGCCAATTAACATGAGGGGATTGCACCCAGGTAATCCCTTCAGGTGTTCCTTGCCCTTTCAGGGACTTACCCTTTAAATACTATTCCTGACCCTACAAAAGGCCAAAACTTTGTAACAACAGACTACCTTACTGGAGCTGGGTCTGATGGTCTGACCAAATTAACACTGCCTAAAGATGAGAAAGGTAAAGCATTCAGACCAGATTTCTATGTGTTAAATCTGACACCAAGAAGAAGGACTATTCCAAGATGGACTATGTAGATTTAGTTTTTGGATGGCTAATGTGGCTGAGCACCTTATTTCAACTGGTGAGATAGTGCTTCATATGTGTCACACATTAATTTCACAGTCATAGACGCAGTAGTGAATAACAAAGCAACTTCTTTTGCCCTTAGCCTGCTCAGCTCATCTGGTTATTTTTCACTTAATGTCATTCCTGAGTCTCGGAAAGTAACACATTGGTCTTCTCTGCATAAAACATCAATTGACCAAGGCTAAAAAACATAATGCTGGTAGTCAAAGACACCACAGGAAAAAATATTTCTCCAATATATACACAGATCATATTGCTGAAATGTAAGATATGGGCAAATCAGATGGAATCCTTCATAAATGATTTACATTACCTGTAGCCTACAGTTTTATGCTAACCTCAATGTACACTGACCCCAATGTACAATTGACTCCCAAGGTCAATCCATACAACTGTGCGATGGAGCAGCTTGACCGAGCACAAGGGTATGAATGGTTCCTGCCCCCTACTTTTTCATTTAGTGATAATAAAAAAACAATTCACTTAGATCAGTGAATACATCAATGTATACAACGAGTGTTACCTTGGAGAGAACCAATTGCAATAGAAGCCAGTCAAGTTGGTGTGACACAACTTACATGGTAGCTTTCAAGCTGTGAAGAGGTCTTTCGCTCAGCAAGACATTTAAACATCCTGCAGACTAGGACTGTATGTTGTACTCTTATATAGACTACACAACAAACATACAACAGGACCTCAACAACATCCAAAAATGATACAAGATGCAGATGTGCTTTAATCCTGACAAGTGCAAGTTACTACACCTAGGTCACAACAATCCATAGCACAGTCACACCATGGGGTATGAGAAGGGTGAACATCAAGAGCCAGAGACAGCAAATACTTGGGGGTCACAGTGGAGCTCAACTTTTGCAACCTGTGCTTAGAAAGCTAAGCAGATTTTAGTCCTAGGGAGGACATGGACCTCATGAACCCAACCATGTGTTGCAACTGTATGACAGGCTTGCTTGAATACAAATCCAGTGTCTGGTCTCCACCTTATAGATATCTAAGCAATATGCTCAAGAATATATAGTGCAGAGCCACCAAACCAATCCCTCAACCACATTCTTACTCACATTCTTATTCACTTCTAAAATATGAGGAAGGATAATGCCAACTGAACCTGCCAACCCTATGATACCAAAGAACCTGATTGAAACATTAAACAAGATTGATTGACTAAACCAAGGCACTGAATCAAGGCAAATGTTAGGGCTGACTCATGCAAGGAATACAATTGTTGAATTGAAGGTACTGATGGATCCTTGCTTGGATCTAATTGCACAAAAGATCTTGTTCATTAATTAGGCATATAACCAATTAGTGTTCATGGTAGAAGCCTCATCACTGGTTGAGGGTTTGCAATTCTCCCTACCCTTGATAGCATGAAAATAAGCTATCCGACCACCACGCCACCTGGAGGCGGAGATAAAGCTAAGGCGGGAGCTTCCGGTTATGGCTCCCACAACCTCAGAAACAGAGTAGGCCTAAACATGGTTATACCCATACAGTCATTGCTCGGCCTCTACTCTTTCAAATAGGTAAATTATATACCTACGGATAGCTGAGAATATACTCTTTTCATATTTTTTAATCCCATGATCATCTATACATTTTTTGCTGGTGTCGTCACGGGTGGCAACCGGCACGAACACCTTAATAGAGTGGCGGTGGAAGCTTCTGTCTCAGCCTACTGGCAGATATTTCAGCCTACAGCGCCACTGGTGTTGAATTTGCATGCTATCTAGCTAACTGGGTTCAGCAGAATTGGTGATATAATTTGGATATAATGCTATGCCAAAACCAAAATTGTTAGAGTTTGAAGAAATAGTAGATCAATTGGCTAAGCAGAATGCCCAGCACCCAAAGGTAACCACCCACAGGCAGGTACGCCTGTTGGCCCAAGCGACACAACCAACTAGTAGTGTCAGATACAATGCTGGAATACAGCCTGACCTCACTGCAGCTGGAGGAGATCTAGTTGGTGCATATTTTTATAAACATTTTACAAATACAACCAAGAAGGGTAGTAAAAGTGGCAAAGTGCGGCACTAGTTCACAGAACTTGGGAACCCATTGAATCCCATTGTGAGCAGGGATGATTTACATGGTCCTCCCTTGGAAGAGTGCTGGCCATAGGCTCATTTTGCTTGTCTGACCTATGGCCAGCACTTTCCCAATAACATGAGAATTATGCATTCCCAGGTGCATACAACAAGTAGGTCTGGCAGGATCACTGGAAGTCAAATTGTGTATTAATGTGACACCAATTTGGAGGATGTAATCGTCAATCGTTCACCCTAATTTCTCTTGAAATAATCAATATAAAGCTTAAAAATGAAAAGGTCTACTGTATAATGACATTAAAAAATGTTATTTTGCTAAACTATATCAATTCGGTGGTGCTCTGAGACAATTTGTTCCCTAGTTTCATGTTTCATATTAGATGTTTATGTTTGAAGTATATTACTGCCGTAAGTGATAAATATAAAACACTGATACTCAAAACAGTGAAACCTAGTTAGTCACAAACAAAGATTATTTACGCGCATTGCTCATGACCATGAGTCACACAATTTGTTCCCTAGTTTCATGTTTCACATTGGATGCCTATGTTCGAAGCCTATGTGAAGACACACCAAATCTCATTGCCGTAAGTGATAAATATAAAACACTGATACTCAAAACAGTGAAACCTAGTTGGTCACGAACCAAGATTATTTACGCGCATTGATCATGATCTATTATGTTACTGTTTAGTTATTAAGTTCTATCTGTATTGATAGTCTGAAGAAAAGGTCTATACGAGTTAAAACCTTAGTACCTTTGTTCCCTAGTTTCATGTTTCATAGTGGATGCCTATGTTCGAAGCCTATGTGAAGACACACCAAACCTCATTGCCATGAGTGATAAATATAAAACACTGATACTCAAAACAGTGAAACCTAGCTGGGCACGAACCAAGATTATTCATGCGCATTGATCATTGATCATGATCTATTATGTTACTGTCTAGTTATTAAGTTCTATCTGTACTGATAGTCTGAGGAAAAGGTCTATATGAGTTAAAACCTTAGTACCCCACCCCAGTGATGGCCATAAGCCAATATTATCCAGACGTATTGCATATGATTTACTGTATTATTGTTCTAGTTACTAAGTCCTATTGCAATGATAGACAGATGAAAAGGTCTCGGCTGACAATTACTGACGCTAGCAATTTAAAAGAAACCTGAGTTACCTCAAATTTATGCTAGATAAGGACAAACTATGAGTAAAAACCCCAGTACCTCCGTGATCACTAGTACCATGAAAACCTGAATTATATAACTCATACAGGTCGGATCAGGACAAACCTACAATTGTGTATCCTAAAACTCTACTTTAGCATTAACTTTAACCATAATTGACAACTACATACATGTAAATGTCTGTACCATTGATACAAAAATTGCCTGATTGATCGTAGTATGTTAACAAAATCTATGTTATACAAGTTATCCAAAAATTACGACCAATTCTAAGACATATGATGACATATGATATCCAGTGACGATATACATCGTTAACGGTATAACTAGTGATAATTATTGGTGCTGGTAACACCCTGCTTAAAGGTTTGATAAAAACAAACCCAAAACCGTGTGTTCTATACTTGTAACCCATAAGCAATACTCACATGCACGTCGCATAAAATATAATATATTGCGTGTTCTAGTCCTTTAGTCCTGTCTGTACTGATAGACGAAAAAAAAGACGTCGAGCTGTCCAGTTGGAGTATGTATATGGCAAGCCATATTATAAGTTGTTCATAACTATGACAAATTCTAATTCATATAAAGAAAAATGAAAACATATGATGTTACGATAGAAATAAAAGGTAACATTTAACATCCGACTTTGAAATCTATAAAAGTTAGAGGTTTACTTCTATCTGAAGAATCATACCTTATTGCCTGAGGGTGCTCTACTTTAGTAATACCTCTTGAAATATATTATCTGAAACATACACTAAATATAGTTCGCTGCTTAAACGCAGCATAAATAGGCAACCCTCCCCCCCCGCTCCACCTCGTAGCTCCCAACACCTAGAGTGAGTGGAGCAACAGAACACTATAGCTTTGGTAATGAAAGAATATCACTCGAGAGCGAGCAAAAGCTGAGCAACCAAAAAGGTATAAAGGTTTTGAGTCTAAATATAAGAAGTCTATTAAATAAATCAAGTGAGCTTGAAGCAATCCTCCATAAAATACAATTCGATATAGTTTGTATTTGTGAATCATGGTTAACTGAAAAAGTCTATGACGCACTTGTAAATATCGATGGCTATAGACTAATAAGATCAGACAGACAAGGAGGTAAAAGAAGGGGAGGAGGCCTTGCAATGTATATTAGGGACAGCTTTGAAGTCACCTGGGTCGATGACGCACAAACTATTTGACGCACAAACCACCTACCACCAAAATTAACAACTTCAAAAAAATCAAAATCCACAACCTCTATAGACCACCAGATGGAGACCTCCCTGTAGCCATTAAAACCATCCAGGAAGTTTTAAGCATAAATAACAACAATGAAGAGATAATTATGTTAGGTGATCTCAATGTGGATTATCTAAAAACCTCACGAGCCAAAACACTCTTGTTAGCTATTGAACACAGTGCCTCCCTGAAACAACTAATACACCTCCCTACTAGAATCACCAGCACTACCGAATCATGTATAGACTTAATATACACAAATTCAAAGATCGTAAAAACAGCTGGAGTCCTTGACGTAAATATTAGCGACCATAACCCCACATTTATAATACTGAAAAAAGAAAAAGAAACCCATGAAAGAATTAGCTTCACATGCCGCTCGTATGCAAACTACACTGAAAAACAATTCACTGACAAACTTAAGAGCTATGACTGGCCCCACTTACTTGACACAACAAACCCTGAAATATACTGGGACACCATGATAAATAAAATACTCGCCACAATAAATGAATTCTGCCCGATTAAAAATTACAAGAATGTAAAGGCTAGAAAACCATGGATCACTGGAGACCTTTTTGCTCAAATGAAAACTAGAGACCGCCTATTTAAAGATGCAAAAGCACTAAAAGATAAAACACTAATGGGGCAAGCTAAGCAAATGAGGCACAGAATAAACCATCAAGCCAGAAACCTGAAAAACAACTACACCCGGGAGCAAGTAGAAAATAATACCCAAAACCCCAACAAATTTTGGAAAATCATAGCACCCCTAGTGAATAATAAACAAACTAAAAAACACGACAAAATTAAACTAGAACAAAATAATAGCCCGACCCCAGAGGAAATGATACCAAACCAATTCAATGAATATTTTGCTTCAATAGGAAATACTCTTGCAAGCACAATCCCCCCATTAACAGAAATGATGGAACAAGAGTTTACTGATGCTCGTGACGGGCCCCCCCGAAAGATCAATGAATTTACCTTCACGCCAATAACTTTGGAAAACTTAGCAAAAATCATTAATGCTATGCCTTCATCGAAGGCTTCAGGAATAGAAAATGTACCCACCTGGATACTAAAACTAGCACTTAATACACTACTACCAGAATTCCGGAAACTTCTAACCCTAACAATGACCGAGTCAATTATACCCAAGGAATGGAAAAAAACAAAAGTCACTCCAATACACAAAGCAGGTGAGCGCACCGACCCAGGGAACTATCGGCCAATCTCTACTATCCAGCTACCCTCAAAAATTCTCGAAAAAGTGGTATACAGTCAACTAATTGGTCACTTAAATGATAATGGTGCTCTTTACAAACATCAGTACGGTTTTCGAATGGGAAAGTCAACCCAAGACGCTCTTGTAACATACCTTAATGAAATATATGAAGCAATCAATGATGGAAATATTGTTAGAGCGGCCTATCTCGATCTGAGGAAGGCTTTCGACACAGTCAACCATGAACATCTTATTACTAAACTTAATACCTTTGGAATTAAAAATAAAGAATTAAAATGGTTCCAAAATTACCTTACAGACCGGCACCAACAGGTCAATGTTAATCAAAGACTATCTGATAAACAACCAGTCACATGTGGCGTTCCGCAAGGAACTACTTTAGGACCTGTCCTCTTTAACCTATATATCAATGATTTACCAAACTATATTAACCAATGTAAAATCCAAATGTTCGCTGACGATACCATCATCTATTGTCATGCTAAATCCACCCTTGAAGCCACCCAAAAGCTTCAAATAGACCTTAACTCATTGAGTAAATGGTGCCAAAAATTTAAAATATCCCTAAATTATACAAAATCAAAAGTTCAAACGATGTTCCCGAGACCTGTCCTCAGATCGAGATGGAAATCTCAAAATCTCTCCTCTCTAGACCAACATAGTATTAAGCTGGGAGGTGAGACACTAGAGGATGTAGACACCTATAAATACTTGGGGACCGTTGTTGATGCGACACTAAAATTTAAAGAACAAACTAACAAATTAATAAATTCTATGAATTATAAATGCTGGCAATTCGCAAAACTTAGTAAAAAATTGCCCAAACCAACACTATTAATGATTTACAAAGTTATGGTACTGCCGACCATTGACCAGGCAGATTTCCTTTTGGAATCACATTCAGCAACGGATCTCCACCGCCTACAAATACTCCAAAACAGAATTTTGAGAATAATTTATCAAATCCCCGCAAAAAAGGCTCCTCCCCCTCAAATATCGCAGGCGACTCCACCTCCTGCAAATGGGTCATAGATTGGCACAAGTTCCTGCAAATATCGATCTACGGCTACTAAATACTAGAAACTTCAGAGAAGGTCGTAAAATCCTAAAACAAATACACCCAAGAACAGAACAAATTAGGAAGTCGATAGCCAATACGATCCCCTATGCATGGAACAACCTGCCAACTATGGCCCACTTAACCATCGATAAAGACAGATTTAAAACCCTTGCCAGGGCAAATCTGATCTGGAATGATGATTACTTTGTTCAACCTTGACATACATACCTACCAGATTGTAATATAACCTATTTTTATTCATAAATGCTCAAGTTACTGTAATAACTGAAACACCCTCTCGAGTGATGCTATTTTGATGCTATTTTAGTACTATCTTGATACAATTTCATACCAATGATGCTATATTTGATACCATTGATTGATATTCACGCCATATTCAAAAGAAAGCACTGTAGATTTTAAATATGACTATAATAGCCGAGAGCTGACTCCCTTCATCAAAGGGGGCAGTATTGTTCTCTGCTACCTGATACTATTGTAATAATAATCATGAGGGCCAAGGATACCTCCCATTTTGCCGGAGACCCCCCTCGATGCAGCTAGTGTCTGAATAAAAATGTTTTTCAATTCAATTCAATTCAATATCAATATAGATGAGCCATGAACAAAAGATCCTCTAGACCTACTTTACCTAGTCAGTCAGAAGTTTGTTTTGATTTTCAAAGCCACTCAGACACAGTTCTTCTGTAAAAATCACCAATCGTTCCCACAAGTAAAAATCAAACCCTCATTTCCAGATGTTTATTTTTTTCTCAGATTTCTGTTCTCTGATTCTCTTCCTTTAACTGTATTAATTCTTCTAATCCCATATTATGATTCTTCAATTCAATGTTAATCAGGCCCACGGACATGGCAGGGAAATGGGAGGATGCGTGATGGTGTGAGGCCTCCTCCTTTTACTTCTTGCACATTATCAATTGATGAATGTGTATTCTTTAAAAAGCCTGTGTTACAGAAGACTCTCGCACAGACACCTCACCCATTTCAGGTCTGAAATGGACCCTTAGATTCTGTGTCCACTGAGGACGCACCACACTGGCAGCCTCACAGCTAGATAAGTCACACTAATGAACCCAGCAAGCTGTCAAGCATCTGTTGAGTTTTAGCACTGAGTCATGAATTGGGGGTGTCAGCAACTGAGTTTAGTCTGATGTCTCCTCAGTGGACACAGCATCTTAGATGGCCCATCATTTACATTGAGTACAAATATGACATTGACCTTGGAATAATGACCTTGAACTTTCATCCAGGTCAATTGCATCAATATATTTGTTGTCCCATCAAATATTCTATAAATGTGCAAATTTCCAGAATTCTAAGTAAAATATCCTTTGAATTATACAATTTTTGTTACCCCAATAATTCTTCCCTATTTTCCAGAACGGTTGCCATGGCAACAGCCAAAAATTGACATCTAATAAAGATATTAGGAATAAAAATGAAAGAATACCTCATATTCAACATTTATCCTCTGCAATGAGTGGCTCTCAATAAAAAATATTTCTGAGGACGAGCATCCATAACTGGCATACCCCTATTTTTTGCCCTCTTTATGGCAACACAAAGTATGCCATTTCTTCCTAGTTTGACCTTGGAAAAATGGCCTTGACCTTTCATCAAAGGTCAATTGATAAATATATTCATTGTCCCATTAAGTATTCTATAAATGTACAAAATTCCAGAATTCTAAGTAAAATATCCTTTGAATTATACAATTTTTGTTATCCCATTTATTCTTCCCATTTTCCAGAACGGTTGCCATGGCAACAGCCAAAATTTGATATCTAATAAGGATATTAGGAATAAAAATGAAAATATACTTCATATTCAACATTTATCCTCTGTAAATAGTGGCTCTCAATAAAAAATATTTCTGAGGACGAGCATCCATAACTGGCATACCCCTATTTTTGCCCTCTTTATGGCAACACAAAGTATGCCATTTCTTCCTAGTTTGACCTTGGAAAAATGGCCTTGACCTTTCATCAAAGGTCAATTGCTAGAATATATTTGTTGTCCCATCAAGTATTCTATAAATGAGCAAAATTCCAGAATTCTAAGTAAAATATCTTTTGAATTATTCAGCTTTTTGTTATCCCATTATTTCTTCCCTGATTTCCAGAACCGTTGCCATGGCAACAACAAAAAAAGATATTTAATTGGAATGTTAGGAATGAAATTGGAAATATACTTCATATTCAACATATTCCCACTGATAATGGTCATTCTCCCCAAAAATATTTTCTTGGAAGGGCATCCGTATTTGGCCAACTCATATTACTGGCATCCTGGATGGCAACAAGAGCTATGCATTTTTTTCGTAGTTTTCTAGTTGCTATGGTAACAGTATTGTACCTTAGCAACTTTAAGTCAGCGAATCTCTTACTAATGATGCTTTGGCAAATTCCTAGAATGAAATTATCAAGATAGATCAATAAATTACCTACTGAGGGGTGAATATGTTTGAGGGGAAATGGCATTTTGTGGGCTTCTTCTGGGTTTGACCTTGATAAATGTGACCTTGACCTTGATCAAAGGTCAAATGTCATAATAATCTGAATGTGCAATTTGGATGTCAATATTTTCCCAAAATATCAAAGTATTAACACGACTCATCTCTGACTGAGGTTCATTTAAGTAATTTTACCTCAGAATTTCAATTTTTGGCTTCTGTTGCCATGGAAACCATGGAATAAATAAAATGCCAGAATGCCAACAATGGTTTTCTTATAGGCCAGTATGAATGCTATATGGTGGTATGTGTTGTCAAGCTCTAACCAAAATGTTTAGCAACACCCCCATTTTGGGCCTTGTGCTCCCTGACTAATATCCTGATTTGTCACTCCCTGTAGGAATACACGGAGGGAAACTGACCTCAACGTGTTAGCCAAGGGACCAAAAGCACGGGAATTATAGAATTCTGGCGGGAATTATAGAATTCTGCCTGCTTTCTAGGTCTAGACTTCTCACCAAAGTTTGCTTCCATATGGTCGACACACTGTACAAGAGTCAAGTTCTCTGGCAAATCTCCCATCTCCGCCAGTTGCCTCCTGGAACCACAGATCAACTGTCGTAAAAACAACTGTTCGGGGCTCCAGTTGTGCGCGGTAGCAATTAATTTCATTTCCGCCAAGTATATCCTCCACGAAATAACACCATCCCACAACCTGGGTACGGATACTTTCGGAGCAATACTCTCTCGGGTCGAAGACTGATTGTAATTAAAATCTTCATCCGACTCATCTGGTCCTGTATACTCAAGACCCTGGACAAGAGAACGCTCTTTCGGGCAGGACCTACTGGATCGACAATAATCCTTTCCACAGTCATCATCAAAGTCATCTGAGTCTCTAACACCTCTGGAAGGCTTCTTCCGGGTTTTAGTACTGGATAACACAGAACTGGGGAACCAGGGGAATTGCGGTAGTATGTACCATCATGAACCCTACCATTAGGAGTCTTAACGATAGCAGTACGCGACTTCGAAACAACCACATTGCTCTGTTCCTTGCGCGGGGTAACATTTTTGCTGGTCAAAAACAAACCATCATTTGCATTCCCTTTCGGGGAAGATGAAGCTTGTGCCTGCTTTGAGAACGTAACATGCCTGTCTACATCCTCCGGCCCTTTAGCTGCAACAATGGACGGATCATCCATCATCGGTGCAAATGACAACTTCGCATCAGCAAAAGTTGACGTCACTGGAGCTTTGGGTGTGTATGCAGTTTTGACCTTCAACAACATACCAAACAAATCCTCACCCTGCGAAGTGTCCGGCGGGGGCGTGTCTTCCGTCCCATCCTCCGAAACACAATCTTCCACCGTTAGCGGCGGAGGTGGTCCGTGAACAGCATCATGTATAACTCCTCGAAGAGTTGCATTCTGCTGTGTAACGTCTGCCATGCGCGCATGCAAATCCTCAGCAGCACTTCTATGAACTTTAAAGTTGGCACGCATCTTCCGGAATTCGTGACGGAGTTCATCCTCAGTCAAGTCTTCCGGCGACCGACGCCACTGATTGAAAGCCCTACCTACTCCAACATCTACCCGGTGCACAGAACCATCGCCCTCATAAGCAAAAGTTCCCTCATCTTTACGGGTTACGAGTTCCTTACGGTCCTGTTCCCTAGGGGGACCCAATAGTCCTTTCATTGGAGGACCAAAAGTATCCGCAACTATAGACAACTTCGGAGGTTTGATCACAGTAATCTTTGCCGGAGACTTGACCACACTGACTTTAGGCAGAGACTTCGTGCCCAGCGGGGCAACGGCATCATCCGCTGCTTTAGCCATTTGATCGGGTCTATCAGCCAATCTCCGAACCTCTGCACAACGCAGTCCTGTTTCACCAAGAAACAACAGTCACACTATCAACAAGGTCTGCGGCCAAAAACTGGTTTACGGCACCAATTGTAGTGTTTTTCCGTCTCACACTACCCAAGTTCGATATAATCTATTCTCGCGAAGGGAAAGAAGACCAGACACACAGCTCTTTAGGTATCACGGGCTTTATTCTCCACACAAACCATGTCCGATAGTGTTTATCGGACCCAACAGAGGTGACCAGGTATTGGCCTCAGAGGACAAGTGGCAATTATGGTACACGATCATTGCAGGTGTTGAGAGTCAAACAGTTAACATGGTTTTACATAGGAGTAACACAGTGAAACAACACGGAGTCTTACCGGAGCATCCGGAAGCACTCTGAGACACATTATGGTAAAAGAGTTGACTAGATTTAAGTTACCTTTGATAATGGTTTACTGGAACTCTGTCCAAGTAAGAAAAGGCGGGAATCCGAAAGGCCATTTCTGAGCCGGGAGCGCGTTCAGTTGAGGCGCGTGCACCCAATTATAGCAACACCCGGTCAGACCAATTATCTCGGATCTATTTAAAACCGTATTCACTACACCTACATACATACATACATACATACATACATACATACATACACATAGTGATCAATGGTGTCAAATGCTTTTTTGAAGTCAAGGTACACCAAGGACACTGGATTTTTGTTGTTTCTTGATTCATAGATATATTTAAATAGTCTTTTGTGTGCCTGCTCCAATGAGTGACCATGATCATATTTATTTGTGATTAGATTTCATGTAATGCTATTCCTATGCAAAATGTTGAATGCCATGTTGAATTTACATCTTCTTTTACATTTATTGTACCTGCTTCAAACCAGAAAATATAAGGATAGCTAGCAACATGTAATCAGACCACATGGTTACACCATGTACATCAAAACATTGCAAACCTCAGTATCATGTCAAACTTCGAATGATCCAAAATGGTGAAGATCTCCCTAACTTGTGGCAGTTTTTCTGAAACACTCATTCTAACCCTTTCTAAGAATGGCCCTATGAGCATAGCTAGCAACATGCGATCAGTAATCAAGGTTACAGCAGGTATGGAAATTGTCACCAAATATGCAAGTTTCATACATTTCGGCAAATTTTCTTCCAGATACAACTGTGTATCACACAAAATGTTCCAATAAACAAACTTATAAAATGGCAAACGCTCATGCAACAGTCCAAGTAATTAGTTTCATGCTTAAGCCTGCAAATATCCACTGGTGTTGGTATACTTTACATCAACCTTTATATATGTAAACAAATGGCGCTTCTCTTTTATTACAACAGTGTAGTCAAGATCCTTTAGCCCGTCAATGTGGTGTCTCAGGTTCCAAGTCTGTATCTTCTTACGCCTGTAAATAAACAAAGTCAACCAAGGTGAACCATTTCAATTGTGGTTTAGTTTTTCTGCATCAAAGGCCACACGAGTGCCAGGAGTGACTACTGATAACCAACATGGTGTAGTAAGACTAAATAAGCATCGTAGTGATAAATAAAGGTAACTTGGTGTCTGAGGAGAGAAGAACTAGAGCGCCTAATATCAAGAAACAACTGTGTCAAGCCTTGCTTGGGTTTATATTAATCTAAAGTGATAACGTATGAAAGTATAAGAGAAACAAGCCCCAATTAGTGGGGTGCCTCCAGTGGTATATAGCTGCTGGGAAATGGCAGAACTATTACATGTGTGTAGTGTACAAGAAATACAATGAGAAGAATTATCAAATGTTGGCATACCTGTCAGGAGCTGGAACAGCATGGACATGATCCAGACTATAATATCTTCCAACCCTCAGAGACCTTCTATGCAGTGGTTCAAGGCCATTGATTATGCACCTTGAGAAATTAAAGTTGGACACAAAATGAGGGCAAATGCTACCAGTTGCTTCACTATGTTAACTATAGCTGAATTCATGAAATGGTAAATACAAAATTCTGCGTTGCTACTTGTGTAGTGAACGTGATTATATGCTATGTGTCTGAATAAAATGACCTGATGAAGAGCATGTAAGCTCGAAAGCAAGTGATAATAAATATAACCAAAAAAACCAACACCTACGCTACTCTGAATAAAAGTTGTTAGAAATAATGATCAGTTTCTCCCTGGCCCTTGGCCTGCTGGCCGTTCCCCTCCCTCCCATATGATAGCAATTAATGATACTGTAAATTTTATCAAGGAGTGTGCTTTTGTAAGGCAAGCAAATCATCAGTGGTGGTGGGAAGATGGATGGTTACATCCATGATTTAGGTACCTAGGGGATGTGGTGGATGCATATAAATGTAAATAAAACATAACTAATTAAAAAGCTGGGGTCGAATCCAAGGCAAGGCCCAACTTTTACAACAGCGTGCGTGTATTATCCATTATGCTCGCTATAGTCTGTTGCCCCTAGAAATAAGTGACAATGTGTTCCTGTCACATGCCAAGTATTGCTAGACTTGGCCTTTGCCTTCTTTGTTACAATTTTCAATTTCTTAATCATGAGTTTCTCAAATGATAGTTGCCTATTTTGATTCTAATATACATAGGTAGTATTTAGAATGGACACACAGTTGTCATTAGTGACTCAATTCTACACCAGGTTGCATACCTGTCCAGTGATTACATCTAGTGTATACCAACTCACTCTACTAGAGGCACTGATGTAGATCATATCCTATGTTTTATCCAAGTCTATGTATCATCTTATTCCTGCTTCACAGGTCGCTGTTATATCTATTACAATTACCACATATTGTATGTTATACATCTTCTCTGTATTTACTATTTTGCTATTTTAACCTGAGTTATACATTTGATCATATTACCATGTTACTCTTGTACTACCCTTCTATACTGCTTGCCTTCAATAGTGAGTATTCTTATGTCTTTGATATTGATGACTGACTACTGCAAACCGCTGGTGGTACAGGGTTGTCCAAGAGGTGAAAAAACTGGTGATACTAACAGAACTGTGTCTGGTTTTACTTTGCCACGTAGAGATTGAACCTGAGTTTGGGTGAGGCCTGATTCACTGCAACTAGTGTGGTGACAGGTTCACTACACTTATGATAACAAGCACTGTCTATCTCCCATTTGCCAATATTATAGTCTCTTCTCTGCATCTTATTGTTAAGCTCTTGCATTCATTAATATTAGGAGATTTCGTTATCAGTGCACCAGTTAACAATACTATAGATGGAAAGGATGGGACATTCTGAGTAATTCAATGTTTTTATATACTTTTGTAGTGAATATGGGTTTTTAATAGCTCCAGCATAATTGGTTCGGCCAGGTGCTGCTATAATTGGGTGCACATGCCTCAACTGAATGCACTCCTGGTTCGGAAATGGCCTTTTGGATTCCCAATTTTTCTTACTAGGACAAAGTTCCATTAATTTGGTATCAAAGGTATTGATTATCTAGTCAACTCATTTAACATAATGTGTCTTGCAGTGCTTCCGGACGTACCAGCAAGACTCTGTATTGTTTCACTTTGCTATTCTCATGTTAAACCATGTTAACTGTTTTACCCTCAACACCTGCAATGACTGTGTACCATAATTACCACTTGTCTTGTGAGGCCAATCCCTGGTCACCTCTGTTGGGTCCGATATACACTATCGGACATGGTTTGTGTGGAGAATAAAGCCTGTAATACCTAAAGAACTGTGTGTCTGGTCTTCTTTCCCGTCATGATAATTAGAGATATCAAACTTGGGTAGCAGAGCTTTATGTTTTCTTTATGGACCACCCTATGCACTGCAGTTTATGTTTGTGAAAAATTCTGTATTATATGTCATATTTGGCATGTTCTATGTATACTTGTAACAACCTTATGTGTGTTGCCTAGGTACCAGGCCTCTGGGAACCTCTGGGTCTGGTTTTGTTTTCCCAGTGTTGAGACGCTGTTGAAGATGTGAGAATCAAACCTCAGTCATAATTGACTGTAAATCACTACACATGTACAATTATGCTTATTGCACCTCTCATTCATCAAGTATATTATAAAGTGTGCTTACCTGTTTAAGAAGTCATTATCCTCCGAGCCCCAACCCCAGTATATGTTTGAAAAGCCATTCACCAGTTTCATGTGCTCTGTGGTGAGCATGGTAATGCCTCCAAAGTATCTGCTGTAAGGCACCCTACAACATCAATTATCAATAAGCACTAACCTTAATCAGAGTGCATTGAGTGCCCCAGTCTACCAATAATTGGCCAGTAACATTGACAGAAGTCACATCCACATATATTTGGTCCGCACTCACAGGGCTACTTCACTCAGAAATGTGTATGTCAACTACACAAGGTCCTAACTCTCCCGTACCGCCCATCCTGTACTCCTCCTCTTTTATATGCCAAACATTGAAACCATTCAGTATTGAGCCTGTAGGTACATCCTACCTGTGTTTAGTTATGTTTAACCTGTTAAAATTGATACAGGGGGGGCTTCTAGTAATCCTATGAATAATGTTGAAACAAGGGGGGGGGGGGGGCTCCTACAAAGTGTAGTGTGGGTAAAGCAGCAATGTATCCCATGGGCGACCCAGCCATGCAATCCTAGATAACACCACCATAGTTCTCCAAGGGGCAGGCCCAGAGGGCAGGCCCAGATAGGACGAGATTGCAACTTTTGAATCTTACCAAGCACCAAAGTTATATTTACTGGACAATATTCTCCTAAACGTTGGTAAAAATCACTACTGGATGTATTTGAATCTATAGATTTTTGCACTGAGTTAACTGAGAGCCAAGTGCTAATACAGAATTGCTTCAATACTCACTTGTATCCATATTTTCTAAGAGCGACTGCCAGATGTAGGGGCTTCTCCTCACAAATGTACAAGTTCTCATCATTTACAGGAATACTGTCCACGTCATGCAGAACAACACACGTCCAGTTCTTATCTTTTAGAGCTTCAACAAATCCTATGTTCAACAGTTTCCCTCTGTTGAAAGGATGTGTCCCTGCCTGAAAAAACAAAACTAATATGCTTAGAGATAATGGTGCTTAGAGGTAAATAAAATCCTTGCCTGAAAAATGTGTTTAGAGGTGATGAATAGGGTTTGAACAGAGCAATTAACTTCATTAAAGGGTTTATTAGTTCAAGTAGTTCATTAAAGGGAAGAAAGAATACAAAGTTTACTAGTCGGGATTTGCAGGATTCCTAAATTCCGAACATTCCTAAATTCCTGAAGCGGACACATTTTATCCAAGTAAAAGTTCACCCTTTGTATTAAAAAGGCCCAGGATTCTTCAGGGTTGGGATTATTGTAAAATTCGTCCCATTCTAGATTTCTTAGGATTAAGATTTTCTGGTCCAAGAACTTTGTATTTCTGGCATCAAGAATATGGGGAAGTGATCAGATACATTTATAATGCCAGCCACAGATACTTGTGGCAAATTCGAGTAGAGGTGGTCGATTAATGTATAAGATTTTAAGGTTGTTCTAGTTGGTTGTTTGATAAATTGGGTCAGAAAAAAGGAGCTCGTTAAGTTCTTAAAATCCATTGATATTGTGGACTTTGAGGATTCTATGATTTTGTAATCCAGGTTAAAGTCACCCATCAAGTATAATTCCTGAGAGGTGTCTATTTTGGAGAGGATGTTCTGAAGTGATGTAATGACATTTTGCGCTCCTCCACTTGGGGGGAGATAAATATTTAGAAGTGTACACTTCTTCGTGAACCCTTTTTTGACTTGGACAACTTGGGCTTCAATATCATTATTGGAGACGCTGAGTCCCTTATATACCTCAGAGTCAACTATTAAATCATTATTTACGAACATACATAATCCACCTCCTTTTCTCTTTGTGGATCGATCCAAGCAATATAAGCAATGATCCTGGAGCTGAATCATATTATTATGTATATTGTGGTGCAACTAGGTCTCGCAAAAGCTAAGAACATCTAATTTGACATCAGTAACCAAGTAATCAATCTGATCAAAGTGCCTATATAAGCTCCTGATATTCCAGGAGACTATCTTGATACCTTTGTACTCTCTCAACTCTCTGAAGGAATGCAATAGTGTATTGCCAATCTGCTGGTCCATACCAACAAGTTTGCTGTGGAGCAAGAGAAGTATGCAAGGGCTAAAACATTAATATTCTATTAATTAACTAGGTCACTTTCATAACAATTGACAAGTGATTCCAGATAATTATTAATGTATGTAAAGGCAGATAACATTAATACATGAACAGTGTTAACAGGAGAGAAAGACATCATTGTTTCGAGATGAGTTTGTCCTATCACTGTGGACCGAGTGCAGGGAAGCCAGTCCGTCAAAGAAGGAGACGACACAACCCAGGACTGGAGGGCACTAAATTAAGTTGCACCTCCAGCATTGTGACATCACTAACAACACAAACACCCCCTCACTCAGTGTAACATGGACTTAATACATTGCAAGATATACAGTGAGAAATGACAAAAATGTAGTGAGTAGCGTTACATGAAAACTGCTACATAATTAGCACTTATTGGACGAGTTGCCGCAAGGCGCGTAAATAAAGGACGAGATCGAAGATCGAGTCCTTTATTTACGCGTCCGTGCGGCAACGAGTCCTATAAGTTGATTATTATACATGCCTAGATTTGAATGTAAAACGTGCTAAATTAAAAAGATAATAACATAATTTACCATAATATCTGGTTTTGTATAAGAGAAATGGAACTAGAAACAGTTGAAACATGGAGAAAGAAAGCACTCGCACTGGCAAACTTGCGTCGGCAATCTTGCGCCACCAAACTTGCGTCGCCATGACAACGCGCCGGTAATGTACTAGTCCAATACCACGTTACAAGTAATGTGCGGCTGTTGGGGCCTCAGTATTGAATGCGTGTATAATAAGTGATGGTAATGGTTTAATGAGTTTTGGGGATCATAGTACTGAGAACCTGTATGTCATATGCGAACAAATAATCAGTCTGATGTAAGGCGAGTAAATTACATCTCCTGATTCATTAATAACTAATAAGGAGCTCATACAGCATATCAAGGCATACCATATTGTGCACTTGAGGAGGCACTTATGTTCAAAAAAACATACCTATATTGTGTACCAGATATGTTTACGCCTTACATTGTGTACATAGTTATGTAGAGTTAATGGTTTTAAGGCAGTGTTAATGTTTTAAAATATTCCAAAATATTTCAAAGTATTTTAGAAGAGCCAAAAAGCTAATGACCAGGAAGTCTATAGTGGGTAACAGACTCTTATTGTCTCTGTCATCGTCATATACAAATAGAACCAACACTTATGTTGATAAAACACTTATGTCTATCATTCAGACAAGAGATATTGCAGTATTCTAACAGGTGTCCCTGTATGGCCTACATATTGGCTATTGTGCACTTAAGGGTAAGAGAACCGGGATACACATGCAGCAGACAATCAGATAATCATTCTGTTTATAAATTGAGCAAGTTAAATTCCTGAGTCAAGCCTATGGGGCTCCCATAGCATATTAGTTATTCATGCTTAACAAACTGATATATATCTTCATGAAATTTGAATCCAATTGATACTTCATTTGAACAGGTTCATAAATAATTAAATAATTAGAATAGTTCACCAGAACTTATAAGTTATGTCGACATCCTCAGATATTTTAAGCGGAGACCAAAGTTTTAATGAGTTGGTGATCAAACATAAATAACAGGGGCATAATTATGATGAAGATTGTAATCAACCAGCCAATCTACAGCAGATACATCACAAGGTAATACACTACATGATACATAATCATGGACATAACGTTCCTGCGGAGCACAAATTAAAAATGGTATATCAAAGACAGTTGAAGCAATTCAGATAAATCACAAGTATCACAATCATTTAATTTTCGATCACAACCGAGATCAGCCACTTCATGAAGAGGTAAGGCAAAGTCAGAATATTCACAAGTATCATAATCATCAAATTCAAAATCACAATCAACATCAATAACTTCAATAGCAGTAGTAACGTTATCAAAAGCCCAACGATCAGTGGGGCGAGGCAACACTGTAAGCAGGATCACCAAGGTCTGCATGTTTACATAATGTCAGTGTCTCTGGAGCATCAGAAAGAAAAGTACTTGCCTAACAGTACTTACTAACAGCACATGGTTGCATCCCAGCAGTCTGCTGTGTTGAAGATAAGTCGAGAGAAGAATCCATGGGAAAATCGATGGACGTATCATTGTCAATCAGCAAATTGAGATCTGAAATGGGGACTTGGGCGTCATGACAGTTCTCGTTCTCGTTGGAGGCGAGACATTCCAAGGAAGCATGATGTCACTGGGGCTTCCCCAGGGAATCCTTGGGACACCCCCTAGCCTTATGTTTGAGTTTACAGATCCTGCAAACATGCTCCTTGGGGCAATTGGTAGTTGTACAAGTATGGTAGTTCCAGTGGAAACAATTGTCTGAAGGGTAGTCCGAGGGAGGGGACTCAATTGAACCTTCAGCAGCATCAGATCTGACTTGACGCCTCTGCCAAGTCTTACCACCACGCCCATCCCGACCATGACCTTGACACTGCCCCTGAGGGCTTGCAGATATTTCAGTGACATAGCAGCTGCATGGAACTCAGGCTTGGGGCTCAGGCTTGGCCGTACCGGTGTAAACATAGTCGCCATTAGGGTTATCCTCCAAATCCAATTCACCAATATATAATTTCTAATCCACAGCATTACTTCCTTTAGAAACTGCTAGCTCCATGGCCCTCTTCTGATAACGACAAGTAACCTTGCCTGGCCATTTATGAGTCTGTTCACACACAAGACAAACTGCCATGTTAACGAAAGGTGGCAAAAACAGTAGGGAAAAAACAGCAACAGTTACACTGGAAAGTGCGGAGGTGAAGGAATGGATATATATAGCTGGGGACCTGGGACTGAGAGAAGCAGCGGTGGCGCCGACTATATTACTATATATGCACCATTTATATTACACATATGCCTTCATGGTCACTAATATTATGACTGATGATGCCACTTAAATAAATTTACAATTGGACAAAATTAAATCAATTAGGCTAACTGTAGTAATATCATTGCGTAGTACAATTTGTGTGGGTTTGTTAATAAGCTGTATCAAACCACTGTTCTATAAAAAGGGTTCTTATCTGGGTAAGTAGTTAACATTGAAATCACAGAGAATAATGCTTTCATTTGATGCATTGCTATTCTTACTAAGCAGTAAAATATTGCTAAGTGAATCAAGACAATTTTCTAGTAATCCCGATGGAGGGAGATAGATAGAAGGGACTGTACTTGGCTTCTGATTAGGAGGAAGTAATTGGATGAAATTGATTCCAAATCAGAAGACAATAAACCAAGCTCAGATGGATGCACAACATTGCGATAATTCTTTATATAGCAGAGACTGCCTCCTCCTCTTTTAATAACATTTGTATTTAGAATATGGAAAGATCTGTTGGATAAGTGCACATGATTTTTCTATACTGGTTGTTTTAGGGGGAGGACAATATACACTCAGGGACCACCTCTCTCAGCATATTAATGTCAATGCACATGGCCAACACATTTAACATACAGGTCAAAAGCAGCAGGTTCTAATGTCAATCTCTTGTACCATGTAGGCGTTCTATTTTGTGTTGGGCCAGATGTGCCTTATGTGGTTCTAATAATGGTACCTGATATATGGCTCTAGGATTTAGCAAAGTAAACAGGATAAATCGAGACTAATAAGTATGTGTATGGGGCTAAAGTGGTAGTTGTATTAGGCGTATACCTCCTTCTGTTCTCAGTAAGTAGAGCGTGTCAGTCTGTTGGGAGATGCATCATCTACAGAGTATTATTATCATCAGAATAATACATGTAATATACAACGTACCTGCTCTACGATGTATATTCCATATTCCAGGTCCTGCCTCTGTAGGAAGGTGTGCATGTGGTGGATGAATACATGCAGGTGTTGTTCCCTCTCTCTGTAGGGCACCAAGATGGCCACATTGTTGTTTGTGCGACAGTGTGTAGGTGACCACCTCCCTCCTGGTCCCAGTTCTGGTCTGGACCTTTCCTGGGTTGACCAGTCAATGACTTCTAGCACTGGTGTAAATCGCCCAACTGACAAAAATAGTAGGCACCCATTTTAGAATTGAATGAGTGGTAAGCTGAATGAAACGTTTAAATAATCGTACATATATAGGCTAACGCTGTTATGGAATGGACTATGTTGTAAGGCCAGGGCTATTAAGAGTAGGAAGGATTTTAGGGTTTATCTGAAAAATGTCTTCCTCTCTGAGTTTGACAAATTGGACAGATGCCAATTGGTTGATATCATTTTGTTGTATCTTTTTACCTTCATATAACCATAAGATTGTTTGTTTACTCAAGGTGCAAATAAATGATCCCTCGTAATAAGGTCAACAGTAATTGATTAAAAGTGACTAGTTTGATGAAAGGTTACACAGAATAAAACCATTGACTCTTTGTGAAAGTCTTTGTTAGCTCAAATATTAAGTATTGTTACAAATGAATGTAGAGGAGATGAAGCTACAAACCTAATTGTGAACTGTTACCATCACATAGCCCCTGTTCATTAAATGATGATTTCCTCATTATTTGGATATAGGAGTCCAGTACAAAGTTAATCCGATTTTGTGGTAAATAATAAATGAACAAATATATGGCCGTTAGTGCAAAGAAGGAGAGGAACACACAATACTGGTGCTTCATTGTACTCTATTAATGCTGCTCACAGTTGGATAGCATAGAATCAACATCTAACTAAGAATTGCATGGTATAAGGCTTCTCAAAACATTTGCCATCACATGAGAGTTGGAAAATGATAAACAGCTGGAATATATCTCCTGGCACTGGTAGCTGTTTGTACACACATTAATTAAAGCTGCACTCTCAGCTATTTATTCAAAATTGAACTTTTACCAGAGGCTGTCCTTTGTTGAACTAAGGTATGCAAGTCACCAATATGCCTAACCCTAGGCCTCTATCTTTATCCTGTAATTTATCATTGTGCTCCGTTGCAGCCAATCATGAAGTTGCCAAGAGGGCTATAATATGTATATGTGTAATGTCTGCTATTAGCTATCGGCAAATCAACTATAGAAATAATGACACTGGACAACACAGATCTCTGAGTCCTTGCTAGCTTGTCTGTTTATTTATCTGCACACCGGGCACCAGGAAATATGCTTCCCCAATAGAACGACCCAGCTACACAGGAGAGAAACTTGAATAAACATAAAACATCATATCACAGGTGTGAACAAGTTGTAATATAAAAGTAGACATCAGCTAGAGATAAAATGCTGTAAAAGAGCATGACAAAACCAATCACTCCATCTGGTGATAATACCTTGCACAAAGAACCTAGCCAACCTGCGTCCAACCCAGCCCGGCTGCACCCTATCTATCCAGGTGACTAGGCCGGGGAGCCAGATCACTGGCTGGCAGTGCCGGGCCGGAGCAGGGTTAACCGGACCAACCAAGCAACACCACACTCAGCACCACAATACCCCCTCTAATTTCTCTCAAAATCAAGAAAAGAAAAATATAGGAAGATACAACAAAAACAGTGAGGATAAAAGGTGTATGTACAGTCACAATTTAAGCAATACACCAAAGTGAAACGTGGGACACAGACAATGAAACACAGTACACAATTTAAATACCTGAGCCGGAGTATCTGAAGAAGATGAATATAATAATAGATGTAGAAACCAGATCTCCACAGGGTTGTCATAAAAGTGTAAAGTCCAATGTCCGTAATATATTATGCACATAAGTAAGAGTTCCAAATGTAGCAATGTAATCTCCATGAATCTTCCATAGCAAGGTAAAATGGGTGTTGTCTGGGTGAGGACTGGAAACTTTCAATATGTACAAGCAAAACTACTACATCTGGACCGGTTGTCTTTGGCATAGCCAGATGCTCTGTCACTGGTGCTCCCACGCCGCCATCACAGCCGGACAGTAGAAACAAACTTCCAACAATACAATATAACATTCACACAAACCAACAAACTACATATTTCCAACTAATACTCCTTCATCACCACTTGGTCCTAACAATTTTCTTTCCTCATCCGAACCCATGTCACACACAATCTTAGTTGATACCAAAGCAGCATCTTCATTAACACTTCGCAAAGTCTCCAAATTCTTCACTTCTGCCACAACTTGTTCAGAGCCTCCAGCTTCCAGATTATCCAAACTTTTAGTGACCAACTTAGAAGGAGAACTTTCAACCACAGTATTCACAGAAACATCTGCGCCCTTTACAGCTGGCGAAGCCACGGGCCGGGGAAGCAACAAGGGTTTTCCCCCATGGCCCTGACCCAGTTTCATAGGCGGGTTTGACCACACCACAGGGTTTTCCCCTGTCATGAAGCCGGGCGGAAAAAGGAGCATCTGGGTCCACTGTCCTACTAACAGATGGGGAACAGCCATACCTTGGGGGCATGCCCTGCATCCGCATCTGATGCATCATTCCCTGTTGCCATACCAGCTCCAACTCCACCCTGAGGTGAAGTAAAACTTTGCATAAATGCATCCCACGGGTTGAATGGTCCAACAGGCATCATAGGTGGGGGTTGAGGAGGTTGAGGTTGAGGGGGGACATTCTGAGCCGAACCCGGCAAATGCCCCTTCACTAATTCCATAAACAAGGTCGACATAACTGACTTCATGTCTTCCAAACTGACATTTCCCAGGGTAGTTGCTCCAGCAGGCGTACTTTCTTCCTTTTGTTCCTCCACAACCAGATCCTGCTGCTTTTCTTTTTCAGCTTCATCCGCAACTTTTTTTGCTTTTTACTTCCGGACCACCCTGCTGCTCGTACCGGGCCAACTTCATCCGCAACTCCATATTGATCTCTCTTGATTTCCTGTCTTCTTCTTTGTCAAACTGCAACTGATCTTGCAACAGTGCATTCTCTTAAACCCCGTGCACACAGGGCCGATTTGGGGCCCGATTTGGGGCCCGTTTCGGGCTCCCGATGAGTCCCAGGATTTCATTTTGAAATCGGGGATGAGATGATTAGTCAGGCAAATCTAGGATTAGTCGGGGATCCAATATAATGAATTATCAGGGCTAACCTCCCAATTTGTCCAAAAATGTTTGAAGTAAATAGGCAGGTGACTTTGAAAGACTTCACTAATTCCTGGACTATCAAAACAATTTTTTCACTTTTATACAGCTCAATTCTCCCTCTGCACGGGCCGACATTTTAATTTTTTTTTGTAAACATTTTTTTGTAGACAAATGTGATGTGTCACAGGAAGAGAGTCATGGATCACAAAGATTGATTTTCAGTCTGCCATGGATTCTGAACATTTAGATAAAATCATACCTTCCTTCCTTCATTCTTTTGTTCACTGTGTCATTACAAATTATGCGATTCCTTTCATTTTTATTTTATTATGAAGAAAACATTTTTCTCTTCCAAGAAATGTATACTTTTCTATACTTATCTCCATTATTTAAAATCTGGTGGTATACTTTTCTATACATATCTCCATTATTTAAAATCTGGTGGTATCTCCTTCTTCCCGCTCTTCACCGGGTGGTGGAGCTTCAGGGCTGGGAGGCTTGACTACAGGGCCGGGTTTTTCAACCCTGGCTGCTTCAACTACAGGTTTAACTGCTGAGGCAGCCTTCTCAGGCCCGGCCGGAGTAACCACAGGGCCGGGTTTTACTTCAGCAGCACTCGCTTTAGCCGGGCGATGAGGACTCTGCCTCTGCACAGGCTTAGAGCTCGTCTTCTTGGTAGCCAGCTTTTTCTCCTTCTCCTTAGTAGCCAACTTGGCTTCATGAAGCTTCCTCTCAGTTTTCCTCCTAAACTCCATAGCCTTCTTTGCCCTGGGAGTACTCTTACTTTTACTACTAGTAGGAATCGGCAGAAAGTTTTAATCAAACATTGTACTTTCCTCAGCCGCCATCTTGCCATCACCATCAGCCATGGCATACACACACACTATCAGGGTAGTAAATTCAAACCTAATTCTTCAACCACCACAGACACAACTTCAACTTAAATGGCAGCAAACACGAGAAAGCACAATCACTTTATTCAACAAGCAATGACACTTGACTCTTGACACTCCACCAACTAGGTTTGACCTGCATACTCGCTGGTTTGGCTCCTAATGACTGCAAAGTCTCATGGTCCTCCGCCTCTTGTTCCTTCATGTGGAAACGAGGTCACCAACAAGCTAAAAATAGCCTTGCCCTCTCAGTTACCAGGAGGCAAAGCACTCGCCTGTTGGCCTCAATTGGGTTTCAACCAATTGAGCAATTTATACATCCCCGACCATAGACATAACAACAGATAGCACCCCTGAGCAGGCCTATAGTCTTCCCAAAACCGACTAGAGCCATCCTTCTTGTCCACCATTACAATCCCCGCTCCCCACAGCCCATTGCTGGGTTCAATGACTCCTTTTGCAAGCATATCCGAATCTGCAATTCCGCTGCATCCCGCTTAGCTGGGGGCAAGCACCTATATGCACACTTTATAGGTGGAGAATCAACAATCCAGTGGTGTAGAACACAAATGGATCCAATGGATCAAGACATCATAGTGGGGTAAAACATAAGGTATAAAACAGCAGTTCATCTGGAGTAGATATAAGAAGTACAAACAGAATACCCCATGAGTCTGGTTTGTAACAGAACATAACATAAAGGGGAGATAATAGATGTTTAGAGATAAGTAACATGTAATGCAAGCCTTATTGACTGCAGCACCTCTAGTGTCAAAGAAGTGTACTAAACCCTTCTGGATCAGCTACACTGTGGAGGATTGCAGAACTACTATACAATACTATATTATACTTCATTATATACTTTATATCCTATAATTTATATTGATGATTTATCTCACAAATCATTGACAATAGAAAAACACTCAATTCAAGCTGGTATGACTTGTATGTAGAAGGTTTAGTTGTGAAAATAATTGATTCATGTATTATGGGCACAATGCAAAAATCAATGTTATATAAATGTGACTCTTTAGTTACAAAAACAAATTGACAAAAAAGGTGAAGAGGTGACTCAACAAAGGTTGACAACAGTGTAAATAAACGGTGTAAATGGGCTTACCCACGCCTACCGGTGGTGAACCCTACAACCTGAATGTATTTCATGTAAAACAGTCTTGAACATCAGCTGCTCTGAGTCACTCGTCTTTTAGGGCTAGTCCCTATCCTTCTCCTACAACTCTCCTTGATATCTACCATCATGATCCCCAATTTATAACACCTGCATGAACAATTTCTTTTGAAATTTCTCCTTAATCTTATATGCAATGGCTATCAGTACTTAAAAAATGGTTGATAACAAATATACTTAGAATATCCACTCAAAGTTAAGAGCATAACAAATGTGTAAGGTAAGCTAATATGGCACCTCCTACATGACCATAGTGTGCAATGTTCATATTATTAGTTGCATATCTATGGTGGATGCCATCAGTAGTGGCACCAGGCCATGCCTCTGCCATAGTGTAAGCTGGCACAATCCTCACACCAAGCTTCTGCAAATGGTGGTCAGTCCAGTCATTTAGAGCCCCCACTATTCTGTTACTCCTCCATTTGAAACTGCAAGAGTCCCTTTCAACAGGAGTTGTTTGTATCCATGCTATGTTTAATGACTTATGGAGATGTTTTAAAGTTTGTATTAAGTGGACTACTTCGCTCATGTATGCTATATATAAGATGGGATCCTTCACAACCACATCATGATGGCCTGTGTTCATCACCAACCAGTTTAAACCCAACAAGGAATTATTCATTTGTAACAAGTCCTGAAGCCTAGCCACAAGGTGCATAGACCTGAGCACATGCTTGTTTACAATGTAATGGAATTTATACCTACTCAGCGCCATGCGTCTCTGGTTAGAATGTGAGTCACCCAGCAACATGACAGAGATATTTGCTATACAATGCTTGATGACTGTAGAGATATTGTAAGTTAAGTAACATTGACCATTAAACCAATACCAGACCTTGAATTTCTTGAGCCAGAATTTCCGCCCTGAAACGTCAGGATTTATTCCTTCCTGACAAGGATAAGCATTCTCTATCTTATGTTTCCAGTAGCCAACTTGTTGCCTGGCGTCAATTCGTAGTTTTCTGCTGATACTTGTTGAACTGAGATTCAATATATTAAAGACATATGATTCATTGCTGCATAATTTACAGTTAACAAAGTCAAAGTATGTGATGTTTATTTCTATGAAGAATATCCAGTCATACAAGGGGCATATAACCTTCATATTCTCCCTGGACCCTGCATCTGGTACCTGACATGAGCTCTGTGTGTTAGGCGTAACAATGAGGGTGGTCACTTCATAGGACTGCCCGGTAAGGTTTGCCAACATGTCACCTATTAGTGGTCTAATGATGAAATGCAGGAAGCCATCTACATATTCTATGTCAAACACTGCATACTTCACAGCAGTCCTGTATCCTGAAGGGCATCTCTGAGTTTTTTCATTGGGCCATGAACTTATAATAACTGTTTGTTTTGGTGGTATTTTCTGGGTTAAGTATATTCTCTGTTGTTTCTTACTAATTGGAATCCCGACATTTTTCAATGCTTTTCCTGGAATATGGCTATATTGGCTAGGTCCATGGAAAAAGATATGCTTGAGGACAGACAGTAGCTTATATCTGTAAATCTTGGAAAAGTCATAAAGATCATCATTAAATAATGTTTCTGTTGGATATAGGGCCTGTAAAAGACTTTTCAGCCAGCACAGGTTGGTATGACTTTCACATGTCTGTATCTCCGCTGCAGATATTGGAGTTGGGCTGAGTTGTACCCTTAGCTTTGGGATGTAGTGATAAAAAGAGTATATTAAAAAGACACAGAGAATAAAACTCATTCTCATCCAAAATGGTTCCATGACCTGAGAAAGCACAACGCCTTGGGTAGAAGAATGCACTCTTTTCAATGTATTTCATGTATTTGATGCAGATAACATAAGAATAATGGGTTGTCAATTAAGAATCCTTTATATAAATATGTAGTGAATATGGGTTTTAAATAGTTCCGGAATGATTGGCCCAGCTGGGTGCTGCTATAATTGGGTGCACATGCCTCAACTCAACATGCTCCCGGTTCGGAAATGGCCTTTCAGATTCCCGCCTTTCCTTACTTGGACAGAGTTCCATTAATACAACATCAAGGGTATTGATTATCTAGTCAACTCATTTAACATAATGTGTCTTGGAGTGCTTCTGGACGTTCCGGCAAGACTCCATATTGTTTCACTTTGCTACTCTCATGTTAAACCATGCTAACTGTTTTACCCTCAACACCTACATTGACTGTGTACCATAATTGCCACTTGTCTTGTGAGGCCAATCTCTGGTATTTCCAGTTGAATGCAGGTCATTAGCCCCATGCTCAGTGAATCTTGGAATCCAAAACACTGACTGCCCCCATTTCATGAGAATTGACATCATGTATACATAAATATATGGATACATACACACATACATACATGTATTCATACATATGTAAGCGGGTAAGGGGTCAAATCGTCAGAAAATGTACAATCAGTAAATTATGCTAAATAATTATGCCATTAAAATGGTCAACAATATATCTGAATATATCTTATATTGCCTTCATTCAGACAATCTGTTTGGTTATATAGAACTGGTTTTCCAACCAAATTCTGGTATTAAATTGGGGTTATTTCAGTGGATTGGTAAAGACAAATTGTACATTTTCTGGCGGTTTTTGAATTTATAATGAGAGATCTTGGTCTGTACCTATTCTAATTTGTTTTTCTTTCTATCAATTTTTTTGACAGGAGTTCTACAATATGTAGTAGTTCTCATTCGTTGCAAAAAAGTATATAATTAAGGCTGTTGACATTTCAGTTACTAGTAGTTTACCTTTTTAATACTTAGAATAGTTTACTCTTTTGTTATACATTCATCAATTTATAGTTTGAAACCAATAATCATTCGCTTTACCCCCTTGTGACAGATTCGTATTCTAATCAAGTTTCTATGCAAACTTTTCTATGCATCACATTTCACAACATTTTTTTAATCAATTCAGTTTGCTTCCCCGAAGGGAAATACATGCATAATACCCTATTTCTGCATCAATATTTTAAATTCTAGATGAAAAAACCACTGTTTTATGGCCTAAAACTTAAAGAAAATGTTGCTAATATGGCAAAAACCTGTGTAAAGAGAAAGAAATGTGTCTATATAATTTGTATAAATTCCCAATTTGTAAATGTGTGCGTTGGCCAATAGTCAATACTTTCATTTTGTGTTTTATACTTAATGTATTATTATTATTTATTAGGCAGTTTACATTAGAAATATTATAGTTTACTTTCTTGTTCCATAGCAGAGGGACCGTTATCTGTAATTTACGATATAATTCATTATGAGTGCTTTGAAAATAAAGCAAACCAGATATATCCCTGCATAGACAGCTTGTCAACTGCAAGAAATGAATTATCTATTGATCTGAATTGCAAAATATGACGTGAGAGCAATAAAGAACAAATAAATTTTACTAAAAGGACTCTATGTGTCTATGATAATAAACATTTATCAAAGAAAATATTACCATTGTCAACTTCCGCTTCCTTTGAAGAGAATATGCAAAAGAATATTTATAGTGAGTATTTGATAACGTTGGGCTGTCACAAGAGAGACTAATTGAAGATATTTGGCAGTGCAGAAAGAGAGTAATATAGTGGCCAGCAGAGGCGGAAATCTGGAAAATGTAAAAAGAAGGCAGGATAGTAGTAGTCCATGAGGAGCTCCCATAGTTATGGTCGCTATAAAAGATATAATCCAGAGATTCTGTGTGGACTACCGCCAGCTGACTTCAGTGACTTAGAAGGATAGTTTCCCTCTACTCCGAATTAATGAGTGTGTCAAAGGGTGGGAACCAATTTTTGCACACTAGACTTAGAGTCTGGATATTGGCAGGTTGCAATGGATGAAAACAGTGAACCTAAAGCTGCTTTTCTATCCAGTGTGGGACCGTTCCAGTTTAAGGTAACACCCCTGCCACTATCCTGCATATGATGGACTGTATGTTGGATGGATTGCGTTGAAAATCCAGTTTTGTGTACCTGGATGATGTGGTGGTCATTGGTAAGACTGTCCAGGAATCTGCAGACAATCTTAAGCTAGTGTTGGAACGCATTAGGGAATATGGGCTTAAGCTTATGCCTAAGAAATGCAAGCTCTTCCATAAAGAAGTGAAATATTTGTGTCGGATTGTTTCTGGTCCTGGAATCCGGGCAGATCCAGATAAGATAGTAAAAGACCAGGAATGGCCCGTCCTAAAAACTGCCAAAGAAGTGAGACAATTCCTTGGTTTTGCTTCCTATTACAGGGAGTTTGGTGGAATTGTAGCTCCTCTGCAACAGAACAGTGACAAATGCTGGGAATGAGAAGCACTATAGTAAACCTATAGTGTGGACCAGGAAGTATGATGAACCTTTTAAGACAGCTAAAGCTTTATTGACTTCAGCTCCAGTTCTTGGGTATCCTAGAAAAGAAGGTTACTTCATCTTGGATACCAATGCCAGTGTCTTTGCAATGGCTGGAGTATTGTCGCAGATGCAGGATGGCAAAGAAGTTGTATTGGGGTACGCTAGTAACAGCCTCACTAAGCCACAGAAAAATGACTGTGCTACAAAACTGTTGGCAGTGCTTGCAATCTTACTTGCAATCTCCCTGGCACTCATAATTTTTATGTGAGAACTGATCATGCTTCCCTTTGGTGGCTTCTGAATTTCAAAGACCCGGCTGATATGCTCGCTAGGTGGTTAGCCACATTGCAAGAATATGGCTTGGAGCAGAGTATGATACTTCACAGAGCAGGGAAGAAGCATGCCAATGTTGATGGATTGTCCTGCATTCCTACCAGGAAATGTGGAAATCCTAGCTGTCCTGATTGTGGTGTCCATGATGCTGTAATTGCGGAGGCTGTGGGTGTTCTATGTTCCTTGGAGGAGGAAATCCGGGATGCTCAGCAGGAAGATCCCCTCCTGAAGAGAGTTATGGCTGTATTGGACGGATCCAGTCCGGTTCCCAGAACAATTGTCTGGTGAGCCACAGGAATTCTGTACATACATCTGTAACAGAGAGAATTTGGAAATGGTTCAGGGTGTCTTATGTCTGCGGTGGCTGTGTAAGAACCCTGGACGCATGTATTTGAAAACTTTTTTATAATTTCTGATGTAAGTTAGCTATGTAATATGGGGGGATAAACCCGCAGCACAATTTTATCTTATTAATGTGGTATGTCAGGAAGATAATCCCTGCCTCTATGAGGAGAAATATTTTCCGTTACTTGCATGGTTCTCAGTTGGAAGGTCATTATGGCGACTTCAAGACTAGCTGGTTGTTCATTGCAACTCAACTGACCCAACCTCAAGGCAGCGCGGACGGACATCCCACAAATGTCCAAGCTACAACAAATGAGCAAAACACTTATGTTGTTATGGACAAGCAGTAATTATGTTGTTTCAAAGAGGACATTAAGACTATGGAGATCTGCTTGAGTGAGTTAATTGATATTTTTCTATTGCATATCTCCTTTTCTGTAAATTTATGTCTTGCTGCTGCTGAAGATGTTGCTCGGATTATCGTTGTTATTGTTACTTTTTTGTGTTGGAATTGTACACAAATTACTTAAGGACTCCCAAAGCTCCTTGTATTGAAAGTTATATTTTTTTCATTTTTCCACGTTTGGAAAATGTACTTAACTTTTCTCTCATATTCTAAATGTAGTGAGGACACTTGACTCTGAGCAACCGACACGCCCTCTAGAGGGTGGATCTCAACACCCCACTTACATTGCCCAAAGGATCATGGTCTATTCTCTAATAGAGAATACCCGTACATATGGCCTTGTTTTCTATGTATTCCCATGTAAATGCCCACCATTACATTGTCTGAATGGCAAGTTATGTTTCTCATGAGGCCTTTTTAGGGGACGACTTATGTATAATATGGTACAGGAAAGTAGCAATTTTAAATATAAAGAGTGTTTCACTTCCATCCCTTTCGGATCTCCTCTGCTCTAGTATACTCTGTGTGTACATCTACGTTATTTAACACTAAATCAAATGGATATTGTAGGTAGGAGGGATAGAGAGAGCTAGGGTGGGTGGATGGGTCTATTTCCCTTGAAATAAGAAACCCCCACACTCCAAAACAGAAGAAAACAGTAATTAACACCCACCAAAAATACTCGCAGGTAAAATTTCTGGATGCTCCTTTGTGTACTTTTTATATTCCTGGAGATGTCTTGTGTTATGTCATTTTGGTTATGGATTATTTTATTATTAAAGATGTTGCGACCTGACTTTGTTAATTATGTAGTTAGGACACATTTTGCTCCATATTGTTCACCATATTCAGGTTCGTGTTGATAGTTCTCTTATTTTATTTTCCATTTAACCTGTGAATGTATTTGTACTCTTGTTAGATGCACCATGTGCTTGGGTTGTATTGATTTACATGCATTGCCTTTATTTACTCTATTTCACTTTACTTCAGTAACCCTTTTCATAATACTCTTTCTCGAGTTCTGTGTTGTTTATTCTTTGTGTATCGCTATGTACACCGTCATGGTATTTCTTATG
Source organism: Sthenelais limicola (assembly GCA_942159475.1). Lineage (NCBI taxonomy): Eukaryota > Metazoa > Annelida > Polychaeta > Phyllodocida > Sigalionidae > Sthenelais > Sthenelais limicola. The sequence continues at coordinate 156,434,641 of OW804095.1, forward strand.
TACTATAGCTTGTACTACTTGTTGTTACTATGGATGAAAGTGCCTTACCCGATCCTGACTTAGGGGCCATTGATGGGACTGAGGAATAAACTCACATACAGAGAATTGGGCTTTGTTAACTTGTTTATTGTTATATACAGGTATTAATTTTATTTTATGTATATATACTGGTCAGTAGAGTCCACTCATACATAGAGATAAGCAGAGTGGCCTCCCCTCGGACACGCCCCCTTAGTACGAGGATTGGGTGTGTGGTGGTGCAGGTGTGCACGCACCACCAAGGTACTGAATAAAGAACTCACTTTACAACTAACACCGAACGAGTCATGTTGTCTATCATAAGAATAAGTCGTGATATAACATCTGGTGGAGAAACCCAAAGCGATTCCTAAGTAATCTGAAGATCAATATGCTGCCAAAGCGTAGTGGCAGAATCAGCAATCCAAAGTATAAAAGCGCTAACTATAGACAACTTTTAGGACTTCGAGAACAAAAATCACGCACAACAGCCAAGCAAGCCACGCCTACCACCGGCGAGGAAAGCGTCCCCACGCTAACGGAAACCACCCTTCAACGCACAAGAAGCGAGGAGCAATTGACTTCTAAAATCTTTCAGAAAACAGTACAAGAACAGAAGGAAGAATTAGGAGAATTCCTGAAGAAAGGGGGTATAGCCCCAACGGTGATTCCAGACAAAACACAAGACGATAGTTTTGTAAATTACCGATCAGTGAAAGACGAGATAGGATCGGAGACCGACTCTTCAAAAGGCTCACAAGGATCACTAGTAAATGCCAATAAGAAATTCCACAACTTATATGACCTCCAAACACTGGAAGTAATGAAACAGACAGAACAGGAGAGACAATCAGAACACGAGGAATACCAACGGAGAGAGAAACTAAAGTGGGAGAAAAAGAGAGCCGAGGAAGCACAGGCCCAGGCTAAAGCGAAAGAAGAAGCGGCACAGCTAGAGAGAGCAGAACAAGAAGAGACAAGAAGGCGACAAGCCGAAGAGAAAGCAATCCTTGAAGGTAAACAAAAAGCAAAGAGAATGTCGGAATTACAGAAATTGAAGGATCTGGAAAGACAGATAAAAGAAAGAACAGAGGAGTCGATTAGAGAAGAAAAGAGAAGGAGAGAAGATTTTGAAAAATGGCAAAGAGCACAACGGGAAGACCTACAACGCCAAGCCAGAATAATAGACGACGACAGAAGGCAGCTACAAGAAAGAGAAAAAGAACTCCTCCGAGAAAGACAAGAATATGGATATCAACGTGAAAATACGGAGATGGGAGCGATGGGAGGATACCATGGCCCTACACATGAACAATTCGCACATGCAGAAGAGCAAAGGAATGAAGTGTTAGGTAGTCTGACTCAAATGATTCAACAAATGATGATAACTCAGAAACAGTTTGCAGATGCCACGGCCAAAACACAGGACGTACAAGGGAACCAACTAGGCAAGGTTCTGACCGAAGTAAGTTACAAATTAGCGGCGGTGGTGCCGAAAGATAATGATGGACATACCAGAAAACTTTTTGCACATCCACCAGCCATTTTCTCAAAACCAACAGCATTAGTATCAGCTCAGAAATTCATGGAAAAATACGAAGATTATGCTATTTCAATGAAAGTAGAAGACGAGCTCAAAGTAACAGGTTTACACAAGTATTTAAGCGGAGAGGCAGAAGCCTATTTAGAACAGTTCAAAACACTAATGCCGAACTGTGACTTCGGCACCTTCCGCAGAGCATTTGAGAAAAGGTTTGAGGAGCTATCTTACGACGAAAGACTTAATGATTATACAAATAGAATCCAAAAAGCAGAAGAGACAGTGCTGGAATATGACAACGAGAAGAAATTACTACTATCTAGAAATACAGACTTACCAGAGAAATGCAAGGTAGACTTGTATGTTACAGGTCTAAGCGAGAAAATAAGAAAATTAGTTCTCGCAGATGCGCCCAAAACTCTAGAGCAAGCTTCAAGAATGGCCAGGAAGGCAGAAGTATCGATAGAGACTTTAAAGGAAGAGAAAAGAGTAGAGGTTTTTGAGACCACGGGACTACAACAGAAACCCTATATCCCAAGATCAAATAGTAAGGATCAGAAGAGTAGATCATCGAGCAAGGAAAAGAATTACAACAGAGCAGACAGTAAAGATCGCAAGGAGGAAAAACATAGGGCGAAGAGCTCGGAAAGAAACCATCAGCAGTACCAAATGCCCTACTACCCTTACGACAGGTACCCACCAATGCCATACCAACCGTACCAACAGATGCCGTACCATCCTTATCCACCTATGATGTACCAGCCTACACAAAACTATAGACAATCGAGATCCAGAGAGAGATCAACAAAGGAGGGAAATAGCAAGGACTCATCACAATCCAGAAAGAATGGAAACTCCAGCTCGAGGAACTCATCAACCAGCAGACCAAGATCATCCTCAAACAGCTCCAGACACTCAGGAAAGTCGGGCTTCAGTAGCTCAGGAGACTACAAAAGCTCAAAAACAAGATCCTCGACACCTCACAACAATAAGGAAAACTAGAGCCTGGTAACAATGGGAGCAACTGTTATCAGGGAGAAGGCCATATAATGACGACTAAAGGAAGTGAATTGGACTTGATTATGAACAGTGGCGAACAGGAAATAGACGGCCTACTGGAACTGAGATCAGGTAGGGAAAGTCCCATTTTTCTAAAGGTTAAAGACGGCTGTATTGAATGGAAAATGGAGGGATACAAATTCCCAGTTCTAATAGATACAGGTGCAAACCTATCATTCATTTCTGGAAACTTTTTCAAAGCACTGAAACAAAATTCAAAAGGTCTAAGAGTACAAAATTGTCATCTGAAAGTATATATCGCAGACGGTTCGGCGCAAAATGCTAGGCGAAAGGTTGAAATTGCTTTTACCATAAACGGTCACAGGTTCAGAAATAACTTTGTGGTGGTTCCCAAACTAAAGCGTTCAGTACTGTTGGGAGTTGATTTCCTAAAGAAAAATAAGGCCCGGCTAGATTATGATATTTACAAACAAACCTTTACAATCAGAGCTTCAAAACGATATGTGATGCGGCCCCAGTCAGAACTGGAATGCACAAATTATGTGGTTTCCCATGAGGACTTAACCAACACTGTAGGCGTAACTGAAAACTTAAGACGCAAGAAGAGAGTAAAGTATTTGGTAAAAAGGGTCCTAACAAAACCAAAGGGAGACAGAAATCAGATCAGAATGTGTTTATTCAACGGGTCTAACGAAAAACTCATAGTACCAAAGTGTTCAATTGTAGGAGTATACACGGTATACGACGAAAATGATTTTGTACCATTGAAAACAGAGATAAACTCAGTTAAAACCGAGGTGTCTAACGCTAAAGCAGGGGAAGAATTCTATGAGTTGGGAGAAACTTTAAACGGTAAGCAAAGGGAACAAGTGATGGATTTGTTGCGAGAGTTTGACGATATGTTCACCGGAAAAGATAAACCATTGGGGAGAACAACCAAATATGAACACCCAATAGATCTGAAGGAAAATTACACCTCAAAACAGTTTAAATCGTACAGGGTTAACCCCATAGTCAGAAAGGAAATGAAAAAGATCTTGGACGAACAAGAAAGCCAAAACATAATAGAAAAAACGGACGAAATTTTAGAGTTCACGTCTCCGGCGTTTCTGGTCGCAAAACCCAACACAAAAGCAGGGAAAGCTCAATGGCGTCTTGTCGTGGACTTTAGGTTCCTGAATACCCAGGTACGCGAGCAAAGTAAGCTATTCCCATCGGCAGAGGAAACACTTGAAAGAGTGGGAGAGCTAGGGGGTCGCTACTTCTCAAAATTAGACTGCCATTCTGGATTCCACCAAATTCCGATCAAGAAAGGGAATGAATACTTAACGGGATTCGCCACCCCATATGGGAACTATGTATACAAAGTAATGCCAATGGGTTTAAAGACCTGCCCCAGAGCATTTCATGGTGTGGTCGATAGCCTATTGGGTCAAATGGATTCGGCCATATTTTACATAGATGACATTTTGATAGCAAATAAATCGTGGGAAAACCATGTGAGAGATCTTAGGAGGTTATTCGAAATTTTCAGGGAGGCAGACATTACGTTCAAAAGGGAGAAGTGTTCTTTTGGATTAACCGAAGTACCCTTCTTGGGGTTCATGGTTAGCAAAGAAGGAATATCTCCAGACCCAGAAAAGGTAGCCCCTATCAAAACCCACCCTAGACCAAAGAATCTAAAGGACCTACGCTCATTCAATGGGCTAGCAAATTACTATCGTTCCTTCATACCTAACTTTAGCAAGCTAATGCTGCCCTTATATAAATTAACAAAAGCAAGGACAAAATTTGTATGGTCGGAAGAATGCGAACAGGCGTTTGAGAGAATAAAAGAACTAATCTGCACGGAGGTAACACTGCGTTATCCAGACTATAATAAACCTATGGTCATAACTACAGATGCCTCAGATTTTTCGTTAGGGGCCTGCATCGCGCAACTGACGGAAACGAATGTATTAAGACCAATTGCCTTTGCGGGCAGATCGCTAAATTCGGCCGAAATTAAGTATTCAACAACGGATAAGGAATTGGCAGGGATTCGTTTTGGCTTGGAGAAATTTGGACACTATGTCCAGGGCACTAGGTTCAAAATACAAACCGACCACGCAGCCCTACTGGCGTTGAAATCCAAACAAAACCTTAAGGGGAGAATGGCACGCTATTTAGAATATTTCAACCAGTTTGATTTTGAGATCGAACATCTGAAAGGGAGATTGAACTATGTGGCGGATTGTCTTTCACGCAGAAATTACAAGGCAGAACCAGAAATACCAGATCACATAGATACAGAAGGGAAGCACGTGTCGTTCCACCCAATAAATGCAGTAAAGCCTTTTGGGAAAACAGATTGTTTAGAAAATTACCCAACCCTGAAATACAAATTCCATTCAATCCTAAAAAAACCCCCACCAGAGAGAGGCGATAAAGAATTTGAGTGTGAAAGAATACCCCTTCGAAAAGAAAGCCCACAAACCGTATCCTGCGAACCAGTAGAAACGAGAGCTATGAGAGAGAGAAAAGATAGGGCCGAATTCACACGAGAGGCAGGGGATAACGTTTTTTATGGAAACGATACTGTGGTCGATATACCCCTAGAAAAATCAGAACTGATAGACATGCAACAAAAGGATCAGTTTTGTAAAGAAATGAGGGAATATTTGAACTCAGGTATATTGCCAGACTGTGAGAAAACGGCAAGGGAGATCCTGTTGACGAATGATAGATTTTTTGAAGAAGAACATATCCTGTATAGAATCCCAAGAAGGATAAAAGGGGATACACACAGGGTACAGACAGTCGTACCAAGAGAGTATGTAAAGCGCCTGATGACTATGTTACATGACAGACCAATAGGGGCTCATATGGGGGCAACTAAAATGCTAAAGTTAATTCAGCCAAAATATTTTTGGAAACGAATGTCTAGAGATGTGACAGATTTCGTGGCGGTGTGCGATAACTGCATGCGCGCCAAGAAGATGAGAAATCCCATAAACCCCCCTTTGACCATTAGGGATAGAGCGCCATACCCTTTTGCTCATTTAGTAATTGATAATATGGGACCACTAACACAGACTTCAAGCGGCCATCGTTTTATTCAGGTCTGCGTGGACTATTTCTCGCGGTTTGTTTTTGCATGGCCGACTAGATCGATCGATTCGGCTAGTTTGAAGCATGAATTCTACGAGAAAGTCATTTGCAATGTAGGGGTGTCCGAAATCCTTCATTCAGACAATGGTTCTTGTTACGCTAGCAAGGAATTCGGGAATTTCTGTAAATCAATGGGCATAAGACAGGTATTCGGGGCAAGATACAGACCGGCCTGCCAGGGATTGGTGGAGAGAAATAACTCCAGCGTGATAGAACACATTAAAACATTCGTGGCAGAAAACCAGAAAAATTGGAACAAATTTTTGCCAAGCGTGGTCTTTTCTCTAAACATTACCGATTCTTACAGTTTGGGTTATAGTCCATTTGTAATGTCCACGGGTAGAACCGCCCGAACCCCACCCGAGAAAGCAATGTCGGGCCCAGAGGAAAATCAGACAGTCATAGAAGTAATCTCTCAGATAGCTAAAACTCAACAAGCAGCGACAGAGGCGGCAGGGTTAAAATTAGAAAAAACCCAAGAAAAAATGAAAGAAAGACACGATAAACATGCAAAGCAAGCAGATATACAACCAGGCATGATCGTATACGTTAAAATTCATAGGTTACTGGATCCATTAACATGCAAGAAAATGCAAAGTGCGTATAGTGGACCATACCTAGTTTTAGAACGATTCAGTAAAACGACGGTCAAACTAAGAAGATTAAAGGATAGCAAACAAATAGACAAGCCAGTGCACGTAGCACATTTGAAACCATTAAGACCAGAGCTATCAAAAGAATTAATTGATAAAATGGGACTAGAGATTACCGAAGAGGAATGGGAAATGCTTGGTAAACATTAAGGGATAAACTATCGTAATCACACAAGTGGCGAGGACGCTTACACCTGGGAAAAAGACTAACCAGCCCACATGGGAATTAAGATATCAAAGCGTCCAAACTGATAGAATAATCAACGAAGCAATTAAGTCGAGGTACAAGCTTTTATTGCCTCGCAATAATTATATGTACACCCCTGGTAACTACATAGCAAAAAATAGCATATTGTTTGACATTTTTTTTTACAAAATGAGCTTTCCATCATAACCATACTTGATGGGAAATATTGGGAAATCGGTAAGGTTTTTTGACCATGTCTTCAGCAGCTGTAACCATGTATCTTTAATTTTGGGAGGACGGAAAAAATGAAGTCCTACCTCCTTTCTGTTTTTAGCTAGATACTTGCCCCTATTCTGGTCCTCATATTCTACATTGGGATATAAAGAAAATAGATCATTAATGTCACAGAAATGAATAAACCACATGGTCCACATTGTATTGGCTTTCCCTTGAGATTCCAATAACCGATACCAAAATGTTTGCAGAAGAGCACCATGAGTGTATGGTCGGTAACTAGGTTTATCTCTTCTGACTTTCATATACCAGTCTTGGAACCTTCTCCACTGGTTAGGAAATGGTGACATTCCCCAAGATGTGATTGTCCGATATAGATACACAGGTGTTCCACTAGATACCTGAAGTTTCTGACCCTGTAAAGGGCCACTTGAAATTAACACATTCTCGGTAGAAAGGCCCACGCTACTAATGTCATCCCTGTTGCCATAAAACTCATGGGCATGTCTTAACCATCGATAGAAATATGGAGACATATCAATATCATCTTCTACAAAGACGGCTATCTCTTTGGTATTGTTTTGAGGCCTCCATGTATTGATCCATTGACCATAAACACCAACATGATCGCTTTGAATGTGGACGCGACTTGGTCCATGTTTCCAGTTGAATTCCAGAGCAACTTTCAATGTGTTATGGTGGACACTTCCATTATTGTCACGGTCAATCCAAATTTCTACATAGCCGGTTTTATCATCCATGTGAACCTCTTGTAGTTTGTTAAGGCATTTTCTCAATGAATTAGCTCGGTTGAATACTAGTATGATTATTCTCAAGTCTACCTCTTCAGGATATTCACATGGGACTTGTGAAAGGCACGTAAACTGACTACTTACTTCGCCAGATAATTCGGTTACATCACTTAAATGAACATTTTGTATAGAGTAGTTCGCTTTGCCCTTCTTGTATAAATATGCTAAATTGAATCTAAACGCCCAGTGAATCATAATGAGTACAATCAATGATAAGACTAGGCGTAAATAAGAAGTTAGTCTTAAACCAATTATTGAGGTATGCATTGCTTATGTTGCAGTTTGAAAGTAAATACAATAGGAAACATTTAGCAGGTGTTCTGTGACATATAGATCGATGAAGCAGGTGATGCTCATGTAATTTAGACATTGGTGCACCATTAGACTATGGAAGTAATTAGGACATTCAAGGTCATATTTACTTAATATGATATGTAGTGTTGTATGAGGAGGAGAATAAATAACACCAGACTATGTCTTATTATTACTCTGTTTTGTTATGAAGCGTTGGACTATAGCTGATATGAATATTATATAACAACTAGTGTGTGGATGACATATAAATGGTAAATATAATGGTACATGATATATGGCTCCCCCTGTTGGTGAAGGTGTGTCAGATGTGTTATAATTCACTTTGAGTAGTGTATGGAAATAGGTGTAGTTGCCATATACCTAGCATACTATACTTCCCTCCGCGGGGTTGAAAATAAATCATAACATTTCTTTCAGAAATACACAATAATCACACATTTGTTTTAACTTTTATACATGAATAAATATATGCCGTAACTTGATAAATATCGTCAAATCAAGTACACATTAATGTAATGAAATGGAATATGGAATATATTAAAATTAAAAGGAAGACCATGGGCTGTTCCCATGGCTGTTCCCCCTACTTGTAGGTAGTTTTCTCCATTGTATTGGAAGTTGTTTAGGTGTAGGACCTTTTTTAGTAGCTCACAGATTTTATTGTTACTTGGTTTGACGATAGTTTTTCGTTTCTGTTCTAGCATTCCTTCTATTACCTTGATATCTTCTTGGTTTGGTATATTTGTGAATAGGGCACTAACATCGAGTGTGCCTAGGATGTCTGTATCCTTCATCTTTTCTATTTCTTGTATTGTATTAATGAAGTCACCAGTATCTTTTACCTAGGAGCTCCCATCTTTTACCATTGGTTTTAGGAAGATGTCTACCTAGTTTGATATTTTCTCAGTGGATCCGTTATTTGCTGATACTATTGATCTTCCTGGTGGGGGTATTTTTCCCTCATGGATTTTTGGGAGAAAACAGATTTTTGGTGTTTTACTTTTTCAGTATCTTTGTGACTTTCTTTGTCAATTCTCCCTTGTCTCCCATTTTCTCTATGTTTTGGTTAATCTCATTGTTATATTTTTCTGTTGGGTTCGATTCCAGATTCCATTTGTTTCAGATAGATCTTGTCCACAGTGGTCAACATATTTGTAGGTGTCCTGTATTACTATGGCTACCCCTTTATCTGCCTTCTTTCCTGCCTCTTTCTCCGTCTTCTTCCCCTTCCCTCCCTTTTCTCCTTCCTTTCCTCCTTTCTCCATCCTCCTCCCACTCTCCCCTCCCTCTTTCATCCTCTCTCCTCCCCCTTCCGTTTCCTCCTCCCTTTCTTCCCCTTTTCCTCTTCCACCTCCTTCTCTCCCCCTCCCTCTCTCCCCCTCCCTCTTCCTTCCTCCCCTTCTTTTCGTTCTCAACTCCCTTTCCTCCTGCATTTCCTCCCCATTTTCCTCTTGATTCATGGGACTATGCTTGAACATTCTTTACCCGCCAACTTCATCTGTTAATTGAGAATTTCATTTACGAGTAATTAGTGGCAGATAAACCTGCAAATAGTTATGTTACCTTCCCCCTCTCTTACTTTCTCACTTTCCGACTCTTCCCTCTTTCTCTCAGAGAGATTTGGAAGTGTGGTTGCCTTTTATTCCTGTTTTATCTATGTCATCTCCTTATATATGTTCTTTGTACCCTTTTATCACTGTTTACCTTTTACGGAAATGTCACTTTATATTGTTCTTATCAACTTCTGGTATTATCTGTGTGAGACTTATCTTCTATAAACCATATTGTGTTGTACTGTCTTATCACAGCTATTGCATTACATTATGTGAACCCTTTTACATGTTATGTGGCTGGTCCACAAGGGATGGTTTTACCGAGAAGTTGAGGGAGAAAAAATCTGTGCAATAAGAGTCAAACCTTGTTCCGTTTTATTCACCTAGCTAAGAGACTCAACCAAGATTACTACAATTGGTGTCATGACCAGTTCTTAGCCACAACTAGAAGTCAGACTTTTCTAAAGCCTGAAAAGGATACTTGAATCCTACATAATCCTCACCTTGGGTAGACATTGGCTGTTGTAGCTGTAGTTCATTCGGCCAGCCGGCGCAGTATCGTAAGGTTCAGACTAAAGCGCCCAGCAAATGGCGACCTTGACCTTCACCTATTTGGCTATTTTAGTGTGTCTAGCGACTTAAAAAAGAAATAAATAAAATATTTGAATTGGTAGAAATGATTTTAATATAGTTTTATTCCGCGATAGTGAAGTTTTAATCCAGTGGCGATTTCAGAAGCCATAGGCTAACAGGTCTGTCCTTTATATTGTATATTTTCTATGCTCTAAGCAATCGGCGATCCTTTATATTGTATATTTTTTATGCTATAAGCGATCGGCGTGGGCACTTTCGAAGGGAAGCATGTGTGCGCTAAATAGGATGTTTACTGCTACTGAAAGTGCACCAAGTGGCAATATGGGTCATGCTGAAAGTCACTCTGGCTAGAACTGCTGGCTGTATAGTGAGAGTGACGCTGCAAAACTGGACCCATTCCTGCAATCTAATTGCCGAAACGCAGAAATGAACCAAATGCAGAAAGGTTAGTAAAATAATGGCTTGCTGTTTGTTGTAATGTAATGGTTTTGTAATGTTCTCTATTTGTATGGGATCTGACCCATTACAGACTAAAATGATTATACCACTCTGGTTATGGCATTCAAATGGTGCACATTCCCATATACCCACTCGGCCTGCGGCCTTGTGGGTATATTGAATCGTACACCAATCTCATGCCATAACCATCATGGTGTTGTAGTGTTATTGGATTTAGGTGGCCGCTGAGGGTTAGTTCATCCGAACCTCTCCAGTGGTCACTACTGGTCCGCGGGACTTTTTAGTCTTATGTTACCTTTTGCCTGTTTGCCTTTTATATTTAACAGCAGCCAGCTGTTGGTCGATAGTAACCACGACCCGGGTTTCTACCATTTTATGTGATCTGTAGAGGCCGTGATAAACCTCTCAGTGTTGATAGTGTTACTTACATCTCTGAATGTGGAGTGTTGATTGTTCTTATGTAGTTCTGACAGACACCTTTGGATAAGGGTTACCTGGCTGGCCAGGTGATCCGAAATCCCCAGTTGGAATCAGGTCTGGAAGCGAACTGATGCTCAGTTACGAACACCTCATGAATAAAACCCAAGTGAACAGGTAGCGCCTGCCTTTGTTCCTTTTGTTCTATATAAACTCTCGTTAATAAGCTTCGGATACGCCAAGGGAAACGAACCTGCGACTGCGAATCACTACAACTGGTGCCGTGACCAAACTTGGCTTTCTGTCTTATCGATTGAGTGTTTGGGCTTATAGTTTAAACTTTGCTAGAGATTTTGGTAAATCTTTGAGATGGCTACCAATGCAAATGTAGTCCAGGTGGCGTATGCAGCGGCCCAAGTTGGCCTGCGCATTTCACCAGCTGGTATGAAGGGTTACCGCAAACCTACTCCTGGCTCTGGTGCAAAGAAAACGAATCCGAAGGTAAAAGTGACCAGTCCGAAGTTGACTCTACAGCCGGTTGCCGCTGCTGGAGGTCAATGGACTGAATTTCGAAGGAATCCAGTGATGGCGGATTCCTTTGAGGAGGAAGAAAAGGCTCAGCTGAGGACTGAAGTGGCCTCCTGGCACCATGCCTATTCTGTGCAAGGACAGTCGATGTACGATGCCCGTGGGACTATTGATCAGCTCATAGAGCAGAATCAAGAACTCCAGAACACGTTGGCTCAGGTGACTGATGACTGCCATGCCACTACACGTTTGCTACGTGTGGAGAATGAAAAATTACGGAATGAGGCGGCCAGGGTGGATGATATGTCACAAATGAAAAACATGATAGATGATTCTCCGGAGGACGAGGACGCGGATCTATATGGTTCACCTCCTAGGATACGTGGAGTTTCTCCGCCACGAGGCGTAGAGAGGCCTATTTATCCTAAGGAAGGTGGTGGATCATACATCCTCCTCACTCCGAGGCATTTTTCTGCAGAAAAGACTGCTCGGACACCCGTGCCCGAACATCTACAGTTGTCCGAAGCGGCTGGCGGACAGGCTGTGGGTGAACCTGTGACACATGCTACTTCCAGTGGAGAGCGTGTAACAGGCCCTAAGCAGCCTAACTTAACCCAGCATGTTTCTCCTCCACGTGGAGGATCCAGGACACCTAGACAAAAAAATACAGTGACATTCACTGCCTCGTCTCCTCTTCACGGAGGGGGAGGGGGTTGGCCTTATGTTGGAGCACATTCCAGCATTAAAAAACCACCTGCTTCCACACCGTATGTGCGTGGTCATGTTGATAACAGCCAATATGTGAGAAATACTGGTCGGCAATGGACTACAGTCGGAGGGTTGCCAGATACTTCTGGAATCCAAATGCCTGGCATCCATGCGATCGATAATTCTCCCATGCGACATATGACCAACCAAGTGTCAAACTACTTTCGGGATAAGTCAGTGGTGCAGGGCCTGAAGTATGAGGGTGCTATAGGCGCCAAACTCACCTTCAGGTATCAGTTTGTGGCAACGAATGTTAATCATGCCCCTAAACCGGCGATTATAAGGAACTGGGATCCTAAGGATTCCTGGCGGACACATCTTGGAGAGATGAAAGTGCTAGCCGAAGCGCATAATTGGACACCTGAACAGTTCCTTATGCAGCTTAAGTGCAGCTGCCGCCGTCAGCTCGGCGAAATGGGAGATTTGCCCCCAGGTTTGGATCTTGTTGGTTTTGTAGACCATATGGATGCTAACTTCGGTGAGCATTCTCTTGAAAAGAAGCAGTCAGAATTCTATAACTGCAGACAAACCCCTAAGCAGCCGAGCCGTATGTTTGCCAATGAGGTAGCCAAACATGCTAGACATGCTTTCGGGATAAATCTGGACAATACTCTGCATACCCTCTGCTTGAGAGTCTTCTTGAAAGGCTTGATCAACCAGGAGAAAGCTGCTTGGGTGAAGCTTAAACAGCCGTTTGACCTTCTCCAAGCAATTCACTGGGCCGAGGTATGGGAAAGTTGTCATATGGACTTCGCGAACGCTGCTGTCTTGCAAGCTGCAGCTGTGGGTCCGTTGGCTGTAGCTATCCCATTGGAGGGAGCTGCGGCCGAAGGTTCCCAGTCGGGAAAGCGCAAGAAAGCAAGTGCCAAAGAAAAGGCCATTGTACAGGTTAGCCAGGCACTGGCATTGCAGGAGTCCGACGACGATGATCAGTCCGACGATCCCGGCAATGCGATAGTGCAGGCTTTCCAAGCATGGCAGGAAAAGCATGGAAAGACTGGTTCCTCAACTCAGCAGTATAAGACGCCTGCTGGGGGGAGGGAAAGGAGAACCTGGCAGGTTCGGAAATGCTATTTTTGTAGTGAGGAGGGGCATTTCGCCTCAGCTTGCCCCACTGAAAAAGCTCTACTCAAACTTGTGAAGAAGCAAGGCGCTCCTGGAGGGAAGCCGGCTTCGGAAAACTAGGTTTGGCTCCTGTAGTAAGCGATACGGAGCCTCGGACAACACGCTTCTTAGTACCACAGTCTGTGAGGATCTTGGTAGTAGTATAGGAACTGGGAAATCAGCCCAGGCACCGGTGTGTAAGATAGGGTTAAAGCTTAGCGACAAGAAGCTACCCTATCCGATAGCTGGAGGTCCTAGGCCGTTGCCGGACTGTGATTTTCTCCCTGAAAAGATTCAGGGATGCTCGGACAAGAGCCCTGGCGTGCATTGGGGACAGACCGAGTACCAAGCTGAGTCAGGACAGGTTGTCTTGGTAGAAAAAGGCCAAGAGAAATCTGCTCGGATTCAGAAAGTTTCTGTTCAACAGCTGGAAACTCTGGAGATCCCTTCTAAATTATTAGTGAGGGAGAGATGGTATGCCCCTGTAGGCATAGGTGGGAAGAGGTGATATTTCTTGGTAGATCCAGGCGCAACGACAAGTTTGATTACCAAGGATTTCTATGATTCCCTTCCACATGCGCCGCCTATGATTTCGGTGCGTATGGCGTGCTCGATGGGTAATGGAACGCCTATAACTACATATGGGAGCGTGCTCTGTCCATATGAAGTGTCAGGTCGGACATACATGATGACATGTCTGGTAGTCAGCGGTCTGAAGGGCCCTGAAGATGGGATATTAGGTGCAGATTTTTACTATGTGCACCGTTGTTGAAGCGGTGGGTACGAGCTTGCCCAGAGTGCAATATGAGGAAGACTAGAGGTGGTGGTGGGATTTCTTACCTTAAGAAAGAAAAACATGGTGGTAGATGGAACCGAATATCGTTGGATATTCTAGGGCCTCTTCGGAGTACCCCTAGAGGTAACAGCTATATTATGGTTGTAGTAGACCATTTCTCTAAATGGGCCGAAGCCTACCCCATGGCCGATCACACCGCTGAGAGCTGTGCAGAAGTTCTTTTTCGAGAATGGATCTTGAGATTCGGATGTCCTGTGTCGGTCTCAAATCTTGAAATATCTACTTGACATGCTGGGAATAGAGAAGCTAATTACCCTCCCGTACAGGCCTATGAGTAATGGGCAGTCCGAGAGGCTGAACAGAGTTCTTGTGGAACAGCTATCTTGTATGACTGATTCGGACGAAGTAGATTGGGATATGCTGACCCCTTGCATTGCTCATGCATACAGAGGGACAGTACATGCTGCTACTTTATGCACACCTAACTCAGTAGTCTTCGGAGAAGAACTGGTAACGCCCAAGGATATAGTTCATGGAGTGGAAAGAGGAAGTCTTGATTTCCCTTGCAAGGTTGCTTTTGTTGAGAACCTGAAACAGTGGATGAGAAAGGGACACCAGTACGTACGGGATAATCTCAGAATATCTGCGGTTCACCAGATAAGAGATTATAACAAACGTTCTAGGCCCCCCAGTTTTGAGGCGGGGGAGGTGGTATACCGATTCTGTCCCCCCAAGGCGAATAGGAAGCTCGGACCCAAGTGGGACGGGCCTTATAAAATCAGAAGGTTCATAGGAGGTACCACCTGTGAACTGGAGACAGCCGAAGGTCTAAAGCGATACCATATCGACTATCTGAAGCTGGCTTTTGATGAAAATGGGCCGATTCAAGCAGTTAACTTGGATCGGGCTCCAGAATTCCAAAAGCAGGAACAGGCTGGTATGGAAATCTTTAGACTAGAAGCTGGAAGAGTGGTG
This sequence comes from Sthenelais limicola, assembly GCA_942159475.1. Lineage (NCBI taxonomy): Eukaryota > Metazoa > Annelida > Polychaeta > Phyllodocida > Sigalionidae > Sthenelais > Sthenelais limicola. The sequence continues at coordinate 156,449,764 of OW804095.1, forward strand.
CCAGGGAAAGATTGTCCGAAGTTGGTTGAGAAAGAGAAGATTACTGTAGGCGTCAAGCCGAGAGGTAGACCTAGGAAGATCCGAAAGGATAGTTCAAAGGAAACCTCCAGTAAATCTCTGCCTCTAAAGAAAAGAGGGGGTAAAAAAGGAAAATCTGTTGCCAAACCTGACAGTTCCTTAGCAGACTCGGGACTTACGGCTACCAAGCCTGGGCTTTTGGGTCCGGGAAAGACTTTATCTAGAAAAGAGAAGTCTAAGGTACCTACGGTCTGTCCGAAGAAGTGCGGGAGGCCGAAGGTTTGCACAGATACGTCCGACCAGCCGGTGGCGCCCCCGGTCGTTTTGAATAGGAAGCACGGAAGGCCTAGGAAACAGCTAGTCCAAGCTGCTCCTGTACCTCCAGTGCAGCCGAAGAAACGACCAGGTAGACGAAGGAAAGGAGCTGTGGTTAATGCAAAGCCACCAGATTCTTCTTCTCCTGGCATAGCAAGGGCTAAACGTGTACGAAAGGCCCCAGTTCGGTTGCAGTTGAGCTAATTATGGTACTGGACTGAGGGTAGGAATCTCCGAACTGATTTCTACCCAAACTAAAAAATCACACAACGAGAAGTCAGACGGGTGGTGGACCGAACTAAGAGCCGCCCTGTCCCCTATTGATAAGCAGTAAAAGTTTATTCAGTTAATTCCATATGTGACTGGGAGACGAACATGAGTCTCGGAAAGTACTTAACCTTGCCTTGGGTACCGCTTGTATGTTAAACTGGAAATCCAAAACGTCTTCAGTGGCCACGGACTTCAGTGTCAGCATCGGAATCTATTTATGGACAAATAGAGTGTTGCCTACGCCCGGGGTGGGTTTGAGGAAATCAGGGAATGATTACACCTCTGCATCGTCTCAGCAGAGACCCGAATAGCTGAGTGGGAACACGCGCCCAAAGCTATTTTCAGGCTCAGAAGGTGAGCGCGGGAAGGAACACTGGCGCTTCAGTAGTGCGGCGACTGAATGCAACTCTGGTGTTGCAGTGGTTAAATACGCTGGTGTTTTACCGTTTCAGTCAGTCTACTTCCTGCTTCCGCGAAGCAAAGCACCAAGACTACCTCTTAGAAAGAGAACTGTGCAGTAAGTTTTATCAAGTGATGAACCTTGTGAAATATATTGCCCTGTGTTTGTAGTCCCTTTGCTCGAGTAGTCAAGTTGCATGAATGCTGTGGGTCGTATATTAACTGTGTTTGGGGCACGTTGATAATGCGCGGGCTGGCGCGGGACCTATAGCGGCCATGTTGTTTTCGCCATTGGTGTAGGAATGAATGAACGTTGCTATCCGAAGGTGTTAAACTAAACTTGAACAGCGTATCCACTGCTGATATACCAATAAACGTTCAATCTTTGTGTTTTGGAAGTAATCAACCAACTCACTGTGCCTCAAGCGTGGAAGGTTTGGATTTCTCGATACCACTACGCTCTATGTGTGTAGTAGCTGACAGCCACAGCCGAAGCGTGTCCGAGAGGAGTCTGAACGTCCATCTGCCGCAAATAACAGGTATTTTCTGTACTTATTACTACCCATACCATCATTATACTTTCAGGTACCGATTGACTAGTGATGTCTACCTCTGGCGAATACAAGAACATGACCGAGGACCAGTTGGCTGACTCCCTCAACGCCAAGCTGTCCGAGTCCGATCTAGAAATGGATCTGGATGGTTCGGACTGCGAGGTATTGTCGGACGAAGAGGCCACGGTCATGGAAGGGTCTCGGATCCTTGTAGGCATGGGTCAGGCTGACGCAGATGGCTCTGGGTCGGGCACCGTAACTTGCTGGGGTGCAATTATGGAGGCCGAGGATGCTAGGTTGGCAGCTGCCAAAGAGAAGGCGGCGTTGGTAGTTGACATGGCTGAGGTTAAGTCCGAGACTTCCGAAGCCAAGTCTGTACCTTCGGCCGGAACCTCTAAGCAGAAACCTAGATCCCCCAGAAAACAGGACAAGCCGAAGATGAAGGATGGAGAGATGGACGAGTCCCCGCGGACTCTATCTCCAGATCCTGCTGATTCTTCGGCGGCAGCGACTGAGGAGCTCATGGGTTCACTGGCCAAGAGCACCCGGTCTTCTGCCCGTCAAGTTTGCAAACCCCGGAGCTCGGACCCTAAGTCGAGCTCAAAAGGCAAGGCACCAGCCCCAGCGACTGGAACTACTAAGTTGAGGTTCCGGAAGCTGAAAAAGGTCCATGTGCATCGTGCTAAGGTGAGGGAGGATCAGTTGGCGCACTTGGGCTCGCTGACCAAGTTCAATGCCGAGTTGGACAAGGCCGCTGATATTGTCCCGCTGAACCCTAGGCACGATAGGCCAGGCTCATGTGATCTGATGGCCACAGAGTCCGACTCTGAAGATGACCATGGACTCATGCTTCGGTATGAATCCTGTCTCTACCCAGGGTTGTGCAAGGCAGGTAAAATGGAACCTGGAACCAGTGAGAAGCTCCGACTGGTGCCAACTCTGTGGGAGCCTGGGTTTCGATGTCCGTATCTGGTGTGTAGGCGAGTGAAGCTCAATGCTTCAGGTGTCCGAACTTTCTCCACCCGAGAAAGGTTTTTCAGGCACCTGTGCGAGGTTCACGCCCCTCAAACAGAAGTGTGGATCTGTCCGTATGAGAACTGTCGGCAGCAGCTAGACAGAAAATCAGAACTGGTCAGCCACATCATGAATGGGGAGGAGCTGCTACACAACCAGGGAAGGCCGAAGGCGATGGAGAAGGCGGCGAAAGTGAAGCCTGAGTGGAAGCCCTTTGGTGCTTACATTCGGACTACTCATCTTTCGATGGCCCATCTTCGGACCCTTCAAGAGGCTGGTGAGGCGGAAGTTTCCAGAGCTGGTACTGGAAAATCCAAACCAACTCAGACCCCGGTTAAGTCTAGCACAGTGGCTTCGGACAAGCCAAGTGCTGGTACTAGCTTGAAGGCCGCAGCCTCCAAGCGTCCGAGGACTGAGAGCCAGTCGAAGGCAGCTGAGTTAGCTGCTCCTCCTGCCAAGAGGAGCAGACGTTTGAGGAAGGCCGAGAAATGGGTGGACACAACTCTGGCCGATCTGCCTTGTGCCTTGGAGACTCTTGTGCCGCTCTGGTGGAAACATCAGAGACCGGCGTAAACCAGGCGTTGAAAGCCCTGCAAGTAGCTGCAGAGGAAGCACACCACTTGAAGGCCTTGTATTACCACTCGGATCAGTCGAACCACCACTACCAATAACATGATTTGTCGTGTCGAACACCGAATCATTGTGTTTCTTATCATCGCCATTCGGGCTTATGGATACCACAGAAAGCCTCCTCGCCAAACTACCCAGTTCCTTCTCAAGTTTCCAGGTTTTCTCGGACGATATAACCTTTTCTTCCGTATCTCTAGACAATTTCTCCAGGAAGACATCATATTCTTTGGTCCCCAGGTCAGGAATCGCCGACTCATCAACGCCACCCAGCTTAGCCAAAGTTGCAATCGGAACAGCAGCCATTATCTTCTGTTTTGCAGGTGAGTGGGGAGATATTCCGTCTTTATAGCATAGACACGATGGTGATAAATGTCTATATCCACAGCCGCGGTAACTAATTTCGAATCGTCGGGACATATACGATTTTTTTTTGACAAAGAAAAAAAATTGTTCTTGTCGATTTGCTGCCGACCAAACTTGTCCACGGCTTGGATCCCACTGACCAAGGCTTGGCAAATGACACACACGATTCAAATTCCGCGCGAAAAGGCCTATCCCACCTCCGAGCTGGTCACAAGAGTTCCAGTTCCGGCCAGTGCCGCCACAAACCATTTATACTTATATTCCACGAATATACACCATCTTCTTTAAATATCAGTTGTGAAAAGTGGGAAACAAAAGAAATTAACACCCAAAATAATTAATATAATCAATATATAGGATTGTACTCTTTGGTATCTCTAGTATAAAGTTATCATTCTATGTATCACTTTGTGGAAAATATTGACATTGTTGGGGGGCACTCTTCGGGATTAAGTGCACAAATAATGATATAATACACCACCAAAGCATGAATTTGATTGAAGAAAATTTGATGAAATGGATTCTGAGGATGAATTGCTCCTTTTTTTTTTACTTTTGACCATATACTTCCCTAGTTTCAGTAATAAACAAAACAGACTAATAAACAAAAAAATGCTACAAACCCGTCCTGCAGAGCGACCCCCAGGGCTCACAGTAGTCAGAGTGTTCTTTAGAATGCAATGGCTCGAGTGATACCTGGGGGAAGCCTGTAAGGATAGTGAATGTATTATGAAGGTCATTTATATTAGACCAACATTGTAATTAGTCAAATCAATGGACGACTCCATTAATGTTTATAAGAATGCAACCGACCCCTCCAATGATGTGACAATGGTCACTACCTGAACAAAGTTCAGCCTGTATATATAATTATTCCATAATAAATAAAGGAAGAATCGAAATAAATACTAAATAACATAAACACAATCATGATAATAAAGGGAAGGATATCCCATACAAGGCTGTATCATCTACCCGAGTGACACGGCACCTGCAGTCGGATGCGGGAAAAGTACAAAAATACTACGTCCGCTGCCCAGCTGTACAGGCGTACAACCTATTATGAAGGTCATTTATATTAGACCAACATTGTAATTAGTCAAATCAATGGACGACTCCATTAATGTTTATAAGAATGCAACCGACCCCTCCAATGATGTGTTATAGTGTCAGGTTCTCATGTGAATTTGACCCTTGGGGGCGCATGTTGGCACCCGCCTATGAGCAAGCAGCTCGTGAGCTGCTCGTGCCGCCCCATGTGTGGCCACTGGATATGTACTATGGGAGAGCTAATAAAGAGTCAGTCTACTAGAAGTATTGAGTCGTGCTTGTTGTCTTTGGATTACCGTCACTCTGAAGTTTAGACTCCCAAGCTCCTATAGCTCTTCACTCCTTAAGAGAACACTAACTTATTACATCTGGTAGGAGAACCCGGTCTTCAGTTTCTGGTATATCAGATTGTAGACCATTGACAAATAGAAGTTAACATCAATTCTATGGAAGCAAAGCCCTCAATTTTTGTGCAATTCCAGGACAGAGTTGCTTTCTTAACTGGCTTGACGGGCAGGAGAACTACCAGAAGTCAAGCTGCAAGGGACGCAGACATTTTTGGTCATTGCAGAGAGGAATCAGACTCTGATTTTTCTCTAGATTTGTTCGGGAGTTTTTCTTCTTCGGAGGAGGAATTAGAGCCGGACCCAGAGACCTCAGGGCAAGGAGCCCCGGAGGAGAGCGTGGTAAAGGAAGAGATGCTCTCTCCGAAAAGGGGAAAAGGAGGAGGAGTTCCCACCACCACCTCCTGACCAATATATGTATGGAGGGGACGGTTTTTACACACCGCGAGACTGGAGTAAAGGGCAGGACATGAGAGGGAACTTACATGATCAACAGGAAAGGAGACCTTTCAATTACGGTGAAGACAACCAGTCAGGATATGACGAGGGTGCTAGATGAAGTCTGTTTAGTAGAGAAGGGCCTGATAGAGATAGGGAAAGATCCGTAGGCCGGATAACATCAGTTAGCGAGGTGGAGGGACCAAAAAGCCCCACCAACGATACCAAAGAGGGCAAGTTCTAGGGTGAGTCAATTAAGTACATTTTTTCACCCAGGGGGAGCTCCCGCCCAAAGGTACCCTCCTCAGAGACCAATTATCAAGCAGGTACCGATTATGCAACCTCAAATAGTCTCACCTGTGCCCCGCCTCAGACAACCAAAGCCATTCCAGTCACCTATACAACAGATGGGACCATCGAGCACAATGTTTTCTCCCCCACTCAGGGCTCAAGGTCCTGTAAGTCAGATCAGACAACCATCGTTCCCAGAACAAAAGCACATACCTCAGCAGTTTAACAATCAAGTGAACTGCCAACCCCCACAAGGCCAATTCCAACAGCAATATGTGCCGTATGTGCAACCTAGCTATAACAACAGGCAGCAGGTATTTGTCCCGCAACCGCAAACTGACTATCAGTCGCCTCAGGTGCACTATCAACAACCCCAACCAGTGCCTAAGAACAAGCCAGACCAAATTATGTTGCTCCTGGGGAAAATGCAGGAAATGCAGATGGATGCACTCAGGTTCATGGCGGATAAACTCCAGCCGATTAAGCAAGAGCCCACAGTGCAACAAAAGGGCTTTCAGGATGGATACACACCTGAGTCAATAATGAAACGATTTCTAAAGGCTCCTGAACAATTTGATGAACCGACGGTGTTGAGGCCTGCTAAGTATTTTTTGGATGAGTATGAGGAGTACGCCTGCAGGAGCAGATTACCGGAGGACATGTGGGTAATAGGCTTGAAACCTTATGTGAAAGGCTCAGCTTTGAGTTTTTACGGGAGGTTTACAAAGGAGAATGGCACAGATGCCTTGTTCTCCTCACTGAGGCGTGAATTTTTGGCGAAGTTCCCAAACATTTCTTTGGATGAGCTAATGAGGGACTACCCTTTCCAAGAGCAAAAAGGGAGTGCTAGCGCAAAGGAATTCTGCAAGAAGATGGGTGACCTGCTACAGAGATCCTCACTGTCTGAGAAGAATCAGGCAAATGTGCTGATGGGTAAACTAGATGAGGATCTGAGATTATGTGTGGCTGCTGAAAGGCCATCAACTGTGGCAGCAGTAACCGACGCTGCAGTTAAATATGAGGCAGTGCTAAAGATCCAGCATAAGAAAGAGAAAGCTGAGGAACCCGCCAAAACTGGCGAAGTCTCTTTCATAGGCGACAATAGATCGCGCAAGGACCAGTTTTTCAATGGCAATGGTCAGGGAAGAGGTAGGCAACAAAACGGCCAAGGCTTCAGACCAAACAACAGGAGCCAGAGCCAAAGGAGAAACGGTGGTGGACCAAACAATGGATACCAGTACAATAATCAACCAGGGACCCAACAGCAATGGGGAGGAAATAATGGGTTCCAGTTCGGTAACCAAAATGGGAACCAACAGCCCTGGCCAGGAAATAGTGGATACCAATATGGGCAGCCAGGAATCCAAAATAATTGGGGAGGAAACAATGGAGCGAATGGCTACAATAACGCCAATCAGAATGGACATTACAACAACCAACAGAGAGTTAGGTCACCCTGGAGAGGAAATGGTGGTAATTTCAATAACAACGGTTTCGGTGGCAGTGGTGGTAATTTTAACAGTGGCCAATACGGCAACCAAAACCAAAACAACCAATACCAAAACCAACCTAGAAACAATTCCCCCTGGAGAGGCAATGGGGGGAATAACACCAGCAATCAGGGCTACCAACAACAAGGAAACAATCAGGGCTACCAACAACAAGGAAACAATGGTGGTAATGGTAGATACAGAAGAAACAGTATAAATGAGGTTTCTATCTTCCAAGTAACAGATAATGGAAAGCCACAGGATTGCGACTTCATTGACTTCTCCAATATTTCAAAAAACTGTGTAGACGGTCAGGAAGTGTTCCTGACCGAGCCCGACTTAACTCCACAGGACCAGGCCAGCTGCTAAACGTGAGTAATCATAGTCCTTATACACCTCCTGATAAGACCAAATTGAAATACACCATGCTAGAACTAAGGTCCATGTGTAGAAAGAGGGGTCGAATATTTAATGCTGTCAAATTAACAAATGGGCAGACAGACATTAAAATTGGTTAATACATCGTTCCAGCTCTTATAGACACCGGGCGAGCGTAACATGTGTAGGCACTGAATTTGGTAAGGCCATTCAGAGGGATAATCCTAAAATTTTGGTTGGATCAACCTATGTAAAGCTTTATATGGCAAACGGAGACTACAGGATCTGTAGGAAGGTTTTGAGAGTAAATTTTAACATCAATGGGGAGGAATATTCCGAGTGGATCCATATTGTGCCAGGATTAAAGAGGGCTATGATATTAGGAGTTGACTTTCTGGAAACGCCAATGTACGTTTTGACAGGGCTAGACCTAAGTTACATGTTATCAGGGCGGATAGGAAGATGATTCTCTCCCCTAATGCGGAAAATGTGTTTTCTATCAAAATAGCGGGAGCGAAAAACATCATTGGTAAGTCAGGTTTGATTGAGAATTTGAGGAGAAAAAAGTTTGTTCCTTTCCTCGCTAAACGATGCCTAGTCAGGCCCAATGCAGAGGGTCTGTTCCCTATGATTATAGCAAACACCAGCGATAAAAGATATGTAGTTGGAAAGGGAGACATCTTGGGCCTTTTCGTGGTGCGCAGTGACAGCGAATTCGTTGATCTAAGTGGTTCAGGCAGTGAGAACCAAACGAGCATGTTGCACGAGCTGAGCATGAGCGCAGATAAAAGGGAAGACAAATATTCACCATTGATGGCAGATAAGATAAAGACCATGGGCGAGGCTTTTAAGATATCAGATAAGCTTGACACTTTGCAGGAGAAACAGCTCCTGGACATTTTAAATAGGCATGACGATGCATTTCAGAAAGAGGGGGTTCCAATCGTCCATGCTCAGGGGTATGAGCACAGAATAGACCTAAAAGAGGGCTATAGGCCAGTAAATCGTATGCCCTATAGAATGAACCCAAAAATGAATGCCGTCATGAGAAGAATTCTGGGCGAGCAGGTAAAAGCTGGTATATTTGAGAGAGCTAGTCACAAAGGTGAGTTCAGCAGTCCCTGTTTTCTGATTGAAAAACCGGGGTCAAGAAAAGCGGGTAATGTTTCACATAGGTTGATTATTGACTATAGGGCAGTCAATGAGGAGATCCGCCCCCAGGCCATCCCTTTCCCCAGGGCGGATGATGTCATAGCTAGAGTGGGAGCAATGAAAGGGAAATATTATTCAAAGGTGGACTGCTATAACGGATTTTACCAATGCAAGATCCGAGATCAGGACAAACATATCACAGCGTTCTCTACCTGTGATGGCATTTACCAGTATAGGTCTATGCCGATGGGCCTAAAGACGTCACCTAAATCTTTTCATCATATGATGGAAAACATTCTGTCAAAGGTTCCTAATGTCTGCTGTTACATTGATGATATCATTGTGGCATCAGACACATGGGAGGATCACCTCCTGAAGGTGAACAAGCTTTTGAGTACCCTTGAATCGGCGGGTATACGGTTAAAGAAGGAGAAATGTTATTTCGGTATGGAATCTGTGTCTTTCCTGGGTTTCGTGGTAAACAGGAGAGGACTGCAGCCCGAGGTATGCAAAGTGGACGCTATTAAAACATTCCCTAGGCCAAAGAGTGTCAAGGAGGTAAAAGGCTTCTGTGGTCTGGCTGGATACTACCGATCATTCATTAAAGATTTCAGCCAGATCATGATACCCCTGTACCGTAATACCGCCAATAAGAAGGACTTCCTGTGGACCGTGGAATGTGAAAAAAGCTTTGAAAAAATAAAGAAGTCGATTTGCGAAGACGTCCTATTGCCCTACCCAGACTATGGGAAAGATTTTTACATAACTAGTGATGCTAGTAATGAATCGGTGGGCTGTTCAATAAATCAGCTTGATAACAATGGGATGTTGAGGCCTCTGGAAGGAGCCTAAACAAAGCCGAGAAAAATTACTCAGTCACAGACAAAGAGCTGGTGGGCGTTAAATACGCCCTGGAGCATTTCAGACATTATGTTATGGGAAGAAAGTTTTATGTGTACACCGACCATGCTGCGCTACTGGCCATAAACAGCAAGAAAAACTTGACTGGTCGTATGGCTAGGTGGGTTGAATTCTTCAGCGGGTTTGATTTCCGGCTAATATTCCTGAAGGGGTCACTAAATATTGTGGCTGACATACTCTCAAGAAGGACGTATGGTCAGCCAAGTGAGGGAAGCCAAGGGGAGCCAATTGCAGGCATCAAGAAAAATGTATCTTTCACAGATGTGCATGCTGTGCCTCTTTTTGCAAGAGGACAGAGTGCATGAGTACCCCCTAAGGATTTTCAAACCTCGCTCGATATTAAAGAAAGTGAGTGGTGTGCCTAGAGCCCCAGAGAATGCTATAAAGGGACATGCCATCGCCGAGCTACAGGCAATTATGGCAGTCGAGACACGTGTCAGCACCCGGAGAGACACTGGGAGGTCAAAAGCAATTGCTTTGAAGGTAGCAAGAGAGCTCAGAGAAAAGAGGAAGTTGAGAACAGATAGAAAGAAGAGTGGGAGGCTGAGTGTGACCTTGCCGACCCTATCAAAGACTCAGAAAAGGAGAGCAGTGGCCCGCCGCCAGGCCTTAGCTGCGGCCACCCCAAGGTTATCAGGGGAAATTTTCTCTGATGTACTGACGGGAGAGGATCCTATTTCCTTGGAGGATCTAAAAGGCATGCAGAATAATGACCCCTTCTGCGGGTCACTAATAAAATTCATCCAGGAAGGGACACTTCCTGGCGATAATTATGCTGCACAACGTATACTGCTGACCCAAGATCAATTTTACATCAAAAATGGCCTGTTGTGTCGGATTCCAGGGCGTGTCAGGTACAAGACCATCTTTCAATTGTACCAGATTGTAGTCCCCGAATCTCTGGTGGGGAAATTCCTGAGGAAATTGAACTGTGGCGTGTTGGGCTCCCACATTGGCATAACGAAAATGCTGGGGGTAATTTCAAGCAGATTTTATTGGCCAACAGTAGTGTCAGATGTAGAGAAATTTGTTTCCATCTGCCATGAGTGCCTCACAGTGAAGAAAATGAACAGAACTATTCGTATCCCAATGGTGATACGAGATAGGGCCCCATTCCCATTTGCATGCATAATGGTAGACTCCATAGGGAGGATATCGACCACCAAATCGGGCAATTCCTACATTCAGATGTGCGTTGACATAAGTACAAATTTTGTCTTCGCTTGGGCAACAAAGTCCATAGATGCTGCCACGTTTAGGGATGAGTTCTTTGAGAGGGTGATTTGCTCGGTGGGTTGTCCCCTTAGGATTTGTTCTGATAACGGTACAACGTTCAGCGGCAAGAACTTTTCTGATTTTTGTAAAAGGTTCGGCATAGAACAAGTTTTCTCCTCTCCCTACAAGGCCAGCACAAATGGAGCCGTAGAACGCCAGAATAGAACTCTTGTAGAAAGACTACGTGCATTTGCAATAGGCAATCCAGAAAATTGGGATGTTTACATCCCTGGCATTGTTTTATCTATGAATGTGTGCGACACCTATGGCGGAGGTGTCAGTCCTTACATGCTAGTACACGGTAGAAATTGCACCCTTCCATCCCAGGCAAGTTTGATTGACATTAAGGACACAATAAAACCCATCGTGTCTCACCTACTGGAGGCTGAAGAAACTAGGGAAAATATGGATGACAGAGCTAAAGATAACTTCGCTGTGGCTAACAAAAAGATGAAAGTCAGGTATGACAGGTCGGCAAGAACCGATGGTATAGAGCCAGGATGCGTCGTATATGCAAAAGTACACACGTTCAATAAGGGTATCAGTGCCAAGATACAAGGAGCCTACAGCGGCCCTTATCTGGTTCTGAAAAAACCGTCACGATTCACAGCAAAGCTCAAAAAGCTTAGCAATTCTAAAATTGTTCGAAGACCTGTGCACATGCAGTTTCTCAAGCTGGTTAATAAAAGCTATACATCAGACTTTCTTAAGAGGCTGCTGGAAAAGTAATAGGAATTCAACGTCTACAAACATATGTGTGAATTCCTGTAATGCCCTATGTTTTAGAGTTATCTTTGAGGGCTTACCCTTATTGATAGTTTCACCTTAATTTAGGCCGGCGGCCGCCCAGCAAGTGGTACAGCTGAAACAGCTGGAGGGGCCGGCGAGACCCAGGGGAAGCGCGGCCTTGTTCTTTTTAGTAGATTAAGAGTCAAGATAGATTCTCCGCGATGCCTACGTGACTGGGAGCGTGGCACGTTCTTTTCAGTAGCATAAGAGTCACGATATAAATTGTAGCGTGGCGCGGCTCCCCGGGGCCCGCAGGCGCCCTCACTTTGACAGCGCTTGGAGCAGACTTTGAGGCTTTCTGTTCAACTATCCCAGTTGCTGTTATTGATGTCCTTTAGTACTGTAGAAAAAGTTATAATTATTGTTCTTTTGACTAGTAGTTAGTTGATGTTGTTTCTTAAAACATCCCTTGCTAGGAATAAAAGGCTGTCTATGGTCAATGAGGGCCATCTTTTTCCAAACCCAAATGAGGGGATTATAATTTGAACTTCTTTTTGAAAAGGTTCCTTCATTGGTGATCTATCCTGGCGCTCTAGGTTGATTTCTCATTTCTACCACCGTGTAAGCACGCTTGTGAGTCTCCATAGAGGATGCTCAGTCATGGGGCATGGGTAAATTATCATTGCACCCCTGCCTAGAGCCACCCTTAGGGATGTAAACTGCAGCTTCGAAAGGAATTTCTCATCTCTCAGGGAATTTTTATGGGGGTGTGTGACGATGGTGTCAGGCCCATAGGTGCGAGGACTGGTTCCAGGGTGCCACAGATCAAGCTGATTCAGTTTCTGACCCCCAGGGCAGAGAGGGAACAGCTGGTCTATGCATTCTTGTGCGTCACCAAAGATGTGGGCGTTCCCCTACGAGGGAATGGGGATGATCTGTCTTTTGAGGTAGTTGGAGAGGGGGTGAGACGCGCACCCTCTAGTCCAACCTACACACAGCATCCTCAGCACTGCTCCACCTACCCCCTGAGGGATTTGTGTAATGGACTCGCGATCCTAAGGAGTTCCTATTAGACTGCGACCACTCAAGGTGTTGAGTCGACATGTGGGCAACTATAGGGTAAGTTTAAATACTATCCTGGTCCCCATTTGTGTTCTGATGTAACTGGTGTGACTGGGGAATTTTCTTTACTGGCTCAAGCGTCCAAGCTGAGAGTTGTGAGATTTTGATCAGGGATTCTTTGGATTACTGATTATGAGGAACACTATCTTTGGAAAATTCCATGCTTAGTTTCACTGTCACGTGAAACCAACTTCACCGATACTGTATCTTATGTTCTTTACCTTTAAGTTGTTTACACAATTGATTTACTTGTGTGTTTTTCCTTAATATTTTGTAGTTTCTTGGTTTGTGGGTCTTTATTGACCATGGCACGAGACGCGAGTGATGGCCTGCGGCAAAACATGGGTGTCTACTTCAGGGACTCAGGGTCTTTATTTACTGAAGTGGAACAAAAGACAGTGCTGTTTAGGATACCCTTTCCAGGAGTCACAGCGCCTGCTGAGGCTTGCATATGCGATCCACAGCTGCATGGAGTGGTTGCAGAGGATTGCACCGCTTTAAATAATCTTCAGGAGAAATTGTTTCAGCTAGCCAATGATACTTACTATGAGTGGCTGGAGTTTAGGTCTTCAAGTTTTATGAGTAAAGTAAGACAAACAAGGGCAGCAGTTCCTGCAGTGGGCAAGATCCTGAGAGATCTATTCGGAACTGCCACTGAGTCAAGAGATAAAAGACTTCTCGACAGATGTGAAAATTATGATGGAAGGGTTTGGAACTCTGGAGGCGGCTCAAAAAGCAAGAGACAGAGTCATTATAGGATTGGCTAAAAACAGTCATATCATGTTCCAGTTTTCAGAGTCATGTGGACGAAGTGGAGGCCCTATTGGCAAACTTGAGTACAACAATAGACCGGGTCTCAAATGTGTCTAGGTGGGACGCCTCTTCCTTGAAAACTTATATTACAGACGGCCTAAAGAAGGTGGCTTTCTTGGAGTCAGTAACTTTGGATGTCATAGCCCAATCGAAGTACGTAAGGGCCACTAGGGTTATTGTGGAGGCTTTCCACATGCTGGTGAATGGCAGACTGAGTGAGAAACTGGTGTCAGACGAGGACCTCGTGAGGGCACAGAAGGACCTGGAGGCGTATATGTCATCCAACAGCCCCTGACGGACTCTTGTGAGGCCCCTGGATAGACGGGGATCCATTGTGGACATCATTGCAGATAAGGAACACGTCCTTGTCACCCTAGGCGCTATATTTGCTGTTCAAGACTTTATTTATGAGCTTTACAAACCCATGAACTTTCCAATTCCCATACACTCCCACACTCACAACTCCTCAGGTTTCAGCAGGTTGGATAATGGTGTAGGGTACTTTGGGGTAAACAAGAGAAGGGAATATTATTTGGAACTACAATCACATGCACTAAACTCTTGTGTAATGGAAGGAAGGTCGATGTTCTGCACGGAGGTATTCCTTCAGAGGTCTTTTACACATGTATCTTGTTATCTTGCCTTATATTTAAACAAGGTCAGTGTGGCCATGGGAAAATGTGTTCATCATACGTTTTTGGAGTCACCGCTACCGACCACACACTTATCTATTGGCGATAGAAAGCATTTACTGATAAATGTAGGTGACAGCGCCAGCTATACTTGTGAGGGTTCAGAAACCACAACGGTCAAAATCAATATTTTTTCTATTTTGGACCTGCCTTGCGGTTGTAACCTTAATTTGAGGGAATTTAGACTTAGGAATTTGAAATCTTACTGTTTGAAGTCAGATAAACTGACCATTGATATTAAAACAGGGTTTAACTTGCCCCTGGCCTTGACCTTCGGTATGGATATGGCTAATATTTTGGGTAGTAATATCTTTGACGCTCCAGTTGAGATTAACATACCCTCCCCGGGCGACATTAGGAGGAAATTGGGCCATCTTTCTGGGGAACTGTTAAGGAAAGGGATTGATTTGCATGATTCAGTACAAAACCTGCTGGAAAAGGAAGCAAAGGTAAGGACAATGTGGGAGCATCTAAGATCTGCCCTAGAATCTGTCCAGTCGCACCCTTCGCTGGGTATCACTAATACATTATGGAGCCTAGCTAACTCCATAGCCTGCGTCTACCTGGTTTGTAAAATACATGGGGTGGGGACTGTGCTTCCATTTTTTGGTAGGGGCAATGCTGCTCCAGCGCTGAATTTCTCGCTGTTAGCAGGACAAAATATAAAGTTTGGCGATTATAAAGTGGTCACCGCCAGGAGTGTTATTCTGCAAATCCACGAGGACCCCGTGTATGGGTATCTGGTCCCTATCTGTTCGCTAATTGCAATTGCATTTGCATTTGTTCTGAGAAAGACTTTCTCAAATAGATCAACAATTGGTAGAATACTCTGTTGTAGGCCCCAAGTGTTTGACTCCGCGCCGGAGCTACTGCTCTGCTTACAGAGCGGCGCTGACTCGTTTGAGTTCCACCTGACAAGGTGTTTATTAGAATACAACTCCATGCAAAGGGCTACTAGCCCTAAATTATTGCATGCAGAGGTTACTAAAACTTTCGGCTGTTTCAGAGGGGCCTTGATTCTGGACTGGGGAGAAGACCTACTAGTGCCAGCCCAGGGGAAGTTGTTTAAAGTCACCCTGCCTACTGTAATAGAAGTTCCCTGTACCGCGTTTAGACGTTTAAATTATGCCATGAGTAATAAGGATAAAATTTGGATCGTAGTGTGGAAACCAGTTCTTGGCAGGCCGGTCCAATTGACCCTAAGAAATAAACAGATCAAGACCAAGGGAATGTCAGAGTGGAGTGCACTGCCCACTGCCAGACCCAATGCAAAATCTAGTGAGGGAGTGGGTAGAAGCATCTTGTTCGGCGATATTGATATGATTGATGAAGATGGTGCCCAGCCAACCATTACTCCTGATGTAAAAAACAGTGAGGGAGTAGGTAAAAGTGTACTGTTTAGCGACATTGATTTCTTAGAGAGTAATACCGATCCTGCTACTAACCATACAAGAACTGGCGAGAGAATGGGCAAAAGTACCCTGTTTGGGAGCGTTAATGAGGGTTTCTTAAGAGACAACACATTCACCTAGAAGGAATGGAGGTCTCAGCGACTAAGCCCTATGTTTGGCCGGTGTCTGAACTCAGCGGGGAACCCCAATAGCATGTGGTGTATGTTTGTGTCAGTGTGGTGTATGGTCTGGAGTGTGGACTATGATTGCTTGCGGCCTCAGGGTCGTTTCTCTTGTGGCTTGTTAGACCTACTGGAATGCGGTCAATAGGCTGAACGTGTCATGTTTCTATGTTTTGGTTTTGGTTTCAGCAGACAAGGGAGAGAAGGGAGTGAGAATGAATGTTTCCCTTCGTCCTATTTTTTAGATTGAGAGTTTGACTATTGTATCTCTTCTTAATTATACACTTAGGTAGATTGAGAGTTTGACTATTGTATCTCTTCTTAATTATACACTTAGGTAGATTGAGAGTTTGACTATTGTATCTCTTCTTAATTATACACTTAGGTAGATTGAGAGTTTGACTATTGTATCTCTTCTTAATTATACACTTAGGTAGATTGAGAGTTTGACTATTGTATCGCTTTAATTTTAATCTGAGATAGTTCGAGAATTTAATGTTGTACCTCTTATCTTTATGAATCTGATTTTTGACTGAATTTTTGTCTAACTGTTTTTGGCATTTTTAGCCTATGCTATCCAAGATAATCGAGCTGTAGCCATTCATCCTGCTGCCCCTGTGGACGCAGGCGGGGAGGCTATAGCTATGTTAAGGCATGTGTTTGGGGCTAGTCCCAGGGTTATCTTCAGGAAGTTTACTCAGTTATAAAACAAGTTTCTAGCTAAGAAAAAAGACGAAATTTGTCGTGTAAAGTTGTCTACCAACTGTATTGCTGTTGTTTCTCAAGTTGTTTACTCCAGACAATCACTAAACCTGTACTGATTAAGCCTTAACGAGGCTGGTCGGAAACCATCATGAGATTAACCAGGTTAAATGCCTCACATTTCGACAGTTTCGCTTTTCCCTCTGTCCCTCCTAGAGCAGAGAGAGCGACTGTTGGCGGCAGCTCCCCAGTCAACTGGACTGCCCTAATTATCATCATACTGATTGTTCTGATATGTATACCAAAGCTTGTAAGGTGTCTGTTGTATGTGAAGAGGATTTTGAGCCGCTGCTGTTGCTGCTGTTGCTGCTGTTGCTGCGACCGGGACAGCAGTGATTCCAATAGGGTGAGCCTCAAAATTCAGGAAGATGGTTATTGTGTCAAGATCTTCTTATTCCCCATGATCTTTGGTAGACACACCTTCGCCTCCGCCTCAGTCCCCCGACTCAGGGGTATCAGACTGGGTGGATGCCGGTTGTGGAACCCTCATGTGGTTCTGCGCTGGACTGGGGCTCTCAAGATAGAGCACCAGGGGGCGGAAGTGGAGCTTCCTCTGCCGCGGTGGAGCAAGGTGGCCTGCCTTGAGTTTGGAGCACTTGGCTCCGCCGTGGAGGGCGGCTCCCCTCTCTGGACCTTGGAGTGGGCCTCGTCCCAGGGCGAAACACAAGAAGTGGGTTTAGTGGGAGCGGCCCAGGGGTCTTGTTTTTAGTCTTTATTTATCCTTGTAAGACCTGGTTGACGTAGTTATTCAAACTAAGCTACTGTGTTGTGCCTTAGTAGACCCCGTATTAGCTGTCCTGATTATATTTTAGTTTAGTTGGTTTCATCACTTATATCCAAGGAACCTCTAGGTTCCTATCTCTTGCGTTTTAAAACCTCTTGTACTAGTCTAGAGCGATGTTTAATCTACCATGCTTGTTTCCCCTATGTTACTCATTGTTTTCATGTGAAGGTTTTATTCTTGGCCTTGGCCTATGAGCAAGCAGCTCGTGAGCTGCTCACGCCGCCCCATGTGTGGCCACTGGATATGTACTATGGGAGAGCTAATAAAGAGTCAGTCTACTAGAAGTATTGAGTCGTGCTTGTTGTCTTTGGATTACCGTCACTCTGAAGTTTAGACTCCCGAGCTCCTATAGCTCTTAACTCCTTAAGAAAACACTAACTTATAACAGATGTGACAATGGTCACTACCTGAACAAAGTTCAGCCTGTATATATATCTATTCCATAATAAATAAAGGAAGTATCGAAATAAATACTAAATAACATAAACACAATCATGATGATAAAGGGAAGGATATCCCATACAAGGCTGTATCATCTACCCAAGTGACACGGCACCTGCGGTCGGATGCGGGAAAAGTACAAAAATACTACGTCCGCTGCCCAGCTGTACCGGCGTCGCACAAGGATGGCAGTCTTTAGCTTTAACACCTACCACAATTTTTGGGGTGTCAAGTCCATGTGGTAGATACCAAATTTAAAGACAAATTTCAAGTGCATTCTTTAGGTCATCCCATTGACAATATTTAGCTACTTTACCGGTAATTATCCACCCACACTTTTTTGTAAAAATAAAATATCTAACTTAAGAGATGAAAGTACTTATTACATGTCCATAATGTTTACATTCATTGGAATTGGCTTGGTCTCATCTTTTCAAATACTGTGATATCTCAAAATCCATATTTTGCGACTTTTGACTCATTTTCATGAAACAGATTCCAAATGGTAGTAGCTTAATTATTTGTGGGGAACAATACAAGCTGTTGTGTGAGATATAAAACATGTTTCATTTTTCTACGATTAATTCCTCAATAAATGAGGTTTTAATATTTGTTCATATTTTATTTTTTTTTTATTTTAATTATTTCATCAAACTGCTTTATCCATTAAAAAAATCACCTATATCCTGGATATATCATTGACATTTATCTTTTCGGACAACAGTGTTAATAATGAATACTGACATAATTGTTTACTTAAATGATGGTTTCAAAAGTTATGAGAATTTATGATTATAATATAGTAGCAGAGAGACAAATTATATGATAAATTGACTGTGTATAATTGATAATTAATTATACTCATAACCAAGTCTTTAAATGATATCCCATTTGCTTTCTTTATGTGTACTGATAGGCTGATCATAGACGAATCATTGTGCCCAATCCTGCCATTCATTTACCATTGAGCCACTTATCACATCAGATGGCGCCACATATAACACCTATAACACCAGATGGCAGCATGAGCCAGCCCTTCATTATTACTAATTCCTTTATATTGAAAGTACTAGTAAAGCAATCATGTGATATTCATGCACTATATATATTAATCATCCTGTAGTTAAGGACATTTTGGATACAATTATCACATATTCTAATTGTGTATTTCATGTATGCAATATTTTAGAGAGGGTGTTATAACAACACTCTTCCATCATGCACATCCATATTGTATAGTATCCTAAGTGGCCTCAGGTTTTATCATTAATTTCCATCACTAAAAGATGAGAGCTGGTAAGGACTGTGATAAACAGTGCCAGTGCCCAATGATAACTGATGAATAAAAGGATGCAACCTATGCTGTTGTACCTTCAAAAGCTATGTGGGCTATAGATGTTCAATCTAAAGTTGCCTTTGGTTTGCAACTCTGACTGTACATATCTGGGAACAGCACTTCATGGGAACGGGAGAGGAGAAAATTTATACTAACAAATTATCATAATAAAAATTAGTACACTGCCATGCTTAAAAATGTCCTGCCAATTTGTGCAGTCCCTATATATCAAGCTGCAGTGTAAGTGCAGCCGGATGTGCAACCCTTGCGCAGCCCTTGCGCAGCCCTTGCGCAGCCCTTGCACATCTGAGCCAACTGCAGTGAAAGTGCAGCCAGATGTGCAAGGCTGGCTTACACTGGCTGCACTTTTCCCTGAATCCGGATGTCCGTGGCCGTGCAAGGGCTGCGCATCCTAAGTGCATCCACGCAACCTGGGTAATGAAGAAAATCCTGAATGTAACTCAACTACTTATAAAATGGAAACTGTCGACACCTTATGAGGTAATGTAACTTATGAATATATTGTAGATAATTTAAGGGTAACGTAACAGGCCTCTCTGGAAGATCTATGGCTAGCATAGATACGAGTTTCTACCTCCAGTCATATTATTATTGTATACTTTGAATTTATGTAACAGATGATCTGGAAATAAACAACATCAATCAATCAATCAATCAATTACTGACGGTAGGTTATCACTTGCTCTGTCCTGTTTATTTGCTCTAGTAAGAGATAAGTTTCCTATTGCTAATACAAGAAGCATTCCAATTAAACAAGGCATCTATTGACAAGCACATTAGTGTTTCTTTAATTTAGGACAAAAGACCATTGTACTTCTATAAGGCCTCTTTCTTATGTTAATCTTACCTTGCATTGTCCTGTATGTAAATAGG
The DNA here is from genome assembly GCA_942159475.1 of Sthenelais limicola. Classification (NCBI taxonomy): domain Eukaryota; kingdom Metazoa; phylum Annelida; class Polychaeta; order Phyllodocida; family Sigalionidae; genus Sthenelais; species Sthenelais limicola. The sequence goes on from OW804095.1 coordinate 156,469,812, forward strand.
GGCGTTCTCAGTGTACTCCCAAAAGAATAAAAGCAAGGTCCAATTTGTTGTACATTATACAAGTAATCGTTCCTATGTATATTGACAATAAGTTTCTGTGACAAATGTGCGGCAAATATAGTCTTTGTGGCATCGATTACCTTGACCTTGAACCACATGGCCATGATGATGATATAGTTGTCATATCCAACACGGCCTATCACTAGGTTTGACAATTTATGAAATGGAAACTTGTTTGCATTATACAGAATAAAATAGTCTATGGCAAAGGGTGCAGACAGTTTACCATGAACCTGTACCTGGTGCATGATGTCTGTCTCATTCCCTAGAGTGCGGATGGAATTTAGTGTCAGAGTGGTTCTCTGGCCAACAATGAGACTGGAGGTGTATTGTGGCAGATTGGCCTGAAGTTGTGACAATGTGTCTGTTAAGCTTTCATCAAACATGATGTCTCCATTACTGTAGCCATAGTACACACTGTCCCCCATCCTCACTACGGTCTCAAACATATGCCTCAGGTAGGGAACACCAAACTCATTCACTGGACCTAGACTCTGCACCACCCAGCCATGTTTCTCTGCAAGCTCAGTCAATTCTGGGTTGGACTCTTTGTCAATGAACAAAACCATCCTCACCCTTACTCCTAGGTTGGCCTGCCACTGTCTGATTACCTTCATGTGCAAGAGCTTTTTGGCCTCACTATTGGGAAAAGTGGTGAAAAGCGTAAGGAGATATTTGAAGACTTCAGGTTTTATCTGTCTGATAGGTGTCCTTAGATGTGCCATGGGATGATAATTCTGAATAATATAAACAATTGAAAGGACATACAGGATAACAAAGCACAGCCACTTTCCCTTTATATACATATTAATAACTTAATTTGATGTCTAGCAACATTGATTATGATCATGGCTTTATCATAAATGCTGAGGTATGTCCACGGAATTCTAAGCATTAATGCCTGGTTACTGTTTACCTGTGCCTGGGAGTCTGTGATGTTTGTAGACTTGCACTAGACTTGGACTGGGCTCTAGTCTTATTGTTTAGAGTCAGCAAGGGCAGGTGCCAGGGGTGTTGTTGGTTGGGGGAGGGGAGGGAAGTGGGAGGGTTGTGTCTAATATTTTTTATTTTCATTTTTGTTTTTATTTCATTTATTATTTTTTTTATAATGGCTGGTTTAAGAGCAGTTTCGGCTGTGGGCCTCATCAGGTGCTTTGTTAGATATTGTTCTCTTCCCTTCTTATACTGTCTTGACTAGACTAGAGGAGGGGCAGTCCAATGAAAAGGTTTTCATTGTATTTCTTATAGTTTATTTTGTATTATAGATTTTTTATAGGGATATATACTTGTGGGGAAACCATTATCTTGTTACTCACTTTTGTCATTCAAAAGAGTACAGGTGTTGGTGTGAGCAATTTTCAAAAACTTTACACTTTGTGAAAAAATGCATTTTTTTTATTTTTTGAAAATTCATATAAAAATATTTATCGCACAGTAAAAAATTTGACATCAAAAGAAAAGCTGAAGATCTCTACAAATGATTTTAACATGCATAAGGCTGAAATTAATTTGTTGGTAGTTATAAGAAGAAATGTCTGAAACTTGATATAAAACGCCCCTAGGTGGTCGAAAAGAGCAATATTTCAGGGTGGTAACTGGCATTTTCGGACTCAGCAGCCTTAATTTAGTATAAAACCACCGTATACCAAGCATTAACAAAAAATGCCTCTAGAAATTTGTTAAGACATATAATATAATATAATCCCGGAATTGTGGATATCACTCGAGCCTAGACATGCGGGTGTAGGAGGCAAAGAATATAATCAACCAAAAGTGGAGTAAAGACCGTCAGACAGAAGAAAAAAGTAGTACAATAGTGAGAACTAAGAACATGGAGTCACCAGGACTTTTTGCGAGAATGAAGAATGCAGTTTTAGGAAGCTCAATCAGGAAAACAAATTCGCTGCGAAAGAAAACCGTTAGAGAAGATGGCGGCTCGGGAGACAGAGTATCTGAGTGCGCGAAATCTGACGAGAGAGGATCGGATAATGAAATAAGCATAGGAAAACAATCCACCTACTCAAAGAACGGTAAGGGGAAAAAAGAAAAAAGAAGCCTGGCAGATGAAGAAAGACTCCAAATGAAATATGGAACCATAAAAAAGGTGCTTTTTGATGATTTAGATGGAATCAACCAGCAGGCTGAAACTCCGCGCACGGAGGAATCAGCGGTGGAGCCATTAAAATCAGCTAAACAGACGGCGACCAAAAGGAATAATACCACGATCAATGAGGTGGGTTCTATTTCACAAAATAAATTGGAAACTACTGAGCTAGGGGAAATCAGAAACGATTTAGGGCTTGTGGAAAAGTTTTGGGAACTTTATTTCCAAGATTAAGAACGACGTAGGTTGTATGGAGAAAGACTTTGAGGAGTACGCATGGGAAAATTCGAATACCATTCAAGGTTTCCATAAAAGAATCAAAAAACTAGAAAATCAAATGATACATTACAATGATCTAGAAAGGAGGATTAGAAATATTGAAATGGAGGTTGCTGGAAAAGTAGATCGGAAAGTAGAAAGGAAGGAATTCAAAGAAAAGAATGAGTCAGGAGAAGAAAAAAGAAAAGAGAAAGTGGGAAGTACGAGGGCTAACAATGAACAAAACCTCAAACCTAAAAGAAACCCATATTACCTGATAATCGAAGGGGTAGTGGAGGAATGGGAAAACCAGAGTATTGAATCCCAAGATGAGTTAAACAGAATCATAATGATGAACGGGGAAAGAGAAGAAGTACATCGCAAAATTCTCAAAATTATTAAAATAGCCACCCCAGAACCGCGTGAAACAGAGGTACGCACAGCCTACAGAATAGGGAAGGCAACGATAGGTAGGCGCAGAGCTATCTATATAGTATTAAACACAGAAGAAATCAAAATCAAAATCGTGAAAGCAAGTAAGAGGATGAGGGAACAAAATTTATATGGGAGGGTCTGGCTAAACAAGTTTAACAGACGAACAAATGGTTATCAGATAAATCTGCTAGAAAACACAGTTCGCCTACTCGAGTTGGAAAAGATGGAGGCGAGGTTAGAGGCAAACCATATCATTCTAGGGAATGAAACGTTCAGTATTCACGATTTACAAGTGCTACCAGAGGGCTGTAGACCTGAGAACATATACCACATACAAGTGGGAGAAAATGGCATTGGATTCAGAGGAGAGCATAGTTTCCTGAGTAATTTCTTTATGGTAGATTTTGAATTTGAAGGCCGAACATATAGCTCGGCCGAACACTGTTTCCAGGCAAATAAAGCTGCAAGGGCCGGTCGACCTAGATTAGCTGAGAAAACAGCGCGCCAAAAGAACCCGGCGGTTGCTAAGAGTGAGGGCGGGTGACTTGTAACGTCTCCCAAGTGGAAAGAGTGCAAGGAAACAGTGCTCGAAAACATAGTCTACCATAAGTTTGACCAAAATCAAAAGAATCAAAAGAACTAAAAAGGAAATTACTAGCAACAAAAGGGAAAAAACTGTACGAACTAACAACCTCCCACAAGTGGGCCACCGGAACTAATCATCCGGAAGTAAGAATACAAAATGGCGCACAGGTGACAGTTGATGACGAAAGTATCACTGGGAAGAACTTGTTCGGAAAGATTTTGGAGAGAATTAGGAGAGATTCATAACAGAAACCGAGAAATAGGTATTGTAACATGGAGCTACTAATTTTAACAGACTCTAGAGGAGACGGCTTGGAGAATAAGCTGAAAATATCACTAGCAGGAGTCTCGTTAAGAGTAATAATAGTACGCGGGGGGACCATGGAAATGTTGATAGAGGCGGCACGCTCGACTATAGCTTTAAAAAGGCCCAGGCATGTTATTATCGCTGCTGGGTTGTGTAATATTACCTATAGAGATAAGAAGGATCACGGGGAACAAATCAAGCTGAGGCATGACACCAACGTGCTGTTTGAGGAATCAATTTGTGCCACATTCTCTCTGACTGTAACAACAATAAAGCAAATAGAGCCAGTACAGGGATATGAGCCCAAAGTATCAATAGCTACAACAATAGGAATTGATATCACGAAATACAATTCTCACCTTGCCGCACTAAAAGGGATCCACTATCCAAAGAAGGATCATTACCAACAAATACAAAGACAGATAAATGAAAGAGTAATAATATTCAATAACATGGCAAGACTCAGGAATGCGGAGGAAGGAAATCCAACCCCATTTGTGTCCCAAATTATCCATAGATGTCAGGCTGGTAACAAGAAAAGAAAGAGCGGCCCAACCAAGTACTCCAACTTCTATTACAAGCTAGCCAACGATGGTTGTCACTTGACGAGGGAAATGAAATGGGAGTATGCCAAGCAGTTGGCAGTGGCCTACAATAAGGCGCAGTAGTAGAGAAAATTAATTATCAATTTATCAGCTCACAGCTCGATGAAAGTAAATAACAGCAAGAAGTGAGCAAATCCCATAAGGATATATATAGGGTATGAGATATGGAGATGCATTTCTATTGAACGGTCTCAAAATTATCTCGTACAATACATGTATACCTATAATCTATAATCTAAAGATCTAATATAATTATGGGATCACAAAATTAAGAGGAACGTATTACAATACTGTCACAATTACCAAAAACTGTGACAATACTGTAGGTACACTCCCTAGATGAACGCTGACCCAGATTAACTATATTTATATGAACGTAGGTAAGAAGGGTCAGGCGGCTATCGCAGGAGGGGTACAAAGAAAATACTAAATGAAGAACAAGATAACATCAGATGAACATGACAGACTAAACAAGTAAGACCAAAACTTATATATATATATATATATCTAACATTTTCTCAACTCATCAAAACCAGAGAAAAGAAGCCGTCAGAACTAGTGAAAACCTGAAATTGATAAATTATATCAGTTGTGGAACAACTGAACTTTAAATACTACGGGATAATTATATAAAAGTGAAGTTTTACAAGGGTAGGTACAAGATATGAGGTATGAGATACATTTCTATAGAACGGTCTCAAATATACCAAAGATTGAGTACTGACTACTGTGTTGAATCAAAAATTATTTCACTTATTATATGGAAAAGAGTAGATAAGAAAATATGATTCTCGGGTGAATGTTCAAGCTTGGATTACCTATATTTCTATTGAACGTGGGTAAGAAGGGCTAGAAATGATCCACAGGATTACATAAGTAATGATCTATACTGGCAACGTATAGAAATATATGACAAACTCTCGTATAAATTCAAGAACGTTGTGATACACTCAGGAAAGAAAATCATACAGGATAGTGCAACTATCCCATGAACATAAAGGTCTAACGTTGAATCATTCTAAACAAAATTTTATATATTCATATAAAATGTAAATATGGAAATTCTAAAGGAATTTAGTGTCACTAAAAATGGATACATACGGAGAGTATACACGATTATAAAATGAAAAATACCCATGAGTTATTTAGTAAGCAGTTACAAAGATTGATTGTTAGTATTTGTAAAGATTGATTGTTAGTATTTGTAAAGAGTAATCTCAAGTAGGGTATTGTTAGTCCGAACCAGATTTTATATAGTGAATGTTACCAAATTAAATACAATAACTCAAGAATTATAGAGTAAACTTGAAATGATACCAGTTAAAAGTATGCAAAATTGTAAATGTAAGAAAACATTACTCATAGAGGTACGTAGTAAGCAGTTAATAAAGACTGGATGTTAGTAATGTGAAGGGTGATCCCCATAGGGGTATACATAGTGAATAGGGTATTAAGATGCATTTCTACTGAACTGTCTTGTGGGTACTCGGTACACTATGTATACTATTACTCGGTGGGTCACTAAATGAGAAGAGTAGACACTCTTTCAAAATATGTACTATTTTTTCCATTATAAAACTGTCTGTTGTAACATAAATAAGAGAAATGTATATAGACTTGTAATGGAGCAAGTCACATGACAAATGTTATGGTGCTAATTACTCAAGTGGAAGAAAGAGTTGACAATGAAAATCCACATGGTTGATTATATTTCGATTATATTTCGATTAATTCAGAGCTTCGGAACTCTGATCTCCTATATTATATGTACAAAATGTGTGAAATTAAGAAGTTCAAAGGTCTTTCCATTATTTCATGGAACGTCAGAAGTTTAAAACCGAAATTGCTTGAAATTTCGACACTGGTACGCGATTATAAGCCCAGCATCCTAGCATGCCAAGAAACATGGCTGAGCAGAAATATTTCAGAATCACAAATAAGGATAGAGGGATACCAAAGCATAAGAGCTGATAGAATAGGAAACAGAAAAGGTGGAGGTATAGCTATGTATATAGAAGATGGAATAAATGTTGACGAACAAACATATCAGGAATATAATAAATCCTCTAATGATATAGAAATCCAAATCTTAGGTATCAAGAAAGGACAAAGCAAGAGTCTGATAGCTATAAATCTCTACAGGCCCCCAAATGGGTCAATAGAAAAGTTCAAGGAACATCTAAACCTGGTTTTAGAGAAGTACCGGGAGATAATGCTATTCGGTGACTTTAATATTGACTATACTGAAATGTCAGAAGCAAATAAATCATCCCAAATAGGTGAATTGAATTGTGTCTTCATTAAATACAATTTAACGCAATTAATAGAGAAGAAAACAAGAATTACACATAAGTCGGCTAGACTTATAGATATGGTCTACAGCAACAGCAATAAGGTTGATAAGTCAGGCATTATAGAAAATAATATGAGTGACCATCTACCAGTATATGTAACAATAAAGAAGCCTAGAACGAGGTACCAGCATACTTCATTCAAAGCTAGGGATATGAGTAAATATGATGGAAATATATTAAATGAGATTCTTAAAATGAAGACTGGACGGAATATTATCAAACAAGGGATGTAAATAAGTGCTGGGAAAAAATGTATAATAAACTATCATTCTTTTTGGATAGAATGGGCCCAGTGAAAGAGTTAAAAAATCTAAAATCTAAGCCGCCTTGGTTCACAAAAGAATTGGTCAGGATGGCCAAGCTGAGAGATAAACTTTTTGTTAAGGCAAAGAAGAGTCAAAATTTCAATGATTGGGAGGAAGCAAGAAAATGTAGAAATAAGGTAAATTCTGAATTAGTAAAAATGAAGAATAACTATCTCAGGCTACAAATTCAAGAAAATAGGAATGATCCCAAAAATTTTTGGGAAACAGTAAATCCTATTATATCACCTGACAATGAGAAAGTGAACAAGCCGGTGCGGATTAAATCACGTGAAGGAAAATTAGTTGAAGAGAGTGAAGTTCCAAATATTATGAACGATTATTTTGCAAATATAGGACAAAAGTTGGCGCAAGAAATCAAACCTCTAAAGGATGAGGAAAAGGATGAAGAATTAATAGAGCTTATGTCAGAATCAAAAAATAAGTTTATAGAAAACAGTAGAGAAACTGATGGAGAGATTATAAATAAGTTTTCACTAGTGCCAATAGAATTGAAAGAAATACTACAGCTTGTAAGGGGAACCAGTAAATACAAAGCATTGGGGATACCATATATGCCCACAAAAGTACTGAAGCCAATTTTTATCAAACTAAGCATGCAGCTACTGTATCTATTTAATCTGTCAATAGATACTGGTCAGGTACCATTAGACTTAAAAAATGCGCAAATTACGCCACTCCATAAAGATGGAAACAGAACAAAACCGGGAAACTTTAGGCCTATTTCGGTAATCACCCTTCCAGCAAAAATTTTAGAGAAGTGTATCCAAAAGCAGTTTTATAATTATCTTGAGGAAGAAAATCTTTTATATGAACACCAGTACGGGTTTCGTCAGGGGATATCCCTAAATGATGCGCATTATAAGTTATTCTCCGAAGTGTACCTAAAGCCCCGAATACACAGTCACGATTTGGGAGCCGATTTGGGATCCACGATCTGTCCGGCGATATCAGCGACGATTTATTTCCAAATCGTCGATGTGTATTTATTGCTGCGATTTATCGCAGGTGCGCACAACAAATCGTACATCAAATCGTGGATCCAAATTCTGGGTTCCAGCCCTACACATTCACGATGTAGCGCCGATTTTGCTGCGATTTGGCATGTACGATTTGTCGTAGATGACCTGAAATTTCATCTGCGATCTCAACTGAAATCGCAGATGCTTCTGCGATAAATCGTTGATGTGTATTTCGTGCTGCGATCTATCGTAGACTTCAATAATAAGGTCGCGGGCAAATCGTAGGTGCATCTACGAGTTTCGGATTTATTCGAAAAACGTAGGTCCTTCTGCGATGTGCCGTAACCGTGGGCTATGTTTTAGTACCGCTCGACTTCACAGATGGCGCTAGAGTCATTTCACGACCTTGACCTTCCTCATCCGCAAACAAGATGGTTGCGACACGAGGTAGAAATGTCGTTGAGGAAGCCAATCAAGTGAGTACTGTCATTTATCTACTAATCCAACATTATTCAACATTACGGTAAAGCAAAAACTAAGTTATTATGCTCACGCGGACCGGTTATTCCAAGTGTGTTAGCCCTTGATTACGCTCTGTGCAGCACCATGCGTGTGTCTCTGTATAGTGTCAGTGTCCGTGACAGCGAGATATCACACGTTCACTGGCACTGTAAGCAAACAGGGTATGCTTATTCATCTATTGTACCTTTATTTTAGATCTAGTGTCGATGTAGACTAACTAATCAACAGTATATATAAATCGGTAATCGGTATTGTATTGTATGGATCAGTAGGGGCCTTTTGGAGCGGCTGTAGCTGAAAAAGGGGGGCCTTTACCGCGGCACATACATACACTATGAACTCAAGTAACCCCCCCCCCCTGGCAAACAATACAGTTACTATTTATATTTTCGCGATTTGACCTATTATATTGTCTCGATTTATATAATGTCCAGGCCAATAATTTATTTCTTGCTGACTTTGATGTAGGTATTGTCCGGAAAACCAGCAAAAAGAGGACCAAGGCAACCAAGAAACGGGCTGTAAAAAACACTGTAGTGGGAGACGAAAATGGAGCACAGCAAAACAAGCCTCCTGATGCTGACCGTGGCAATGTTGAAGATGTAGTGCGTGATGAAACGGAAACTGGAACACAGCAAAACAAGCCTTTGGACGCTGAACGTGGCAAGGTTTCCGACGAAACGAGAACAGAGAAAGACGAGGAGGAAATTCCTATGAAAAGGGTGCGTTTAGATGAAATGTCCCCAATAAAGAAGAGGGGGCAGGCATCCCTAAACGAGTCTATTGGTAGCGAAAATGAGCCCAAGTCATCTACTAATGCCATGCAACCCAATGGTTTTTCGACCCCTAAAAACCTTAAAGCAAAAAAAAGAACAAAGTCCCTTAACAGCCCTAGGACCAAGGGGTGGAATGAGATGGACAAGGTCCACCTCTGTGACCTATGGAAGGCTTGCCCCTTTCTTTATGATAAGTCCCACAAGGACTATAAAGATCGGGGAAAGCGTTTCCGTGCATTCCAGCGTATCGGACGGGAGCTTGGAAAAACCGGTAAGTTTCGTTGTTCTTTGATGTAGCCATTTTATTCTAGGTTAATGATTAAAGTATTTGCTATGGTAGTATTTCATTAGCTAAATTGTGCAAGAGTTGTTGCATTAGTATAGACAGTCAACCTATCAAACATCGTAAGTAATTGATTAGAATTAAATTGTATGCCATATTGCACTGCAATATTATGTATTATTATATATTAATAGTTGAAGGATTGAGGCAACTCAACTGAAAACGACCATGTTCATAGTTTTGTAGTCTTTTATTTGGCGACCCTGACGCGTTTCGCCTTTCTTGGGCTTCTTCAGAGGGTAACAATCATCCGAAATCATGTAGGTATATCAATAAATGAGCAAAATGTAAATTATATAAAGTCAGCCATATTGATTGGTTTAGTATCAATTAGGTGGAGTCAGGATGCGGTTCATTGTTCTTTCGATTAGTTTAGTATGAATTTTTCAAAATTGTTCATTTGGTTGTCAATTCAAGTTTTAACTATTAAAAAAATTTTGTATTCATACGTTGTATGATAGATACTGGTACTGGTTAGTACCTTCGTGGTTTAGTAAAACCACGATGTTTCATGGCGTTATACATCGCCCTTGCGACTGTTCTGTCGATTTTCTCGACTATCCTATGCAAGTCCTGGAGTACCTCACTTGCTCTGAGATGGGTTCTGGGTTCGGGTGGTTGGTTGAACTCACGTCTACGTGGGGTAGGCGAGTACTTTGGATAATCCCTTGGTCTATTGTCAGTGTTCACTGGTATATATTCATCAACTTGGCTCTTAGATTCAGAGTTCTTTATCGGGCTGGTCGGCTTACTGTTAGCTGAGCTGCTCGCTTGGTTGTCTGCTTTCTTGGATGCGTTGGACTTGTTGGAACTGCGAGATGTTTTGCTCACCGAGGAGCAGTTGCTGTCTGAGGAGCTGCTGCTAAGGCTGCTCTCACTTCGACTGGGGGTGTGGTTCATTGGTTTTGGGTCAGTGGCTTTTGGGGCAACTGGAGTGTCGACTAGAATGGGCATGTCTGGTAGTACTTTAGTCTCCTCTTCGTCGGATGAATCATCACTGACGCTGTTATTATGTATTATGTATTATATTATTATATTATTTGGAGTACAGATACTGCGATATTATGGGGGACTATATGTACTTAATTTTAACACTACCACATGTTCCTATTAATTAATAAAAAAAAAATGTTTACATTATATTATGGTAGAGGAAGAAGTGGAAAGGCACACAAAAAATCTGCGTACTGCATTCGGGCGAATCAAGAAAGAACACGGGAAGTCTGGTGCCGGTATTGTGGAGGAAGAACTGAGCGCGAGGCTACATATCTACACAATCTGCAATTTCTTGACAGCTCACATAACAGCACGCAAAACCACAAGCAACCTCGATGTGTCCACTGTCCCTTCAGTATGTAATGCACTTCTAGCATTAAAAATTAGCAATCTCATGAAATAGTAATAATAGTACATATTGTTCATTCCAATGATAATATTAATGCCTAACAATAACAACGGTCACATCATTCACATGACAATCAAATAGTCTAATACCTTTTTAATTGTTAAATGTTATGTCATGTTACTGATGTCTAGGTCCTATTGCGTTGTGCATACACTGATTACACATGATATGTTATCCGCGAACACGTCATTTTGAGCTTCACGTTCTGAACTTGTTATTAACAGTTGACGAAAATATTTAATTATTCATACATTTCCGAAAAGTTTAGCTGCATATTGTCTCTTGACAGGAAACTCCTGAGTCAGGTCTACTGAACGACACTCCACAGCTAGAGTCGGGTGCTGTTGCTGATGCTGGTGATGCACAAGACGCACACAAAGGAGACGAAGACAAACGAGACACAGACCAAGAAGATGATGTGGTGGATGAGGAGAGCGACGATACCGATGATGAAGAACATGATGCGAAGAAGAAGAAGGGTATGGCACCATCGGCCGCATTCGCCGCCATGGCAGAGAAAGCCAAACGACAAACAAAGGCCTTTCAAGTTGAATCATCAGGGGATGAGTACGACCCCGGACTCGCCTCCACATTCAAGTCTTCCAATAAATCATCCATGTCTTCAAACAAATCAACCATGTCAAAACCATCCACTGGGTCCTCTAGTAAGTCCAAAGCTGCGGCCAAAAAACAAAGTTCCTCCTCATTGGAGATGGCACCTATCAAGTCCAAGCTACCGACTGACACAAATACGAAACAGGAGCAGGGCCATAGTCGTCGTCAATCACTATCTACTAGCAGTTCCACTTCTAGCCAAAGTGCCTCCAACAGTGCCAGTGCAGCAAGTCACATGGCTGCATTGGCTAGTTCAATTTCCACGATAGCCTCAGAAATAAAAGGTGGAGGTGCTAACAAGGTTGCTATTTCTGAGAACCAGAAATGGGCCGACTTGTTCTGCCTCAAAATTGACCGGATGCATCCGAAAACACAGGCTCGGTTCAAGCTGAAAATGGACATGATGGCGTTAGATGCCATTGACGATGAGGAATCTATGGAGCCTATGCATTAAATTACTATTAATATGACGTACAGTTAATATTTTTCAGGCTCTTTGGTTTTGATATCATTATTATGTATCCCTAATGGTTATAAGGTTTTATTTTCGATCTGTACAGTACTGGACAAGGTACTTACCCTACCCTGGTATTTTCCAAAGTCTACTTACCTTTATTGAAGGGTTCAGATGTACATGGACTGGTAGATCATTTATTGTCAGGTTTTTATATCTTTATAACGTAGCCATAGGTGTTATAACGTTTGTCTATTTCATTTGAGCTGGACTGTACTTGTCGAGGTATTTAGCTCACTTCTCTGCAGTTGGTATTAGCTCCACACCAAGCAACCGTAATTAGTAGCTCCTTTATTTTTATATTTACTCTGTAGCGTGTTACCGGTAGTTGCGGGCATTTTAATGTATATTAATGTCTCATCCCTTATATACATATGTAGTGGTATTGGTTTACTTCCTCTCCGAAGCACCAGCTGGAGCTACCACTGTGTGCTATTTCTCTGTGTCATATTACTGAGATTAGAAGTCACGCGTATTTCTATCTCCTATCTTTTACAAACAGCATTTTACAGTATTATTGTCTAACCTTAATGTATAAAGGACTGTGGCCTTAGTGCCCGTGTGGCTGTAAAGTATTTCAAATCTTTTATTGATTAGTACTGATGTTCATGTACTCCGAGACACCATGTGGTACTGTGTACCTGGATTGGTGTACAGGTCCGAGAACCAGCTTCGGACAGGTCATGCTTACCTCTTGAGTCTGAATAAACAGAGAACGGTGTAGGAAATCATTCTTTTGTCTTATTCTTTGCTAAAAGAACTGGGTTGTAGTGAAGAACACTACAATTGGTGCCGTGATCCAGTTTTAGCCTCAATTGGAAAGTTTTTTGGTGGTTTTTCCTCGGAATAACCCTGTTGTCCCTTTATTGGGAATTGGAAGCCTTCCTCGGAAGTGCTATGGCGGACGGTATTGATGCCACTGCCCAGGCTGGTCCTGGGCTTGATAATGTTGCCCCTCCGAGGTTTCCAAACCCTGGAGGTATTACCTCTCCGAGGCTTCCGAGCCCGAGAGGCGCTGCTCCACTGAGGCCTCCGAGTTCGAAAGTCTTTGCTCCACCTAGGCTTCCTGATCCTAGAATTGGTATCCGACCAGCGAATCCTAGGCCTGGATTCTCGTTGGATAACCCCACCTGGGGACAATATAGAGGTGGCGATGCGAGCTTGTTGGATGCAGATCCTATGGATCTGGTTAATGAGATTCGAGCTTTGAAACTCAAAAATCAGAATTTGAAGGCTTCTTATTCTGATGAACAGACTCGTTGTCATAAGTTTGCAACTGAGATGAGGCAACTTGTGATTCAAAATCGCGAGTTGCATGATTGTTTGGACACTGTGTCTAAATCAGCGGCAGATACCACTAAAAATTTGATGATAGAAAATGAAAAGCTACGTAATAAAGTAGCTAGAGTGGATGATTTGTCGGCCGATTATAACAGAGTTCAGATGGCAAACCTCGGCTCGGATGTTGATAGTCAACGGGCTACTAGCATTACTAGTGAGGATCTCATTCCCCAGGTCCAAGGGATGTTTGATGCTGCACGTGCTGCGGTAGTAGGGGCGGAAAAGGCCGGAGAATCACAAGATGCTGGTGCGTCTTATGTGTTAGGAACTCCTAAACCTTTGGAGCCTGAAAAGAAGGTGACGATCCGAGACCCTGTACCTCGGATTCCAACCTCGTCTCCGCAGTCAGAAGGAGTGGGTTTGCTAAGCCATACCCCTCCTACGGGTTTAGCTGGTGCTGGCGCACCTTCTAGTATTAAACGCCCTAAAGGGGAGAGTATTTATGCTAGGGGTAAGGTGTCCGACAGTACTTATACGGCTAAGCCAGGCGTGTGGACAGAAGGCCCTACCATGGCTGCTTCACAAACTCTAGTCAAATACACTAGAAAGCCTTTAAATATAAAGGACAGATCCTTGGTGCAAGGTTTGCACTATGAAGGATCGGATGATTGTGAATTGGATGTTTTTGAGTACACTCACTTCGAGGAGGTGGAAACAATCGGTCCTAAACCCCCAGTCATGAGATTGTGGGATGGGAAAGATCCTTGGAGAGTGTACTTGGGAGAAATGCAAGTTGTGGCTGAGGCGCACAACTGGTCTGAAGCTCAATTTCTAAGGCAACTTAGATGTGGGGCTAGAAAGCAACTAGCTGATATGGGTGGTCTACCTACGGGTATTACCCTCACTCAATTTGTGGCCCACATGGACGCAAATTTTGGAGATCACTCTCGGGTGAAACGACAATCCGAGTTTTACTCTTGTCGTCAGACACCCAGGCAAACTAGCAGACAGTTTGCCAATGAAGTTGCTAGGCGGGGAAGGTATGCCTTTGGCACAGGTATTGATAATACCTTGAGAACCCTGTCGCTGAGAATATATTTGGGTGGCCTAAGTAACCAAGAGGAGGCTACCTGGGTACGTTTTAAGCAGCCCTTTGATCTGTTGGAAGCAGCTCACTACTCCGAAGTGTGGGAGAGTTGTACGTTGGAAACAAATTCTCTTGTTTCCATTCAGGCCGGTTCAGTGCAGCCAGCGTTGCCAGCACTTAGTAGCCTTCCAAGGGCTAGGATTAAGGCCGTCACTCAGGCTACAGATGTAGCTCAAGCTGAAAGCATTCCGGAGGACTCTGGGTCCGAGGAACTGCAGGAAGTTTTTGTGCAGGCAGTCCAGGCCTGGGGTGATGGTAGGAAGAAACCTTCCTCGGGTGCAACTGGTACTGATAAATCCAAGGCTCCTGGGCCTAGGAAATTTGTCAGAACCATGCCAAAGACGTGTCACTTGTGCGACCAAGACGGACATTTCTTGGCGAAATGCCCTAGGAAGTTGGAGTTGCTCGGACTCTTGAAGCAGGCTGAGGCCTCAATAGGCAAGCCGGCTTCGGGAAATGCCGACGGACCCTCATAAAGAGCGAGGTGGGGGTCGGGAATAAGTCGCTTTCAAGTACTGCAGTCCGAAGGGAGTCTGTGAGTAGCATAGGGACTGAGGGTCAGGCCCAGGCACTGGGAAGTATGTCGGACGCGCTCTCAGTAGAGCAAAGCCTTCAGAAAGCCAGAGATTGCGCATCGTTGCCGGACGGTAGAGCCTCTCCAGGGACTGAAGGTCCCCTGGAGGATTCAGATGTGAGATGGGGTCAGTCTGGATTTCATGCTGAGGAAGGTCAGATTTTATTGGTGGGAAATCAGATTCCTGGAACTTCTGCCCAGATTCAGAAAGTTTCCGTGCACTTGCATAAAACTTTGGAGATTCCAACTAATGAAATATTGGTTCGGGAGAGATGGTACGCCCCAGTAGGATTAGGTGGAGGTCATGGACATTTCTTGGTAGACCCAGGTGCTACAACTTCCCTGGTCACTAAGGGTTTCTATGATTCCCTTCCAAATGCACCACCTTTGGTTTCGGTACATATGGTGTGTTCAACTGGAACGGGTACACCTATAATCACTTATGGAAGTGTGCTTTGCCCCATGGTAATGGGTGGACGGACATACATGATTACATGTTTGGTCGTTAGTGGTCTTAAAGGACCCGAGGACGGCATTCTTGGAGCTGATTTTTATTGGGTCCATCGATGTAGTCTTGACTGGTCAGGATTGTTCTACTTAGAAAACCGAGGACATTCAGTGGAATGTAGGTTATGGAAAAGACCCCCTGATTACAACGTGAAAGAATCCTCTGTGAACACTATAGATGTCAGTGAGAACGATGGGGAACGGGCGGTGAAACTTCGGAAAGCAGTTGTCATCCTCCCGAAATCCGTTACTCTTGCTGAATTAGATGTTTGCAGTGACTCAGACGCATCAACTGGTTTGATGTTCGAGCCAGACCAGGGATTGCTGAAGGACTATTCTTTGGGGAGCTTGAACACTTATGTGTCAGGTGACGGGAAACCGGCCTTGGTAGCCTTTTGCAATCCGTCCGAAAACCCAGTAAGGTTGAAGAAGGGTATGGTGGTAGGGAAAGTGAATAAAGTGACTTTATTGACACCACATTCAGATGATCCCGAACAGGAGGAGGATCCGAGGATCCGTGAGGCGATAATTAACTCTATTCAGGTATTGGAGTCCCCAATTGCTGATGATGATTTGATTTGTCCCGAGATTCCTGTACCACCAAGTCCAGTATGTCCGCTGACTAAGTTGATAGGTGATTCACACCTAACTGAGGCCCGTGATAAAGAAAAAGCTCTGACACTTCTGCAGGATTTTGAGACTTGTTTTTCCTTGCCAGGGAATAAACTCGGATGCACGCATAAGGTTCGTCATGTGATAAACACAGGGGATGCTAATCCGATCAAGCTCCCTTATAGACGAATACCTGTGTTCAAACGGGACAAGGCTGAAGAGGAGATCTGGAAGATGTACAGAGAAGGTAGAATCGAACATAGCAGTAGCCCTTGGGGAGCACCTATTGTTATGGTCGCAAAAAAAGATGGCACTCAGAGGTTTTGTGTCGACTATCGTCAGCTGAATTCTGTGACGATTAAGGACAGCTTTCCACTCCCGAGGATCGATGAGTGTTTAGAGGCATTGGGTGGCAACCAATGGTTCTGTACTCTTGATCTGGAAAGTGGGTATTGGCAGGTTGCTATGGACGAGGACAGCAAAGAGAAAACTGCTTTCTTGTCTAGCGTGGGATTATTCCAGTTCAAAGTGATGAGCTTTGGATTGTGTAATGCCCCTGCCACATTCCAGCGTATGATGGACCAGATGTTGGATGGTCTCCGCTGGAAGTCGTGCTTGGTATACTTGGACGATGTGGTGGTTTTCGGAAAAACTTTTGATGAGTGTCTGGATAACCTCCGATTAGTCCTGGAAAGAATCCGAGAGTATGGCCTTAAGCTTAAGCCCAAGAAGTGTGAACTTTTCCGCCGACATGTGGAATACTTGGGCAGGATTGTGTCCAATAAAGGAATCTGTGCTAACCCAGAGAAGGTGCAGAAAGTCCGAGATTGGCCAATCCCGAAAAACGCAAAGGAGATTCGGCAATTCCTAGGTTTTGCTTCCTATTATCGGGAGTTTCAGCCGGATTTTGGTTCTATCGTAATTCCTTTGCAGAAGGTGGTAACCGAGGCAGGGAGGGAGAAGCGCTATACTAAACCTATAGTGTGGAACTCTGACTGTGATAAAGCTTTCTCAAAGGTGAAAGATTTACTGACTACTGCACCAGTGTTGGGTTATCCGAGAACAAAAGGGGATTTTATTCTTGATACTGATGCCAGTGGTTTTGGCATGGCCGGAATCCTGTCGCAGATACAGGATGGGAAGGAAGTAGTTCTTGGATATGCTAGCAATGGTTTCACTCGCCCGCAGAGGAACTATTGTGCTACTAAACGGGAGCTGCTCGCAGTACTTACGTATCTGAATAAATTCCGACATTATCTGCTTGGTAATAGGAATTTTTGTGTCAGAACAGACCATGCCTCTTTGAGATGGTTGCTGAATTTTAGAGATCCTACTGACATGCTCGCCCGATGGCTAACTACCATCCAGGAGTATGGGTTAGATCAGTCTATGATTTTGCATCGTGCAGGGAAAAAGCATGAAAATGCTGACGCCCTTTCGAGGTTGCCCACTAGAAAATGTGCTAGGCTAGATTGTCCGGATTGTGGGTCTCATGATGCTGTCATTGCAGAAATAGATGCACAGCAGATTGTTTCCCTCGGAGCTTTAGAAAATACCATTCAGAAAGCACAACAAGACGACCCAATCATTTCTCGGGTGATTGCATTGGTTAATGGAACGGAATCTGTTCCTAGCAAAGAAAATCTTGCTGGTGAATGTGATGAGTTCAGGAACTATGTACATCACCTTGGGAGTCTGTCAATGGTAGATGGTATTCTGTGTCTGGAATGGACCAGGCGGGGTACCAAGAAGTTGTATGTTCGGAAGGTGATTCCTACATCTTTGAGGAGTGAGATATTTGCAGGCTTGCATGGTCCGAAGACCTCAGGTCATTTTGGTGTATTTAAGGTGTCCTGGTCGGCCAAGATGAAGTATTATTGGCCCGGGATGAAATACGACCTGACTAGGTGGATTAAGGCTTGTCCTGAATGTGCAATGCGAAAGACCCGAGGAGGGGGAGGAATCTCTCTTCTCAAGAAGGAGAAACATGGTGAGAGGTGGAACCGGATATCTTTGGATATTCTAGGGCCGTTTCGGGCGACCCCTAGAGGAAACAATTATGTCATGGTAGTAGCAGATCATTTTTCTAAGTGGTCTGAAGCCTATCCCATGCCAGATCACACAGCTGAGCGTTGTGCTGAGGTGCTCTTTAAAGAGTGGATTTTGCGGTTTGGCTGCCCTGTTTCTTTGCAAACTGATGGCGCACCCGAATTCCGTTCTGCACTAGTAAAGAGTTTGCTGGAGATGTTGGGGATTGAGAAATTAATCACCCTTCCCTACAGACCCCAATCAAATGGCCAATCAGAGAGATTTAATCGCGTCCTTGTGGAGCAGCTCTCCTGCTTGACTGACTACGATGGCGATGATTGGGATTTGTTGGTTCCCTGTATTGCTCATGCGTACAGAGGAACGGTACAGGCCAGTACCTTGTGCACTCCGAATGCAGTTGTATTTGGAACTGAACTGGTGACTCCATTGGACATTGTTCATGGTGTGTCACCTGGTGGTTTGGATTTTCCCTGTAGGGTGGCTTTTGTTGAAAATCTCAAGCAATGGATGAGGAAGGGTCACCAATTCGTTAGAAAGAATCTCGGAGTTTCTGCTGTTCATCAGAAAAGAGATTTTGACAAACGAAGTAATCCGAAATCATTTAAGGTGGGAGACATTGTTTACCGATTTTGTCCTCCCAAGGCCGGTAAGAAGGTTGGTCCAAAATGGGACGGCCCTTACAAGGTCAGACGGTTCATAGGGGGTACCACTTATGAACTAGAGACATCCGAAGGTCTTTTGAGATATCATGTTGATTATCTCAAGGCTGCTTTTGACGAAAATGGTCCGAGGCAAATCATTAACTTGCATCGGGCTGATGAATTTCGTAAGCAAGAGAAAGCAGGCCGTGATATTTTGAGACTGAAAGATGGTAAGGTCCTGGCTGGGAAAGAATGCCCAGTGCAGAAGGAAAGAGACAAGGTTACCATAGGTGTGAAGCCTAGAGGTAGACCAAAGGGTATAGCTTGTAAGGAAAAGAAAAATGCTAAGCGCCCAGCTGTTCCTCCAATTATTGATTCCCCTATTGTGAGGCAAAAACCTGGCAGGCCAAAGAAATTATCAGCTCAGGTTGATAATGTTGTCCTGCCTGTAGGCAAGAGGGGGCCAGGTAGACCAAAAGGTGTGTCAGTTGTTGCTGCTACACCCCAGGTACCTGACCCTGTGAAAAGGAAACCTGGCCGTCCTAAGAAATTAGTTGTTAAGACAATTTCGGACGATTCAGGCCCTGGAAAGAAGAGGGGGAGGGGGTTGAGGAAAATTCCTCAGGCTGGTAAAAACCCTATTCCAACTGCTACACGAACTTTGCGTTCTCGCACTGTTCAAGTTCGAGTGTAAGATGGACCCGAATTGGTATCATTGAGGGAAATTTTCGAGCTGGTTTGCCTCAAACACAATAAAAGTACACAACGAGAAGTCGAGGAGTGGAAGACCGAATTTATCCACTCTGAAGCCCATTCGACAATATAGATTTATTTCTATTATTGCCCGAGAGGACGATCTGAGATTTTGGAAACATCTGATTTGACTGCGAGGAGTGCTTGTATTTAGGTTGGCCTGTTTTAAGTTATGGTAACTTGGGGCCAGCTGGAGGGTCAGAATCTATTTAGAAAGTAAATAGAGTGTTGCACAAAAGCCTGGTGCGATGATCACTTGAATCTAAAATTAGCTAGCTCTGTACATGTCTCATACAGAGGATCAGAACAGCCGGTCAAGCATGATCCGAGCTGTAGTTGGCTCCGATACCAAACTGGTTTCTAGTCACCAGCGGAGCGCGGGAACTCGGGTGGCGCTGCACGCAGCGGTGGCGTGCTTACACACTAGCTGTCTCATCGGGTAGACACCGCGTGTTGCACCCTTTTCACTTGACTTCCTGACTCGAGAGAGAACGGTCATACAACGAGAAAGAAAACTCTAGAGTAAGTTCCCTTGATCCCAGAACTGCTTGAAAAGTCTATTGAAATGTGAATACCGTTCTAACTTAAGGTTGTGGGAAGCATGAGCCCTGCATTTATTGTAGTTTTTCTATAAAACATAGTTGAAGGTGGGCTAGGCCTCCGGTATGTGAAATGCAACGGCCATGACGGCTAGACAAGCGGAGTGTTGTTATGAGTCGGAATTCACCTCTGTATAAGCCTTTCCCAACCTGTATGTACCCTCAAGTACTGTGGGGAGTTTTGCTATGGGTATAAACCAAACCCTCATGAAGTTTGGTAAGAATGTCATGTTCATAATATCTGTAACTGGGCTCCCTAGCCAGTTCCGAGCTCGCTTCGGGTACCTCCCCTGTCTAAATAAGCTAAGTGCTATAGGCTGGTCTGGTTTCCGAGGAGCTAGTGGTACGATCCGAGACATCTTCGGATGCTTTTTCTGGACATTGTGATTTATATTGTGAATTATTTTTATTACAGTTGCCAGTGCTAAGAAGCTGCAAGATGTCTTCTGACAAGAAAACCGAATCCGAGAAGAGTCTCGGACTGTCCGATTCGGAAGGTGAAGCGGTCTCGGACCGTGTAGCCGCGGAGGTCCTGCGAGGAGCAGATGACCTGTTAAGCCTCTCCAAGGAGGCTAGTAGTCCGGACCATGGTTCGGAAAGTGACATGGACTTTGAGGAGGTCCCAGACAAGGCCCCGGCCGTTGGTGACACCTCGGGTGTCTCTGGTGCCACTTCATCGTCCCCTGAAGTCGAGGAGAAGGTTGTTCCTCCTCGTCGACGGTCTCCCAGGAAGGCTGTCAGCCCGGGGAAGCTGTTTCAGCGAGACAGAACTCCTTCAATCCCCAGAAGCACAGTGGCCATCACTCGTGCTTTGTCTCTCTCCCCTTCCCACTCTTCACAGGGGCAGGAAAGAGGAAGAAGGAGAGACCGCCGCTCCACCCAGCCTGGGAGGAGTGCCTCCGAAATACCCAAAGTGGCGGTTGCATCCAAGCAACCTTCCCCTTCTGGGTCGGGGTCGAGTGGAAGCATGCCCCCTCCTGCTGCTTCCCTCAAGAAGATCCAGAAAAAAAGTAAGAAGTCCCAGAAGAACCAAGTTCATAGGGCTGAAGCGCGGAGGGTTCAGCTATCGGGACGAGGTTCTGTGGACAGCCTTCGCCTGGAATTGGATAGGGTATCCGAGATCGCTCCCCTGGACCCTTCCAAGGACACGAAGAAAGGCAAGATTCCCCTGGCGGAGGAATCAGATGATGAGAGCGCGCAGTTCTCGGACAGTCTCATGGCTACCTATGAGACTGAAGTGTGGCCCAAACTGACGAAGAAGGAGGATATGTCGGTGGGAAACCACATTAAACTGAGAGGTGTGTCAAAGCTCTGGCAACCCGGATGGAGGTGTCCATTCCTAGTCTGCCGCCACGTAGGGATCAACGCATCTGGCGTTCGTTCCTATAGGACTAGGGAGCGGTTTTTCCGCCACCTCTCCGAGGAACATGCTCCGTTTGTCCAGGTATGGGTATGCCCGTACAAGAATTGTGCGCAGGCATACGACAGGCGGGTTGAGCTTATTCCTCATCTGATGACTGGTGGAGAAACTCTCCACAACCAGTCAAGAAAGGACTCCATCTACAAGGCCAGCAAGGTGGAGCCCGAGGTCAGGACCAACCCTTCTTTCCTGAAGATGGTCTACCTCTCGGGGCAACACATGGCTGCCATGAGACGGAGCTCTAGTGGTCGTTCGGAGACCCGCGACCAGACAGGAGCTGCTGCTTCCACTTCCAAGGAAGCTAGTGGTTCCCAGAAAACGCAAGGCAAAAAGCGCCCTGCGTCCGAGAGTCGAAGAGAGTCGAAGAGAGTCGAAGAAGGCTAGGCTTTGGGAGGATGACTTGATTGGCCAGCTTCCAGAGGACACCAAAACTTTGGTTGCTGCCCAGGAGGCCGCTGTTAAGAAGGCCCTGAAAGACCTGTCGGCTGCTTCTGAGGCAGTGGGCAAACAGGTGGTAGCATCCATGGCTACTCTGTCAGCCCCTCTCAGGCAAGTTGAGACCGTGCGTCGACAGGTTGCGGAGTCAGCTCGCCTGCAGGAGGTAACAAAAACGCAGGCGCAGCTGATCAAGCAGCTGAAGAAAGAAAGCGAGGTGAAGGACAAGCGCATCCGAGATCTAGTGGAAGCGAATGCCGTCCTTCAGAGCTTACTAGATGACTCGGAGAGAAGTGAGGGAAGTCCTTCGGAGTGCGAAAACCAAGCTACCCTGCAGCAGCAGCAATGTCAGTCTGATGTTGGCTCTGCTCCCCCGATGACTGCTCCTCCTGTCAGCTCTTTGACGGTGGCCGGTACGCCACTCCAGATTGACCCTGCCCAGGCCATGCTGTTGGCTAACCTGCTTAGCAGTATGGCTCAGACTGCTGCTTCCGCGAGTCCAGCTGCGGCTACAACATCTGCTGTATCCGAGACACAGCCCACACCCACCAAGGATCTGGATCCCGAGGACCTGATGGATGGCGCAGGCGGCCTGTTCAGTGAGTCCGAGAACCCGGAAAAGCCCTCCATGCCAATGGATTTTGACGGCTAGGATGCGTGAGAAAACTATTTTTATTATGTGGACGCCTCGGATCTGTCTTCGGACTTTTGGAAAATTTTTCCCAGTTGGAACTGTTTCCTTACCAGATTTATTTTTTCTACACTGTATATAACGTGTCTTGAGTTACAGATTTTATATTTTTGCTATACTTACTCTTGTGATTTTTGATGTGTTGTTGGACAGAAGGTCTGCTACACTTTACCTTTCTAAACGAAATAAGGTTTTCTACAAGAGTTTAACACATATTTTATACTTCGGATATTGTTCTCTTATATAGATAGGACACCATATGCTCCTTCATGTACACTGCCATAAAATGTTCGGATTTGTTATCATATGTAGTGAGGACTCCATAAGCTCCTTCTTGTATGACTGTTAGTAGTTCCGATATGTTTTGTATGTAGAGAGGTCACATTATGCACCTATCTGTATCTGTATTTTATTATTTCCGAGGTTTTGGAAATTGTACTTTTACCCGATGATCTGTTTTTTATAACCATTTGAAACTGCTATCTTTATTACCCTTTTTGAAATTTTTCTCCTTTTCGGATTTTTCAATTTTGTTAAAAATCCTAAAAAAGGGAAAGGGGTATTGTAGTGGTATTGGTTTACTTCCTCTCCGAAGCACCAGCTGGAGCTACCACTGTGTGCTATTTCTCTGTGTCATATTACTGAGATTAGAAGTCACGCGTATTTCTATCTCCTATCTTTTACAAACAGCATTTTACAGTATTATTGTCTAACCTTAATGTATAAAGGACTGTGGCCTTAGTGCCCGTGTGGCTGTAAAGTATTTCAAATCTTTTATTGATTAGTACTGATGTTCATGTACTCCGAGACACCATGTGGTACTGTGTACCTGGATTGGTGTACAGGTCCGAGAACCAGCTTCGGACAGGTCATGCTTACCTCTTGAGTCTGAATAAACAGAGAACGGTGTAGGAAATCATTCTTTTGTCTTATTCTTTGCTAAAAGAACTGGGTTGTAGTGAAGAACACTACACATACATTGCAGTTCCTACTTTTTAGTTTAATTTCTTAGTCACAGCAAGTTGACCTGATGTCCAGTTACTGTCTCAACTTATTGTATCAACTTAATCCACGTGTTACATTGCCATTACAGGATTCACGCTCGCTCCTTCTTAACGGTTTAAGTTTGATCTCTTTTAACTGTTCTTACCGCATTGTTTGTATTGTTTCTGTTGTTGATCTTATATTACACGAGATACAAAAATTTTACTGTCATCGTTTAATTCTGCTGAAAATTAACGCTAAACACATGTACTTTGATTTGTGAAATTTATCGTTGGAATCCTTTAGGTGTACCCATGTCTTGGAACATCCAAGTCTGCAAAATATTGTAGTCAGTACTACATCAAGTGATACATAGCCCTATCTCCCTAGTACAAGTTGTGTGTATCTGTGCTGTTATATCAGTAGCTGGAGACTATTTTTAGAGGGCTGACGAAGAAGCGATACATTTCAGAAATAAAAATCGGTGCTCTCTAGTACAAGTTCTTTATATATGTGTTATTCTAGCAGTAGTGAGACTATTTGTAGAGGACTCTCAAAAAGAGATATATTTTTATTAATAAAAATCGGTGCATTGGAAAATATGCTGTAACCATATAGGTTTACCCTCATGTTATTTCGACATTGAAAATTCACTCGTACAGTTTTAGTGTCCTCACCATTACGACAAACCTAATATAATAACATATTCACAGCACGCTATACAATTAACAATGCATTTAGCAAATCAGTCTTTATTATACTAAAGTGTTGTACTGTAATATTTAACAAATTATATTGGTCAAGCAATTTTATTATGCATACAATGAATCGCAAACGAAACTTTATTTTGGCATCTTATTCACTCAGAATTTTCAATAGATAACATTAACCAGTCATTCCATGCTAACATCAGCCATCTCGTATTGCCAGGGGACAACACCCGCACCCGTACAGTACTCCGCCAAGGTCTTGCGCATATCTTTGGCCGCGTTGTAAGTGTTCCTCCCAGGAAGGGGTTTAAGTTTGGTGATATCAGCAACCTCCCGCCAGGTACCGTTGACTAGTTCACCATGGTCACCATCATGATCCACCGATTTAATGCCCATGTAATTCTTTCCACAGTGTGCCCTCAGAAAGTTATGGAGGACACATGTAGCCAGAACAATCTCCTCCACCCTAGCGTTGGCCATTCTGAGATCCTGCCTGTAGATCGCGAATTTGGAAGCTAGTATTCCAAAAGCATTCTCCACAATGCGGTGACACCTGGAGAGGCGGTAGTTAAAGATCCGCTCTTGTGGAGAGAGTTGGAGCCCTGGATAGGGCTTCATCATCGAGGTTGACAACGGGAAGGCATCATCCCCCACCAGGTAGTATGGGAGAGGCTCCTCTAGTCCCTCAACAGCGCTTGGTTTTGGTAGGCGAAGGGCATTTCTCCTCGAAAATATGTGCTTCTTCATGTCACAGTTGTCCCACACCCCCGCATCACAGGCTGACCCCTCAGCACCGACTTCCACAAACAGAAAGTTGTAGTTCCCATCTACAATGGCCATCAAGATAATGCTAAAGAAATTCTTGTAATTCCTAAACAACGACTCACTCTGAACTGGTTTTCTAATCCGAACATGTTTCCCGTCCAGAGCCCCAATTATATGAGGGAGATTCCATCGCCGCTCAAACTCGTTGGCAACACTTTTCCACTTGCGTGTGGTGTTTGGAACCTGCCACAACACAATAACAAGATATATTTAACAAACATAAATTAAGAAATAAATAATTATGTTTACATAATGGAGATTACTTGCATCATAAATGTTATGTTTAATGGAAATACACCAATATCAACAATTTCCCAATTTTCCCAAATAACAGTCGATTGAACCATAAGATTGTCAGTTAAATTTGTATATACATATCAGGCATGTTATTAGACCCTCCCACTAATACAAATGAATGCCTTCTTAGACTAAATTTAATCAGCTTCTCGAAGGGAATATTTCAATTCAATTAAAGTTACAATAATTTATGTGGATTAAAATGTAAAGGGAACGAAGATACATTTAGGTCAGTTTATTACCTTCATCCACAATGGTTGTAGGACCTTATAGATGGCACGGCAAGTGTCATAAATTATCAACGCTACCGTACAGGCACCCACCCGAAACTGCTCATGCAGGGACCAAAAGCCATCTCCTGAAATACACAATAGCATCATTTCAGTGCGCTTTCCTAATATTTGATATCGTTACGTATTAGTTTAATTAATAATCAGTATTGTTATTACTATGATTTGGTGTGTATGGGGTGCTTATATTGTGATTGGAAATATAAATTCATAGCCAGAGACAACAATAATAACAAACAATGACCCAGATGCAGCATGTTAATGAGGAAACTGAACGATACATAGCAAGCTCAAAGACAAAATAAACATAATTTTATAGAACTGTGCCAACTACTTTGGATATGAATTCATTTACATAAATTCGAATAAAGTAATATTAAATAATAATACAAACTCACCTAGGCACAGGAATCGGAGGGTGATGCACAACCTGTCCTCAGCCGGTATTGGCTTGCGCCAGAATGTTGTCTTTTTTGTTAGTGATGGACGCAATGCCTCCAACAATTCCGCGAACACCGCTGGTGGCATCCTCAGTGTCCTCATCAAGTGGTTGGTCTCACCGTCCTATTAATAAAACAAATTGTATTTTTGTCAATGTTTTGGATGAATCAACTGATTTCAGCGGACCCTTATGGGTATTAATTAAAGTTGAACAAAATATGGTTTTATATTGCTAGAATTTCTTAAAATAGAGTCAATTGATTTTTTCATTTCATCAAAGCGAGTTCGGAAGATGGAAGCAAGCTATTATTTAAAATGGAATATAAATGAGGGTCTACTCTGAGTACAGATATATTTTCAAGTTGTCATGATTACGTAGGAAGATAACCCACAGGTTCACACAGATAACTATCACCGAATTTAAAATTGAAGGTATTCTGTTAGTTGGAATTGATATATGATATATATAGGGCTATTATTTCACTACTACTATTGCCGATACGCACACAGTGAATGACTGACAGTGACTGACAGTGGTAATCATAACTATATGGGCTCATGTTAACAACAACTTACGTCAAGTAGCTCCTGGTACAGCTTAAACATTGTGTTGGCTTGAGTACCATCATCACGACGACCAAGCCAGTCCTTTCGCCATATCCTCTTTGGTTTATCGAGTGCCTCTTCTTCGAGAATAGCCGCATTTAACAGGGCTACGGCACCAGCCACGGCAGCAACTGCGGGCAGCATAACCTCTCGATCCGCCATTTTGAGATGGAGAAGAAAGAGGAGCTGATGCAGGTTTCCCGCGTAAAACTCCAGAGTGACTCACACCACCTAGCGGTAGACCGGCCGGCGATGTATGCGCTGGTTCATGTGTCCCAAATCGCATGTTTTACCCACGATGTCGCACACGATCTATATGAACACCAAATCGTGCGTACATCGTGCATGTGTAGGAGTAACACATGATCTACGATCTTACTGAGATCGGCGCTGATCTCGCACGATCTCACCGGCGATTAGTCGTAGATGCTGAAATCGCCGCTGATTTCGAAATCGTGACTGTGTATTCGGGGCTAAAATCTCAATAAGAAAGAAATATCAGTCTTAGCGTATCTAGACCTAAAAAAGGCCTTCGATACTGTTGATCATGAAAGGCTTTTACAAAAACTTGAAAAGATAGGGGTAGATAATAAGGCACTAGGATGGTTCACAAACTACCTGAGTGATCGGAAACAGGCAGTAGTTGTAAATAAAATGACGTCTGATAGGAAAGAGGTAGAATGTGGGGTCCCTCAAGGGACAGCTTTGGGGCCATTACTGTTCCAGGTGTACATAAACGATCTATACCAGTGGATCAAGTACTCAAACATGATACTGTTTGCAGACGACACTGTAATTTACAACACAAATAAAGAGAAACAGACTATAGAAACGGAAATGAAATTTGATTTAAACAGAGTAAACCTATGGTGTAGAGAGAATAAAATATCTCTAAATATTAAGAAAAGTAAAATAATGGAGATAAGTAGAAAAAAGAAGATACCAGAGGTAAACGAAACAAGATTTCACATAGGAGAGGCCGAAATAGAGAGAACAAATTCTTACAAATACCTTGGTGTAACCATAGATGATAAGTTAACATTTAAGCAGCATCTCTCTATGAGAATAGGAATGGCTAAAAATAAAATACACAAGCTTGCGCAATTGAGACAATCTGCAGGGGACAACACCCTACTGACAATTTATAAGGTGGCTATACGCCCTATTATAGAATTTGGCGATTTACTATATAGCGGGGGCAACCAATCAGGGATAGCAAAACTACAAGTTTTGCAAAACTCAGTAGTGAGAATAGTAAGAAATCTTGTGAAAAGAACAAATACGGATGCAGCTCATGCGGAGTTAGGCCTCCAGAAGCTTGATGTGCGCAGGAAATCCCATTTGCTTGAAATGGGTTTTAAATTAGCACAAAATGAGAAATACATAGACAGTAGAGAAATAAACCTTTGGAGTCTGGTTGGAGGAAAAAACATGAAAGTGGTAAATCCCACTTCAGAAAGAGTGAAAAAGTCTTTTATATATACCATACCCACACTCTGGAACAGTATGGCCCCAAAACAACAGAATTTGAGTAATATTAAGGAATTTAAGAGGTTTTTAAAAACTGAATATGATCCTGGTTAGGAAACCGATGACAAAAGTCAACCAAGGGAATTACTAGTAAAGGCAAATAGTGTTTATTTGTAGTAAACCCTGGATACATGACTTTAGTTGAAATTGTATAAGGAAGGTTCACACAATCACAAATAGAGGTAATGAAGTTACTATGAATAATGTAAATGAAATCGTTGTCAGAAGTTATTGGAGGGAAGGAACTCACTCAGAAAGTATTCAAATGTATAAGTGAAGATAATAGGTTGAATGCAATCAGATATGTGTAAAACTCATATAGATGGTTGAGGATAGAAAAAGATAACTCAAACACTCGGTAAGAGTGATAAGGGGGGAATATAAGGGCAAACTGTTATACCCGTTATGAAGTTATAGTTAAGTTATCAAAAAAATATTTTACTTCTAAAACGAGGGTTAAAAACTTATCTAAAAGTTGTAAGAGTCTTCACAGAATGTAATTATAAGTGAACTCTGGGAAGTAGAAATGTCATGTAAAATTTTAATGTCGAATTGGAATTAATATAAACTAAATGTATGAGAGCAAAAGGATCCACATGTATTATTACAATATGTCAGCGGAAGCCCGGGAAGAGCAGCAATGCGTGGAGGGGCACTTATCCATTTTCTCATCATTTATTGTAACTGTCTATTGAGAAATAAAAATCTTTATATATTGTAGTAGAGGGATCAGGGAGCGGGGGACGAACGATGTATAGGGTACGTTTGTCCGCCGCTCGGGGCGCTAGGGTCTCGTACTGTGAGCGAGGACGGGTCTCTGGGGGGAGGGGAAGTATAAATAGGGGTGGGAAACGGGGTAAGGGCAGTTGGAGCCCAGGCAGGAAACGCGATAGAGCCCCCTTGAATACTTGAAGAAATAAAGCAGCAACATCGCTAAACTGTACTTTACGACTTTGAGTCTACATTCAGCGGAGATAGACGTCAACCGGCCCTGCTGGACATTCGTCCCAATCCAACTCATTTAATTAACTTATACAGAGAGCCCTGTGTGTGCGCAATCCCCACCAGGAAGGATATAGCCTCTGCTAGGTCCCAACACTTTCCCTTATATCATAACTTATAGTAATTGATCAACAGCGAAGAGCGTGGCAGAACACAGACGAACTCAGACGAATCCAATAACAACACAACAACGTGAGAATGTCTTTCAGGTTATTTAATAGAAGTTCACACGAACGCGACGGTGACAACAATGGTGGCAGCGGTGGGATGATTCCAGACGAAACTCATCCTCTTTCACCATCAGGAGAAATCAACGCTCATCCACGGACTTGGGGCAGCTGGCTAGGACATGGCTACGAGAGGGCCAGGGTCCTTAGCCAAGGAGAAGCAGGACGAACGCCCAAAGAAGAAATAACACCGAAAACGGAACCTTTGACAGGGTTTCAGAAGAAGATGAAAGTAACACCACGCACGTTTGATGGGAAGGGCTCCCTCACGGAATTCTTGCATCATTTCCGACTGGTGGCCGACTTGAATGGTTGGACCAACCATGAGCGCGGACTGCACCTTGGGGTTTGTCTGTCCGGGTCCGCACAGAGGATCCTAGAGAAGATCGACTTTGCGGAAGAAGACACCTACCAAAACTTGATGCACGCTCTACACAAACGATTCCAACCAGCGGATCAGATAGCTTTGTATCACACAGAGCTAAGGGCCAGAAAACAGAAGGAGGGGGAGAGTATCCAGCAAATCGCGGATGAGATAGAGAGACTAGCTCGTCTGGCGTATCCTACCGCGGACCGCGAGATTTTGGATGACTTGGGGAAAGACCTATTTACATCCGCTCTGTCTGACGCCAGTCTAAGGAGATGGGTAGCCCAGGCGAAACCCCAGACCCTAGCGGAAGCCAGGTCGGCTGCTCTCCACGGAGGGGCCCATTTCGCCGCAGAAGAGCAAGGAAAGTCACGCGCGGTTCAGAGTGAGAAGGGAGCGGACGAACGAGTAGAGCAGCTTGAAGCGCTGGTAAAAGCCCTGTGCACCTAGGTAGATGGGTGGCAACGACCCGTCCGGGGACGAGATCTCGGGAACAAGTGTTTTGGGTGCGGAGAACCAGGACATTTTAAACGAGAATGCTGCATCGCAGCCCAAAACCACAACCAACGGGGTCGGAAAACTCCGGAGGACAGTAGGCGGCCGGGCCACTGTCCTAGCAGCATCTGGCACAAGCACCACAGAGACGAATGTACAGGGGAGATGGGATATGTCATCCAAGGGCCTAATAGTGCGGGGGCACTGCAATAATACCTGGATAGACTGGTTGGTGGACACAGGCGCTTGTGTCACGCTGCTAGGCAGGGCCGTTTGGGAAGGGATGGACCCTCGCCCTACCCTGCGGCCCACCGATATCAGAGTAGTGCGGGTTGGAGGTCAACCCATGAACCTACTGGGACGAATCCAACTGGACGTGGAATTTCAAGGAATGAAGATTCCAGTACCTGCAATAGTGGCAGACATGGCTTACATGGGCATCCTAGGGATGGACATACTCCGCCCTTTGAAAGGGGTGGTGGACAAGCAGACTGTGCGGTTCGATCACAGTGTAATACAGGTGGGACCTGTGGAGGTGAGGGAGGGCGGAACGATCCCCTCGGGCACCTGGACGAATCTACTGGCGACAGTAGGTGAGTGGAATTGTCAGACAGAGGTAGTAATAGAACCCTGCTGGCTGGAGTCGGGCCTTCGGACGGCCAGGACCGTGAGTCGGGTGGTGGAAGGATCAGCATGGATCCGGGTGTTGAACCCGACCAATGGAGACGTGGCGTTACATCCGGGCGAACGGATGGGGCAGTGGGAAGAGATAGAAGCGGAACAAGTAGAAGCGGCTGAGCCCATTATGGAGGAGGTGAGACGAATCGCCCCTCGGGACGAACTAGAAATATGCCAAAACTTTCCCTTGACCAATCCGTGGTCAAGGGAAAGGAAGAGCTGGTGAAAGAACTATACAGGGACTTCGCCGACCTATTCGAGAACGAATTAGGATGTACGGATCGCACCACTCATGCCATTGACACGGGGAACCATCCTCCGATCAAAACCCGACCCCGTCGAGTTCCCATTCACCGTAGGAGGTTGGTGGAGGACGAACTGGAAAAACTTTTGACTCTGGTGGTGGCCGAACCATCCCACAGCCCCTGGGCTTCTCCGGTAGTTCTCGTCCGGAAGAAAGACGGAGGCTGGCGATTTTGTGTCGACTACCGACAACTGAATCAGGTCACTCGGAAGGACGCATATCCACTGCCCCGCCTGGATGATATTCTGGACAATCTGGCTGGGGCTCGGGTATTTGCCACCGTAGATCTGGCCAGCAGATATTGGCAAGTAACAATGGACGAATAAGCCAAAGAGAAGACCGCTTTTTGCACCCATAAGGGGTTGTACCAATTCTGTGTCATGCCTTTTGGCCTAGTTAACGCACCATCCACGTTTGAACGTCTGAAGGATGCGGTGTTGACGGGGATGGTGGGAGACGAGTGCCTCGTCTACCTGGACCTGTTATTATATTCGGACGAACGGTGGAAGAGTGTGCTAGCCGAGTTCGGAAAGTGTTCACACGACTATCAGAGGCGGCTCTCCGTATGAAGACCAAGAAATGTCATTTATTCCAGAAAGAGGTGGGGTTTTTGGGACATTTGGTATCCGGGGAAGGAGTTGCAACTGACCCCTCCAAGATCAAAGCCTTGAAGGGATGGGGCGAGCTACGAGACAAAAAGGATGTCCGATCCTTTATGGGATTCTGCTCATACTATCGGTCCTTCGTCCCGTGCTTCGCCAAGATAGCTTGTCCACTACACGCTCTAACGCAGAAAGGGGTTTCATTTCTGTGGACGGACGAATGTACCGCCGCGAAAGAAACACTAGTTCAAGCCCTCAGCGAAGCACCAATTTTAGCTTTTCCGGAAGCCAACACTGAGATGATATTGGACTGCGACGCCTCGGCGGATGGCCTAGGGGCAGTCCTATCTCAAGTGGTGGAAGGGGGAGAAAGGGTCCTACAGTTTGCTAGCCGAACCATCACCAAAGCTGAGCATAAATATTGTGTCACCAGGAAAGAACTTCTAGCAGTAGTCAGGAAATTTCGATCGTATTTGGTCGGAGCGAGATTCCTCATCAGGACAGACCATGGTGCTCTTCGCTGGCTGATGCAAACTAAAGAGCCAGAGGACCAACTGGCCCGCTGGATTGAAGAACTGGGGTGCTATGACTTCTATATAGAGCACAGGCCGGGCACCCGCCATGGGAATGCCGACGGGCTGTGAAAGACAGCCGTGTAGCCAGTGTGGACGAACGGAAGGAGATGAGACGGAAGAGGAGACAGATGAACCTCCCCTGCTAGTAGGGTCTCTCCGGACGGAGCAGACTATAGAGGACCTGAGAGAAGCTCAAGAAGCCGACCCACTAATACAACAGTTCAGAAATCAGTTCGGGAAATCGCCCCGAAGCTGAGAGGGGATACGGGGAAGTGGAATCTCAATGGTTACACTGACGTTTTGACGAGTTGGACGTAAGACAGGGCGTGTTGGGGGTTATTACAATTGACCAGCAGGGTGGCCGAACCTGGAAAGCATTCGTCCCGCGGGCGAAACGGCGAGAGTTGATTTGTCAAGCTCACGAAGGACCATTTGGGTTACTTGGAGGCCGGGACCGGACGAAGGAGAAACTAGGGCGTAGACAGGTGTGGCCAGGTATGGACAAACACATAGCCCTAGAAATTGAGTGCTGTGCTACATGTCAACAGACAAAAAATCAAGGGACGAGGAGACGGACAAAGCTAGCTAGCAGACCATTGGCTACTGTAGGAGAGGAGTGGGCTATTGACTTGACCGGTCCATTCCAGCTGACCACTCGGGGAAATAAGTATGTCTTGGTCGTAACGGATCTCTTCTCCAAATGGACGGAAGATTTCCCCGTTCCAGATATGACGGCAAGCACCGTGGCGGGAGTCCTGGTCAAAGAATAGTGTGTCGGTTCGGGGCCCCAAAGGCATGGCACACCGATCAGGGCCGGAATTTCGAATCCGATTTGTTTGCAGAGATTGCAACATTAATGGGAATCGACAAGACCCGAACGACACCGTACCACCCCCAGAGTGATGGACAAGCAGAACGCTTTAATAGGACGATGCACCGGACGCCGAATCTAACACCTATGAGTTTGTCCGGGAGTGCCATCAGAAGATGGCAGGGGCTCACCGGATAGCATGGGAGAACATGTGGACAACTCGGGAAAACGATGCTACCTGGTATAATAAGAAGGTGAAGGAAGTAAAGTACAAGGCTGTGGATAGAGTCTGGTTTTTCCAACCCATTAAACGGACAGGGGTATGCCCAAAATTTCAACGATTTTGGACGGGTCCTTGGACTGTAGAGGCTCGGCTGTCCCATACCACCTATAGAATACGATGGGGAAGAAAAATCAAGGTAGTACATGGGGATAGCCTGAAACTCGCCCGGCAACGACCCCTGGACGAGGGCGGGGCCGAGTTGCCAGGAGGAGGAGTCAGCGTCGTCAGGACGGTTATGTCAGGACGGCATCTGTCCACCATCGATTTTAGGGGGGCAGACGACATTGGACTACAGAGGCCAAGTATAGCTTCCCAGATCGTCATTCCCTCTCACAGAGACCCGGCCAGACCAATTGCAGTGGCGCCACCAACGGACGGACGAATCATCGTCCACCGGAAGCGGGACCGAGACCCGGATGTAAACAAGATGCCATTGCCGGTAGCCGAGTTCAGAGAGAGTAGATGAAGCCTAGACAAGACAGAGAGCACTAGTAGTACTAAGACAGAGCACCAGAACACCGAACCTACCTACCAGCTACCTCAGAATACACTGGAGCGAGTTCCGAGTCACCTGACAGACGACATGGCAGCCTCCAAGGAGTTGCTACAGGCCGTAGAGGAGGAAGAGAGAAAGAGTTGGACTCGGCAGGACATAGACCAAGTCGACCCCGGGCTGGACGGAGCACCACAGTGCTGGGTGTGTTTTAAGTTGTCAGAGGACAGACAGGCGCTGATCAAACACATGGCTATACACGAGCAACTATTCCGTGGTCATCTTTGCCCCATCAAAGGTTGCGGCAAAGCCTCATACTGGTCTAGAGGGACAGACCTTCCTCCACATGTCCTCAAACACCACAACATCGAGCTCGAGCCTGGCCCCTCACGTATCCTGACCCTACTTCAGCGAAACCTGTCCCTTTGGGCTCGTCCTGCTACTGACGAAGAAATCCGGCAGTTTAGAACGGGGGATCGCCGCTGCCCGCGCTTGAGGGATCAACCGTCATATAGTGTATCTCTCACACGCCCGTCATCACCCAAACGGCGGCGCATAGACGACGACAATAGGACAGTGACGACCCGATCAAGTCCCCGGAGGACCAGCAAGAGTACTTCCCAGTCAAACCGGGCTCCATCATCAAAAGATAAGGTCAGGAGCCGGAGCAAGCCCCAGAAGGCTAGCAAGGAGACCCAGGGACAGACTAATCAGAAACCAGCTACTAAACCAACCAGCGCAGCTGGACGAGCTCCACCGGAGGAGGAAGAAGCAGCATCGGCATCAGTCCCAGTGCCCCAGGAGAGCCAAGCCGACCCCAAGGAAAAACAGGTGAGACATGATACCGAACATTCTCAGGTCCCACTGGTTGATATAGCCCCTAGCCTCCCATCTGAGTCTCAACTCAACGTGTCGGGTCGGTGGATTCGTCCAGCGGGGATCCAAACCAACAGGAAGGGGAAAATCAACAGAGTCTTGAACGAGCAGCAGTGGAAGTGCTGTCGAAACTCAGCGATGAGGTTGACGTGGAAAAGGTGGACACCGAGTCAGACGAACTCACCGTAGGGGCTGAAGACGATGATATAGGGGAGGACCCCCAGATTGAACTGACTATGGGTGATGAAATACACCAGGCCGTGTCCTCTATTACCCAAGAGCCTGAGGGAGGGGATGGTTCAAGCAGTGACCAAGTCATAACCGGCCCCGAAGAGAGTGGGGGGACAGTAGTCTCAGAGACAGTGCAACAGTCCAGCAGTGAAGGGGACAGGATCCCTTCTAAAGTGCCAGGAACCACAGTCACCCAACCACCGAGTAGTTTGAATGAGACAAGCCCAACTCCATTCCCTACACTACAGTTCCCACCAGGACTAACCAGCCCCTGGCCGGGATGGCCGATGCATAGGGCCACACCTAATACACAGCAAGCTATGCTTAACATGTTGGGAGTACGCGGGACGAGGCCGAATGTTCCCCGATTCAGCCCTGGGATGAACTTCGGACAAATGGGGGCCATGGTTAAAACATGGAAACATTATCCCATATGACACCACCGGGTGGTTCAGGGTTAGGTAGTATGGGCACTCCTACCTGGGAGCACAGCAGCTGGGGACACAGGTCGCCACAGGAGGGACCTCCCCTTGGTCAATTCCATGGGACCTGACACCCCGGACCAAGGCCAATCTCAAACAAATGGCCAGCCAAGTAGTGGGAACAGGAACTACCGGACGAACCTCTACCCATCTGTCTGAGGCTCCCGATCAGGCTCAGGAACCGGCAGCCGAACCAGCTAGCATGAAAACACCAGCGGAGAAAGTAAAGGGGGGCAAATCAAACCTCCCGACTAAACCGGACAGTATGGGGAGCCCAGCCTCCAAAATGGCTTCCTTGAAGCTGGACACAGAGGAACCAACTTCATCTAGGAAACAGAGAATGACCAGCCAGAGGACGGAGGGGCGGCCACCATTCTCAAGAAGAAGGTCGGGGCGCACCGAGCCGTTTCTTCCCCGGAGGAGGACCCCCCTGCTATCCGGATGTGAATTCGATCCTAAGACAGATTTGCCTCTACCAGCCCAGATGTTCGTGCCCAAGAATGTGCACATGTCCAACTGGAGGCAATCTTGGGATATCCGTCATGAGGAGGATACTTGGACAGTAAAATACCGGAGATCATTCTGGAGATTACAATATTAGTATATACATACAACAGGCTTTTCAACAATGGTATACTTCACATGGGTTCAGTTACAGTTATAATATTTATATTTGTGGTGGCGTTGGGGTTGAGATACTGGTCAGGTACCCCATGCCATGCGGGGGTATGGTACCCTCACAGTTGGGGGAAGGATCTTATCTCAAAGGTAATTCGATACCTTATCAAATCCTTTGCAAATACAATTCCCCTAATTCTTCTAGGAGGCATTTGATACGTATCCCAGCTGTTAAGCTCTCCCAAATCCCCTCTCATTCTTTCATTAGCCTTGTGCTCCAAAGCACGTTTGGATTTGACGGAGGTCCATTTTTCACTCTGGTCCTGGATAACCGACCTCCATTGCTCACCTGAACTTTGTGCTAACATCAATTCAGACTCGGTATTGGCTGCCTGTGCCAAAGCTTCCTTTCCATGCCCGGCCGAATCATTTATCAAGTCCAACGTCCTAACTTGGCATGACACCTGCCTTTAATCCTGCACTGGATTGATATATTTTGTATGTTATACCTCTTCTTAATATCTTACTATAAAACTATTATGTACCTCATAGATTCTTTATTTGCAGATCTTGAGTTTACAAAGGTAATTCGATACCTTATATTACCTAACCTATATTATGTCAAGGGAACGGCCGGAAGATCTGGGTATAAATCCTTAACGGTACCCAGAGGCCTGTCGACCTATTATTCAAAATAATTGTAAGACACATGATGAACAAAAGATTTTGCTATTCTATTTTATTCTATTCTATGAATGAGCTGACCCATCCTATTATAGGTCATGCGCCTATTACTTATCTAATATTGCATCCACTCAAACTGCAATAACCCTAGGTTAGCCTCAGCCACAGGTGTCATTGACAGTAGACGTTCCATATATTCTTCATCCGATTCTACACCCAGATCTGTCATAGTAGGCTGTGGTGTGTTAACCACCGGTGCTTTTTTCATAGCACTAAAGGGCAAAACAGATATCTCTCTCCTAGTGATGATTACTTTTGATCGTGTATCTGTACCTGGTACGGTAGCAAGTCGACAAGTATCATCATTTACTATCAGTCTCAATTGCAGATTTGACTGTCACCTTTGCCTCTGTGTGAACCTGTTGGTCCAATCTCTGCTCCAAATAAAAGAGGGTTTGATCCGCTCTTTCCAAAAAATGGGCACCCAGGGATGGAGCCCGAGAATCGCCCCCTGCAGTTGTCATTGAAACTCCCTGTTAGGGGCTACCAATGACCACTGCTTGGCCTCACTCAACTGCTTAAACGGATCTAAATGGTCAAGGCACCAAGTTGCAGTGTCCAATCATTAACTTGAAGCAACTATGGGAACTTAATATATGCGATCAAAGAACAACAGGATCTATTGGACCTCACCAGCTCTCTCTGTGTATTTATCTTTACTCCAAAACCCAGGGTTAATCAACATCAAGTCAACATTCAATGAACAGGCAAATAGGAAGGAAACACAATGCACTGAGATGTGGTGTACAATACAAAATGACATTAATAAACATAGGTTCACAGAGTAGTAGAATAAAATTATTTAAAAGAGAGTCAAACAGATTACCACAACCTCTGATGGTCAGTACAGACAAACTACCATATCAGCGACCAGTGCCTTCTTACAAGAACACACACTTGGCCAAACCTGGCTGTCAAATACCCTATAGCTGCATGAGCCCAGCTCTGGTTCAGCAAATACTGATCCGGAGCTGTGCACCACATTTGTTTTTTTTCTCCTGTTTGTGTTTGGTTTACAACAGGCATTACTGCCTTTGTTTACATGAGATTCAAAATTATTGCACTGAGCGTTTTTATGAAAACAAAATTAAATGGAAAAAAAGTTTAACTGTCGGATAAAGACTTCTGACATTCACAGACAAAAGCATAATAGCAAATGCTAAGCTGACATATCAGTTTTGGATGGTAATGCCTGCTGACAGTCCAGGCTGAGGTCAGCTGTCAGTGACAGGATAAACTCTCACTCACTGCAAATATCAAGATCAGGGGCCTCCTGTTCCTAAAGTCGTCCCAATACCACAAATTTTAGTGTTATTGTCAGAAAATATAACCCTTAAACGATAATATACTAATAGATAAGGCGATTGTCAATACATCACATGACTTAAAAATTGTGTTTAATTTAAAAAAAAATGTAGGAAATCTAGTTTGAAAACTCTCTCAAAACATAGTGCCTTTGAAATCCGCTTGATTAGGAGTAATATATGTGAAAAAGTCAACAACTTTTGGAAATACCCTCGATCATCCTTGACTGTCTAAGGATTGTAAAAGCCATGATGGCAGGATATTTTGAGAAGATAACAGATTTTATAAAAACAAAAAAAAATAGATTCAAAGGGATGACCTCAATATTCTATCAATATTAGTAAGCTGGTTTCACAAGTGCTGATTTTGTATCCATTAAATTTTGTGTCAGCCTTGAAAACATTGCCTCACAGGGAGTTCTATATCCTGGGTAGTCATTTCCATGCAGTTATATGGCTTTGCAACACTGTGATATCTCATACCCAATAAGAAAGCCAAGTGATGGTAAACATGATTAAACCCCCCCTTTTTCTGATAACACAGACCCTCTATGACACAGGTACCCTTCTGGCTGAATATGAGGTTAGACAGACCAGCACCATGTGGTGCTACAACCATTACTGCCCGCTGGAAGTGGTACATTGTATCATTGAGGCCCATTACAGGTGTATCTCCATATACAAGAGTCTTTAGACCATAGTCAGTTGCTACAGACTGAAGCATTGCCAGAATCTGGTCATGGTGCTTGAACCAACGCCTTCGTGAACGCTTAATGAGGATAATAGTGTCCTGCCCTGGATGTGGCTCTGCATTCAGTAGCATGACCTTTGAGAGCAAGTTCATACTGACCGCTGAGGCCTGACCACATCCCATTCCCTGGGGTACATACAGAATACTGGCAGCTACTGTCCCTGTCACCAACCTGTCCGGGGATATACCTAGGTGTTGGAGGAAAGCTGTAACAAATATTTTGACAGTCCTCACATGAACCATGACGTGTTTGTTTTGCTTTAGGAACTCCAAACCATGCAATATTCGTGGAATGCTTTCTACAATGAAGTGATAAAATCCTTCACTCCAGTAGGTTGCTATAGTATACACCTCACGATATGATTCCCTTACGTTCTCTTCAGGAAAGGTGTCATTGGGTCGACACCTTCTGATTATTACTGTACACCCATCAACAGTGTAATCTCCATAGGGAGTTACTATTGCATTGCTTCTGATGTACAAATAACGGGTCTCATTCAATGATTGCTCAAGAAGATCATGAAAAATTGCCAATTCAGTACTTAAAACATCCTTTTGTGACGAATTTATTGGCAGGCAAGATAACAGTGAATGTTGTGTATACTTTCTTTTTTTTCTAAGCGTTTCACAGGCATTGCTCTTTGGTTGGAAAATTGTCTTTGGCATTATTTCAATGAGAGTAAATCGAACTATGGTCCTCTCCAATATAATTCCACTTAATCTTCTTGATCTCTGAAGGAAACCAGGTTTGGATTCATGGATGACTTCTTTCCCCTTTTTGCTGATGGATGGCAAAAGAAATGTAGGTTTGGAATTCCTCCAGTCAGAAATTTTCTGACTGAAATTAATTAGATCATGCACATACCATTCAGGTAAGAATGGTTTATGAGATGTTTTAATCATGAATCGCTTGAACTCATGTCTTCTCCGTGGTATGTAAATAATCGTTATCACAATTGAAATACCTGTCCAAACACACAACCATCGAGCCTGCCTGCCCATGATATACAAGTACAAATAACGTTAAACATGCATATTGGATGGAAGATTTAAATTACACACTTATCATAAGCATTTCAATTCTTTGAATGGGAAGCATTTGTACAAGTCCTTTAAGTATTTCTAATTAATTTATGACTTGTGTAAAATAAACTATATATATCAACAAATGAAGCATTTAAAATATAGTTTCCTATTATGATTTTGTAACACAGTCAATGTCTTTTGATTATAGAAGTTTTATTTCAATATGTATGATATTACATTTATTTAGTCATTTCTGTTTTGTGTTGGAAACATAATATTACCTTACGTTCTTAATTATGA
Source organism: Sthenelais limicola (assembly GCA_942159475.1). Lineage (NCBI taxonomy): Eukaryota > Metazoa > Annelida > Polychaeta > Phyllodocida > Sigalionidae > Sthenelais > Sthenelais limicola. The sequence goes on from OW804095.1 coordinate 156,510,541, forward strand.
TATAGTCCAGCAGTGGGAGAGCCTAACCCGGAAATCCCGGATAAAGTGTTTTTCTCTCTTGATTTGTCATCTATGGGGTCCCTATATCATATTCCTGTGTGATGTGAAGTTCCTGACCTTGAGCAATTTGAGATATTCAAGATGGCCTCCACCAAACATGTTGAATCTGTAAACTGGCATATCTCTGCTTCTAATGGGGCTAGGAATATGTTCTAGGTGTCTAAATGTATGTTTTCTTAGCCTACAAATGCAATACAGTCATTAAATAAATCATTGGCCCAATAATTCCCAATGAAAATTGCTTTTTTGTGTAAAATAATTCAATTTGACTGTAACTCAAATTACATGTCAAATCTAAAAACAGCCATATCTATAGATCCCGGTTTCTAAATGTCATTTGTCTACGTACAATAGTTGTCAATGAAGATTTCATTATTGAGTAGAACAATTAATTTGTTTGCAGTGTTGCTTGTCCATAACCAGACAATAAATGAATTTCTTTTATCATACCATAACGGATATCATTGAATTATGTATGCTCTTTGTAATAGGTTTATCATTGTATCAACACTAACCTCATTATGCTCTTCATTACATGCATCCAATGGATAGCATGCTCAACTTCCGAATGAATGGAAAGTATACCATGCGTGGGCATCTTTGATGGCAGTTGAGTCAACCCTTTTGAGGTTTGGTAAACACTAATCAGGTATCATAGAAGTTACCCATCACCCTCAGACTTTAAAATTTACTCACACCTTGAGGAAAGTTTTCAAAACCTTTGTCACAAGAAAAGTCAAGGGAAAAGTGGCATCATATTGTTGATTGAACATAAGGAGGACACATCATCAAAGATTATCATTGTGACAAGCTATCCAATAGGCAAGAATCTACCCAGATGGACTTCATGGGGCGTCACTGCCGGGGGGGAAGGGGGGGGGCGGGGGCAGGACATGTCCTCCCCTTTTGGTGGCAGCCAAAAAAAGGTCAAAGGCCCAGGCTATGAAAAAATCGGCCCAAAATTTAAGGGAAAATGGTCCACAGCCCTCTTATCACCTTTATTCTATAGCCTTATAATGTCAAGTACAAAGTACAAATTTAAGGGCCCATGGTTGTGGAATTTTGTTTTAATCTAAAAACTGTGGGCTTTATTTGCAATGTCACTTGGGGACAAATTTTTTTTTGTTCAATTTGGTAGAAAAAAAATTATTCCCATGGAATTATATTTCTCACAAACAAGTCCCTGGTAACTTTCAAAATCCTGTTGAAAATGGGGAGATCATACATTTCAACAATGGATTTGCTTGAAAAATATAACATTTCAATAGTTCTTACCTAGTTGTTAAACAGTTACAAAATGGTGAAGCGGTTTGTCGCTACAAAACTATAAGTTGGAAATTTTGGGCAAAGTTCTACGTTCTAGTATTAAGCACCGCAGACATTCAAGCATTCCCCCAAAGATACATTTGCAATTAAACACTTTGAAAATATCATTTTTGCGACTTGTGACTTATTTTCAATACAATTCAATTCATAGATTCTTTTATTGATGATGTTATTTCAATTACAGGTGGTTTGATGGTTCGACGTCTGGTTAAATATTAACTATTTAGCCAGTTCTTCCGGCGAATATCAGATTTCATACCCAAAATAAAGACTCCCATTGACAGTTATAGAGAGGAGGAAGGGTATACAGATTGCATGCATATTGGTAATTATCTCAAATAGGCATTACCTGCATTTTGAGCCCATGCTGTCTATAACCTGTAGTTGGGATGATCATACATGATTTTAACTATTTTATTTGGGTTCCTTTTCAAAAATGAGGCTGTAGGACTCCCCCAAACATAATTCTTATGCCAGAATCTTCACTGTTATGGTGGAAAAAGTGCAGTCTCTGGTCCGAGGATACGGTTGGAGAATCAATAATCTATGACATTTTCATCTTCCCAAATTGAGAACTTTGTTTCAAACATGGATCTTGAGTTATTTGGGATCTGTCAACCCATCAGTTGGAACTTATTGCAAGATTATGAGATCTGATTTAATACCGATTCTGTTAGCTGTTCATTTTAGAAGTATCCAGTGTTTATTAAACGTAAATCAACATTTCTTGTTTTCTTTGCCAGATGATGGCCTGCTTACAATAAATGTTATCTATGTCTATGTTTTAGAGGTAGTATCTGGTTTTCAATGTGGATTTTGTCCATGTTGCCTGTGGGTGGGAGTCTGACTATGATGATACATGTATTCATTATTATCATTCATTTATTCATTTGTACTACATTAGGCATGGAAATTATTGTTTTGGAATATAATTTGTGTAAAACTTACATATATTACCTTCAAAATAATGAAACACTCCAAGTGTAACCATCAATATCAAATTGCTTTTTTTCGGAAGGTGGAAGTTGGGTATACATCTGTATAATCCATATAATATACAGGAAGAGCGATTTCCACAAAAAGAGGTAGAAACGAGGGGTTTCTTTGTTTCACATATTCTAGGAATTTGTTGTTTTACAAACCATTTTATTCATCTGTAGAGTTCTGTCCACCGTCTCTGGAGGACATTATATGTAGTTTGTAAAGGTATCTGGGATTAAGATATGATTTTGAAGCCTTTTGTAAATTATTGCGATCTCTACACTCTATTTATTGTGATATCTATACTCTATATATATAAGAGAGGGGAGGGGAGGGAATAAAAAGGGGGAATAAAAAGAGAGAAGGGAGAAGATTAGGGGAAGGGAGAGAGGAGAGGGAGAGAAAGTGAGAAGGGGGAGCATCAGGTAGAGGGGAGGGAGAGGGGGGCAGGAATCGGAGAAAAACAGGTATGAGAAACAGAGAAGAGGCAGAGGGAAAAGAGGGAGAGGGGGAAGTGTAGGGAGAGAGGCGGATGGTGCGGAGGACGGGTACTTTACTAGTATTTAAATAAATATAAAACTTATCAACGCTTGATATTTCTGAAACCTTATGTTTTCACCAATAAAACTCCTTGATTTTATGAGAATTCCGTGAGAATGATTTGTGTTTCATTAGAACAATTGAAATAAGTTCAATACGTTATTCCAAATAAAGTATTACCATAAAATTTCGCCCTTTTTAATAATTATTAAGGCCTGCCTGATTTAGATTTTCAAAAAGTATGAATAAATGAAGATGCAGCTGAATTTGAGTTGGCATCAATTAGTTGTTATGTTGCCATTATTTTTAGTTCATTAATTGTCTAAAGATAAAATGTTTTCAACAAAATCTTTTGTTTCATTACATTTAGGTCTTTTTGCAGCCAATATTGATTTTCTTGTCCTGACTTAGTCCGTTTGATTTTGCTGCCATAATGACAGGATAACACACCTCAAACTGACACCATGGTATATCATTCGATAAATGTGGTTTGATATGGCAGAAACAAGGGAAAATGATATATACAAAATGATATGCACACCTGAAAGTATGTATAAATCTGGAGGAAAAGTCCCAAATCACCAAACTGGCCCCCCCCCCCCCCCCCCACTTGGAAATTGCCAGCGACGCCTCTGGGTTTGAACTTCAGTCCTCTGTCTTCTGTGCTCTTGCTTATTTTTTTTTACATCTCTACCCTCATCCATCTTTCTAATGTCTTTGTTCTTCTCATTATAGCAACCTTACAACTTTACAAATTTCAAAATCCAGATTAAGGAATAAGACCAATGCCCCTGCCAGAATATTTGCTTTTTCCCCAGCATATTAAAACTAACAAGGCAAGGCCTGAAGGTACACCAGTTGTGGTTAAGCTTTTTGGTAGACCAGGTTATCTACAGCCTGCATCAGGAAAACAGAAATTTATATCCATTTAAGAGTCAAGAAGCCTGCATGTAATGTTGAAAGACAGTTTGCCTGGTGATGTCCTGCATAACCCATTTACTGACTATCACAGTTCATAGGACAACGGTTTTTAAACAGCAACATTCCCTTATGAAAACCCTCAGCCCAGGTTTATTGAAATGAATTTTGCTGCTTCTGTTAATGTCGCATTAAATTTGATGTGTGTAACAGGGTAAGCTTCAAGGACATTGTGGTTCCAAGGGGGTTTTGTTTTAACTCTATTATATTGCTGGATGGCTTGATTGAGAACAGGAACAATATAATGTAATATAATAGGAATGATAATAAACAGTAGTTTGGGAATGTCAAAGTCAGGAACGACCCCCTTCATTCAATAACATCATCAAAAATCAAAATTCTCAAGTAGTCCGGTCAGAAGTGGCCGAACAAGGCCCTGACCGAAGCAATATATATGTCTGAACTAGTCTAGTGATAGTTTCAAGTGGCGCCTTCAGATGTAACCTTCTACCTGGTGGTGAGAAGTGTAATATCGCTGGATGGCTTGATTGGGAAGATGAACAATATAATGTAATATAATAGGAATGATAATAAACAGTAGTTTGGGAATGTCGAAGTCGAGAACGACCCCAACACCCCAGCCAGCGGAGATTGTTTTTTAGGCAAAAATTTTATTTTTCTGACGAAGATTCCCTGACGAAGGATCAACTAGTATCCGAAACGTAGGAATCACACGACCATTGATCCTGATCCTATGTTGGCATCATTTCTGATATGAAATACAACTATAATTATTAATCTCTGATTTCGGCATTTGTCCCCTAGTTATTACACCTTTTATTGCTGATTAGTATGTGCAAAGTACTATCTGTATTGGAATTAATACTTCTCCTGTTAGAGGTAAACAAGGAAGGTGTATGGAAGTGTCAGAGAATTTCATTTGTTAGTATCCGTGATTCAATATGTACCAAGCAAAAATATTTTGTGTTCTTGATTTACCCTGCCCTCTTCGATTCTTAAAGTAAAACACTGGGCTGGAACACTTGCAGGGCATACAGTCCAATTATGGTTCATAAGTGGGAACTCACATTATAATACTGGTTTCTGGGCAATGATATTGTCAGAATCAATCAAGTAATTTCTTTCCCGCTCTCCCAAAGCCCTAGCCTGGGTGCCTCCATATTAGTAGCTGTATGACACTTCCTTGAGTTGTGTGTGGTCACGGTCTAGTGAATCTGTACAATACAGTCAAAGTGGCCACTTTACTTCAAGGTCAACTTAGCTATAGGGCTGCACCCCAAGTTAGGGACATTGATGTATTAAACATTTTTTTCAAAATCCTTGGATATAAACATGTCATTCCACTGAGTGGAGCCGGGGGGGGGGGGGGGGGGGGGAGCTTTTAGGATAGGAGCTGAACCCCCCTTTCACTGGTTAAGTATAACTATTATAACTTTTGAAATAATAGTCCAATCTGAATATACCTTGTGTCATTAAATGGGGAATTTAGAGACAAAAGCTATTTGGCAAGTATTTTTTATCTAGGGGGGTCGCATACCTCCTAAATCTGGGGAGGGGGCTGAACACACCTTAAAAATGTTAAAACTGCTATAACTTCTGCTGTAATAATCCAATTTGGGAGGCCTAGGAGAAACTGCAACAGAAAGTTTCTCAACAGTTTTAAGTGACTGCCCCTCCAGGCACCCTACTAAGTAGCATTTAACATAAAAACTCTTAAAATTAAAAGCAACCTTATAAAAGAAAAAGTTTACCTTCCCCCTACATTGGTTTCAGCTATCATAAATCTGAAACACACCTATTTCTTGTTTCACCTAATTGGTCATCATCACCAATGCCTGTATCCCTATGCATGTATGTAATGTATATAGGAAGCCTACAAACTTTTACCCCATCTAATCACAGCTTTATGATGGAAAAGCATACAGATTGTCTAAGCTGAATTCTATGTTAGGAAACTTCATCTGAAACTATGTTGGTGCTAGTACATTAATGTTTAAAACATTGTAATACGTTAATATAAGTCTGAAAGTGACTCTTCTCCTCGCTGTTCAGGGCTAGAATCATGAGTAATGGAATTTCCTCACAATATTCTAGTATGTTGCGTGTTTGAACCTACCTAACGCATCTGTGGAGATGCGGAAATGGTATATTTCATACTTTAACAGATATTTTACCATAAAGAGAGTTATTTTATTCAGAGCTGCTGTTGTAAGTTGGGATGAGCAACTGTTGTATCTAGCAAGCTTTGTTAGAAAAAAAAAATAGGTATGACACTGGTCATTTTGCGACTTGAGCTAGATTGACAGTTCTCCTCAACCACATTGTGACCCAGTTGAAGGTAGTTCTATCAATTCAAACACCGTCATGGGGGCGGCACAGAGACAAGCATGGAATGTTTCAAACAATTGTATTTTCACAGCAAATGGGAAAGTTAAAACAAAAATAAGATCATGATAGGACTAAGAAAGTTTGATTTATTTGTTGGGTACATTTTCAAGGATATTATTGACTACTCCCAAACCTATATTTTTAACAATCTTAGCCACTTTAAGTGAAACTAGGCAAAGAATTATATGGTATAGCATAGATAATTGTAGAAACAAATACAAAGTTAAAGAATAATATATAATACCTTGATTATACCCTCATGAACTTGATAATTATTATGTGGTTAGGATCTGCAGATTACCCCTCATACACACAAATGTATACAGACGAACCAATTTTGGAAACAAAATAAAAATTACCATCATTCAATCAAAGTCATAAGTTTTCTCTGGTAGATACTTACATATTTTCTATTTTTATTTTATGCTCTTTATAACCAAAATAATGAGGCTGGGGCCAAACAAATTGAATTGTCATTCATGAACATATTTTTTTGATAAAGTGAACCTTGAATAAAAATAATGTATGCATTTGTGTGTAGTGGATCAGAGATTTGAAACAATATGCAGTAAGGGAGAGACAATCAAGCTCATGTGTAGAGAAATCTGTCATTCTTTTCCTTTTCCTTAGTCCACAACTGGAGCCATAGGATATTTAGGAAATTAAAGCACTAAATATGCTGGAAATAAACACCAGGACAAAAATAACGAATATATATCGTTCTGAAAATAAATTAAGATTACATGGAAATGTTTGTTTATTCATTCATATGTACCAAGGTGGTATACAGTCAAAGTGCTCACGGAGCATAACCGATGACAAAATTTTGCAATAAATTTGCTATTAAATTCATTGAGGAGGACAGAAATTAAAACCTATGTTCTCCGTCACCATCCATGATGCTGATGATATGAAGTGATCTAATAAAATAATCATGCAATAAATGATTTCTGTATGCTTTATGAAAGATGGCCACATGAGTGTCTTGAATCAGAAAGACAAAAATGATCAATAATCCTAATAGGGCCTGTAAGTTCAAAATGGCCACCACCCGGTTATTCTCGCACTTGCTGCTTCTTCCGGGAAAGGAAGTGACGTCGCTCCCATTGAAAATGCATTGCGCCGAAAAGTTTTCACTCTTTGTAGATGGGGCGGATATTTGGAGAGGATATTTATCTGGCTATATGCATTGTTTATGGCCATTACATCCGTGCATTGTCAATGGCCGTTTCCTGAAAGTGATACATAACGAGATTAAAAAAATTAAAACAAGCGATGGCGACCATGACACTTACACACCCTATTGATCTTGACATCTTATGTCTTATGGGAGTAGGTCTATTTCCCATTATACCATTCAAAAGAGATTTTATTCTTCTTATTGCTCTATTAATGAATCAAATGATTGAATATGTTTCTGACCATCATTGTCTGTAACACAATGTACTTAAAGGCAAAGTTCAAAAAAATTCATACCTAAGAGGTGCAGTTTCAGAGTTTTTGAGGGTATTATATGGGGTACAAAACATTTCCCCTTCCCAGAAATACATAAGTATTTTTGCCATGACCCACTTTCATGCCTAAATACAGTACAAATCAGCAACACCCACCAGTAGTATACATTAGCTAACTGTAACCATATGGTCACAAGGCGTTTGTTGCATTCAATAATTAATATCCAATTTAGTCTAAGTAATATATTGGACCATATTTTTCAAAGTGATCTATCTCAAGATATTTTCATTTTTGAAATATTGCTGTCTGTTTTTCAAACCTGAATACATCAAAATTTAATATAAAATATAGAAATAATCCTTTTTGTTTCCAACCATTGGAATCCACTTGATGTCATCTTTTCAAATATAATGATATTTCAAAATCCATTTTTGTGACCAATGACTCATTTTCCTGTGACACATCACATATGTTTTTGGTCACCCTAAAATATGCCCATGCCCCCTACCCCTCTCTTCTTATAGGATTGGTAAACACAAGAACCAAAACCTGACCTTTGTTTGTCATCTAACTAGCATGTATGAGCTTATGTTAATCCAAGAAAGAAAGTAAAAATATGGGGTTGCGTCCAAAAGTAGACATATGTACTAATGATGAAATCCGTACAGACTTTTCCTCTGTGGTAAAAGCTATTTCTCCTATTACAAATTCTTTTCCAACTGCTAACTTCCTATGTTCGAGCAGATTTGACTATTTCCAGATCAAAAAGTTCCATGTCTGTGGCGATTTCTCCATGTCAGCCTCCTTTTCCACTATTTCCCTTAGATAATCACCACAGAAAAGTATGTCACTGCACCTTTTTTCTATGTCTCCTATTGTATGTCCTATTTCCTCTACATGAAAAGCCATGTCTGGATGCTCTGATACCTATGTCTAGATTTGGCCATCTTTTCTGTTGGTGTCTTCCCTGGTACACTACTTTTCTACCCATACCAAAGGAAACATCAGTCCTACTTGGGTAGACTTGTACACCATGTTTATTTTTGTAATCTGGAATATATGAAATGATCTGATAGAATGTAATTTACCAACACCCACCTGCAAATTTGGGGGCATTCATTCATATCACTTCTTAAAATAAATATACTTTAAGAAGAAATGAAATGTATGAGTAATTATGCTGGCTAATTCATCTTTTTGAAATAGACCTAAAGGACTTGGAGCTAGTCTATTGGGATCTTCTTTTGCTGAAGATTCCCACACAGCTCAACCCACCACTCCATATCAATCCACCAGAAAAATAGTTCCTTAATTAAGTACCTATTTTATTACAATACAGATCAAATTTCCCAAAAGTGAATCGACAACTAATGCTTATTTCTTAAAATAATACTCTAGGAACCATTAAATAAAGGGTTACTAAAGGAATCGTTGAGATCCCACTTTCCCATTTAAACATGTGTTGCATCAGTCCCAGGCTACAACATAGACATGTAGTGGGTCAGTGGTACGTAATATGCTATACTAGCTGTGTGCCGGCCGTGCACGCATGACTGATTTCGCTATATATAGCTACCTTGTGTTGACACAATCTTCATCAGGAGATGGTTTGAGACACTCTCTATTGTTTCAATGAAGATGCGGATCAGATTTTCAGAAAATGTACAATTTGCAGCTCTACTACACATTCAGGAAATTCAATTTATATTTGTATTCCAACTAATACTGCACATATTTCGTATCACATTGATTTAAAGTATCCGTTCCATTATGTTAAACTTCATTTTGAAGCTCATTCTTGTCTTATGCTATCTTATGTCTTATGCTATCTTATATTATACTGCACTGTACCCTTCACTTCATTGTATTGTCTAAAAGACATCTGTCTGTCAACCTGATGTCGAAATGAAAATGGTTATTAACTCATATGTGGTGCGCGGCTCTGGATTGGCATTTGCTAAACCAGAGCCGGGGCTACGCGGCTGTCATACCAGTCCCGCAAGTAAGTGTGTAGTAGCCGCGCTGGTCGCGGCGGTGGTGGGTTCGACCGATAGAGGTTGTAGTGTTTCGGTGGTCTATATTTTAACTTTTTTATTGCTGTGTGATACTGCTTATTCTATATATTTACTGTCATTACTTTCTTATATACCCATCGTGTATGCACACTTGAATGATGTCCATTCGATATGATGAACTATTACTGTTGTTGTTCTCTTGGGAGCAGCCCGGGTGTGGAAAGTAGATATTAAATACAGAAGCTGGTGAGGTCCATTAGATCCTGTTGTTGTCGTTGTCTTTATTCAATAGATTAAGTCTCATAGTCGCTTAAGGCCGTCGATCGGACACTACAATTTGGTGCCATGACCAATTGGATTTTTGCTAGCAGAGAGAGACCTGTCTGGAACCATTGGTTGCCTCTAACGGGGAAAGCCAATGGAGCCGGAAGGGCCTGGAGCTCGGGCCTCCACTGGAGGGCCGGGTAACCTGTTGGCGGTTGACCAGTTTTTGGAGAAAACGAATCAAACGATTCAGGATTTGAAAAATAGACTGGCTCAATCGAAGTTGAACTTAGATGAAGCAAATCGCTCAAACCAGACTCATGTTGAACCAAGAGTGAAGGTAAGAGCGAGCATAGAAACTGATACCTCAAGCGGTGATGATGATTCATGGAAAATGGAAAAGAATCAGAATCATGCCGGTCTGAAGGTGACTTTGAGGAGAAAGACAGCCACGCTTCCCCGTAGTGCTATGAAAAAAGCACCACGTGTTGAAGATATTGGTGTAGATATAGATGAAGACATTGACGATGAGTTTGTACATGGGAAATTGCCGCCTATGACTCCCGTTAACGCGGCAGATATTGGTACTTTACGGTCTGAATGGACGGAGGATCGTGTAAGAAATAGGCGCATGACCTATGACAAGATGGATAGGCTGGTGGTTAACCACTTTGCAGCTTTGGGCCTTACTCAGAAGCCGGACAATAAAGCTTTGTTGGCTGAGGGGGGAGAGTTCTGTTACTATATGAATAAGATAGAATTTTTAAAAGTGGAAAAAGAATTGCTTTATTTGGATTGGGAAAGCGACAACGGTGTTGTGTATACACGTGTTCTGGTACCTTTGGCTCTGAGGAAGGAGTTATTCCATACTTTGCACGGGAGTAAGCTTGCAGCTCACTTTGACGAGTTCAAAACTTATCAGGCAGCGAGGCAAAAGTTTGTTTAGCCCCGGATGAAGAGGGATATCGCCGATTGGGTACGCGGCTGTGAGGTTTGCGCTTCTTGTAAGAGCAGAGGTGGTAAAGGTGTAACCCCGTTGAAGAAGGAAGTCCATGGTGTGCGCTGGAGCCTCATTGCTTTGGATATCATTGGTCCATTTAGGAGAACCCCTAGGGGAAATAGGAGAACCCCTAGGGGAAATAGCTGTGTGATGGTTGTCACAGATTATTTTTCTAAGTGGGCTGAGGCTTACCCGCTTCCCGATCACACAGCTGCTACCTGTGCGATGGCCTTGTTCACTGAGTGGGTGCTAAGGTATGGTCCACCGGTCTCCCTCCAGACAGATGGAGCACCAGAATTTCGTTCAGCTCTTTTAAAGGAGTTATTACTCTTGCTTGACGTAGAGCAGTTGATGTCCGTACCCTATAGACCTCAGGCAAATGAACGCTGGAATCGTGTCCTTGTTGAGCAATTGTCATGTTTGACACAATTTGAGGACTTGAATTAGGATTTGTTGGTGCCCTGTATTGCACATGCTTACAGGGGAGCGGTGCATAAGAGTACTATGTGCACACCAAACTTAGTGGTATTCGGTACGGAATTAACAGTTCCGGCTGACATTATATATGGTACTCTGACTGGGGACGTTGATTTCCCTTGTCGCAGTGTCTTTGTGGAGGAGATAAAAACGCTATTGCTGAAAGGACATAGATTTGTTAGGGAGCGTTTGGGGCATTCAGCCGTGTATCAGAAGCGATACTTTGATAGGCGGGCGAGGCCCAAAGTTTTCAAATCTGGAGATGTTGTGTGGAGGTATGCAACGCCTATGGCTCAGAAGAAGTATGGCCCTAAATGGGATGGCCCTTTTGAAGTCATACGGCGAGTGCAGGGTTCTACCTATGAACTCAGGACTGTGGAGGGAGTTCTCAGATGGAATGGAGATTTACTTAAACTGGCTTTTGATGCAGATGGGACTCCAGTGCAGGTTACTAACTTGCATAGGGCACCTGAGTACCTGACCCATGTAGACGTTGGCGTAGGAATACCAGTCATAGTACATTTGGGTGAAAAGGACTGGATATTCGGAAAAGGAAAAGGATATTCGGAAAAGGAAAAGGATATTCGGAAAAGGAAAAGATATTCCAAAAAGGAAAATTATATTCCTAAAAGCAAAAAGATATTGACAAAAAGAAAAAGAGAATTGACAAAAAGGAAAAGGATATTCACAAAAGAAAAGTCTTGGATATTTTGTATTTTTCCTATTTCACATATATATCCTTTCTGACTGGGGACAAAACATATGGTACAATACCAAATGTATCAATAATTTTATGTCCAAAATCTAAAAACAAATTATATGGGCAGCCAGAATTGATATATTATTTTCTATATAAATATATCTAAATAGTGGGAGTACTAACTATCTTTGTAATTTGCCTTGTACTTGATGGCATATTCCATGGGTATATAGGGGACGTCCCCAAAGAAAAAGTGATGGGATTCATATTCATTTGTTTCTTCTAAAACGTTGTCCATTAATTACTTACCATTATCAACATGTAAATGGTATCTAATATTAGAGTTGTAACTATGTTTTAGTGCTTGGTAAAAGTAAATGGGTAAGTCATGCCATGTCTGTACATAATAGCACATCACAAACTACACATTTGTTATGATCAAAATATATTGTAAGAATAGTAATGAGTAATAATTCCTTTTTATTCTACTTTTTATGACTATCTGTATGTGCATGTGCAAACTAAGAATAGTATTGATGAAGATATCAATCAATAAATCTATCAAGTATCAGTCAGAGATGTTACTTAGACACTGCCATCTAGTGTATAGTGGAGAAAATACTTTCTGCCAATTAACATATTTGACGGAAAAAATATTCTTTCTGCTTAAGTAGGATTATGCTTTCTGTTCAGTAGTCTACTTAGCAGAAATTTTTATTTAAATCTAAACTGTTAACTTAACTTATTCTGGTCCTCTTATTTGATGAACTAGCTGATTGACCAAATTGATTTTCATATTTGTATATGATACAGAAGGAATTGACCAGTTGAATATAATTTGCTGTCTAGCCATTTGTGCTACATTTGCACAATTTCTGCCAAATAATTCAATTGACTGATAATAGTTGTTTGAAAGAAATACATTTTTCTACCAAATTACACACATGTATGACAAATGTGTTAGCATGATTCATTTATATCATCATGTTCTATATAAATTGCACTATGTTTTATTTTGTATTTTGGAAATTTCTTTTATAGAGTTATAAATGATATGTATATGTAGTAGTTCTATGATCCTCCGTGAGTCCTTTCCATAAAGGAATGGTGCTCTTTAGTAACACTAGAGGTGCCTCACGCTCTGGCCTATGTGTTTACACAATGTTACTCTTAAATCACTCTATTTCCCTTTATATCTTATCTTAACCCTTATGTTATTATTCCAGTTGTATTCCTCTATCTGTTTATGCCTATTCAATGTGTCATCACACTAGTTGTTCATTACTCTATGTCCATATGAGAATTGCAGGGAACTGTAGCTACCTCTTAGTAGTGCATGTGAATTCCCTTACCCTTTCTGGATAAGCCGGACTCGGGGCCGTTGAGACGGACTGTGTGGAATAAACAGACGAGTGAGGAATTGGCCTTGTTGACTTGTTTATTTCGTTGTCGAGAGTGCGAATCACCACAATTGGTGCCGTGACCAGCTCTTGACCAGTTCGCTTTGACTAAGCCTGGCCGGATTAGGAAATCCGTGGATTTTATTGGCTTGATTGGTTTTCTTGGAGAAAATGGCAGCAGCAGCTCCTGCAGCGGACGGCGGACCCCCGCCGGACCCTGGACGGATGGGTAAGCGACCAGCGCAGCCGGGCAGGCTGCTTGCCTCAGGGTCTACGTTGGCAGAAATTAAATTTGAGCGAGATTTCGCTCGAGTTATTCTGTCTGATGTGTAGAAAATGAAAAGTTGAAGTGTGAGATTTCTCGAGTAGACGATCAGTCTCGTCTCCAGAATGTCTCTGAAGATCAGTCAGCTTCAACTCAGACTGACTTTATGGCGTCCCCTATGTGGACTACTCTTCCGAGAACAAGCAGGGCATCTTCTGTAAATACTAGTAGAGCTGCTCCTGTGTGTTCTACGTTTGCTGATCCGCAGGCTGGATTAGAGTCAGGAAGGGTTAGGATGGACTTCTTTGGGTCTCCGGTCGGCATGAATGAGGATACAACGAAGAGAGTGACATTCCGGGATCACAAGAATTCGGGCATGTCAACTTCATCCCCTGCTAGTGGGTCGTTTAGTGAAAGACAGGGAACATCCCCTCAATCCGCTCAGAAAAGTTCCCAGCGCAGTTTCTCTGTAACAAGTAGGAGTTTCAGTACTCAGACACCGTGTGATTCTGATGCTGTAAAGACTAATGATTTGTCTACCAGTACAGGTACACAAACTGAGGAGACTCCTGAGGGAAAAGGAAAGAAGGGTAGTGCAAGTAAAAAGAAAAAGGATAGCACTACTGGTACGGACGCTGATTTCGAAAGGGGTCAGGTGAAAGGATCTGTTTACAAACCAAAGATACGGGTTGTGGCTGGTTCTCCTGATGATCCGTCGGATCCCAGCGATTCATCTTCTTCCTCTTCCTCGTCCTCTGACTCGGAAACTCCTGCCCCTAGGAAGAAGAAGGAAAAGAAAACAAAGAGCGATAAGTCGTGGAAGGCCAGGGAGCGATCTCGGATCGCTAAGAAGGATCGATCCCTTGTCCAGGGATTAAGTTATGATGGAACGGACGACTCGGACTTTGGCGAGTTTGAACATACTCAGGGTCCGGGTAAGAGCAAATACAGCATGCGTCCGCCCGTCATAAAGATGTGGGACCAAAAGGACCCTTGGCGTGTTTACCTGGCTGAGATGCGGGTAATGGCAGTTGCATGCAACTGGTCAGAAGAGGAGTTCCTGCTCCAGTTGCAGTGGGGATGCAAGCGGCAGTTGGCGGATATGGGTGATCTGCCTGCAGGCCTGACTCTTAAGGAATTCGTGGAACATATGGACGCGAATTTCGGCGAGGTTTCTCGTATTAAGAGGCAAGCGGAATTTTGTGCTTGTCGCCAGACTCCTGGACAATCTGTCCGGCAGTATGGTAACGAGGTAGCCCGCAGGGCCAGATACGCCTTCGGTAAGAGGATGAACAGTACCATAGTTAATATGGCTTTGCATACTTACCTGAAGGGGTTGATAGTCTGTGAGCAGGCCAATTGGGCTCGTCTAAAGGAACCCGTAGACCTTCAGGAGGCCATTCATTGGTCAGAAGTTTATGAGGGATGCGTTATGGACACGGAATCCAGTGTGGTAGTCCAAAAACTTGCCGCGCTGCCAGCTCCTGAACCAGTACAGGAACGCGCTTTGGCTGTGAAGAAAAGAGGGTCTCGCCGCAAGTCCGGTGCTGCTGTAGCCCAGGTGTCTGAAACCCTGGATGATGGTGTTACCTCCTCTGGTTCGGAGACACAGGACGTGACAACAGTCATCTGTCAGGCCTTGCAAGCCTATAGGGATTTCAGGAAGAATAAACCTGGTGACAGCAAGGACGGACAACCCTGGAAGAAATCATTTTCTGGGACATTCTCCGGACGGAGAAAGGATGGGCCCAAGAAATGCTACTTCTGTGGGGTGGAAGGACATATCTCTCCTGATTGTCCGACCATTAAGATTCTAAAAGGGGTTGCCGAGTCTACGAAGGTACCCGCCTCTGTGACTCCGGAAAACCCCGCACGGCCCTTATAGGAAGCGATATAGGGGTCGTGGGGACGCCGCTTCACAGTACTACAGCTCGGACGAATTTGGCTAGTAGTATAGAAACTGGGGGTGTTGCTCAGGCACTTGTTAGTAAGGGGTTAGCTTTGACGCAAGGTCAGGCGCTGAACACCTGTCCGGGTGAGGATATCTCCTCGGACAGCCCGGGTACTGGTTCTCTTGTGAGATGGGGACCAAGCTGTTGAAGGTCAGATCGTTGTGGTTGGACAGAATCCCAACAGGTCGGCACGGATACAGAAAGTTTCTGTACAGCAGCCAAAGACGCTGAGGATCACGGATAATTTGATTGTCCGTGAGAGATGGTATGCCCCAGTGGGGTTAGACAGTGAGAATGGGGATTTCTTGGTGGACCCTGGTGCTACTACTAGCCTGGTTACCAAGAGATTTTATGATTCTCTTTCCTCCAAACCACCTTTGGTTCCGGTCCAAATGGTGTGTGCAATGGGGAATGGGCTGCCTATAACCACTCATGGGAGCGCGCTTTGTCCTTTGAAGATAGGAGATCGGACATACATGATTACATGTCTAGTAGTTTCCGGCTTGAAGGGCCCGGAAGATGGACTGATTGGGGCGGATTTTTATTACGTCCACAAATGTAATCTTGACTGGTCTGGATTGCTATTCCTTGAGAATCAAGCAGTATCTGTAATGTGTAAGCAATGGAAGCACATGAAGAGAAGTTTGAGCCAATCCACTGTTCAAGCTGTTGAAGTGAGAGAGTTTGTGGACGGGGGAGAAGTCAGGTTGAAAGAACCTGTGGTCCTCCAACCCCGGTCCGTGACACTTGCTAAGATAGACTTGGGTAGAGGCTCTGACACATCAGATGGATTGATGTTCGAGCCTGATCAGAGATTGTTAAAAGACTTTGCCTTGGGAAGCCTTAATACATACGTATCGGGTAACGTTAATTCGTCCGTGGTAGCTTTTTCCAATCCGTCCGGTTCTACCGTTAGACTGAATTGTGACATGATAGTAGGGAGAGTTAGCATTGTGACTTTGGTGTCCGATGCTTCCCTACCTGACGAGGAAGAGAATGAAATGATTAGGACAGCTATCATTAATTCCATACAGGTGATGGACTCGCCTATTGTGGATGATGAACTGCTGGTTCTTGATATAGTTGTCCCTCCTTGTCCGGAAAATCCGTTAGAGAAGTTGGTGAATGAAACTCATCTGTCTGAAAAAGAAGAAAAAAAGTTAGTTAGGAAACTGCTCTACGATTACCAAGACTGTTTTTCCTTACCTGGCACCAAAGTTGGTTGCACTCACTTGGTCCGCCATGTGATTGACACTGGGGATGCAATCCCTGTAAAGCAAGCCTATCGCAGGTTGCCAGTGGCCAGGCGAGATGGAGCAGAGGCGGAAATCTGGAAGATGTATAAAGAAGGCAGAATAGAGCATAGTAATAGTCCGTGGGGAGCTCCCATCGTGATGGTTGCTAAGAAAGATGGAACCCAGAGATTTTGTGTGGACTATCACCAACTGAATTCCGTGACTAAGAAGGATAGTTTCCCTCTTCCCCGGATTGATGAATGTGTTGAAGCCTTGGGTGGGAACCAATGGTTTTGCACTTTAGACTTAGAGTCCGGATATTGGCAGGTTGCAATGGATGAGGAAAGTAAGCACAAAACTGCTTTTCTATCCAGTGTGGGTCTGTTCCAGTTTAAAGTTATGGCTTTTGGACTGTGTAACGCCCCTGCCACTTTCCAGCGCATGATGGACTGTATGTTGGACGGATTGCGTTGGAAAGCTTGTTTAGTATACCTGGATGATGTGGTGGTCTTTGGAAAGACTGTCCAAGAATGTGCGGACAACCTGAAATTGGTATTGGAACGCATTAGGGAATATGGGCTGAAGCTCAAACCTAAGAAATGCGAGTACTTCCGAAAAGAGGTGAAGTATTTGGGTAGGATCGTTTCTGCCGCTGGAATCCGGGCGGATCCGGCTAAGATAGTTAAAGTGCAGGAATGGCCTATCCCAAAGACTGCTAAAGAAGTAAGACAATTCCTTGGTTTTGCTTCCTATTATAGGGAGTTTCAACCAAACTTTGGCGGAATTGTAGCTCCTCTGCAACAAATTGTGACGGATGCTGGGGTTGAGAAACGCTATAGTAAACCTATAGTGTGGACCAAGAAGTGTGATGAAGCCTTTAAGACAGCTAAGACTTTATTAACTTCAGCACCAGTTCTCGGGTATCCTAGAAAGGAAGGTTATTTCATCTTGGATGCTGATGCCAGTGGCTTTACAATGGCCGGAGTTTTGTCGCAGATGCAAGACGGCAAAGAAGTCATATTGGGATACGCTAGTAATAGCTTCACCAAGCCGCAGAAAAGTTACTGTGCTACTAAACGTGAACTATTGGCAGTGCTGTCCTACTTGAAAAAGTTCAGACATTATCTCCTTGGCAATCGTAATTTTTACGTAAGAACTGACCACGCTTCCCTTAGGTGGCTCCTGAATTTTAAAGATCCAACGGATATGCTTGCTAGATGGTTAGCCACGATGCAGGAATATGGCTTGGAGCAGAGTATGATACTTCACCGGGCGGGCAAGAAACATACCAATGCGGACGGATTGTCTAGAATTCCTACCAGGAAATGTGGGAACCCTGGCTGTTCCGATTGTGGTGTACATGATGCTGTAATCGCAGAAGCTGTGGCGGTTCTAGGCTCCTTGGAGGATGAAATCCGGGATGCTCAACAAGCAGATCCCTTACTGAAGAAAGTTATGGCTGTTTTGGACGGATCCAGTCCGGTTCCCAGCAAGGAACAATTGTCTGGTGAGCCACAGGAATTCTGTACATACATCCGTAATAAAGATAATTTGGAGATGGTCCAGGGTGTTTTATGTCTGCGTTGGCTGCGTAAAAACACTGGACACACGTATGTCAGGAAGATAATTCCTGCCTCTATGAGGAAAAACATTTTCCGTTGTTTGCATGGCTCCCAATTGGAGGGCCATTATGGTGATTTCAAGACCAGCTGGAAGGCAAAAATGAAATATTTTTGGCCTGGAATGCGGTATGACTTGAAAAGATGGCTCAGGGCTTGCCCTGAATGCAGCATGAGAAAATCTAGAGGCGGACGAGGTATTACACCTTTGAAAAAGGAAATCCATGGTGAACGATGGAGTAGAATAGCGTTGGATATTATTGGTCCATTTAAGACTACCCCTAGAGGTAACAATTACGTGATGGTGATTACGGACCATTTCTCGAAATGGGCAGAAGCATTTCCTATGCCAGACCACACGGCAGAAAGATGTGCTGAAGTTCTGTTTAGAGAATGGGTTCTGAGATTCGGCTGTCCGGTTTCGTTGCAAACGGACGGGGCGCCGGAATTCAGGTCTCGACTATTGCGGAATTTGTTGGACATGTTGGGGGTCGAGAAGCTAGTCACTCTTCCGTACAGGCCTCAGTCGAATGGTCAGGTGGAGCGTTTTAACAGAGTTCTTGTTGAGCAGCTCTCTTGCCTGACTAACTACTCGGATTCGAATTGGGACTTGCTCGCTCCGTGTATAGCGCATGCTTACAGGGGTACGGTGCATGCCAGTACTTTGTGTACGCCCAATTCAGTAGTTTTTGGGACTGAGCTTGTGACTCCTGTGGATTTAATCCATGGAGTTGAAACCGGAGGGCTGGATTTTCCTTGTCGGATGTCATACGTGGAGAACTTGAGACAGTCATTGAGAACCGGACACCAGTTTGTCAGAGAAAATCTGGGCGTTGCTGCAGTGCACCAAAAGAAAGACTTTGACAGGCGGGCTCGTCCTAGGCGCTTTGAGGAAGGGGCTATTGTGTATAGGTACTGTCCCCCTAAGGCTAAAAAGAAATACGGTCCCAAATGGGATGGGCCTTTCAAAGTGCGTAGATTCATAGGGGGTACTACCTATGAATTGGAGACAACTGAGGGAATCGTCAGATATCATGTTGATTATCTGAAACCCGCCTTTGATGAGGACGGACCGATTCAGGCTGTAAATTTACATAAGGCACCTGAATTCCGTAAGTTAGAGAAGGCTGGGCGCGAGATCCTGAAGTTTGAGGGCGAAAAAGTTCTAGCTGGTGCTGAATGTCCGGAGAGGAAGAAAAAGGAGAAAGTTACCATTGGGGTGAAACCCAGAGGTAGGGCCAAGAAAATTAGAACAGCTGGAGCGAGACTTCCTCCTTCCAACGAGAAACGGACAGTAGATGTTGATCCTGCTGTTGTCCGGGTTGGTAGGAAGAAGTCTCAGAATAAGAGAAAGAAATTAAAAATTTCTCCGGTTGTGCTACCTCTTAAGAGAAGAGGCAGACCCAATAAAGCTAAGACGGATGCAGTTGTGAAAGAGCAATCAGTTCCTCTGGCTTTGGCGGAGGGGGAGGCCAAGGAAAAATTTGGACATTGTTCAGAATGCTCCTATTTCTCCTGTGAAGAAGACGGACAGTGTTCCTCCAGTAGTTGCAAGGGCTAAGCGCACGCGTAAAGCTCCATCAAGATTGCAATATGGAACTTAGGCGGAGTACAGGCGGAGTACAGGTGGAGCTTTCCTGATGGTTCCACGAAAGTTATACACAACGAGAAGTCGGTGGCTGATATATCGGATAAGTCATGCTGCCCTTTCACGACATTTGAGAAATTCTTTATTGAATTTATTGAATGGCTGGGAAAGAACCATCCAGTCCGTAGAGCTTGTTGGAAACTGCACTGAGAATGGCTTAGCTTGGGAGAACCCTTGAGTTCTAGCTGAACTAAGACTCCCCGGGAAGCTTGAATCAGCTCAGAAATTGGGTTGAAATTGCTATTAAAATCGGCTAAGTGGACAGTAGGCTTTATGGACAATGTATCCGCATTTGTCTCCGCGGAAGACCAGAGTAGGCTGCATACTTAAACATCTTTGTACGCCCTACAGTAGAGAACTAGAAATAGCTTTGTAACTGGCGGGAAACGGTGGCGCTGAGAGAGGTGGTGGTTTTGAGAACTACGGTTACCACGCTGGCCGTGGGAGCTGTGTTGCACCCTTTCACTCTGCTTCCGGATTCAGCCACAACAACAGCTAGCCTGCATATCGCCGACAGTGTTCCCTTGGAAAGAAGTGAGTTGAACTGGGTTAAAACTTGCTTGTCATATACTGTGTTGGTATCAATGTGAAAATTGAGAGTTGTCTGCTACTAGACCCAATATGTTGGAGTTTGTAAAACGTTTTGATTGTGCATGATGGAAGGAGAAAGTTCGGTGAAATGTTTGAGACGTCAGCCATGACACCGGCGCTTTTTGAATGAATGGCGTATGAATGGGGGTGAAGCTATAGTGTTATGCGAGGCTCTATACACCACCAGTAACTGGTTGTTGCTAACCTATGGGGTTCTTTAAAAGAATTCACCTTGAGAATTTGCTTTTTGGATAACTTCTAGAAAGAAGTTAGTCTGTGATATCTGGAATTTCGCTATTTATTTTTACTAGACCTGTACTGTCTGTATGTAATATTGCAGAGAGGGTTTTTGTTATTTTGCTGTGATATTTGCTTTTCTGTTTCCTTCCTACCACCTATATGTAATATAAGGAGTAGACGGAATGGTATTGTGATATATTGCATTGTTTTTGCTGTTTGTACTTGTAAACACTTTTTGTGTGGGGTTAATTCCATCAGAGTCTGAGTGTTTTCCTTTTTCTTCTAGGAGAGAGAGAATTTTTAGTAAGACTGCCCTGAAGAATTTGAGACTAGCTACGTCATGGATGTGGACGGGTCCTCCGATCCGGAGACTTACGGAATGACTGAGGCAGAGGAGAGACGTCTCTTGGACGGCGCTGGGGATTTACTGGAGCTAAATCCGGCCAATGCGGACGAAGCTCAGCGTGCCCGGGCTGTTCAAGCTGAGGCTACTGCCAAAGATGAAGCCATAGACACTCGCCCCCTTGGTAGGGAGATGACGCCTCTCCGTGATAATCAGGTTTTGGGAGAAGATTCCGGACAAGATGATCCGGGCAAGCCTACTCCTGTCCCTAGGCGACGTAGTCTGCGCAAGTCTGTGTCTCCGCGGAAGGCCGCCAAGTCCGTGGGCAAGGAGAATGCAGAGAAACATCGTTCCTCTCCATCCCCTGTTCCATGTCGCCGTTCTAGTCGCGGAAGAAGTCCTGGGTTCCGTCATACCACCAGCGGCCCCATGACAGTCTCCAAAGATGGAGAAGATACCTCTGCTAGTGCTTCTAAGCAGGGAGAAAAGAAAAGATGTAGAATCAAGAAAAGGCATTATCATCGTGCAGAACAACACCGAATTCAACTATCTAGATGTGGGAACATGGATGCCTTTCGTAAGGCGTTGGATTCAGCGACGGAGATTGTGCCCTTAGATCCAACATCGGACCAGCCGGGGTCTGAGGTACCAACTTGTCCGGAGTCGGATTCGGAAGAAAGAGAAGTTCCGGATGACGGGCAAATGGCCCGGTATGAGTCCCGGATTTGGCCTGAACTTGTCCGGAGGGACTCAATGGATCCCGGCACTCACCAAAAAGTGATAGAAGCACATCGACTTTGGCAACCAGGCCATCGCTGTCCGTTTTTGGTCTGTCGGTGGTATGTACCTTTCAATCTGGGAGGGATTCGGGCGTTTTCCACCAGAGAAAGGCTGTTTCGCCACCTATGCGAGGAGCATGCCCCATTCATGTGGGTGTGGATCTGTCCATCCTCCTGTTGTGCTCAAGTCTTGGATAGGAGGGTGGAGCTTATTCAGCACCTCATGAATGGGGAAGCGGTGCAGCACCACTTGACCAGAAGTGAAGCGCGTGAAAAGGCCATGAAGGTGATGCCCTCTGTGCGTCCCAACCACGCTTTCCAGAAAATGGCTTATATGGCTGGACAGCATTTACGTATCATGAGGCGCACCACCACTACCAAAAAGATTCCAAAGAAGGGCAAGTCTGACAGAGACCAGTCAATCGAACGAGAGTCAGTTCTGGGTAGATCTTACTCCTCTTCCAGAGCTGCGGCTTCCGCGGGAAGTAGTAAGTCTGTTGCTACGGACGCGGACGGGTCCTCGACTTGTTCTTCCCGCCGGAAGAGAGACAGATCTCACTCTCTGGATAAGAATGTAGTGGAAACAGCTCCACTCTCTAAAAGGGCTTGTCGCCGTGCCAGAGAATGGTCCAGTGAGATTTTGAAGAACATTCCTTCTGAGGAAGAGAACCGGACATTGATTGAGCGAGCCAAAACAGTAGTCGATGGAGCTCTGAGTGAAGTTGCGTCCGCCGCTGACAAAGTCACTTCGGTGGTTGACTCGGCCAAGAAAGATCTGGTTGCCATGTTGGATGAGGTAACTCAACCCTTGTTGGTTCTGTCGGACGTCAAGGCCTCAGTGGAGAATTTTAGCGAGATGAGGGAGGACACCAAAAATCAAGAAGGTGTCGTCACTGGGCTAAGGAAGTCCCTTGCCTCCGGTGATGCCAGAATCCGCCACCTTGAGGAAGAAAACTTACGGCTTCGCTCTATGTTGGACCAGGAATCATCCTCTCCATCGGAGTCCGTGTGTCTTCCGCCTTCCCAAGCAGTGCCTGTCGTCTTACCTCCTGCTGCTCCTGCATCTGCAGCACAAGTTCCTGCCATGCCATTGGATGCCGGACAACTGCCTCAACTGCTGATGCTCAGCAATTTGCTGAGATCCCTTCAGCAAACTCCTGTGTCAGTTCCTCCTCCCCAGACCTCTGTGGTCCCTCCTGTCCGGACCCCGGGGCGTGATACTCAGGACCCCGGATTATACACCATTCCTAACTGGCTGTTTAGTCCGACCACTTTGACCAACCCGGACAACATTCCAGCTAACACGGGAAACCCGGAACAGTTGAGCAATGAGACGGATGGGGACGCTCCAATGGAATGATTGTTCCATCTGGGAACTTAACGAACATTGAGAATATTCTTCTCTTCTGTTTGCCACGTGTTTGTGTTTCTCCGTTGAGAAAACTTGTTTTTGTTTCATGTTGATGAGATGTTTGTTATTTTTCTACTCACGAATGATTGTGTGCCTATACATCATCAAGGTCTCAGGAAGCACCTTTTTGTACCGGATTTGTATTTTTCTTCGCTTAGAAATATTTTTGTTAAATCCTCTACATGTTTTCCTATATAGTTAGGACACTGATGCTCCTGTATGTATTTCTTACCTCTTGTATTTAACCATTTTTTATTATGACAGATGTCATTTTCACTTCTGGGTTTTTGGATAATTTTATGCTTGAGATGTGGCGACCTGAGTTTTGCTAAGTATATAGCTAGGACACCATATGCTGCTCCTATTTGTCACCATGAAGACATTTTTCTAACTTTAAAAACTTTTCAGGTCCGCAATGTGAATTCTCTTTTTATTACTATCCATTTAATCCTTGATTGTATTTTGTACTGAATTTATTTCTTACAATACGATTTTTCAAAGGGTTTTTTAAAAATCTTAAATAAAGGGGGGGGTATTGTAGTAGTTCTATGATCCTCCGTGAGTCCTTTCCATAAAGGAATGGTGCTCTTTAGTAACACTAGAGGTGCCTTACGCTCTGGCCTATGCTCTTAAATCACTCTATTTCCCTTTATATCTTATCTTAACCCTTATGTTATTATTCCAGTTGTATTCCTCTATCTGTTTATGCCTATTCAATGTGTCATCACACTAGTTGTTCATTACTCTATGTCCATATGAGAATTGCAAGGAACTGTAGCTACCTCTTAGTAGTGCATGTGAATTCCCTTACCCTTTCCGGATAAGCCGGACTCGGGGCCGTTGAGACGGACTGTGTGGAATAAACAGACGAGTGAGGAATTGGCCTTGTTGACTTGTTTATTTCGTTGTCGAGAGTGCGAATCACCACATATACATGGATTGTCCAAATAACATGATTTTGTTAAAAATTCTATGTTGTCTTCATTAGTGATTCCAGCAATATAAGTATCAAAGTAGATGTTTTTTAATTTCTAGCAATTAACTCATTTAGCAGAAAATATTTTGCTAGTGATCTACTTGGCTGAAATTTATTTTTCTACTAACCTATGTACCTTGTGCATGTTATTTAGCCTGCTATTTGATGACCCAAACTATTAGTTTTGATAGAAATATGAGCTTCATGCAAATTGTCCAATTATTTATAGGAGTTTTATTTCTGAATAGACAACATGTCAGAAATGAAAACACCATCTGTGCCAATCTAGGCAAAGCAGGTCTTCCAGGCAAACCAAACATAGTAAACTTAAACGTGTAATATAATGATAGCTGCAAATAAATTAATTGTTCATACGGTTGGTGACTCTGACATCAACTTTTCCCTTAAGATTTACTCCATTGGTTCAACAATCTATAATAAAATTACTTCAATTAAGTACAGGTGTTGTCTATTCTTATGTGGTAAAGTTCCCATAACAAACATTCAAACTTTGATAATTGACTCTACTTTTACTAGTGGCCAATGAAATTCTGGTTTTAAAATATTACATGTTTTTTAACAGTGCATGCATAACTCCATGGCTAACCTCTACTGGTTGGAGTATTAACTCCTCATTAGATGATTGTATTCAAAATCGTATGTTGTCTTCATTAATGATAAATAGGTCATTCCTGTATCATAGTGGGAGTTAGGAAGAATGATTTTGTTCAAAATTGAATGTTGTCTGAAGCGAGAAGTCACAGAAACGTTCTTTTCTCTCATTATACTGTCTATTGGGTTGAAATCTATTTTATGTCTCTCAACATGACAACATGGCATATATTTTTTTTGCTGCTATCTGGTATCTATTTCATGGATGTTACTTTTATCTGAGACAATATTCCAGTGACATACATATCGAAACTGAATTTTCAAGTTCTGTCTATTAACCTATATAGCAGAAAATATCCTTCTTTCTGCCAAGTGGTCTACTTGGCAGAAATACATTCTCATAAGAACCTCTCCACATTGGAGATATTTGTATTAACTATTGTTATGGCCATTTCACACTGTTTTATTGTGATCCTTTTTTATGAATTCCTGAGTACTTTCAATAATTGTAGTGTAGTGATTCGCAGACTCTCGACAATAATAAACAAGTCAACAAGGCAACTCCTAGTCCGTCTGTTTATTACAGTTCTCTCAAGCGGCCCCTAGTCCGTATTCCCCGGACAGGGTAGTATGTTTACTTACACAACACATCAAGGTGCATAAACACGGTAAGAAGTATGGCAAGACATACAGTAAAGAGATACATAAGATAAGAATGTTATGGAATAGGTAAACAGAACGGATACTCTATAAGAGTAATAAGGTAAGAGCTGATATAAGAATATAAGGGTAAATGAGGCATTTAGTGACACAGAAGGTATAAATGCAGAGGATCAAACGTAGATCCCTCTGTAGGAATATAAGAGTACCAACCCTTTATGGATTGTACCTAGAGGATTATAGTAGAACTACTACAGTAGTACATTTATGCAGATTTACATCTCAATGGGTACTTTTTCAAATACATTCAAGATGGACACCTTTACTAAGAGGTCAGAGAGGAGTGGGCCAGGATGCCGAGAAGACAAAGAGAATGGGAGAAAATAAGAGAGCAGGAGACAGAGTATGGTTTTTCCTAAAAAAAATATATGGTCCATTCCTACGAAATGGGCCCAGTAGCCTGAAAACATTGTGCCAAAAAAAATCCTTTCAATGTTTTCCATAGTTGGGGAACACAAAGTAGAGTAATAGAGCATTTCAAATCAAAATTTGCTACAAAATTGATGAAATAGTTTTTATTCTACATAACATTAAAAACAGGGTTAGGATTTCCTATGTTTTTACGTCGCACATAAAACTGACACTAAATAGTTGGATTTTGACAATGAGAAATGAATTTTGGGTTTGATTTGACATTTTCTTTGGTTAATACAACTATTTCCCCATAATATTGGCAACTTGCAATGAAATAAGTCTCTCATTTTGATTTAGAAATGGCAAAAGTAAAAATCAGTTCACCTTTCAACAATAGACTTGGCACTACCTGACCTTTTTTCCTTCATCACCATTCTCCTTATTTTCAAGAAATGAGAGAGAAAAAGAATCCTACAGCTTTTTTATTACCTTACCTTGAAGAATCAAGTATTACTTCTGCCAGGGATTATGTTTTTATTTTCTAAACCAGGTTGAAAATATGGGCGACGTAAAAACACTATGAAGCTATTCTCTGAAAAATCTTCATTTTCTGTGATGGAAATGAGAAAATATGAAATTTAGATTAAATATAAGAGGTTTCTGGATAATATTTCCTAGAAACTCATTTTCTCCTCTATATAATCCTGAAATAAATGACATCCAGAGTCAATTATCTAGGAATCTATGGCCAAAAACGTTCATTCTAAATATTTAAACCAATAAATGTGATGTGTTTCAGGAAAATGAGTCACAAGTCGCAAACATTGATATTTTTCAAGGTTTTTTTTGATAAGATCTCTTTATTGAAATGTTCTGGTTTTTTAGTGAGTCTAGCACTCATAGTCAGATGAAGCCATGTAACAAATTTCGGGGCATATTATCAATCATATTCATGCGTTTTGAAGGCATTTGTATGGAGTATATTTAGTATATTTTCCTAAAACGGATCACAAATGGTCATTTAAAAAGTAGAAATGTATATATATTCATTTGGTAGTAGCCTTGCTTCTACTAAGGCGATCTGGATGATTATACATCAGCAGAATGCTGAGAGTGTTGCGGTTTGTTTGGTACATGTTACAACGTTCTATCTTAAATAGTTTTGCCTCTTTCAAGCAAATGTTGCGACCTAAAAATGTGCGACGTAAAAACGTGCGACCTAAAATCGGGTGTTTTCCCACTCTATGCAGAAGACATTTCTGTTCAGACTATTTAGGGGTTATGGATGATTTTATATGAGCAGAAAGCTGATATTCTTGCGGTTTTTCTGGTTCATGTTACAACTTTCTATCTTAAATTGTTTTCCCTGTATCAAGCAAATGCGACGTGCGACGTAAAAACGTGCGACGTAATAACATACAATGTGCGACGTAAAAACAGGTGTTTTCCCATTCTATGCACAAGACATATTTGTTCAGACCATTCATATTGCATACACAAGAAGAGAATTGATTGCCCAATATATTCATATTAGTTTTAAATGATTTTTTATATTAGAATTGAAAAGCACAACTAAACAATGTGGCGATGTAAAAACATACATAATTAGCCATTTTCCCATTTAACTTTTTAAAACAGGCATAACATCCTTACTAACAGTCCTATTTGGACTTATTAGGTATCAAATGTTAGGGATTGTTTGATATATATATCATATGAGCTCTGTTCTTGTGTCCTACTACAAGTTCATTGCATGAAAGTTAGCAACATGTGCGATGTAAAAACAAAAAAAAAACCTTTTTAATTTTGTTTGGGCTATAATACATTTGAAAAGTAAGTTGGGTTGCATTGCATTAAAATTCGAACCTGGTGATTGAGCAAAATTAATCAGATATAAATAACACAAATTGATGTAAATTTCTGAATCTCCAAGTCCAATAGGTTTAATCATTGACAATTTTCTATGAAAATATCGATTTTAACGGGTTATAACACATTAAATATCCATCAGCCCTGTAATAATGTATATATCAGAGGAGTTCTCATGCCAAGAGGAATGTGTCAGTATGATTTGTTTTAATATCAATGAATATTAGACTGAGATATGAGGCATAGAAGGGCAAAAGGTAGGGAAAAGGGGCCTGGGCCCATTTCGTAGGAATGGACCCTATATAAACAATGGTGGTCAATTTTAGTTCTAGCCACACCCAGAGTAGTAGATTTTAGTTCCGCTGGTCCTGTAGTAAGGAAGGTCTTATAATAAGGAGAGATTTCTTTAATTGGACTAATTGACAGAAAATAGAGTTTCTGCCAAATACTTTACTTGGTCCTGTAGTAAGGAAGGTTCATGTCTGTCTTTGGAATAAATGACAGAATATAGAGTTTCCAACAAGTACTTTACTTTGAATATATTTGCTGTAGTAAGGAGATATTTCAGACTAAGTACAAGTCATAAGACAAGTATAAGCCAAGTACTTTACTTGGCAGAAAATTATGAATATTATATTGATGGTTAATTTTAGTTCTCCAAGAGGCTAATGTAAAAGTTGCGGCACTACTGGTCCTGTAGTAAGGAGAGATTTCTGTAGTTCAAATAATTGACAGAAAATAGAGTTTCCACCAACTATATTACTTGGCAGAAAATTATGAATAAATTGATAGTTGAATTTAGTTCTTCAAAAGGCCAACGTAAAGGTCATGGCACTAGTGGTATGGTAGTAAGAAGATTTCTGTAATTTGACTAATTGACAAAAAATAGAGTTTCCGCCAAATACTTTACTTGGCAGTAAATAATGACTATATTTGTGGTAGATTTTGGTTCTCCAAAAGGCCAATATAAAGGGCATGGCACTACTGGTCCTATAGCAAGGGGAGATTTCTGTAATTGGACTAATTGACAGAAATTGGACTTAACATGGCAGAAAATTAGGAATGTATTGGTGGTTGGTTTTAGTTCCCCAAAAGGCCAAATTATGATTCTGTGGTGCTCCTGGTCATATAGTAAGTATGGGTATTTTCTGCAATTGGAATAATTGATGGAAAATATTTTCCGTAAAAATTATGAATATATGGGTGGTTGATTTTAGTTCCCCAAAAGCCCAATGTATGATTTTGTGGTGCTACTGATCATATGGTTACTAAAGGTGATTTCTGCAGTTGGAATAATTGATGGAAAATGCTGTTTCCGCCAAGTATTTGACTTGGCAGAAAAATCATGTATATTGCTGGTTAGCTTTAGTTCCCCCAAAGGCCACTGACTGATTTGTGGTGCTACTGGTCATATAGTAAGTAAAGGTGATTTCCGCAATTGGAATAATTGGCAGAAAATGCTGTTTCCGCCAAGTACTTTATTTGGCAGAAAAATCATGTATATTGCTGGTTAATTTTAGTTCCTCCAAAGGCCACTGACTGGTTTGTGGTGCTACTGGTCATATAATCAGTAAAGGTGATTTCCGCAATTGGAATAATGGACGGAAAATGTTTTCTGTAAACTACTTTAATTGGCGGAAAAGTCTGGGTCAGTAATAAAGTTAGTTAAATAGGACTGTACTTCAGGTTGTTTAAGGACGCTGTTATCCAAAGTGGGGTCGATGGACGTTTCCTCTATAGCTAAGGGGGCGTGGCCGTTGTTTTGATTTTGCGCTGGGCTAGGACTGGCACCAAGCAGCCCTTGGGAGTAGTAGACCAGTATGCTATCCTTGGCATCTATGCTAGTATGGCTAGTTGACCTTGACATTTGATCTTTGACATCGGTGAGGGGTCATTATTAGCCATTTCACTGGATAAATCACTATTTTCGTTTTGGGATGATTCGGAGTTATTAGAATTATCAGTTATTGGCTGGGGTTTGCTTTCGTAACCTTTGAGGTTTGTTGCTAAACGGCTCATGGCTAGGCACTGTTTTTACCCAGTCACCGCTTCAGCATTCAGTCTGGGCGATGATTAGGCTTAAGCTTTGGTGGCATCAAGTTAATGTTCAAATTTGCACTTTACCTTATGCAGTCCAGTTTATATGCACATGAATAGGTTCCTCTATACCTTATACGATAGGTGTCCAATTCTGAGGTTGATACAATAAGTAAATGTAATCCTTATTGGGTAGCGAAGCCCGGAGCTCAGCCGACGGTGACCATAGCAAGCGACGCCATATTCAACCTCAAACTGATATTTTAGGTATATATACAATACATGGTATATATAGAATAGATGGTATCTGATTTATCCACGCCAAGAATTCCCACCAAAAACTATGAATCCCTTGTTTCTAGGCCTTGTATATGGATGGCTGTTGTTCCTATTTCCCCCTACCCTGCATGGTTTATATGTTCAGGGGCTTAAGGAGTAGTGGGGACTTTACCAGGTTGGATAACTGATAGTATTAATTGGAAGGAGTGGCAGAGGCGTTGGGACAGGTCATTTATGTAAACTCTGAACCATGAAGAGAAGGAAATAATTATAGTTAGCCTAGAGACATATCTAGGAAGTTATGAATTACCTTAAGAATTGATGTGATACCATGTACATGGTAGTTATGTTTCAATCTTGTTAACAGGGACCATCAATTTTGATACATACCATCACAGGTTAATCATAGTGTAAAATTGACAGCACAAATTGTCTAATTTTTAAGTGAAAGTAGTCTCATTCAGACACGCATTCATCACGCCCCTACCGGCCAGAAGGCTCACTACACTTTCTTACCGCCACAACACTCATGGATTTCTTATCACTCCAAAGTCCAAAGGTACAGGTGAGGTCCAGGTCTGACCGTTATCTCAAAGTTGATCACATGGGAAGGGAGGGGCTGACTGCTAGGTCAGGGGAGGGGGTATTGATTAAGAACGGGAGGGAGAGGGGAGGGGAGATAACCTCGTAACCTGGTCCCCATCCTCGTTTTAATATTTTCCTGTCATTGTTATCCTGTGGCTGATTGGATCTCTAATCTAACCTGTTAATTAATTGGTCCAGAGAGACCTAAGCCAATCAGCGCAGGCCCAGTGTACTTGTACTAATCTGTCTAGTATAAAAATAAAGTTTGATTAGTTTGATCTCTTTTAAGTGATCCTACTGACCTGAAGCATACATCTCTGTGTGTTGCGTTCATTAATTTCTCACTCAACAACTGACCCTGAAATATTACAAAGAATGTCTCGCACTTCTTCAATGGTATTGACACACAAGATTTGGTTCATTCTGATTACAAAATAAATCATGTGAATTATCACAATCATTATGCAGTATAAGCAGGAAGCTGTGTGATTCCTTGATTGCACTCCTATAGTGCAGTCAGTGAAGCACACAGCTTCCTGCTTATACTGCAGTGACCACCACAGAGGCAGAGCATTATAAGAGCGGCGAATGCGAAGAGAAAGGAGACTGCAGAGAGGATGCACTGGGTGATGGTTTCAACGCACATTGCAAATCTCATCACTACAGAACCACCACATATACAACATTAATTAGGATATTATTTGAATGGATAGGCCTAGTTGTTCAACGACTGAGACACTAGAACTCAGTATTGGCAAAACTGTTGTAATTTTCTAATGATGAATTAGATATTGAACTTAATCTGCATGAGAAAATGCTAATTTAAAAAAATGGGTATGACACTAGCCATAGTGTAATTTCAGATCATCTTATTATCATATTGTGACCCAGGTCCTCTCAACAATATTATCAATGTTTGACCCAGTTCTTGTCAACCATATCACATTTCACATATCACCTATCACCATTTTAGGACACAGATCAGAGTCCAAAGGCTATGGATTGGATCGCATTGACTGGCCAGGAAAGAATTACAGAAGATTTGTATTTCCAAAGCAAATTTTCAACCTAAAAGTAGAATAATATCCTGAGGAAGGTCTGTTTTACTTGTTGGGCGCATTTTCTAGGAAACATTTTACAACATCTGAGCCTCTGTTATTAACTAGCTTAGCCACTATTCCTTTGGTCGCTGGTCTGGTTGATGTTGGATCATATCATTGCTCTCAGCAGGTGAATTCCCCTAGGTTTCCTCATTCCTGGTTTCCTGAAACTTAATCCTAGTTTTAGGAGGGAGTGGTGGTGCTGGTTGAGGGTTTTGCTAGAAAGGTTGTAGATAACTGTCTTTGTCACATCGTTTTTGTATGATTTGTACAATCAATACTTTATTTTGTTTGTTCTGGCAGTGCTTCTTGCAATTAGTCCTCCAAGGAGTTTGAGTTCTTCAGATGTACATAATTGTTCTTTTTACTTCAGGTGATAACTTCACTAATATTTAGGACCGGGAATAGCATAGCTGAACATTCACTAGTTCAACACCATCATTGAGAAAAATGTCAAGAACGAAGTCATATTTAATGAAAAGAGTCTTTAGTGAGAGATGGACAAATAGTTTTTTATTGGTGCTTGTGACAACTGGCCTGTTTACATATTTCACTCTTTTTAGCCTTCATCAATTCATAGATGCTTGGGCAATTCAGCTTGGCAAAGGTCCAACGAATAATGATCAAGTAAATATAGATTTCAGAAAACTGCCTTTCAATGATAGCATAAAGCGCATCAAGCTCAAGCCCATGGAGAGGTCTGTGCCTGACAAAGCAAGGAGAAGTACGGAGGCTGTGATACCTAATGTGGTGCATGTCATCTGGTTCTACCCAGAGAGTAAGTGTAACCTTAGCTTCCATGTGTACATGAGCTGGTACAGTGTGCACAAGTATGTCAGGCCTGAGCAGCTCAATGTATGGTACACCAAGCCCCCATGTGGTACTTGGTGGCACAAACTGCTCACTCAGGCACCAGAAGTACAGCTATGTTATATGGATACCCCCCAAGAGGTGTTTAACCAGACCATCCACTTCCCTGAACACAAGGCTGACGTGGCCAGACTAAGGATCCTTATACAGGATGGAGGCTTCTATATAGACAATGACATTGTGGCCTTCAAGTCCTGGCAACCACTGAGGTAGGAGTCTTTTGAACCATTCACTCTTTCTAAAGTTTTCCCTGCCGAAGGCTGTACAAGCTTACCTGGGAAATAAAGGAAAAGATTATATAGGTTCTACGTTATTCATCGGCCACGTCATTAAAAGTGCTTTATTCAAAAACAGGTTTTTATAGCACAACAGAACACTGCATCTTGCCACCAAGGTGCTTACAAATTCAGGAAATTAATGTTCCTGAAAGGAATACAAAAACGCTATTTCTCCTCAAATACATTACCAAAATGTTGAAATTTGAAACCTGTTTTCCTTGACTCATATTCACTGCTATTGCCTCGCTATAGGCTATACATAATATAGACATTCATCGCCCAGAAATATTGGAACATTAATATTCTGCTGGATTAATTCTTATATAATCATTTAATATTCATATAACCCTAGCCACCAGCAACGAAGATTCCCAAACTAGTTTACCCCTTCTATGAACTCTAAGAATCGCTCTAAGACATTATAATTGATATTGATTACTTGACTACTTGATTACTGGCCACTGATGACAACACTGATGAATGTTAATAATATATTTTTTACTTGCTATATCATCATGGGGTAAAAATATAACCCCAACTTGTAGGTATTATTAGCAATAGTATTGATTGGGTCCTCATGATATCTGTTCACATAACAGCACTCGGCATATGGGGCTTGTGCTGCCATGGAAAACATTTGACTCGGACCCATGTAATCATATTCTACTTCTAGGTTCTATCATAATACCATGTACTAGAGGAAGATCTAGTCCTGGTAAACTCTGTAAAAAACAAACTAACAAGTTTCTGAATATTATTAGTATTGTGAGTAAATCACCATCAATATCCTTATAGGTACTACAACATGGTGCTGCCTGCTCCAACCCCAACAAACCTCGCTAATGGCTTCATAGGTGCTAGTAAGAATGCCAGCTTCCTGCAAGAGTGGTATAAGGGCTACCATCACTACAAAGCCAGGAGCTGGGGTGAGAACTCACTGTTTATGCCCCTGAGGCTGGCAAAGGCCAAGCCTCAACACATACACTTGGAGTGGGAGACCATATTTAGACCCAGCATCATTGATGACTTCAAGAAGCTGATATTTGAGGAGGGACAGCTGTATGACTGGTCCAACAACTATGCCATGCACCTCTACTACAGGTATCACAAGCAGGAGCACAATCCAGAGGATATCAAGACTCTCAACTCTACTTTGGGGGAAATATTCCGCTATATCTACTACAACCAGACTACCCCACTGCTGTAATACAATGGGGGACTTTAGTAATGATGCCTAATTAACAGTACATAGCCCAGTACACTGGTCCTGGAGGGTACGGCCCTATCATTACCACTTACACATGTGTGTTGACCTTTGTATGTGCATTGCCTTTGGATGTAAAACAGTGCTCCTGTTGCGTCCCAAAGTAGACATAAGTACCAATGATGACATCCATACAGACTTTTCCTCTGTGGTACAAGCTATTTCTCATATTACAAATTCTTTTCCAACTGCTAACTTCCTATTTCCAGGCAGATTTTACTGTTTCCAGAACAAAAAGTTCCATGTGTAATGACCCTCAGTGTACGCAGGAGCGGAGAAATGTGATCCGTTTTAGGAAAATAAGTCATAAGTCGCAAAATATGATTTTGAGATATCATCATATTTGAAAAGAGGAGATCAAGCCGATTCTAATGATAGTAAACACTAGGGTACATAACATGTATTTCTATATTTTAAGTTTGATATTTTATTTTTGAAAAAAAAAGTTTGCAGTGTTCATGGATGGGTAATTACCAGTAAAGTAATAGAATATACTCCATAAGAAGGCCATCAAAACGCAAGGATATATTTAATACAATGTCCCGAAATTTATTACATGGATTCATATGACTACAAGGGATAGACCTTCCAAAATTCAAAACATTTTGATAAAGAGATCCTGTGAAAAAATCACTTTGAAAAATATCAATTTTGCGACTTATGACTCATTTTCCTCATATCACAAATAAATACAACAAAACAAAGCTATATTGTAGTTACTCTAATTTAAGCGATTAAGCGATCATGATGTGGACATAGTACAATAGTGTAAGGTATATGAAAAGGTGTTGTAAATAAATAGCATGAAGTATAAAGAAGTAGGTAAAGATAAAATGCAGTAGACTAGCTTATATTGCCACCTTGTGGCCAGACTGTGTATCATACAAAGTAGAAATAATGTGCGCAAAGTGCGAGGAATATATGCACAGCATGCGCGCTCTATATAATCCATATTAAATCAATCGTAAGCAGTATAATAAAGTGGAAATAAAGCATGGCACTACATTACCCCCTACAGGGATTAAAAGTTATTCATACGATAACTTTACAATAGGTAAAAAACATCATTGAAACAAAATTGAAATGTAAAAAAGAAGTTATCAACTTATTTGATGAAGTGTAGTAGTTCTTCTCTAATCCTCTAGGTACAATCCATAAAGGGTTGGTACTCTTATATTCCTACAGAGGGATCTACGTTTGATCCTCTGCATTTATACCTTCTGTGTCACTAAATGCCTCATTTACCCTTATATTCTTATATCAACTCTTACCTTATTACTCTTATAGAGTATCCGTTCTGTTTACCTATTCAATAACATTCTTATCTTATGTATCTCTTTACTGTATGTCTTGCCATACTTCTTACCGTGTTTATGCACCTTGATGTGTTGTGTAAGTAAACACACTACCCTGTCCGGGGAATACGGACTAGGGGCCGCTTGAGAGAACTGTAATAAACAGACGGACTAGGAGTTGCCTTGTTGACTTGTTTATTATTGTCGAGAGTCTGCGAATCACTACAATTGGTGCCGTGACCAGTTCTTGACCAGTTCCTTAAGCTAAGCGTGCCGGATTTGGAAATCCGTGGAATTTGACTTTCTTGGCTCTCTTTCAGAGATGGCAGCAGCTCCTGGAGCAGTGGGCGGACCTCCGCCGGATCTCGGACGGAAGGAAGGTGACCAACCTGAGCAGCCTGGTAAGCTTCTTACCATGAGTGCCACGTTGGCGGACTTGTCCGATGTAGGTTCGGAGTCTGAAAACTATAGAACTGGCAGGGAAGACCGTGCAGCCTTCACGGACTACAGGTCCCCTGCAAGTGATGTGGAGTCAGACGAGGAGAGTATGCTAAAAGCAACTCGACTGCAGCTGTTGGGGATGAGGAGAGACTTGGCCACGGAGAAGAGGAAGAACCTCGAGTTTGCAGCAGAAATGCAACAACTCGTGTTTCAGAACAGAGATATCCAGGAGACCCTGGATGTTGTAACTGAGAGGGACTCTGCCTACATCAAAAGGTTGTTGGTAGAAAATGAAAAAATGAAATGTGAGGTTGCAAGGGTAGATGATTTGTCTCATCTGCAAAATGCTTCACCTGATCAGTCGGTAACAACACAGACTGAGTCTGCAACCTTCCCTCTTTGGGTTACACCACCAGCAACAAGTTCGTTCAGTGAAAGGAAAAGAACGCCTCCTCAGACAAGCTTCTCTG
This sequence comes from Sthenelais limicola, assembly GCA_942159475.1. Lineage (NCBI taxonomy): Eukaryota > Metazoa > Annelida > Polychaeta > Phyllodocida > Sigalionidae > Sthenelais > Sthenelais limicola. The sequence goes on from OW804095.1 coordinate 156,547,319, forward strand.
TTACCAGCAGAAGTTTCAGTACACAGACTCCCTGTGAAACCGACTCAGTAATGATAAGTGACTTATCTACTAGTACGGGTACGCAGACGGAGGAAGTTGCTGAAAAGAGTGGGAAAAAGGATGGTGCTAGTGGTACAGACGTTGACTTTGTGAGAGGTCAAGTGAGAGGAGACGTCTACAGACCTAAAATCCGGGTAGTAGCTGGTTCTCCTAGTGACCCGTCTGACCCTAGCAACTCATCTTCTTCCTCCTCTGGGTCAGAATCTCCAGCCCCAAGGAAGAAAACAAAGAAACCAACAAAGAAAAATTCCAAGAAAGTCAGAGAACGTTCTAGCATAGCTAGAAAAGATCGATCCCTGGTCCAGGGATTAAGTTATGACGGTACGGACGACTCGGATTTTGGCGAGTTTGAATACTCCCAAGGCCCGGGAAAGAGCAAATACACCATGCGTCCACCTGTCATAAAGATGTGGGACGAAAAGGACCCTTGGCGTGTTTACCTGGCTGAGTTGCGGGTAATGGCGGTTGCATGCAACTGGTCAGAAGAGGAGTTCCTGCTCCAGTTGCAATGGGGATGCAAGCGGCAGTTGGCGGATATGGGTGATCTGCCTGCAGGCCTGACTTTAAAGAAGTTCGTGGAACATATGGACGCGAATTTTGGCGAGGTTTCTCGTGTAAAGAGACAAGCTGAGTTTCATGCTTGTCGCCAGACTCCCGGACAGGCTGTCCGGCAGTTTGGTAACGAGGTAGCTCGCAAGGCCAGGTACGCCTTCGGGAAAAGGATGAACAGCACCATAGTAACAATGGCTCTTCATGCTTACCTGAAGGGGTTGACAAACTGGAAACAGGCAAATTGGGCTCGTTTGAAGGAACCCGCGGACCTACAGGAGGCCATCCATTGGTCAGAGGTCTACGAGGGATGCTTGATGGAGTCCGAACCCAATGTGGTAATCCAAGAAGTTGCCGCGCTGCCAGCTCCTGAACCAGTTCAGGAACGCGCCTCGTCAGTAAAGAAAAGAAGGTCCCGCCGCAAGTCCGGCGCTGCTGTAGCCCAGGTGACTGAGACCCTGGATGATGTTACCTCCTCTGGTTCAGAGACACAGGAGGTGTCAGCAGTTATCTGTCAGGCTTTGCAAGCCTATAGGGATTTCAGGAAGAGGCCTGGTGACAGTAGAGACGGACAACCATGGAAGAAATCATTTTCTGGGCCATTCTCTGGTCGGAGAAGGGATGGACCCAAGAAATGTTACTTCTGTGGGAAGGACGGACATATCTCTCCTGATTGTCCGACCGTTAAGGTTTTGAAGGAGGTTGCCGAGTCTTCGAAGGTACCCGCCTCTAAGATTTCGGAAAACTCCACACGGCCCTTATAGGAAGCGATATAGGGGTCGTGGGGACGCCGCTTCATAGTACTACAGCTCGGATGAATTTAGCTAGTAGTATGGAAACTGGGGGTGTCGCCCAGGCACTTGTTAGTAAGGAGTTAGCTTTGTCACAAGGTCAAGCGCTTCTGGAAGCAAGAGAACCCGGGTCGTTGCCGGAAAGGGACACCTGTTCAGGTCGAAATATTTCCCTGGATAGCCCGGATTCTGATTCTCATGTGAGATGGGGACAGGATGGGTACCAAGCTGTTGAAGGTCAGATCATTGTGGTTGGACAGAACCCCAACAGGTCGGCGCGGATACAGAAAGTTTCTGTGCAACAGCCAAAGACGCTGAGGATCACGGATAATTTGATTGTCCGTGAGAGATGGTATGCCCCAGTGGGGTTAGACAGTGAGAATGGGGATTTTCTGGTGGACCCTGGTGCTACTACTAGCCTGGTTACCAAGAGATTCTATGATTCTCTTTCTTCCAAACCACCTTTGGTTCCGGTCCAAATGGTGTGTGCAATGGGGAATGGGCTGCCTATAACCACTCATGGGAGCGCGCTTTGTCCTTTAAAGATAGGGGATCGGACATACATGATTACATGTCTAGTAGTTTCCGGCCTGAAGGGCCCGGAAGATGGACTGATTGGGGCGGATTTTTATTACGTCCACAAATGTAATCTTGACTGGTCTGGATTGCTATTCCTTGAGAATCAAACAGTATCTGTAATGTGTAAGCAATGGAAGCACATGAAGAGAAGTTTGAGACAGTCCACTGTTCAAGCTGTTGAAGTGAGAGACTTTGTGGACGGGGGAGAAGTCAGGTTGAAAGAACCTGTGGTCCTCCAACCCCGGTCCGTGACACTTGCTAAGATAGACTTGGGTAGAGGCTCTGACACATCAGATGGATTGATGTTCGAGCCTGATCAGGGATTGTTAAAAGACTTTGCCTTGGGAAGCCTTAATACATATGTATCGGGTAACGTTAATTCGTCCCTGGTAGCTTTTTCCAATCCGTCCGGTTCTACAGTTAGACTGAATTGTGACATGATAGTAGGGAGAGTTAGCATTGTGACTTTGGTGTCCGATGCTTCCCTACCTGATGAGGAAGAGAATGAAATGATTAAGACAGCTATCATTAATTCCATACAGGTGACGGACTCGCCTGTTGTGGATGATGAGCTTCTGGCTCCTGATATAGTTGTCCCTCCTTGTCCGGAAAATCCGTTAGATAAGTTGGTGAATGAAACTCATCTGTCTGAAAGAGAAGAAAAAGAGTTAGTTAAAAAACTGCTCTATGATTTCAAAGACTGTTTTTCCTTGCCTGGTACCAAAGTTGGTTGCACTCACTTGGTTCGCCATGTGATTGACACTGGGGATGCAATCCCTGTGAAGCAAGCTTATCGCAGAATACCAGTGGCTAGGCGGGATGGAGCAGAGGCTGAAATCTGGAAAATGTATAAAGAAGGCAGAATAGAGCATAGTAGTAGTCCGTGGGGAGCTCCCATAGTTATGGTTGCTAAGAAAGACGGAACACAGAGGTTCTGTGTAGACTACCGCCAGCTGAATTCCGTGACTAAGAAGGATAGTTTCCCTCTTCCTCGGATTGACGAATGTGTTGAAGCCTTGGGTGGGAACCAATGGTTTTGCACTTTAGACTTAGAGTCTGGATATTGGCAGGTTGCAATGGATGAGGAAAGTAAGCACAAAACTGCTTTTCTGTCCAGTGTGGGTCTGTTCCAGTTTAAAGTTATGGCTTTTGGACGGTGTAACGCCCCTGCCACTTTCCAACGCATGATGGACCGTATGTTGGACGGATTGCGTTGGAAAGCTTGTTTAGTATACCTGGATGACGTGGTGGTCTTTGGAAAGACTGTCCAGGAGTGTGCGGACAACCTGAAATTGGTATTGGAGCGCATTAGGGAATATGGGCTTAAGCTCAAACCTAAGAAATGCGAGCTCTTCCGGAAAGAAGTGAAATATTTGGGTAGGATTGTTTCTGCTGCTGGAATCCGGGCGGATCCGGCTAAGATAGTTAAAGTGCAGGAATGGCCTATCCCAAAAACTGCTAAAGAAGTGAGACAATTCCTTGGTTTTGCTTCCTATTACAGGGAGTTTCAGCCTAACTTTGGTGGAATTGTAGCTCCTCTGCAACAGATTGTGACGGACGCTGGGGTTGAGAAGCGCTATAGTAAACCTATAGTGTGGACCAAGAAGTGTGATGAAGCTTTTAAGACAGCTAAGGCTTTATTAACATCAGCTCCGATTCTCGGGTATCCTAGAAAGGAAGGTTATTTCATCTTGGATACAGATGCCAGTGGCTTTGCAATGGCCGGAGTTCTGTCTCAAATGCAAGACGGCAAAGAAGTTGTATTGGGATACGCTAGTAACAGCCTCACCAAGCCACAGAAGAATTACTGTGCTACGAAACGTGAGCTGTTGGCGGTGCTATCTTACTTGAATAAGTTTAGACACTATCTCCTTGGCAACCGTAATTTTTACGTGAGAACGGATCATGCTTCCCTCAGATGGCTCCTGAACTTTAAGGATCCAACGGATATGCTTGCCAGGTGGTTAGCCACGATGCAAGAATACGGTTTGGAGCAGAGTATGATACTTCACAGAGCGGGGAAGAAACATGCCAATGCGGACGGGTTGTCACGAATTCCGACCAGGAAATGCGGGAATCCCGGCTGTCCCGATTGTGGTGTCCATGATGCTGTAATTGCGGAGGCTGTGGTTGTTCTTGGTTCCTTGGAGGATGAAATCCGGGATGCTCAACAAGGTGATCCCCTCTTGAAGAGAGTTATGGCTGTATTGGACGGATCCAGTCCGGTTCCCAGCAAAGAACAATTGTCTGGTGAGCCGCAGGAATTCTGTACTTACATCCGTAACAAAGATAATTTGGAGATTGTCCAGCGTGTCTTATGTCTGCGGTGGCTGCGTAAGAACACTGGGCACACGTATGTCAGGAAGATAATTCCTGCCTCTATGAGGAAAAATATTTTCCGTTGTCTGCATGGTTCCCAGTTGGAGGGCCATTATGGTGATTTCAAGACCAGCTGGAAGGCAAAAATGAAATATTTTTGGCCTGGAATGCGGTATGATTTGAAAAGATGGCTTAGGGCTTGCCCTGAATGCAGCATGCGAAAATCTAGAGGCGGACGAGGTATTACACCTTTGAAAAAGGAAATCCATGGTGAACGATGGAGTAGAATAGCGTTGGACATCATTGGTCCATTTAAGACTACCCCTAGAGGAAACAACTACGTAATGGTGATTACAGACCATTTCTCGAAATGGGCGGAAGCATTTCCTATGCCGGACCACACGGCAGAAAGATGTGCTGAAGTTCTGTTTAGAGAGTGGGTTCTGAGATTCGGTTGTCCGGTTTCGTTGCAAACGGACGGGGCGCCGGAATTCAGGTCTCAGCTGTTGCGAAGTTTGTTGGACATGTTAGGGGTTGAGAAGCTAATCACTCTTCTGTACAGGCCTCAGTCAAATGGACAGGTAGAACGGTTTAACAGAGTTCTTGTTGAGCAGCTCTCTTGCCTGACCAGCTACTCGGATTCAAATTGGGACTTGCTCGCTCTGTGTATAGCACATGCTTACAGGGGTACGGTGCATGCCAGTATGTTGTGTATGCCCAATTCAGTAGTTTTTGGGACTGAGCTTGTGACTCCAGTGGATTTAATCCATGGAGTTGAGCCCGGAGGGCTGGATTTTCCTTGTCGGATGGCATACGTAGAGAATTTGCGACAGTCATTGAGAACTGGACATCAGTTTGTCAGAGATAATCTTGGAGTTGCTGCTGTGCACCAAAAGAAAGTCTTTGACAGACGGGCTTGTCCAAGGCGCTTTGAGGAAGGGGCTATTGTGTATAGGTACTGTCCCCCTAAGGCTAATAAGAAGTACGGTCCCAAGTGGGATGGGCCTTTCAAAGTGCATAGATTCATAGGGGGTACTACCTATGAATTAGAGACGACTGAGGGAATCGTCAGATATCATGTAGATTATCTGAAACCCGCCTTTGATGAGGACGGACCGATTCAGGCTGTTAATTTACATAAGGCTCCTGAATTCCGTAAGTTAGAGAAGGCTGGGCGCGAGATCCTGAAGTTTGAAGGCGGAAAAGTTCTAGCTGGTGCTGAATGTCCGGAAAGAAAAGAAAAGGAGAAAATTACCGTTGGTGTAAAACCCAGGGGTAGACCTAAGAAAAACGCAGCTGGAGTGAAACTTCCTTCTTCCAACAAGAAACAGACTGTAGATATTGGTCCTGCTGTTATCCGGGTTGGTTGATGGTTGTGCTCCCTTCTAAGAATAGAAGCAGACCCAAGGAAGCTAAGACGGATACAGTTGTAAAAAAGCAACCAGTTCCTCTGGTTTTGGCGGATTCTGCTAGGCCCTTAAAAAGAGGGAGGGGGAGGCCGAGGACAAATTTGGACATTGTTCAAAATATTCCTATTTCTCCTGTGAAGAAGATGGACAGTGTTCCACCAGTAATTGCAAGGGCTAAGCGCACGCGTAAAGCTCCATCAAGATTGCAATATGGAACTTAGGCTTTAAAGTACAGGTGGAACTTTCCTGATGGTTCCACAAAAAGTTACACACAACGAGAAGTCGGTGGCTGATATATCGGATAAGTCATGCTGCCCTTTCACGACATTTGAGAAATTCTTTATTGAATTTATTGAGTGGCTGGGAAAGAACCAACCAGTCCGTATGGCTTGTTAGAAACTGCACTGAGAAAGGCTTAGCTTGGGAGAACCCTTGAGTTCTAACTGAACTAAGACTCCCCGGGAAGCTTGAATCAGCTCAGAAATTGGGTTGAAATTGCTTTTGAATCGGCTAAGTGGATAGTGGGCTTTATGGACAATGTATCCGCAATTGTCTCCGCGGAAGATCAGAGCAGGCTGCATACTTAAACATCAATGTACGCCCTGTAGTAGAGCACTAGAAATAGCTGTGTTTGGCCGTGGTCTTGAGCGGGAAGGTGGCGCTGAGAGAGGTGGCGACTTTGTGTACTACAGTTACCACGCTGGCCGTGAACGCTGTAGTGTTGCACCCTTTCTCACTCCACTTCTGTGACTCTGCACAACAACAGCTAGCCAACGCACTTTGGACTCGGAACTCCCTAGGAAAGAAGTGAGTTGAATTGGGTTAAAACTTGCTTGTCATATTCCGAGTTGATATCAATTTGATAGTTGATAGTTGTCTGCTACTAGACACGGTGTGTTGGAGTTTTAGGAAAGTTTTGATTACTTGTAATGGAAGGAGGAAGTTCGGTGAAATGTTTGAGACGTCAGCCATGACACCGGTGCTTTCTGAATGAATGGCGAATGTATGAGGTGAAAGTGTAGCTTGTGTTGGGGCTCTTTACACCACCAATGTTTATTTATTTGGCTATCCGCCAACCCATATCGCTCTTCTAAAGAGTTTGTTTCGTGATACTTGACTTTAGGTAACTTCTGTCAAGAAGTTAGTCTGTGATAATTGATTTTGTGTTCCCTCTTCCACCTGTATGTAATATATGGTGTGGAGGGTAATGTATTGTTTTGCACTGTAATGTATTACATGTAAACACAACATAGATTCTGGCATTTTCCATCTTGCTTAGTGTTATTCTTTTTCCTTTTACAGGGAAAGATTTTTTTGTTAGCAGCCAGATATCAGGATGTCGCAAGAACGACGTACGGACGAACCTATGGATTCGGGTGATGAATCGGCTCCGCCGATGACCGAGGCCGAGGAGAACCGTCTCCTTGAGGGAGCAGAAGACCTCATGGGGTTGGATCCTGCGAATGCGGCTGCGGTCAAGACTCTTCGACGGACGGTTTCGGGTATCAAGCCACTTGTAACAGAAATCCAGCCTCTGTTGGATGAGCAAGAGGACGGATCCGGTACGGACAAGTCCGGGAAGAAGCCTGAGACTTCACCCGCTCTAAGGAGAAGTCAGAGGAAGTCTGTCTCTCCCAGGAAGGCAGCCAAGTCTTCTGGGGATGAGAAAGTTCCGGGTAGGCGTGATGCTTCTGCCTCCCCTGCTCCTCGTGAACGGACGTCTCGTGGAAGAACTCCAGGTGTACGCCACACAGCTAGTGGGGTCATGACTGTTAGAGAAGACTCACAGGACAAGAAGCCTCACAGTTCTTCCAGGACCTCTGAGAAGAAGATTGTTGAGAAAAAAATAAAGAAACGCCACTACCACCGTGCTGGCAGACGGAGAGCCCAGCTGTCCGGAAAAGGTAGTATGGATGCCTTCCGAAGGGAGCTGGATGCAGCCACGGACATCTTGCCTCTAGATCCGCGCTCCGACCAGCCCGCATCTGGAGTTGTGGTTTGTCCGGAGAGCGACTCCGAAGACAAAGAATTCAAGAATGACGGACATATGGCAAGGTATGAATCTCACGTTTGGCCTGAGACTCTATGGACTCTGGAACCTACCAGAAGGTCATTGAGGCCCACCGTCTTTGGGAACCCGGCCACCGATGCCCATTTTTGGTCTGCCGGATTCTGTCCCTGAATCCGGGTGGGGTCCGGGCGTACTCGACTCGTGAACGTCTGTTTAGGCATTTTTGCGAGGAGCACGCCCCATTCGTCCAGGTGTGGGTTTGTCCGTCTACCAACTGTCACCAAGTTTTGGATAGACGTGTCGAACTAGTACAACACTTGATGTACGGGGAGTCCGTGCAGCATCATCTCAACCGCAAAGATGCCTTGGACAAAACTGTTAAGGTGCTGCCCTCCATTCATACCAACCATGTCTTCCAACGGACAACCTACATGGCCGGGCAGCATCTTAGAGTCATGAGGAGAGCCACTAGTACCAGGAGAGGCTCCAAGAAATCAAGATCAGAGTCGTGCTCTTCTGCCGTGACTATCGAGTCCGGATCAACGTCCGGAAAGTCCAGAGCTTCTTCTTCTGCTGCCGCTGCAGCAGGGAGTTGCCATGCCAGGGCCACTGATGCTAGTAGTTCTGTGGTAAAGGAATCCGTGAGTTCTGGTTCATCTAAGAAGAGAGACCGACCCGCTACATCTGAAGTTGGTTCTCCCCTGTCTAAGCGGGCATGCAGGCCGGCTCGGGAATGGTTCGGAAGTGTGTTACAACATCTACCTTCCGTTGATGACAGCCTGGAGCTGGTGGCTAGAGCCGAGATCATTGTAGACGCAGCCCTGGAGCAGGTCTGTTCATCAGCTGATTCCGCCCGTGCGGAACTAAAAGCTCTGCTCAAGGAGGTAACTACACCCCTGCTGGCGCTGAGTGATGTAAAGATGTCCGTGGAACAGCTAGGAGACGTCCGGGAGGAAGCTAAGAGCCAGGAAGGTCTAGTAGACGGACTTCGCCGATCCCTGTCGGCCAGTGACTCTAAGATCCGCCGCCTGGAGGAAGAAAACCTGAGACTGAGGTCACTGCTTGAGGACGACACGCGCTCCTCTTCCCCTGTCGACCCTGTTGAAGAAGAACAGAAGCAGACAGTTACAGTGCCTACCCCTACAGCTCCTCTACCTCCACTTCCAAATCCGGTGGCTGCCTTGCCCTTGGACCCATCACAACTCCCGCAATTGCTCATGCTGAGTAATTTGCTGCGTACACTACAGCAAGTTCCAGCCACCACTGCCATGCCTCCAGCTGCAGCTGTCGGTCAGCAAGCTCATCGCACCCCTGTACGGGACAATCTGGGAGCGTTTGAAATCCCAACCTGGTTGTTTAGTCCGACCACTCTCGTGCAACCACTTGGTACGGACGGAAACACTGTGGAACCAGACGCAGAACCAGACGGACACTCCCATGGAATAAGCTTGTGCTAAAAGAACAGTGAGAACATTCTTTAAATTCTTCCATGCTCTAACTGCCATTCGCCTTTGAAGAATATTATTTTGTTGTTGCGTTGTCAACCTTTGGTTACCTTATGTTTAGATACTCCACTAGAAGCTTGTTTCTACATTTTCCGGATACTTTTGGGTTATTGTATTTTCCATGAGAAAATTTTTTTCTTTATCCAACTGTTGTTATCCTATGTAGTGAGGACACTTATGCTCCTGTGTGTATCTTTTATGTTTCTTCTTACTTTGTGGTATGTGCTAGAGATGTAGCGACCTGGTATTTTGTTAACTATATCGTGAGGACACCTTATGCTGCTCCTTTTTGTCGCCTTGAAGACCTATATTTAACTTTAATTTTCCAGGTCCGCAATGTTAATTCTCTTTTTATCTACTTGAAGCCTTTTTAGTACTTTGTACTGTGTTGATCTTTATTACGATTTTTCTAAAGGGATTTTTAAAAATCTAAAATTAAGGGGGGGGGGGGGTATTGTAGTAGTTCTACTCTAATCCTCTAGGTACAATCCATAAAGGGTTGGTACTCTTATATTCCTACAGAGGGATCTACGTTTGATCCTCTGCATTTATACCTTCTGTGTCACTAAATGCCTCATTTACCCTTATATTCTTATATCAACTCTTACCTTATTACTCTTATAGAGTATCCGTTCTGTTTACCTATTCCATAACATTCTTATCTTATGTATCTCTTTACTGTATGTCTTGCCATACTTCTTACCGTGTTTATGCACCTTGATGTGTTGTGTAAGTAAACACACTACCCTGTCCGGGGAATACGGACTAGGGGCCGCTTGAGAGAACTGTAATAAACAGACGGACTAGGAGTTGCCTTGTTGACTTGTTTATTATTGTCGAGAGTCTGCGAATCACTACAGAAGTATATCAAAAATTCTTTACACATAAACCATGCGCAAAAATATTATCAAGATGCGCAAAATACAGAAGTCTCATAAAGACTCTAAAAGTAAGGTAAAATCCAGCAAAGAATCCATACAAGATTTTTCAATTAAAAATACACCATTGTAATATTTTACCAAAGAACTTCTTTGATTTTTTTTAAACACAACAATACACCTTACGGCAGGAAAATGCAATGAAATACAAATGTCATGTGCATACCAAGAAAAAGTGATACGTTTTCAAGGTAAAAAGAAATATATGTGCAGTAGTTCTTGTATATAACGCTTGGTGACTGACCATAAAGGTCAAGCCTTCTATCTTACTACTCTACCTATAGAGGCGCCCTGCGCTTGGGTGTTGTGTATTTCTATACATCATCTCTATTTCATATCTATTTCCCCTTTACCATGTCATATGTAACACCTTTGTATTACTCTGATAGAGTTCTCTGTATATTCTATGCGATACCTTTGCTTAACTGTGTATAACGTTTGATACACTGAATCCGTTACTTGATTACACTTCATACTACCCTTTGGTAGTTAGGATCTTTGTCCCTTACCTCTTCAGGGAGATCCGGATAAGGTTACCCTTGAACGGACTGAGAGAATAAACAGAACTACAGAGAATTGGGCTTTGTTCACTTGTTTATTATGATATTGAGAGCAAATCACTACAATTAGGCCATCAGCTGTACCCCAAAAGATTTTGGGCACTACTTTTTAGTGGCAGATTCCTATTGCTAAAACCCTATATTATAATATCCCAAAAGTTCTCCATGCAATTCCTGCCAGATTTTGAGTAATTGGGCATTGTTTCTGACAGTGCAAAGTCTATGGAGCCTACGGTCCGGCTTCATTTTAATGGTCATTTTAATAGAACATCATTTATTTTATGAATGTTGAACCCTCGGTCATACCAATGATTTTTTTATTGACTCCAGATCTCCAGAATCTCCTGATTCGTCAATAATTAAAATTCCTCAACAATTACAAGGTGGAAATTGGCAGATTTGAAATCAGGCGATTCTGGAGATATCGAATCAATCATAAAAATGTAGTAGGACCGAGAATTCAACGTTTACCAAATAAATGATGGACTATTAAAATTACTATTAAAAATGAAGCCAGACCATAAGCTCCATAGACTTTGCACTGTCAGATTGATTGCTCATTTTCTCAAAAACTGGCACGAATATCATGGAGAACTTTTGGGATATTATAATATATAGTATTAGCAATTGGAAACTGGTGTCAAAATGTAGTGCCCAAAATCCGGAACGAAAATCATATTCTAGCCATATTCTGAGGCTCAGCTGATGGCCTAAATTGGTGCCGTGACCAGTTCTTAATCAGTCCGGGAGACTAAGCATGACAGATTTGGTATTAATTTGGTATTTGGTATTAATCCGGATTAGGATTTCTGATTTTTGATTCTCTTTCAGATGGCAGCAGCTCCCGGATTCTGAGCGGAAGACAGGTGTCCAACCTGTGCGACCTGGCAAACTTCCTACCAGGATCACCACGTTGGCTAACCTTGCTTTCGATCGGTTAGTCATGAGTGATGTTGGGACAGAGGTATCTGAGTCTGAGGATTACAGAACTAGCCGGGAGGACCGTGCAGCCTTCACCGACTACAGGTCCCCTGCAAGTGATGTAGAATCAGACGAGGAAAGCTTAATAAAAGCAACTTGCCTGCAGCTGTTGGGGGTTAGGAGAGACCTAGCCACAGAGAAGAGAAGGAATCTCAAGTTTCTAGCAGAGTTGAAGCAACTTGTTTTTCAGAACAGAGAAATCCAGGAAACACTGGAAGTTGTGACGGATAGGGACTCTGCCTACATTAAAAAGTTGTTGGTAGAGAATGAGAAACTAAAATGTGAAGTTGCTCGAGAAAATGATTATTCTCGTCTCCAGAACACTTCAGAGGATCAGTCAGCAGCAACACAGACTGATTTTATGACGTACCCTCTCTGGAATACACTTCCAACGACAGGTGGAAGGAGTGTAGCTCCTGTAAATACAAGCAGGAACGCTCCTGTATGCTCAACTTTTGCTGAGCTACAGCCTGGATTAGAGACTAGAAGGGTCAGAATGGACTTCTTTGGGTCTCCAGTTGGCATGACTGAGGACACAGCGAAGAAAGTGACATTTCGGGATCATAGAAGTTCTGGTATGTCTGCTTCTTCCCCTGCTAACGGATCGTTCAGCGAGGGGAAAAGAACGCCCCCTCAGAAAAGTCCTCAGACAAGCTTCTCTGTTACCAGCAGGAGTTTCAGTACGCAGACTCCCTGTGACACCCATACAGTGAAGATAAGTGATTTATCAACCAGTATGGGGACACAGATGGAGAAGACTCCTGAAAAGGGTGGAAAAAAGGATAGTGCTAGCGGGACAAACGCTGACTTCGGGAGAGGTCAGGTGAGAGGAGATATCTACAAACCCAAAATCCGGGTAGTAGCTGGTTCTCCTGGTGATCCATCTGACCCTAGTGACTCATCTTCTTCCTCCTCTGGGTCAGAATCTCCGGCCCCAAAGAAGAAAACAAAGAAATCAACGAAGAAGAAATCCAAGAAAGACAAAGAGGGATCTAGCATCGCTAGAAAAGACCAATCCCTGGTCCAGGGATTGAGTTATGATGGTTCGGACGACTCGGACTTTGGCGAGTTTGAATACTCCCCGGGTCCGGGAAAGAGCAAATACACCATGCGTCCGCCCGTCATAAAGATGTGGGACCAAAAGGACCCTTGGCGGGTTTACCTGGCTGAGATGCAGGTAATGGCGGTTGCATGCAAATGGTCAGAAGAGGAGTTCCTGCTTCAGTTGCAGTGAGGATGCAAGCAGCAGTTGGGTGATCTGCCTGCAGGCCTGACTTTGAAGAAATTTGTGGAACATATGGACGCGAATTTTGACGAGGTTTCTCGTATAAAGAGACAAGCTGAGTTTCATGCTTGTTGCCAGACTCCTGGACAGGCCGTCCGGCAGTTTGGTAATGAGGTAGCTCGCAGAGCAAGGTACGCCTTTGGGATAAAGATGAATAGCACCATAGTAACAATGGCTCTTCATACTTACCTGAAGGGGTTGACAAACTGGAAACAGGCAAATTGGGCTCGCCTGAAGGAACCCGTGGACCTACAAGAGGCCATCCATTGGTCAGAGGTTTATGAGGGATACCTGATGGAGACCTAATCCAGTGTGGTAGTCCAAGAACTTGCCGCGCTGTCAGCTCCTGAACCAGTTCAGGAACGCACTTTGGTAGCTAAGAAAAGGAGGTCCCGCCGCAAGTCTGGTGCTGCTGTAGCCCAGGTGACTGAGCCCCTGGATGATGACGTTACCTCCTCTGGTTCAGAGACTCTGGACGTGACAACAGTCATCTGTCAGGCCTTGCAAACCTATAGGGATTTCAGGAAGAAGCCTGGTGACAGCAAGAACGGACAACCCTGGAAGAAATCATTTTCTGGGCAATTCTCTGGTCGGAGAAGGGATGGACCCAGGAAGTGCTACTTCTGTGGGAAGGACGGACACATCTCTCCTGATTGTCTGACCATTAAAGTTTTGAAAGAGGTTGGCGAGTCTTCAAAGGTACCCGCCTCTAAGACTCCGGAAAACCCCTCATGGTCCTTATAGGAAGCGATATAGGGGTCGTTGGGACGCCGCTACACAGTACTACAGCTCGGACGGATTTGGCTAGTAGTATAGAAACTTGGGGTGTTGGCACTTGTCAGTAAGGAGTTAGCTTTGATGCAAGGTCAAGCGCTCCCGGAAGCAAGAGATCCTAGGTCGTTGCCGGAAAAAAAGGTGAGGATATCTCCCCGGATAGCCTGGATACTGTTTCTCATGTGAGATGGGGACAGGACGGGTACCAAGCTGTTGAAGGTCAGATCGTTGTGGTTGGACAGAACCCCAACAGGTTGGCGCGGATACAGAAAGTTTCTGTATATCAGTCAAAGACGCTAAGGATCACGGATAATTTGATTGTCCATGAGAGATGGTATGCCCCAGTGGGGTTAGACAGTGAGAATGGGGATTTTCTGGTGGACCCTGGTGCTACTACTAGCCTGGTCACCAAGAGATTCTATGATTCTCTTTCTTCCAAACCACCTTTGGTTCCAGTCCAAATGGTGTGTGCAATGGGGAATGGGCTGCCTATAACCACTCATGGGAGCGCGCTTTGTCTTTTGAAGATCGGACATACATGATTACATGTCTAGTAGTTTCCGACCTGAAGGGCCCGGAAGACGGACTAATTGGGGGGGATTTTTATTACGTCCACAAATGTAATCTTGACTGGTCTGGATTCCTTGAGAATCAAACAGTATCTGTAATGTGTAAGCAATGGAAGCACATGAAGAGAAGTTTGAGACAGTCCATTATTCAGGCTGTGGAGGTGAGAGAGTTTGTGGACAGGGGAGAAGTCAGGTTGAAAGAACCTGTGGTCCTCCAACCCCGGTCAGTGACCCTTGCTAAAATAGACCTGGGTAGAGGCTCTGACACATCAGATGGGCTGATGTTCAAGCCTGATCAGGGATTGTTAAAAGACTGCCTTGGGAAGCCTTAATACATGTGTATCGGGTAACGTTAATTCGTCCGTGGTAGCTTTTTCCAATCCGTCCGGTTCCACCGTACAACTGAATTGTGACATGATAGTAGGGAGAGTGAGTATTGTGACTTTAGTGTCCGATGCTTCCCTACCAGAGAAAGAGGATAATGAATTGATTAAGACGGCTATTATCAATTCCATACAGGTGACGGACTTGCCTATTGTGGATGATGAGCTTTTGGCTCCGGATATAGTTGTCCCTCCTAGTCCCAAAGATCCGTTAGAAAAGTTGGTGAATGATACTCATCTGTCTAAAAAAGAAGAAAAAGAGTTAGTTAGAAAACTGCTCTACGATTACCAAAACTGTTTTTCCTTACCTGGTACCAAAGTTGGTTGTACTCACTTGGTTAGCCATGTGATTGACACTGGAGATGCGATCCCTGTAAAGCAGGCCTATCATAGGATGCCAGTGGCTAGGCGAGAAGGAGCAGAGGCGGAAATCTGGAAAATGTATGAAGCAGGCAGGATAGAGCATAGCAGTAGTCCGTGGGGAGCTCCCATAGTGATGGTTGCTAAGAAGGATTGAACACAGAGGTTCTGTGAAGACTATCGCCAACTGAATTCGGCGACTAAGAAGGATAGGTTTCCTCTTCCCCGGATTGATGAATGTGTTGAAGCCTTGGGTGGTAACCAATGGTTTTGCACCTTAGACTTGGAGTCCGGATATTGGCAGGTTGCAATGGATGAAGACAGTAAACACAAAACTGTTTTTCTATCCAGTGTGGGTCTGTTCCAGTTTAAAGTGATGGCTTTTGGACTGTGTAATGCCCCTGCCACTTTTCAACGCATGATGGACCGTATGTTAGACGGATTGCGTTGGAAATCATGTTTGGTATACCTGGATGATGTGGTGGTCTTTGGTAAGATTGTCCAGGGATGTGCAGACAATCTTAAGCTAGTGCTGGAACGCATTAGGGAATACGGGCTTAAACTTAAGCCTAAGAAGTGTGAGCTCTTCCGTAAAGAAGTGAAGTACTTGGGAAGGATTGTTTCTGGCGCCGGAATCCGTGCGGATCCGGCTAAGATAGCAAAAGTCCAGGAATGGCCTGTCCCAAAAACTGCTAAAGAAGTTAGACAATTCCTTGGTTTTGCTTCCTATTATAGGGAGTTTCAACCAAACTTTGGTGGAATTGTAACTCCTCTGCAACAGATTGTGACGGATGCTGGGATTGAGAAACGCTATAGTAAACCTATAGGTGACCCTCCACCACTAAACCAGGCATAAGTCGCCAACATTGAAATCTTTGTTATCTATATCACTTGATAGGGGAGTATTTAACGTTCATGACGGTGAAAAAATTATGTTTCTATGATGAATATAACCGAAGATATGGCCGATTTACTTTCTGGTTTGGACATAATTTTAGCACCTGTCTATCCGTGCATTGAGGCGTTGAAGTTTTGATAACTTTTCTGGAAGTAGTCCATAGCAACCACCTAGTTAATATTAACCGATTTGCTTGCAATTTGTAGAGTACACATGTATTACAGTATCAAACCTGATATAGAAATATGATTCACATGAACAAATTATTTGGAATTTTATGACATTTTTTTTCTTTGAAAATATAGGTAAAAATGAAAAAATCACTACGTGACAATTTCGTCTAGTATTTCTTTTACAATTCACCTGTAATTTGCAGGGAACACTTGTTATACTATTTCCAACGTCATCTAAAAATTTAATCTACATTGAACAAATATTTCTTATTCTATAGCTTCATATTTTTCAAAAAATATATGAAAAAAATGGAAAAATGAAAAAATGAAAAAAAATGTTGATTAGTAAGTATCTTATCTGGTCGGAATTCTCAGAGCATCCTTATGACACAATGCCAAATTGTCACACAGAAATTATATTAACGTTAATAGGTATAATAGGTAATTTAATGACATTTGATTTCGGGGAAAATATAGGTAAAAATTGAAAAATTGCCATACCTTCTTATTTACCATAATTATTCGATCTTATTTGCTTGCAGTTTTAAAAGAACACTCATAACAATAAATCCAACTTCATCTCCAAAAATTTATTTACATAAATAAGTTATTTGTATTTCATGACAGTCCATATCACAGTTTAATATAATGTAGGTTGAATGACGGGGAAAATATTCCCTATCTGAAAAATAAAATTAGATCTCGCCCAAATTACATCAACATCCTTATAGTCTACTTAATGAGTTATATAATGCAATTTACCTCACATCTGCTTATATTTCCAAGTCATTCATCAATTACTAAATGTCTAAAGTTCTCTACTACGACCACGGCCACGACCACGGCCACGTTTGCTTGGTCTCTGTGGGGTTTCAATGGCTTCAACTCTTGGTCGCTTTCCTGTTACTAGTGTGGTGGTGGGGTCAGCCTCAGTAATAGGAGGAGGACAGACAACATCCTTCCACTCCTCTGACACAAAGTCTCTGATGTGGCTGTAGAGATACTTTTGTCTTTGCATGTCAAGTCCAGGAGGTTTCACAGCATTTGGGGCTGTTTTCACTACATCAGATTTTCTCACAGCAGGACCAAACAGGAGAAACTCTGTCTCTGGGCTATCAGGGTATTCCTTGGCAAACACTACTCCTGGTTTACTAGCCTCAAACCGGAAATGGTGGAATTTTTTAATTCCAGGAAGCTGTTTGAAGTATGGTGCAAGATGTTGCTGCCAATCACCATAGGGTACAAGGGTTGTCCCATCTTCATTTCCAACTATCTGTGCCTGGTTGCACATAGCACTATCATTCACGACTGCACCAAACTCAGTCACAGAAGAGATGGCATGGCGTCTGAAGGCCTGTTTTAAGAGTCCGAAGCACCAGTCAGGGGCGAATTTGGTGTGTCCTGTGATGAGAAAGTTTAGGGTGATGGACTGGTGAAGACCCATAGCCACTCTCCATGCCAGATACCAAAGAACATAGCGGTTCTTGTTCTGTCCAGAGCAATTATCACAGTGCAGGTGTACATTGGTCTCCCCAAGCCCATAGTTGTTAAAGAAATAATGAAGATAGGAGATAACAGCATTTGAGCCCTTGCTGATGGTATGTGCCTCATCAATTAAGAAGTTTACTTGCTTCGGAATCCCCTCACAGCAGACCCCAAACAGCCCACACTTGCGGGGAACAAGAAAATATAGAGGGCCAGGCTGCATGGGGTTACTGGGCAAGTGGACCTGTTGTGCGAAATCGAAGCTATAGTGCTGAGTCATGGATCGACTGCAAGGGGTTGATGGGGTGAGATCCCTGATGTTATTGGCCTGGCTAGCTTGTTTGGCCTCAGCCACCATGTTATTATAGAGTGACCGGCCAAGGTGGACGACCCTCAGGTGTTCCTCTTGTTCCTGCAGACGTTTGGACTTGTCCTCGTCACTCTGGTTGGCACTGCGGTATATGAGGGTGTTGTTTTTCTGGCACTTCCAGCACAGATCTGTCATTGGTTTGCTGGTGACAATGAAGGGGAGCAACTGACGCCACAAACTTCTGAAGCTTGACTGCCCAACAATACGTCTCTCTGTAATACAAATATCAAAACTCAATTATCTGGGAATAAGTTAATATTCAAAATTAATTGAAGAGTGTGTGAGTGAGTGAGTGAGTGGGGTTGGTTGCTTTACGCCCTCATCAAGAGATTGAAGGTTATATCTAGGGCAGGAGAGCTGAGAGGGAGGCAGTTTATGATCTTACCTAGGAAATAGAGATAGAAAAGAAGGGAGAGAGAGAGACAGAGCAAAGAAACAGAAAGGCCCTTTATGGTCTTACCCAGGACCATCAAATCAACACTGAATATGAAAGGTTGTCAATAACTTTAAAATACATTTAGTTACTACACATACATTAGAGAGAGGGGACGGGGGTACATACATGACTAAATAATAGAGATCTATTGTCGATTATAATCTGTTTTAGGGTGAGAGGTGATGAGGGGAGGAGGGACGAGATAGGGTGGGGGACAAGAGGTGATAAGGGGAGGAGGGACGAGATAGGGTGGGGGACAAGAGGAGGTGAGAGGAGGAGGGACGAGATAGGGTGAGGGATAAGAGGAGGTGAGGGGAGGAGGGACGAGATAGGGTGAGGAACAAGAGGTGGTGAGAGGAGGAGGGACGAGATAGGGTGTGGGATGAGAGGTGGTGAGGGAAAGAGGGACGAGATAGGGTGATGGATAAGAGGAGGTGAGGGGAGGAGGGACGAGATAGGGTGATGGATAAGAAGTGGTGAGGGGAGGAGGGACGAGATAGGGTGAGGGATAAGAGGTGGTGAGGGGAGGAGGGAAGAGATAGGGTGAGGGATAAGAGGAGGTGAGGGGAGGAGGGACGAGATAGGGTGATGGATAAGAGGTGGTGAGGGGAGGAGGGAAGAGATAGGGTGAGGGATAAGAGGTGGTGAGGGGAGGAGGGAAGAGATAGGGTGAGGGATAAGAGGAGGTGAGGGGAGGAGGGACGAGATAGGGTGATGGATAAGAGGAGGTGAGGGGAGGAGGGAAGAGATAGGGTGAGGGATAAGAGGAGGTGAGGGGAGGAGGGACGAGATAGGGTGAGGGATAGGAGGTGTTGAGGAGAGGATGAGGGAGAGGAGATGAAGTGAGGGGAGGGGATGAGGGTAGGGACGTGATGGGGTGAGAGAGGGGGGACGAGATGGAGTGAGGGGAGGAGAGGATGTGAGGCAAGGACGGGAGGTGCAAGATGAGGGGAGGGTTGTAAGGAAAAGTCATTGGGCTGTTTTTGTATGTATATCATATTCTTTATCATTCATAATAAAATAAGCTACCTGTCCCCAGAAGTGAATCTTTGTAGTTCTGGTAGACATTTATGGCTGTGTGAGCTGAAGGCAGGAGCTGGACATCATCCCGCTTGAAGCCTGGGACACGTCCAGGGAGGACAAGAGCATGGTTGGAAGCATACTGTTGGAGAAAGGTGACTACCCCCTTGATGTCGTCAAGATGCAAGGATTTAGTGTTGTTCTTTCTTCCTCCTGTCTGTTTCTCCTTTGGTGCCAAACCCTCACTCTTGTACCACTTCAGCAAGGTTGTCAGTCGTTCTTTACTGACACTGGAATGAAAATCAAATTGAATTTAAGGTGACCAGTCTTATATCAAGGACATTCTAATTATACAAACTATAAGACCAATACTAATAGAATCCCAACAGACACAACATTATTGACTTTTCTAACTGTATTATTTAAACATACTATTAAGAATGTTTTAAACATACTATTAAGAATGTTTTATTTGTAACCATAATTATCATTTAATTATATGCGACGAAGCTATACACCTCCGCTCCCTTCGGTACTGCTACCATGTAATGAGAGAAGGAACTCTCACCTGGCGACGGTCTCTTTCACCTCGCTACGGCCTATGACGTCATAGGCTGGTGCACTTGTTGCCAGGTGTGATGTCAGAACACACCTGGAAATTACACCCACATTATTTTTTATAAATAAATAATGGATGTAGGACCCTTTTTCCCAACTATAAATAATTGATGGAACAATAATAAAAATTGTCTTGTTTATTATTGACTTTGACACCTTAGTGACATCACTAGGCATCCTGTGTTATTTGGGGGGTCCCTTCCACCATCACTGATGGTGTTTGGCACAACATGGTTTCGCCCCTTTGATGGGCTCATCAGGCAGATCAGGGATCTTGGGGGGAGTGAAATTATAATATTATAATAATAATATCAACATCTCCCTATTAAATAGTGTAACAGTGGTCTTGGGATTTATATATCCTCATGTGTGACATATGTTTATCCCGACTGTGACATATTAGTCTCAGTCCATATGGTCCTGGTATCCATTATATAGAAATGCCAGGGCCATATGCTACTTGTGGTGATATTATTCAGTTCACTAATGTTCAATTACTGACCATTAGTGTAATAATACAAGAGCATTGTGTCTCAATAACCAGGACATCACTGTAGTCAGTGATCGCAGTTTGGGGTCTCCATGTGGGGGATTTCTTCCATCGGGTGTCAATAGGTGATAAAAATTTAGAACGTGGCTAGACAGCCTGATGGAGTTCCCCCACAGTCCGTTACCGAGGCCCCTTCCTGTTATTGTTGACGATTGCGCCATGTGATGGCGTCCATGATGTTGAGACCTTGTGGGGCCATAGTCTTAAGGCGATGTATCCATTTTGCCTCCACAGTGTTCCTGAGGTCCTCAGATTCTTCATTTGAGGGGGAACACTGGATGAATTCCAGGACATACACTCTGACATCTTGTTCCCCTTGGTGTGTGGGACTGTTGTAGTGTCGAGAGACACTTGTTAGGTTCTCAGGCGAATCCGGGTACATGATGCACCTGAAATGTTGGTAGAGACGTTTCATCAAAAGTTGTTTGGTTTTTCCAACGTATTGGTAACCACACGTCTTGCATTCCAAACAATAGATGAGGTTGTCACTTTTGCAGGTGACGTTCTGCCTCGTAATGTATGTACGTCCTGTGGTTTTGGATGTGATCCTACCAGTAGTGTCCAATCTCATGCAGTATCGACAGGCATTGGTGCTGCATTTGGGACGTTGAGTTCGTGGAGTGGCATGCTCCGCTGGGGAGGATGACGGGAGTTTCGCCCTTGTTATCATTTCCCCCAGGTTCTTGGGTCTCCTGTGAGCGATCAGAGCCTTTCGGTCAAAAAGGTGTTGTGTCATTGTGGACCCTCCCAGGAGTTCCCAGTTGTTTTTGATGCAATGTGCAAACACATTGCAGGAAGGGTGGTATCTTGATATCGCTATCAAGGGTGCCATTGAAGTGTCCGTGGGGGTCGGTCTGGCCGACCCCCCTTCCAGAAGTTCAGTTCGTGATTTGGATCTGGATGTGCGGTATGCTTCTGTCAGAATCTGTATAGGGTACCCCCTATTCCTGAAGAATAGGGCCTTATCTCGGCAGTGACTGTCAAAATCTTCCAGTCTGGAACAGATCCTGCGTATGCGGATGAATTGGCTGTATACAATCCCATCCTTTGTGCTGCGTTTGTGGGACGAAGTGTAGTGCAAATAAGTATTTGCATCCGTCTCTTTGCAGTACAAATCTGTGTAGAAACCCAGGGCTGGGTCTGATACCACATAAGTGTCCAAAAAGCTCAGGCGTGTGGTGCTGATCTCGGAACTGAATTTGATAGAGCCATGTGTTTGGTTCAGGGATGTGATGAACTCATTGAGTTCATCCGAGCTATGGTTCCAGATCATGAAAATGTCATCTATGTATCTGCCATACAACGTTGGTTGTATGGGTTTGTCGTGAATGTGTTTCCGCTCGAACCAATCCATGAAAATGTTGGCATATGTGGGGGCAACTCGAGTGCCCATTGCCGTACCACCCACTTGGAGGTAATGTTCCCCGTTGAACCTGAAGTTATTTCTCTCCAGCACCAGGGTCAGCAGGTCTATTAGGGATTCATTTCGTAGGGGAGTACCCCCTGGTCTGTGTAATTCGAGGAAATCCCTGACCGCTTGTTTGCCTTCGAAGTTGGGTATATTTGTGTATAGAGCTGTGACGTCTAAGGTCACAAGGATCGATCCACTCGGATTGGGCTGTAATGCCCTAATCATGTTCAGGAAATGTGAGGTGTCTTTTATATAAGACTTGATTCTCGGGACGTACGGACGTAAGATCAGGTCAATGAAGCCTGAGATCTTCTCAGTGGGTCCACCATTACCTGAAACTATCGGTCTGCCTGGGCAGGGCGATTTGTTTTTGTGGATTTTTGGTAGGAGATAGAATTCAGGAGTTCTTACCTTCTCCATGATCAGCAGGTCATGTATCTCCTTCGTGATCTCACCCTCTTCCATGAGTCGTGTGACTCGTCTATTGATGAGGGTTTGATTGGAAACCGTCATGTCACTCTGTTGGGGTTTGTAAAACATGGTGTCTTGGAGTTGTTTCAGGCCCTCAGCTATATATGAGTCCCTTCCCCAGACTACCATGGCCCCTCCCTTATCTGCCTGCTTAATGACAATGGACCTGTCAGAGGATAGTGCATCAAGAGCAGTCTTCTGTTCTTTGCTCAGATTCTGACGTTTTGGAGCCTTAGGGGTGGTTCTATTCACCGTGATTTCATTTAGACCAATGAAAGTTTCTAAGGTTGGGGGTCCAAGTGGGGGTTTCCAGTTGGATGGTTTAAAAAATAGTTTGTTTTGGCCCATCTTCCCTTTTAGATCTGTAACCGTTGTTATTGGGGTTGGGGTACCCCGAGAAATGGCATCCATGTTGGTTGTGATGGCAACGTTACAGGGATTAGGGTCATTTGTGGGATTGGGGTTTATCTTATGAAAGAAATGTGCCCTCCTACAGGTCTTGGCAAATTTGTCTAGGTCTCCCCTTATTTCCCCCAGGTCTGGTTCCCCCGGGGTTGGACAGAAATTTTTACCTAGTTCTAACACACTGGTTTCGATTTCATTGAGGGGGCGGTCTGACAAGTTCACCACCGTTGTGGTTTTCGGCAAATTAGCTTCATTGATATGTTTGAGAAATATTTCTACTTCTGGCTCGATGTTATTGCTTGGGATGTTTTCATGATCATGGGGGTCGGTATCATTATTGTTATTATTTCGGTTCAAATCGTTTCGGCAAATGTGCTCAAATGATTTTGTGGTATAAGATTGAGATTTGACAAATGTTTGAACAGAGAACAGCATTTTATTTATGATGGTGTGTATTTTCACAAAAGTATGTTTCATACATTGGAACAAGAACACATGCGATGATATGGCAAAAACGGTAAATTTTTCATTTGGAACATAACACATCATGTACATACAAAGTAGATATCTACACATTCCAGTCTCGGATCTTCCGATGACTGCCCTTATTACATCTACACCTTGATGAGTCATAGAAACAGTTGTTTCTCGGTGTAGTATGTACACAGTTGCGATGTCTTATTTTCTGTTTTGGAAGTTTCGTCTACCCCGGCCTCTGCCCTGGTAGGTGTCTCTTGGGGGCCTGTATTCCTGCGGGGGTTGCTGTGGGTTGAACATAGGTTCAAACATTTGTCCCTGACGGCCCTGGTTTAGGGCAGATTGTAGTAGCAAGGAAAACAGATCGTTTTGGGGGTTGGGTGCCGGATAGGGGGATTGGTATGCCAGTGGTTCCGGACCTCTCTCCTGTCGTTTGAACTGTTGATTGGGAGATCTATCTGGGCGGTCCCTCTTCCGGGGGTTGTAATATTTATTCTGCTGATTCTTGTCTTTGTCATTATCCTGTTCTTGTCCCGACTTGTTGTCGGTGGAGGAGCTGGAGGCTTTAGGGGTCTTAGAGGTCCTGTCTGCCTTGTCTGTTTTGCCAGTCTTGTCCTCACGGGACGCCTTCGCCCGACTACGTGCAACCGCTGCGGTGAATTGATGGAAATTCACCCAGTCCTTGTCCGTGGGTTGCCTGATCTTCAATTCACCCCTTTTGTTGGATAGGGACGTAGTCAGTTTCATGCGCTCCCTGGCTACCGCTGTTGTCACGAGTTCCATGGCTTTAGGGTAGTCAGTTGACCCTTCTTTCTCTGCAAGGGATTTTGTGCGAGTTATCTGGTCATAGCCCAAAGCCAGAAGGGTTTGGGCTTTGTCCGTCATGATGTCAGATACTACGTGTTGTATCTCATATGCAGCTCGTTTCCTGATGTTGACTATCTCATTCACCAGTTTGTCATCCTCCAGTATATATGGGGGTAGGGCTTCCGTTCCAATGGCCCAACTGGTTAGGACTGGGGGGCTTCCATCTACTGTGTGGGTCGATAAGGACTTGAGATGTAGGCCTCGTGTCTTCAACCTTGTTCCATCAATTATTTTCTTTTTCCCTTCCTTCATCTCGCGTTTTGCGATATAGGATAAGTCTAGGGGTTGTTTCTCGAGATCGAGCCCATCCTGTTGATTAGAAAGAAAAGCAATGTTTCTATTAGAATCGTCAGGTGACTTATGAGTCTTAATCCTAAGATTAGTCATCGGGGGTTTGTCATGAAAATGGATGAGGTTAGGTGACGGGGCGCGTTGGTTCGCCGTTGGTTGGGACTCTGTGGCAATTTGTTCTGCCACCTTATCAAACCATGACCAAGAGGAGGTAGCCTCCTTCCCGGCTGGCCAATCTTGTTCCGTATCGCTCACTGAGATAGTGGGGATATTCCCTTCTGGGGGATGGGTGGGGGTGGTGGTGGGGGTGGTTCTACCCGAATTGGTTAGAACCACCACCTTTTCTTCGATCGCTTCGAGTAGGATGGTTAATTCTCCCCTGGGTTTGGTTTCATTCTCCCCAATTTCCATGATCGATTCGTCATGCGGTTTGGGGTGGGGGTTGGGGTTGAAAGGGTCTCTAGGGTGGCCCTCCCAGTCAATTACAGTTTTGTTAGTGCCCTTTATTGGTGATGGGTCCTCAAATGAGGAGGAGGAGCTTTTCCCTCCATTATCACTTGTTAGGGGAACCTCGTCGTAATTCTCGTCGGGGTTCTTACTCTTATTTCCCCTTCGTCGCTTCTGTGAGCGTCGTTGCTCTTTCGGCGGTGAAGAGGTGGATTCAATTTCCACGTTGGAAGATGAGGCTTGTGGGAAATCGCGCGGAGTCCCATTTGTTAACATCTTGCCACCCTGGAAATCAATAGTATAAGCTATTGCGTTTGGGTATACCTGTCTTATTTCTCCATTTATGGAGTCATTTGACGGGGTTGGACGGGTTTTGAGAGGGGTGGATGCGTCGAGAGGGGGGCGTGGTTCCGAGCGTGAGTCTACAGGTCCATCGAGCGTAATGCCTGTGTTGCTCATTTTGTTTTCCATGGATTGTGTCTCTTTATCAAGAAACGACCATGTTACGGCAGACACATGGTCTGAGACATTAATGGAATATCGACTTGGTTGGGTTTTAGTTGTAATTTGTCCAGAGGGAGGAAGATACGAGTCCTCGTTGGAGCTTGAAATGTTATTGTTTGGGGTCAAGGCCGTTGCTACCTCGGTAACCAAGGCCTGTGTCGGGTCGCCGCGCTCTGTTTGGGAGGGATTTGTGCGGTTTGACTCTGGACCCGTTTCAGTTTCTTCATCTACAAGTCTCTTGTACCTTACAAAAGGTGAAGGGACTTGCAAATAACGTCTTATGGATGTTTTACTTTGTGATTTACGACTCGTGAGCGGAGGCCGACCTCTGGGTTTTGACCCGGAGGTGGTGGTCTTCGTTTTACGCATGCTCATGGCGGTCGTGAAAATGGCGCTCGGAAGGTCGGAGCTCTCGCTCTGATTCGAACATAAAGTGGAGAAAGGATTACTTACTGGGTATTCCTCATCTTTAAGGTCGGTTCCCAGTTTATTCTCAATCTCCTCCTCCATACTAGCTTGCACTTCTGCACGGGAAGTTGGAATAGGAGACGTTTGTCTTGAATCTGCAGTCGAGGGGTTTCCCCCTCCGTCATGGCCGATCTGCATATTCTGGAATTTGCCTGTTGTCTTGTCGAATTCTGACATAATTGCGGCTAGTATGTTCCCATACGGAGTGCAATATTATGTGGAGTAGGAGGCAGAGGCAAAGTCTCTGGTGTGGTTAGCGTAGCGAGGTGAAATAAGAGATAAGAAGCTTGCAGAGATGTGATGATGTTAAAATATATGCGACGAAGCTATACACCTCCGCTCCCTTCGGTACTGCTACCATGTAATGAGAGAAGGAACTCTCACCTGGCGACGGTCTCTTTCACCTCGCTACGGCCTATGACGTCATAGGCTGGTGCACTTGTTGCCAGGTGTGATGTCAGAACACACCTGGAAATTACACCCACATTATTTTTTATAAATAAATAATGGATGTAGGACCCTTTTTCCCAACTATAAATAATTGATGGAACAATAATAAAAATTGTCTTGTTTATTATTGACTTTGACACCTTAGTGACATCACTAGGCATCCTGTGTTATTTGGGGGGTCCCTTCCACCATCACTGATGGTGTTTGGCACAACATGGTTTCGCCCCTTTGATGGGCTCATCAGGCAGATCAGGGATCTTGGGGGGAGTGAAATTATAATATTATAATAATAATATCAACATCTCCCTATTAAATAGTGTAACAGTGGTCTTGGGATTTATATATCCTCATGTGTGACATATGTTTATCCCGACTGTGACATATTAGTCTCAGTCCATATGGTCCTGGTATCCATTATATAGAAATGCCAGGGCCATATGCTACTTGTGGTGATATTATTCAGTTCACTAATGTTCAATTACTGACCATTAGTGTAATAATACAAGAGCATTGTGTCTCAATAACCAGGACATCACTGTAGTCAGTGATCGCAGTTTGGGGTCTCCATGTGGGGGATTTCTTCCATCGGGTGTCAATAGGTGATAAAAATTTTCATTTAATTGTTGAGTTAATCATTGTAACATAAATAATATGATAGTATAAAATATAATAACCATGGCTGTGTTAAATTATTACTCACCTGTGCAAAAATCGAAATGTGTCAATACAGATCTGTTGACCCTCAAGCCAGTAAGTGGTACGACCTCTTTCTCTGTCCTTTTGTGAGCCCCGTCTACTGCAAGATGTCTTGTCCCCCAGGTGGATTCCACAGGAGATCTTGCCTAGTAGAACCAGCATTTGGTCTCTGGTAGACAGACTGAATATTTCTAGCCTTCGTTTCATCTTCTCTTCTGGAGGAAACAGCTCTGAACATGGGCCACCGTATCCATACTTGCAGGAACACCTGAAATTTATGTCACAAATATTCTCAATAATGAGTCATATAACACATTTTCATCACAAATCACACCATGATATAAAATTGTAACACAACAGTGTGTGAAATTATTCTCTGGCAGCCAACTTGGCAGTTAAAATAAGAGATTCACCTGCTCATTCATTAATTTAGCTGCGTGCAAATTACCCCTCAATGAAAGAAATTCAGGTGATTTGAATAACACAATTTAATTATGAAATACCATCCCTTCTTTTGATAGAGCTTTTGTCTTAATGTCTAACTGATGATTGAGTTCCATAAATGTAACCAACAGGACAGACATGAATCTGCTGCAATCCCATACCCTCCCCCCTCTCTGTCTGTCTGACCTCTATATCCCCTTTCTGTCTGTCGTTTCTCTGTCTCCCTCTGTCTCTGAGAGAAAGAAGAAAGGAGAGGAGGGGGGAGGAGGGAGAGGGAAGGAGGAGTGAGGAGCGAGGGGTAGGGAGGAGAGAGGTGGAGGGAGGAGCAAGATGGGGGAGGGAGAAGAGAGAGGAGGATGGAGGAGGGAGGGAGTGTGTGGGGTGGAGAGGGGGATGGAGGAGAGAGAGGGATGAAACTTATCCACTCACAAATTACTCACAAATTATCGAATTATATATATTAGAATAGTGAGTGAGTGAGATTGGTTGCTTTACACCCTTATCAACACATTTAATAAAGTTATATCAAGGGCGGGAGAGCTGAGATGGAGGAAGTTTATGATCATACCCAGGAAATAGAGATAGAGAAGAAGGGAGAGAGAGAGACAGAGAAAAAGAGAGAGAAACTCAGAAAGGTACTTTATGTTCTCACCCAGGACCCAGGACCCTTATCATAGTTTGATACTGTAAACTACCTAGTCGGCTACAGTCCTTGCCATTATATAATAGTATCAATTATCACTGTGTTATGTCATGATGTACATTTCTCTTCATACAAAATAATTTCTATATTTTTTCTTTTAAGTCATAACACCTATAGGATATAATAATGGGGATATGTGGGGGTCTTGGCTTTATACCAAAAGTGTAAAAGCTGATACAGCCTATCCCAAGTGTAAAATGCGAAATTTCTGTGTAGAATGTGGGGTATGCGTAAAATGAGTCTAATAGTGCTACCCCTACAGAGTGCAGGGTTGGGATTTTTATTGTGTCGGTGAGCTTGACATAGCCGACGCAAATGAATGATTACGCAATAATTAATAACGCAATGATATATCTGAGAGCGTCACTGTCTTCCTGATTTCCAGGGGGTATTGGCTTTTTTTTGGGGGTCTAAAAATGATGATTTTCAAGGGAGAAACCGGCACTTGAAAGGAAAGTAATACTTTCAAGATTTTACAGATTGCAACGAATCAATATTATTATTCTTTCAGTCTTCTTCATTTGAATTTAGCCTGATATTATGGATGATACACCTACAAATTTACAAGCCACCTATACTAGAGGCACTGGGGCGGGCTGGAATGGTGTGATAGCCTGACTTGCCACCTACAAGTTGACGGATTTGGTACAGCTAAACCCGTAACTTACAAGGCATATCTAGAAAAGCTGTGGTCCATTTTTACGCGGCCGTTTCTGCAGGGGATGTTTCGATTTGTTAATGTTAATCAGTAAAGGTATATTAATATTCTAAATAAATTGATAGCCCTCTTCCCTGGCTATTCAGAACAGGTCGAGAATTTAATATATCTTCATCGAAAGCTGAGAAAATAAGAATTTCGTTCGGATGTTTTTGGTACAAACTCATTAGGCTGGCTTCATTTTTTCGGACAGGGACTCAGTACCAGGGAACAACATTCATTGTGGTATCATACATTTACAGTCCATACGGTTATTGGTTCATACTTGGACAAATGAATGGAGCACAACTTACCTGAAACTATTGACTTTTTCATATTCTGCATCTGCAGACTGCTCAGTTGCGCAAAGAGAAGAGATGTTTACTTGCACTCCCTGACCCTGGTTCACGAATTCCTGATGATTGGATTCGTCGTCATATTCCGGATCTGATGGGCAATTCCAGTCATCATCTGATTCCCAGTCACTCCCAGGTTCATTTTCCTCAGATGTATCCAAAAACTCATGTACTAAAGAGGCTATTTTCCCACGATCATGTGGAGAAGCATTCAGTAAACGTGCGATCTCGTCTGCCATGCTTCAGGTTTGTTTGGGAGACTGAAAGCTAGTGCGCATGCACCGAGGTGAGTCCCCAGAGCTTATCCAATCAGAGGGCTTCATATGGCCGTCGTTGCCACCCAGGTCAGAGGTCGTTCACACTTTATCAGATATATTCATTGGTTGTTTTTCAAGTGGTGGGAGGAGTTAGGTGCTATTAGACCAACGTCACCGCAAAGGGGGAGCCCTAACCTACATTGCTATGTATATGTTGTAGGGGTTCCCCAAATAAACAAGGGATGCTGCGGGGGACAAAATGGGCTTAAATTGGCGTTTGTTTTGCGGACTGAAGCCTGTCTTCTTTAATTATCCATCATTAAGTCACTAAATAGACTGTTTGTAAGTTGAATCTTATAAAACTGTATTCGGAATATGAAAATATAGGTACTTAGGCAACGATTTCCGCCAAGATCACATAACCCATAGAAAACTGCTAACCAACTGAAATGTGACTGTAGCTCTGAACGAGCTCCAGCGACTTATGCCTGGTTTGGTAGTGGGGAGTCACAGTCTTCTTGGTCCACACTATTAGTGTGGACCAAGAAGTGTGATGAAGCTTTTAAGACAGCTAAGACTTTATTAACTTCAGCCCCAGTTCTTGGGTATCCAAGAAAGGAAGGTTATTTCATCTTGGATACTGATGCCATACTGATGGCGGAGTTTTGTCTCAGATGCAAGACGGCAAGGAAGTTGTATTGGGATACGCTAGTAATAGCCTCAACAAGCCACAGAAGAATTACTGTGCTACAAAACGTGAGCTATAGCAGTGCTATCCTACTTGAAGAAGTTTAGTCACTATCTCCTCGGCAATCATAATTTTTACGTAAGAACTGACCATGCTTCCCTGTGACGGATGCTGGGGTTGAGAAACGCTATAGTAAACCTATAGTGTGGACCAAGAAGTGTGATGAAGCCTTTAAGACAGCTAAGACTTTATTAACTTCAGCACCAGTTCTCGGGTATCCTAGAAAGGAAGGTTATTTCATCTTGGATGCTGATGCCAGTGGCTTTACAATGGCCGGAGTTTTGTCGCAGATGCAAGACGGCAAAGAAGTCGTATTGGGATACGCTAGTAATAGCTTCACCAAGCCGCAGAAAAGTTACTGTGCTACTAAACGTGAACTATTGGCAGTGCTGTCCTACTTGAAAAAGTTCAGACATTATCTCCTTGGCAATCGTAATTTTTACGTAAGAACTGACCACGCTTCCCTTAGGTGGCTCCTGAATTCTAAAGATCCAATGGATATGCTTGCTAGATGGTTAGCCACAATGCAAGAATATGGCTTGGAGCAGAGTATGACACTTCACCGGGCGGGCAAGAAACATACCAATGCGGACGGATTGTCTCGAATCCCTACCAGGAAATGTGGAAACCCTGGCTATTCCGATTGCTATGTTGATGATGCTGTAATTTGCGGAAGCTGTGGCGATCCTAGGTTCCTTGGAGGATGAAATCTGGGATGCTCAACCGGCTGATCTCCTCTTGAAGAAAGTTATGGCTGTGTTGGACGGATCCAGTCCGGTTCCCAGCAAGGAACAATTGTCTGGTGAGCCACAGGAATTCTGTACATACATCCGTAACAGAGAAAATTTGGAAATGGTCCAGGGTGTCTTATGTCTGCGGTGGCTGCGTAAGAATACTGGACACACGTATGTCAGGAAGATAATCCCTGCCTCTATGAGGAGGAATATTTTCTGTTGCTTGCATGGTTCTCAGTTGGAAGGTCATTATGGCGATTTAAAGACTAGCTGGAAGGCAAAAATGACCAGACGACAGGCAGATAGATGTGCTGAAGTTTTGTTTAGAGAATGGGTTCTGAGATTCGGCTGTCCGGTTTCGTTACAGACGGACGGGGCGCCGGAATTCAGGTCTCAGCTATTACGAAGTTTGTTGGACATGTTGGGGGTGGAAAAGCTAATCACTCTTCCGTACAGGCCTCAGTCAAACGGACAGGTAGAGAGATTTAAATGTGTTCTAGTTGAGCAGCTCTCTTGCCTGACGGATTACTCAGATTCTAATTGGGACTTGCTCGTTCCATGTATAGCACATGCTTACAGGGGTATGGTGCATGCCAGTACATTGTGTACGCCCAATTCGGTAGTTCTTGGGACTGAACTTGTAACTCCAGTTGATTTAATTCACAGAGTTGAGCCAGGCGGGTTGGATTTCCCTTGTCGATTGGCATACGTGGAAAATCTAAGACAGTCAATGAGAACTGGACATCAGTTTGTCAGAGAAAATCTGGGAGTTGCTGCAGTGCACCAAAAGAAAGACTTTGACAGATGGGCTTGTCCTAGGCGCTTTGAAGAAGGGGCTATCGTGTATAGGTACTGACCCCCTAAGGCTAACCAAAAGTATGGTCCCAAATGGGATGGGCCTTTCAAAGTGCGAGAATTCATAGGGGGTACTACTTATGAATTGGAAACGACTGAAGGAATTGTCAGATATCATGTTGATTATCTGAAACCTGCCTTTGACGAGAATGGACCTATTCAGGCAATAAACTTGCATAAGGCTCCGGAATTCCGTAAATTAGAAAAGGCTGGGCGTGAAATCCTGAAGTTCGAAGGTGGGAAAGTTTTAGCTGGTGCTGAATGTCCTAAGCAGAAGGAAAAAGAAAAGGTTACTAGTGGGTTTAAACCCAGAGGTAGACCTAAGAAAAATCAGACGTCTGGAGTTGATCTTTCTCCTGCTCTCACAAAACGGTCCGTAGATAAGGGTCCGGCTGTTATCCGTGTAGGCAGGAAGAAGTCTAAGAAAAAAAGAAGTGTAGTGCCGTTGCTTAATCTCACTTTTTATACTACTTACGATTGTTCTAATATGGATTATATAGCACGCGCATGCTGCGCATCCATTTGTCGTGCCTTGCGCATGTCACTTTGTATAGTATAATTCTTAGAGTAGCCACAAGGTGGCAGTACGACCTAGTATACTTCACTATATTCTCCTTTGTTTCTTTGTACCTCTTATTATTTACTTACAACACCTTTTATTATACGTGATACTATTGTACCTGTTTGAATCTGCCTCATGGAATAAATTAGAGTAATTACAATATAGCTGACAACTTGACACCGAGGGTCATTACAGAAGAAAGTAAAAATTTCTCCAGTAGTTGTTCCTTCTGAGAAGGAAGTTGGTAGACCTAAAAAACTAAGGCGGATTTGGTTGTGAAAAATCAGCCAGCCCCGGTAGTTTTGATGGATTCTACTAATCCTGTGAAAAGAAAGAGGGGGAGGCTGAGGAAAAATTGGGACATTGTTCAAAATGTTCCTGTTTCTCCTGAAAAAAGACGGACAGTTCCCCACCAGTGGTTGCTAGACGCACACGGAAAGCTCCATCTAGATTGCAATATGGAACTTAGAAGAAAGTATGGGTAGAACTTTCTTGATGGTTCTACACAAGTCAAACACAACGAGAACTCAGTGGCTGATATATCGGATAATCATGCTGCCCTTTCACGACATTTGAGTGATTCTTTATTGAATTAATTGAGTGGCTGGGAAAGAACCAATACATCTGTAGGGCTTGTTGGACACTGCACTGAGAATGGCTTGGCTTGGGATAACCCTTGAGTTCTAACTGAACTAAGACTCCCCGGGAAGCCTGAATCAGCACAGAAATTGGGTTGAAATTGCTATTGAATCGGCTGAGTGGACACTAGGCTTTATGGATAATGTATCCGCATTTGTCTCTGTGGAAGACCAGAACAGGCTACATGTTTTAACATCTACTGTACAACCTGTAGGAAGGAGCTAGTATAGCTGCATGTCAGTAGAAGTCTGAGTGGGAAAAGGTGGCACTGAGAGTGGTGGCGGTTCTTGGAACTATGGTTACCACACTGGACGTGGCGCTGTGGTGTTGCACCCTTTCTCAGTATGCTTCCGGGACTTGTCAACAAGCTAGCCGGCACACTGAAGGCCAGTAATCCTAGAGGAAAGAAGTGAGTTGAATTGGGTTAAGACTTACTTGTCATGAACTGAAGTGATATCAATGTGATAGCTGAAAGTTGTCTTGTACTGGACACGGTGTGTTTTAATTTTTGAAATGTATTGGTTAGCCGAGATCGTTGGTTTAACTTTGGGTAAGAAGTTTTGAGGTGTCCGCCATGACACCGGTGCAATGGCTTCACTAACCTGTGAATGTATAGCGTTGTGGTGGCTTTCTACACCACTGTAACAAATGGTTTGACTGTTTTGTCAACCTATACAGCTCTTAAAAAGGGTTCACAAACTTGTGACAGTCTGTTTAGTAATAAAGTGCAATATACCGTTTGTAATATTGGTTTCATTGTTCACTTTCTACTGCCCTATGTAATATGTGAAGGCTATGGGAAGTGACTGAAGTGACTGAATGAATGAATGGATGGAAGTTTGTACAATTGAATGCATGCAAACACTGAAAAGTATGGTTGTTCCATCGGTGCTGAGTGTTATTCTTTTTCTTGCAGAAGACTAAGATTTTTGTCAGCCATTTACCATACACGGACAGACGTCAGAATGGACGGAGTAGACAAGTCCGGGGATGATTCTGTCTTTATGACAGAGGCGGAAGAAGAAAGGTTGTTGCAAGGTGCCAATGATCTTCTCCAACTTGACCCCGAAAACCGCCCTCCTCCACGGAAAAATGATGACGGGAATCCGGATCTGGATCGCCCGGATCATGACCCTAGACCGTTAGGCGCAGAAATCCGTCCCCTGACGGAAAAGAATCGGAAGTCCGGCATGGATGTCCCTGAGGAGGAAAGTCCCCGTAAATGGTCTGCTAGGAAGAAGACCGAGTCTCCAGTGAAGGCATTAAAACCCCCTTCCTCTGCTGGTAAGAAAGAGGGAAGGCGAGAAAGACGACCACGTCCTACTGCAGAGAAGACGGAGAAAACAGAAAAGAAGACAGCTGATAGTCCGCGTTTATGCCACACTGCTAGTGGTCCCCTGCACATATCTGCTAGTGGTGGAAAGGGTTTGGCATCTAAAGAGAAGAATGCGAAAAAGATAAAGAAAAGGCATGTCCACCGTGCGGAGTGGAGGATAACTCAACTCTCACGGAGGGGCACGATGGACCAGTTCCGTCTTGAGTTGAACGCAGCGACCGAGGTAGTCCCCCTGGATCCTACGTCTGATCAACCCGGATCCGGCGTGATTACCTTGCCTGAGTCAGACGACGAGAATGTGGAAGTCGAAGACGACCAGATGTCGCGCTATGAAACAAAAATCTGGCCGGAACTTACCAGAAAAGATGCAATGGACCCTGGGACAATGGGCTCACAGGTTGTGGCAACCCGGACACAGGTGCCCCTTCCTTGTCTGCAGATATTTGGCCTTGAACAGGGGAGGAGTAAGGGGGTATGCCACACGAGAGCGACTTTTTAGGCACTTCTGTGAAGAGCATGCCCCGTTCTGTGAGGTATGGATCTGTCCACTCGCCAGTTGTCTGCAAGTCCTTGTCTGCATAGAGCTAGGACGGACGGAACTGACGGACGGACCAGCAGGTCTTCCTAATCTTCCCTGGCTGCTAGTTCGGCTGGTAGCCGTAGATCTGTTGCCAAAGATGCTGTGGCTTCCATTCCAGGTGAGAAGAAAAGACAGAGAGACACTGTTATGGACAGGGAAAAAGACTGAAGCCCCCCATTGCCTAAACGTGTGTGTATGCGGGCTCAGTTTTGGGCGGAAGGAGTCCTGAAAAAGTTACCCTCTGTGGAGGAGAGCAGAGAGATGTGTGCTAGGGCAGAATCAGTAGTCTCAGAAGCCCTGGAGCAAGTACTGCTAGTAGCAAGTGCTGCTGCCAATTCTGCTAAAACAGAGCTTCATTCTCTCCTCAGGGAGGTAGCGGAACCCCTCCTGTCCCTTGGAGGTGTCAGAGCTTCTGTGGAGGAGTTGAGCGAGTTTAAAGAACAGGCTAGGAATCAGGCCGTGGTAGTGGATGGACTGCGTAAGTACCTGGCTAAAAGTGATGCTAGAGTTAGAGAGTTAGAGGAGGAAAATTTTCGACTTCTGTCAATGTTGGAAAGTAATTCCTGCAGCCCTTCCCCATGTGATGACCAGAAGAAATCCGACGGATGTGAACAAACATGAGTACTAATCCTTCATGGATTGCACCTGGAGGTATAATGTGAAACTACTACAATACCCCCCCCCCCCCCCCCTTATTTTTAGATTTTTAAAACCCCTTTGAAAAATCATAATAAGATCAACTAAGTACACAGTACTATAAGGTTTAAACGGATATATAAAAAGAGAATTCACATTGCTAACCTGGAAAATTAAAGTTAATATAGGTCTTCCTGGTGACAAAAAGGAGCAGCATATGGTGTCCTAACTATATACTTAACAAGTACCAGGTCGCTACATCTCTAATATAAAAATATCAAAAAACCAAACACATGATATGACATAAGTCAAAATATAGCAGTGAAATGTGATAAGAAGAATACAAACAGGAGCATTTGTGTCCTAACTACATACGAGAACAGGAATGGATTTGTAAGAAAAACCTTTCTAATAAAAATCTGCATCAACTGTATACAGGCAGGAGCTTCCTGAGTCCTCGAAGATGTATAGAT
Organism: Sthenelais limicola; assembly: GCA_942159475.1. NCBI lineage: Eukaryota > Metazoa > Annelida > Polychaeta > Phyllodocida > Sigalionidae > Sthenelais > Sthenelais limicola. Next base: position 156,583,449 of record OW804095.1, read on the forward strand.
ATAGATCAGGCACGGCACATAATAAGCAAAAAGTACCCAAAATGCAAAACATAACAAAATATTCTTCTTATTCTTCTATATGCATGAGAAAAGATAGAATATAATAATCTCGACGGCATATCTCAGTAGAGAAAACATTTTACTCTGTAGGAGGATTGTTCTGGTTGTCTGGAGTTCCAGTTCCAGTGGTATCCGGATTTCCCTGGGGATGTACCAGCGCAGTGGGGCTGAAGAGCCACGGTGGAATTTCGTACGGGTTTGGTACTTGTACTTCTAGTCCGGGCGTCCGGGGGACAGGCTGCACTGGAGCCGGAGGTGGAGTGGGAACTTGTTGTAGTGTCCTCAGCAAATTACTCAGCATAAGGAGTTGAGGTAGCTGAGCCGGATCTAACGGAAGTGGGGCTTGCACAGGTGGTACTGCAGGCGTAGTTATGGCTGGAGTAGCAGTGGTAGATGAATAATTCTGGGACGGATCACCAGACTGTTGGTTGTTGCCATCCACAGATTTGCTAGGGGATCCGGAATCTCGATCCAGCATAGATCGGAGGCGGAAATTCTCTTCCTCTAGTTGACAAACTTTGGTGTCACTAGCTGCGAGCGACCTCCTCAAACCATCCACCACTCCCTCTTGGTTCCTAGCTTCCTAACGAAGGTCTCCAAGCTGTTCTACGGCTGACCTGACATCCCCAATAGTCACGAGTGGTTTGGTGACTCTCTTCAATAGAGACAAAACTCACACAGGGCAGTATCTGCCGCAACAGTTACTTTCTCCAAAGCATCAGAGACCACACCTTCAGCGTGTTGGACTAGCTCCAAACTTTCATCCGATGAAGGTAGATCCTTCAAAATCTTTTCGAACCATTCCTGGGCCCTCCTACAGGCCCTCTTTGGGAGAGAGGCTGTGTCCTTTACTCTTGTGTCAGAGGACACGGATCGATCCCCCTTGTGAGTGTGGGAGCGGTCTCGGCTGGTTGAACTCCCCTCAGCATCGGTGGCGACACTCTTACTGCTCCAAGCAGCGGCAGCAGCACGGGATGAGGATCTGGATCTACTAACTCCAGAGCCGGACACAGGGCTGGACTCTCCGGACTCAGACTCAGACCTAGTCTTCTTGGGGACGGATATGAACTAGTAGCCTGGCGCATAACACAAAGGTGCTGGCTCTCCATGTAGGTCATTTTTTTTAATACATGGTTAGGTCTGGTGGTCGGGAGAACCTTCAAAGCCTTTTCTCTAGCGTGAGACCGATTTAAATGATGCTGAACTGACTCCCCGTTCATAAGGTGCTGGATCAGCTCCACCCTTCTGTGAAGTACTTGTGAGCAGCTAGTGAAGGGGCAGATCCAGACCTGTACGAACAGGGCATGTTCCTCACACAAATGTCTGAACAGTCGATCCCGTGAGCTGAAGACATGGATTCCTCCCGGATTGAGAGACAGGAGTCTACACACAAGGAAGGGGCAGCGGTGGCCTGGCTCCCACAGTCTATGTGCTTCCACAATCTTGGAGTACGTCCCTCTATCCATGGAGTCTTCGCATACCAACTCTGGCCAGACTCTGGTCTCGTACCTGGCCATCTCCTTCTATCTCTCGTTCCTCGGAGTCAGACTCTGGACAGGTGCTTACCCCGGACCCGGGTTGGTCAGATCTAGGATCCTGGGGAACCACGTCCAAACCCTGTCTGAACGCTTCCAAATTACCACGAGAAGCTAGTTGTTCTTTCCGCCTCTCAGCCTGATGGTAATGGCATTTCTTGATCTTCTTTTTGGGCTCTATTGGCTTTCCAGAGGCACCAAAAGTCTCTGACTCAGTCCTGGTCTCCGTAGTGGACATGGACATAGGCCCACTGGTGGTATGTTGAAGGCCAGGACTCCTCCCTCTTGAGGTGTGTCAGCAGGGAGCAGGAGAGGCGGAGGCATGACAACGTCTGTCTTTCCGGGTGCTATCAGACCCGTCTTTACCCTTTTTCTCAATCTATCTTGGAGAAGCAGACTTCTTGACTACGACGGAGGGGGGTAGCAGACTTTTCAGGCTGAACATCTCCTCCTTCCGTCTCCATGTCTACTTCCTCATCCAAGGGCCAGATTTCTTGGCCCAATGGCCAGACTCCCGGGTCCGTCTGTCTAGTCTGGTCCGTCAGTTCACAGACTCTGGCACTGTTAGCCAGATCAAGGGCCAACAGGTCTGCTGCACCGTCTAAGGGACGAGCTTCCTCAGCCTCGGTTAGGTGGGCGGCAGTGTCTTCACTGGACCCAACCTGGTCTACGTCAAAGCGACCATCATCCTCACCCTCCATAACGAACTAGAGTCAGGCGGACTTGCTTACAAAAATCTTTTCCTTCCTGGAAGAAAAAGAATTACACTCAGCCAGATGGAAAATGTCCGCAAGTGTTTACATACATAGTCATACAATGAATAGCACCACCCTCTATGTTCCATATTACATACAGTCAGTAGAGGTTCAACAAATACCAACGTATTACAGTCTAACTCCTGGATAGAAGTTATCCAAAATCAAATATCACATAGTAAACTCTTTAAAAGAGCTATATGGGTCGGCGGATAGCCAAATAAATAATCATTGGAGGTGTATAGAGCCTCAACATACACTTTTATCCCATCTACTCGCCATTCATTCAGAAAGCGCCGGTGTCATGGCTGACATCTCAAACATTTCACCGAACTTTGTCCTTCCATCACAGATAATCAAAACTTTTAAAAAACACCAACACAGCGTGCCTAGTGGCAGACAACTATCAACTATCAGATTGATATCAACTCAGACTATGACAAGCAAGTTTTAACCCAATTCAACTCACTTCTTTCCTATAAGGTTCTGAGTACTGCAGTGCCGGTAGCTGTTGCTTTGTAGCATCAAGGAAGTGGAGTGAGAAAAGGGTGCAACATCACAGTGCTCACGGCCAGCGTGTAGTACTCAAAGTCGCCACCACTCCACAGCGCCACCTTCCCGCTCAAACTACTGTCAAACATAGCTATCTCTGTTCCTCTACTACAGGACGTACACAGATGTTTACACGTGCAGCCTGTACTGATCTTCCGCAGAGACAAAAGCGGATACATTGTCCATAAAGCCCACTGTCCACTTAGCCGATTTAATAGCAATTTCAACCCAATTTCTGAGCTGATTCAAGCTTCCCGGGGAGTCTTAGTTCAGTTAGAACTCAAGGGTTCTCCCAAGCTAAGCCATTTCTTAGAGCAGTTTCTAACAAGCTTCACGAACTTTTTGGTTCTTTCCCAGCCACTCAATAAATTCAATGAAGAATTTCTCAAATGTTGTGAAAGGGCAGCGTGACTTATCCGATATATCAGCCACCGACTTCTTGTTGTGTTTTATTTGTGGAACCATCAGGAAAGCCCCACATGTACTTTAAAGCCTAGGTTCCATATTGCAATCTTGATGGAGCTTTACGCGTGCGCTTAGCTCTTGCAATTACTGGTGGAACACTGTCCGTCTTCTTCACAGGAGAAATAGGAACATTTAGAACAGTGTCCAAATTTTTCCTTGGCCTCCCCCTCCCTCTTTTCAAGGGCTTAGCAGAATCCACCAAAACCAGAGGAACTGGTTGCTTTTTTACAACTGTATCCGTCTCAGTTTTCTTGGGTCTGCCTCTTTCCTTAGAAGGGAGCACAACCGGAGAAATTTTTTAATTTCTTCTTCTTTTTCTGAGACTTCTTCTTACCAAACTGAACAACAGCAGGACCAACATCTACTGTCTGTTTCCTATTGGAAGAAGGAAGTTTCACTCGAGTTGGTACAATTTTCTTCGGCCTACCTCTGGGTTTTACCCAAATGGTAACTTTCTCCTTTTCTTTTCTCTTCTGACATTCAGCACCAGCTAGAACTTTTCCGCCTTCAAACTTCAGGATCTCGCGCCTAGCCTTCTCCAATTTACGGAATTCAGGAGCCTTATGTAAATTAACTGCCTGAATTGGTCCGTCCTCATCAAAGGCGGGTTTCAGATAATCAACATGATATCTGACGATACCTTCAGTCATTTCCAATTCATAGGTAGTACCCCATATGAATCTACGCACTTTGAAAGGCCCATCCCAATTGGGACCATATTTCTTGTTAGCCTTAGGGGGACAGTACCTATACACAATAGCCCCTTCCTCAAAGCGCCTGGGACAAGCCTGTCTGTGAAAGTCTTTCTTTTGGTGCACTGCAGCAACTCCCAGATTTTCACTGACAAACTGATGTCCCGTTCTCATAGACTGTCTTAGATTCTCCACATATGCCAGTCGACAAGGGAAATCCAATCCTCCAGGTTCAACTCCATGAATTAGATCCACAGGAGTAACAAGCTCAGTCCCAAAAACTACTGAATTGGGAATACACAATGTACTGGCATGCACCATACCCCTGTAAGCATGTGCTATACACGGAGCGAGCAAGTCCCAATTAGAATCTGAGTAGCTGGTCAGACAAGAGAGCTGCTCAACTAGAACTCTGTTAAATCTTTCCACCTGACCATTCGACTGAGGCCTGTATGGAAGAGTGATTAGCTTTTCCACACCTAACATGCCTAACATGTCTAACAAACTTCGTAACAGCTGAGATCTGAATTCCAGCACCCCGTCAGTCTGCAACGAAACCAGACAGCCGAATCTCGGAACCCATTCTCTAAACAAAACTTCAGCACATCTTTCCGCAGTGTGGTCTGGCATAGGATATGCTTCTGCCCATTTTGAGAAATGGTCTGTAATCATCATCATGTAGTTGTTACCTCTAGGGGTAGTCTTAAATGGACCTATAATATCCAACGCTATCCTACTCCATCGTTCACCATGGATCTCCTTCTTTAAAGGTGTAATACCTCGTCCACCTGCATTCTGCATTCAGGGCAAGCCCTAAGCCATCATTTCAAGTCATACCGCATTCAAGGCCAAAAATATTTCATTTTTGCCTTCCAGCTGGTCTTGAAATCACCATAATGGCCCTCCAACTGGGAACCATGCAAGCACCGGAAAATGTTTTTCCTAAACGAGGCAGGAATTATCTTCCTGACATATGTGTGTCCAGTGTTCTTACGCAGCCATCGCAGACATAAGACACCCTGAACCATCTCTAAATTGTCTCTGTTACGGATGTAAGTACAGAATTCCTGCGGCTCACCAGACAATTGTTCTTTGCTGGGAACTGGACTGGATCCGTCCAATACAGCCATAACACTCTTCAGGAGGGGATCTTCCTGCTGAGCATCCCGGATTTCATCTTCCAAGGAACCTAGAACAGCCACAGCATCCACAATCACAGCATCATGGACACCACAATCGGGACAGCCAGGATTTCCACATTTCCTTGTAGGTATACGAGATAATCCGTCCGCATTTGCATGTTTCTTTCCTGCTCTATGTATAATCATACTCTGCTCCAAGCCATATTCTTGCATCGTGGCTAACCATCTAGCAAGCATATCTGTTGGATCCTTAAAGTTCAGGAGCCATCTGAGGGAAGCATGATCCGTTCTCACGTAAAAATTACGGTTGCCATGGAGATAGTGTCTAAACTTAAGATAGCACTGCCAACAGCTCATGTTTAGTCGCACAGTAATTTTTCTGTGCCTTGGTGAGGCTGTTACTAGTGTACCCCAATACGACTTCTTTGCCGTCTTGCATTAGAGACAAAACTCCGGCCATTGCAAAGCCACTGGCATCTGTATCCAAGATGAAATATCCTTCCTTTCTAGGATACCCGAGAACTGGAGCTGATGTTTACAAAGCCTTAGCTGTTTTAAAATCTTCGCCCCACTTTTTGGTCAAGACTATAGGTTTACTATAGCGCTTGGTACTCCCAGCATCCTTCAGAATCTGTTGCAGAGGAGCTACAATCCACCAAAGTTTGGCTGAAACTCCCTATAATAGGAAGCAAAGCCAAGAAATTGTCTCACTTCTTTAGCAGTTTTTGGAATAGGCCATTCCTGCACTTTAACTGTCTTAGCCGGATCCGCACAGATTCCAGCAGCAGAATCGATTCTACCCAAATATTTCACTTCTTCGCGGAAAAGTTCACATTTCTTGTGCTTAAGCTTAAGTCCATATTCTCTAATGCGGTCTAGTACTAACTTCAGATTATCCACACATTCTTGGACAGTCTTTCGAAAGACCACCACATCATCCAGGTATAATAGACAGGATTTCCAATGCAATCCGTCTAACATACGGTCCATCATGCGTTGAAAAGTGGCAGGGGCGTTACACAGTCCAAAAAGCCATCACTTTAAACTGGAACAGACGCACACTGGACAGAAAAGCAGTTTTATGCTTACTTTCCTCATCCATTGCTACCTGCTAATATCCGGACTCTAAGTCTAATGTGCAAAACCATTGGTTACCACCCAAGGCTTCAACACATTCATTAATCCGGGGAAGAGGAAAACTATCCTTCTTGGTCACCGAATTCAGTTGGCGATAGTCCACACAAAATCTCTGGGTTGCCATTTTTCTTAGCAACCATCACTATGGGAGCTCCCCACAGACTATTACTATGCTCTATTCTGCCTTCTTTATACATTTTCCAGATTTCCGCCTCTGCTCCATCTCGCCTGGCCACTGGCAACCTGCGATAGGCTTGCTTTACAGGGATTGCATCCCCAGTGTCAATCACATGGCGGACCAAGTGAGTGCAACCAACTTTGGTGCCCGGTAAGGAAAAACAGTCTTGGTAATCATAGAGCAGTTTTCTAACTAACTCTTTTTCTTCTTTTTCAGACAGATGAGTTTCATTCACCAACTTTTCTAACGAATTTTCGGGACAAATCAATGCCCCCTCACTTTGCTGACCTGGTGGTCAGTCCCTCCCCTCCCTTCCCATGTGATCAACCCTAAGATAACGATAGACATGAACAGCGACTTATACCTTGGACTTTGGGATGTGACCCACAAGTGTGTGTGTGGGGGGGGGGAAAGAAAGTTAGCTAGCCTCTGAGTCTGTAGGTGGTGTGGCAGATGTATGTCTGAATGAGACCCATTAGAATAAATCCTTTAATTTTAAGTCAGGGATAGGATTTTACAATATTGCAGCCGACTTTAAGATAAGATAAGATAAGAAAATCTTTTATTTGTCTAACTTAATACGAGATACAATATGAAACGACAAAAGGGCCTACATGCCTATATGAAAATCTAATTCCATTTCTGCCGGCGGTTGCCTTTAATTTTGTTGGCCTTTTTGAGTATTTTACCTAGGCTTTGAGAAATAGAACATATGATATACAATAATCGAGTAAATGAAGGGTGTCAGATGGACCTACGACTAACAAGTAATATTAAGACATTTGACAATGTTTTCTACTTAGGATGTACTTCAAAGAGGTTGGATAGATTTAAAAATAACATGAGACGATAATGATATTAATTAATATTAATTACTAATTAATATGAAAAAACATTTCTCCCAAACTGAATAAAAAACCAGGAGGGTTGAATAATTTTGAAATATTAATTGATATTATTGTCAATACTGTGTACTTAAATATGGCCATTTGTTGAGATCTTACGTTGGATATACTTCCAAGTGGCTGGATAGATTTAAACATGATATGGGGTGATAATAATTATAATTAACATCATTTTTAAGATGTTGTAGTGAACTCGGTTCGGGACTCTTAGCTTAGGGAATGAAACATAATTCACATAAGAGAAGAGTTTAAAACAATCAATACCAATCAATACAATTGTAATGTCCGATGAAAGCTTAAGCGACTATGAACTACTTCAATCAAACAACACAAACACAGGAACTGTCGGTCCTTGCCAGCTGCTGAGTTTATTAGCACACAAGCTCAGGGATGACCATGTATTCTCGGATACATTCGCCAACCTCTAGTCGGCTGACTCAATGGAAACTCATGATAATAATACAATAAGGCAAATGGTAGTCAAATACACAAACACAGGACACACTGTCATATAGAATGAAAAATAATAAAAATGCACACCAACACACACAAGCGACACCTATTGATTCTCCTGACAGGAGAACTGAAAAATACTCCTCCTACCGGAATTACTGAAGTAAATCCCGGCGGAGCCACTTGACCAAGGTTTCCAAGATTCCCAGACACATCAACTGATTGCGTATCATCGGGCAAAGGTGCAAACAAGGGGTCCGGTCGGAAACCTGGTGGAGACCGAATCACCTTTGACCCAGATTCAGGAACCGGGGTTTTCCCCACCGCACTACTATGACCAACTGACATAGAACTCGTGTCCCTAGGGTTTCCCCTAGTCTCAACCGAAGTCGGAGTCAGTACAGCAGGCTGACCCGCCGTAGTGGCAGGGTTCTCCCCTACATTTCCTACTCCAACATTTCCTATCCGATTCCTATCCACTGCCATCTGGTAAGAAGGCAATGGGGTAAATCCCTGCAAACCAAAATGTGGTACTCCATAACCTGACATAGGCGTCATCATACTCAAATCCGGATTAACCATCGGCCAAGCAGCATGCACAGGTGAAACATACCTGGACGGACCCGGAGGCGGGGGTGTAGAGCTTATTAAAGATTGCTTGGACAAGGCAGCCGAATGTTCCTGAAACAAGTCTGCCATAATACCCCTTAGATCACTTTTAGTAACAATCTCATCCTTAGACGTAACCGATTGCTCCTTCTCAGTCTTTTTCTTTTTCTCAGGAGGCCCTTGCCCTCGTTCATAGCGGGAGAGTTTACACTGCAACTCCATAATAGTTTCCCTCGACCGTCTATCTTCCTCCTTATAATAAGTCAATTGTCTCTCCAAATCCTCCACTTTCGATCGTAGCTCAGGAATCTCTCGGGCAGCAGCCCTAACTTCAGCCAAATCAGCTAGAGGCCCTAAACAGACACTCACTGACTGCCGAATATTCAATACCAAAGATTGCTCTACAACCATAGAAATACTCTCTGCACCATCATCCAAAGCTTGAGCAACCGCCTCAGCCGAACGAGTCATTGTAGCCTGGCTAGCTAAGTAAGGCAGTGTAGTAGCATCTAGAGATGCATTTCCAACCTTATAATCAGTTCCACCATCCAAAGTACTAGCTGAACCAGCCTCATCCGTACCTGCTTCCACTGCTCTTGTTACTGTGGCTGAAACAGTTCTTTTTGGTTTACCCCCAGTTCCAGCATAATTATCCACATTCATATTTTCCTCAGTCACTTCAGCTGGCTCCAAGGCTGGTGGCTTACCCCAGGCACTTGTCTTCGGCGGGGGAGCGGGTACAAACTTAGTCGGTTCCACCGACGCCCTCTCTTCGGCTCTAGCTCTATTCAAACCAATCGTTTCAATCCTGTCGACATCAAACTTCCCCATTTTGCAGAATTTGACACATCCAAAATTGGGAATCTCCTTCTTAATAACCCTGTATCGACATGCCAAGTCTAGAGCATCCTTTCTGATATCTCTATGACATTTCATCATATGGCGCACCAAATCAGACCTCCTATCCAGCTTAACCAGACATGAAATAGCATGTGGGCACGTATACACATGAGCAGCTGGAGAATGTTCCTCGCACAAATGGCGAAAAAATCTTTCCCGAGTCCTGAAGACCCTAATTCCTCTCGGGTTTATACAATCTTCCTGGACCCTGCAATAAGTAAAAGGGCACCTATAGCCAGGTTTCCATAACAACATCACTCCTTCCAATTTTGGTCTGACCAAGTCAATAATCAACTCATAACCAGGTTGTGGTCGGCCAGTTCTCTCCCTCAAATACTTAAATTCCGCCTCATACTTGGGCATAATCGGAGGACTCACCCAATCTTCTCCTAACACCTCATCTTCATCATCCGACTCAGGTGCGATTTTCACCTTGTCAGACTTACTTGGGCGAATACCACACATATTAGTGGCACTCAGCTCTATAGCAGCGACCTGATCTTTCTTCCACCATCTTGCTTGATGGCGAATTGGGAGCATAGGATCATCTTTTGGCTTTTTCCTATCCCTCCACATACTAATTGTATGGGCCCGGCGCACGTCAGCTACCGTATTCAAACCTGACAGTCCCTTCCTGTCATCAGAAGTGGAAGCACTATCCGAGCGATTACCCAAAGTATTATTTGTGGCCCGCTTTGTTTGCCTACCCCTCCTACGTGATGAAGGCTTCACAAAATCACTTTCACCCACATCCGATGCCTCAGTACCGTCAACTGACTTGCTTGCAGCCTTCCTTGACCTCGTAGAACGACTACTATCCCTAGACCCAGCAGCGTCCTTACTAGTAGAGGGTTTAACCTCCTTCATCTCTCCCTTGTTTTGATCATCCGGCTGAGTCGGCTGGGTCGGCTGACCCAGCTTATCCTCAGCAGCCAACTCATCCAACCTCTGCTTCTCCTGAAGCTGAGTTTCCTTCTTCTGAGTACCTTTCTTAGAACCTCCGAAAGACTTTTTAACAGCATTAGATGCCATTATCTCCATAACCACCTTTTCTTCTTCCAAGTCATCCTCAACTTGAGCAGCCCAACTAGCCGCTGCGGGATTAACCTTAAGCCCGGGTACACCTTCCCCAGACTCAGTTTCTCTACCCTCTTTGTTGACTGACCCAGTGGCAGCCATCTTATCCTCCTTCTCCACCGTCACCTCCATGGGTGTATCACCCTCCACTCCGGACATAGCACAACTTCAACCGCTATTGAAAGTTAGCTGTCTCTCTCTCAACCGTATCCCAAGCCAATCAACAAGTCAAATGGTTCTCTTTTAGTCAACTTTCATCAACTTACAAGGCCACACAAACTCAGAGCAAGGAGGGACACGTCCGCTGTGTTCACTCCTAGAGCACTTACTGCAGTATCACGCTCTCCCCGAATCTCGTGACCCCGTTGCTACTACGGCCTCAGCCAATCACAGACCACCACTCCAACTAAAAATAGACACAGATACCTGTTGCCGAGCCCTTCACAGCTGAAAACTTCTGACCCAGTTTTACAGCAGTAAGGCACGGATCGCCACACCCCCTTCACTGTACAACTGAATCAACTGACTCCGATAATAGCCAATGCAATAATTCTAGTATCCAGTTTAACAAATGAGAATAAAACCAAGCAGCTTCTCCCTACTTTCCGTGGGGTGTATTAATAACCCAATCACTTATCCCAGTAGGTATCAGGACAATGAGAGGCAACATGCCCTGCCAGTCAGTCAATTCCCAAAAGTATAACTTTCCACCATCTCCACGTATAGTCACCTCCACTTTTCAAACCAATATTACACAGAATACCATGTATGTATAATATGATTCAACTTGTACTTCTCGTTGTGTGATTTTTAATATCTCCTACATCACTATTGCTCGAGAGAACATTACCCATATCCATACCTATCCGGAACCTGCCTAAGGCGTCTAGGCCTTCCTTCTAAGCAACCTGATGATAAATAATCATTCATGGTCTTGTCCAGGGGTAACGGGTCCTTTTCTTCCTCCGCAACTGATTCATCTGAACTCTCAGCCTCCGCCGTCGGCTCCACACCCGACAAACTCACCTCTGGCCGGCCGGGCGGTTGACTGGCTACCGAGACAAGTTTCTTGGCCGGGCGGCCGCGCTTCTTTACATGAGTTACTATTGGCTCTGTTGGTAAAGGCCTAGGCGCATCCCTGCCAGGTATAATCTTACCAACCGGGGTAATTCTAAGCAAATCCTTCCCAACCCTTTGCTGTTTCTGATACTCTGGAGCCCTATGGAGATTTTCCAACTGAACAGGTTTACCATCAACATCAAAGGCAAACTTTAGCAAGTCGCCATTCCATCTGAGAACTCCCTCAGTTGTTTTCAGTTCATATGTGGAACCATGCACATGCCTCATGACTTCAAAAGGCCCATCCCATTTGGGACCATATTTCTTCTGAGCCAATGGAGTAGCATATCTCCAAACAATATCACCCTTTTGAAAGACTTTCGGATGAGCACGTCGATCGAAGTAGCGTTTCTGATACACAGCCGAATGTCCCAGTTGCTCCCTTACAAATCGATGGCCCTTACATAACAGGGATCTGATCTCCTCAACAAACACGGTATGACAAGGAAAATCAACATTCCCCGTTACTGTACCATAGATAATGTCAGCAGGAACAGTCAGTTCCATACCGAACACTACCAAATTCGGCGTACACTGAGTACTCTTATGTACAGCTCCCCTATAGGCATGTGCAATACATGGCACCAATAAATCCCAATTGACATCATCATACTGAGTTAGACAGGATAACTGTTCAACTAAGACCCTATTCCAGCATTCTACCTGCCCATTTGCCTGAGGCCTGTAGGGCAAGGTCATTAGCTTTCTCAATATCCAGCAATCCCAGCAATTCTTTCAATAACATCGATCTGAATTCAGGTGCTCCATCCGTCTGTAGCGAGACAGGAGGACCATACCTGAGGATCCATTCTATTCACTCCATAGCACAGGTAGCAGCTGTATGATCTGGCAATGGGTAAGCTTCGGCCCACTTAGAAAAATAATCAGTCACCACCATGACACAGACATTTCCCCGTGGTGTTCTCCTAAAGGGTCCGATGATATCTAATGCAATTCGGCTCCACCGCACTCCCTGAAGCTCTTTTCTCAAGGGAGCTATGCCCTTTCCACCCCGACTTTTACAAGAAGCACATATCTCACAGCCTCTAACCCAATCAGCGATATCATTCTTCATCCAAGGCCAGATGAATCTTTGCCTTGTGGCCTGATAAGTCTTGAACTCGCCGAAGTGTACTGCGAGTTTATTCCCATGCAAAGTTCGAAACAACTCCCTGCGTAAAGACATGGGGATGGCCACGCGGGTATAAATCACACCATTATCACTTTCCCATCTAACACATAACAAGTCATCTACAACTTGCAAATCATCTAATTTCCTTATGTAGTAACAGAATTCATCTCCTTCAGCCAGCAAAGCTTTCCCCTCTGGCTTAGGAGTAATCCCTAGAACCACATCCTTTACACGTCGGATAACCTCATCATCCTCTTGAGCTATCTTCAGCCGATCACCCGCCAAGGAAGAGAAAATATGATATTCCATAGTCATGGAAGCTATCACTGCTTCATGTGCACCGCAGTCCGCACAATCTTCCCTTGGACATCTCTTTACAGGCAGCCGAGAAAGAGCATCAGCATTCACATGCCTACGTCCAGGCCGATGTAAAATCTGCGACTCAGTCAATCCATAATGTTGCAAAGTGGTCAACCACCGTGCCAACATTCCAGAAGGATCTTTAAAATTCATCAACCACCTCAAAGAAGCATGATCGGTCCGAAGAATAAAATCCGGCTGACCAATAATAAAATGCTGGAACTTAAAAAGATAAGTCAGCACAGCCAATAATTCTCTCTTTGTGGCACAGTAATTCCTTTGAGCCTTACTCAGACTATTACTAGCACAGCTTAGCACCACTTCCCTATCATTCTGAATCTGAGATAGTACTCCAGACATTCCAAAGCCACTAGCATCAGTATCCAGAATTATCTGTCCCTTCGGTTGGGGATATCCCAACAATGGTGCCGAAGTCAGCAGGTGCTTCAGATCTGAAAAAGCCTGCATACATCGTGAATCAAACGAGACTGAACGTTTTTTCTGCTCCGACCCCACCACCAATGCTTGAATGGGTGCTGCAATTTTAGCAAAGTCAGGCATGAAATCCCTATAATATGAAGCGAAACCCAAGAATTGGCGTACCTGCTTCACTGTAGTCGGTACAATTATGTACTTTTTCAATCTTATTCGGATCTGCTCGGATGCCATTCTGAGAAACTATCCGACCCAAATAGCGGACACTAAGCTTGAAGAACTCACACTTCTTTGGTTTAAGCTTCAACCCGTATGTTCTCAATCTCTTCAATACTTTCTCAGCATTTCCTAAAGCTTGTTCGAATGTAGATCCAAAAATGATCACATCGTCCAAATACACCAGACAGCACTTCCAACGCAATCCGGACAACATCTGTTCCATCATTCGTTCAAAGGTGGCTGGAGCATTACATAAGCCAAATGGCATCACCCGGAACTGGTAGAGGCCCATAGTCGAGACAAAAGCAGTTTTCTCCTTACTAACAGGATCCTTTGCAATTTGCCAATACCCACTTTCCAGATCCAGGGTAATAAACCATAAGTTCCCACCTAAAGCCTCAATGCTTTCATCAATCCTTGGCAATGGAAAAGAATCCTTCTTAGTCAAGGCATTCACAGGCCTGAAATCAATACAAAAACGATCAGATCCATCACTCTTTTTCACGATAACCACAGCTGATCCCCAAGGGCTGTTACTCGGTTCAATCACCCCCTTCTCTAACATGTCAAGAATCTGCTTTTCAGCAGCCTCGCGGCGAGCCAAGGGCAATCGACGATACGTACATTTAACAGGAACCGCGTCACCTGTGTCTATAGTATGTTTAACCATGTTAGTATGGCCCAGGACATCACCAGGTAATCTGAAAAAATCTTTATACTCCTGCAGCAAGTTCAACAATCGAACCTGATCCTCCGCCCTGGTCAGATCCGAACATCTTACAAGCTTCTTTAATGGACACTCATCTTCCGGAGGCACCATCATCTCCGGCTCCAATAATTCAATATCTACCATGGGTGAACTAGGTTCTTCCAAATCCTGTACTCTCACTGATTGCAGATTGATCATAACGGGATTACCAGTAGGATTATGCACCGATAGCGTAGAACCATATCGGTCGCCAGCAACCAACAAGCTTCCCGCAAATGCATCTCCCCATTCCAACTCATCTGACTCAAAGAATAAATCTTCGTTCTCCGATACCAGGCCTATACCACTACATATAGTGGAGAAAGCATCAACAAGAATATTCTCCATGTTGTGTTTCACTATAGCCCCGCTTTGCAAAGTTCGGCACATGATAGAACGTTCACCAGCCTCAAGGGTGAATTTGCCAGACCAATCGGAATTACATTTGTGGACATATATAAAATCCATTCCTAGTATACCAGCCTCCCGACCTACTAATCCACCAGACAATTGAGAACATACCAAGCATCTCCAATACCAAGGGCTAGTCGGGCACATCCATATGTAACCAAATTATGACCAGTTCCTGCAAAGCACGTTACCTTACATGGCATTAGCAACGGCCGAATAGACAATTCATCATACACAGCTTTCTTCACCAGTGTACACTGAGCGCCCCAATCAATCAAGAACTGACCAGTCAGATTAACAATAGTTACATCCGCATACATTCTTTCTGCAACGAAAAGGCAATTCTCATTAGATACCCGAATCTCAAAATCCCAGAGGTCACATGTCATCACCCTACTCACTTGCCAAGCAGTTCCTTCCCATTCTACTTTCAACATCTGCATTGGTGAGCATGCATATTCAGGCCTTCCCATCTCCACCTTATGTACAAAACATGCAACATGCCCAGCTCGAGTCTGCAAATGCTCCTCGCCCCCAGATCTCTCAAATCCGTTCTCATGGGCGTCCCCGGGCAGATGAGAGTGGGAATACACATCTGACTTGGCTAGTTTAACCTCTGCAACTTGAGCGTATGCGACGTGTGCCACAGCCGTCTCGATCCCCACCTCGTCGCTTATAAGGATCCGACCTGATTTGACAACTGGTGTAATTCACTTCTAGTAGCTGCCGATTTAGCCAGGAGGTCATCCAGTATCGCTATATGCTTCTTCCTCTTCTCACAATCAGCAAACCGATGTCCTTCCAAACCACAATGGAAACAGCTGCCAGGTCCTCTACCCGGTCTTCTCTGATAGCCCCTGTAGGGAGGGCGACTATCTCCAGCCGGCTTTTGCTCCACTTCGGTACATCATTAGCTGGCGATCTGGCCTTCCAAACCCTAAAGGCATCAAACTCAGCTGTCAATTCAGCTTCCAATCCCGTCCCATTGGATGAACTAGCCATTGCAGTGGATCCTTCTACCCTGTTCTCTGGTGCCAACGACAGGTTCGATACCTGTGAAGTTAACTGGGTATCTGAATCACACACCACATCCCTATACCGAGTTGCTGCACTGGAAGCCTCGACTATATTAGCCGGCTCCTGCAACCCCACATATTCAGCCATTTTCTCATCAAGCAAACCATCCGTGAAAACTTTCACCGCCATATCATGTAGAGTGTCGTCCCACTGACCATAAGCATGCAAAGCCCTCAAGCTGATAGTGGAACAGAAATTCGCAGGACTCTGACCAAAACTCTGCTTAGATTTGAAGAACTCCCTCTTCCTGGTTCGATCAGATTTCTCGGCCTGATAGTCATACTCCATCATCTGCAACAATTCGTCCATTGTAAACTCCTCCAGCTCCAACAACAATGCCTGAGGCACATGCTTACCCACAGCCGACACAAGCTGTATTTTATAAGTATCATCATCCCACTTCATCGTGCGAGCCACCATAGCAGTGCGTCTCTGATAATCCCTCCAGTCCTCTTTCCCATCCCATATAGGGAAAAGCAAAGGCTTTGGTGGTCTCATAGGTTTGCCCGGATTATGACGAGGCCTACCATACGTCCCCTCCCTCTGCTCAGGTACATGACCAGCCGCCGGGTCAACAGAGCGTCTTATTATCTTCTTACCGCCTGTCATAACTGACTTACCCGGCAAGCCAGGTGGAGTATACCCCTTTATACCAGTAACCGCTTCCAACAAACTTTGCCGTTCCTTCCTTTTTTCCTTACCTCCCACTGCTGATGCTGCAGCAGGAGCGCGGTTCTCCACTTGGGAAGAACAAAAATCAGCATAGTCTGCTTGATAATCATTCCCCCCCTTTTCTTTCCTTTGAGGGAAGTCGGGTAAATCATTCATTAACCTTTGATAGGATTCATTTGAACAACCAGCCGCGGTTTAGGGTACATAGGAGTACTAATGGTAGCCCCATCTATCAATTCTTCAACTACTTCATTCATCCGAACACGCCTATTAGGAGGATGTCTATCCATTTCTGCACTGCCCAAATTATCCAACTCTCTCTGCAACCTTTCCTTCGCCCGCTTCTCCACCTGACATTGAGCCCCAAGCTTAGTCAGCTAATTGTTCTGGTCGGTTAGTATTTGACGTAACCTAGCATCTTCCTCCTTGGCTAACTCCAGTGCTTTTTGCGTGCGTGCAGCATGCTCCAAGGCGACTCAAGTAGCTGACTCAATCACAGTCTCATTCATCTGATCCATAGAATTTAGCTGAGCACAAATCAAAGCTTCCATCCGATTGTAACTCATACGTCTATTCCTCATCCTATCCTGAGTCCACTATGACTGCTATTCAACCACAAGCGATGTAATGTCAGGTTGAACAAACGGTGTCCGCGGTGCAGCTCTAATACCATGAGAGTTATTATCCGAATCTGAATTAAATCCAATATTTGGTAACTGTACATTCTCTCCAACCAAATCTCCATTTCTCTGGTTCAAACCAGCCCCTACCTTAGCAGGTCTCCTAGTTGTTACCTTCTTCCTGGCAGCTGTATTATGAATGGTATGCCACTCATTATCTGAATCCGAGCTTGCTTCAATAGCTGCTTGTACCCGCACTGTCGGTTCTAAATGAACTGGCTCCAGTGCTTCTTGACCCGTAAAATCGTCCGACAAATCCAAGCGAGTATAACTTACGTTAACCTCTGGTCTCTTTCTATCATTCTGAGCACCCGGATTAGTAATCCGAGTCCTATCTCCCATGGTCTCCATTGGAAATCCCTGTTAGGGGCTACCGAAATGGGACCATGCAGATCTACTCAACAACCGGGCCAATAACCAACTGGTCACGGCACCAAATTGTAATGTCCGATGAAAGCTTAAGCGACTATGAACTACTTCAATCAAACAACACAAACACAGGAACTGTCGGTCCTTGCCAGCTGCTGAGTTTATTACCCCACAAGCTCAGGGATGACCATGGTGTAAAGAAGACTAAGGGTTTTTAGCCCATAGGTTCAGTAAGATGAAGAAGTGAGACAAGAAGTCCGAGGTTGTAGTTCGTCTGGATTCGGCCTAGGCGGTGGTGACTCAGCGAGTAACAGAGTACCTAGGTCCGAATGGTCACTTTATTTTATACTCCACAATCATGAATTATTCATACAATCAAACCCAGGAAATATTCCACTAGCTCTTCCCCTTCCCTCTAATTGGTTGAGGGAGAGAGAATCTTCCTTGCCCACACGCCGACCTCTGCTCCCCAGGCAGAGACCATATATGGAATGCATGCAGGTCGGATCCCTCTCCTCAGCCTTCCCCCTCCCACCCCTTACTCATGGATCCCATGGCTCGTGCCAGCCCCCCCCCCCTCCCTCTTAGCCCTTCCCCCCTCTTGATACCCCAGAGCAGTGTATAAGTAATTAGGTCGGGCTGGGGGAGGTGGGGTGAGCCCTGAGTGGCTCATCTCCCCCTCCCTCCTGGCCAGGCCACGTGTGGCGTGCGTGCCCGGACCATGATCAGGGCTAAATAGGTCGGGTCTGGGATCCAAAGATGCCAATTCTTTACAATGTATTCTCGGATACATTCGCCAACCTCTAGTCGGCTGACTCAAAGGAAACTCATGATAATAATACAATAAGGCAAATGGTAGTCAAATACACAAACACAGGACACACTGTCATATAGAATGAAAAATAATAAAAATGCACACCAACACACACAAGCGACACCTATTGATAAGTACACAAAGTAGTAAACACATTCGGTTCCCACACAAAACCATCCGAGTGGATCCTGCCCACTCGGCTAACTGAACCGACTCCATTTAGATCATTCGGATCAAGTACTACACAATGTTATATTTACAATGGCTGTACGCCTCATTTTGTCAAAAATCCTATATTAAATTTGTATTTAGCCTGAAATGTAATAAAAAAAATTATAAGTGTTAAATAATATTACTTGATATGGTTTAGTATATAATACGATACAAGATACAAGGAATACAAAAATGACATACATAATAACAATAATAATAATAATAGAGTACTGACATCTGTTCATTCAGTATTAATGATCGACTGAGAAGGTTCCAACGTTTCTTTTCTATTACTGTATCATCAGCATAGTGTTGGACAACTGAATTTTTTACCCCCTGGTGTAGATCATTTATATATATTGAGAACAAAATCGGTCCTAAAATTGTTCCTTGAGGAACACCAAAAGTGATCTTATCCTGGGTAGAGGTTTGACCATTGATTCTGACACTTTGGTATCGATCTGACAAATAATTTTTAAATCAGCGTATTTCTTGTTCATTTACACCTATTTGTTTCAATTTTGCTTTTTGTAGTATAAGTTGTTGTTTTCCATATACGAGAATAATTGTTTTTCTATCCTTTTTTCTAGTATTTTTGCAGGCATATTGATGCCCGATATGGGTTGATAATTATTGGGAATATTTTTTGGACCACTTTTATGTAGGGTGGTGACTGTTGGGCTTTAAATGCCAAAGGTACAGTCGAAGTATTAATTGAGAGATTGATTAGGTATGTCACTTGAAGGTTAAAAGCCATTAGACAATTTTTTAATATTATTGCAGGAATATTAGGAACTCTTATTATGGTCTAATTTTTTTATAATCTTTAATGTTTCTTGTGGGGAAACTTCTTCGAGTGAGAAATAATTATTTGTACTTTGGGCTGTTTTTTCAGATGGGATGCTGCTATACCAGGTTCTGCAATTTTAGCAGCCAAATCAGGACCTACGTTCAGGAAGTATTCATTGAAAATATTGGCAGCCTGATCTAGATTAGATTCATTTCCTTCTTTATCTAGTAGTTTCACTTCTTGTGATCTCATAGATTTTTCCGGGCTGATTACTCTGTTAATTTTCTTCCAGACTAATCTTGTATTATTTTTATTTTTTGCTAGTTCTTCTTTAAGGAGCTTGGCTTTGTTATTGCGACATAACGATCTGATTTTATTTCTGAGTTGCTTGGCCTCGATAAGGAGTGTTTTGTCCTGATTTTTATGGGCCTTTTTGAACATATTATCTCTTTCATTCATTAATTTGGTAATGTCGGGGGTTAACCATTTTGGTTTTTTCCCGACTCAAATTCCCGAATTTTTGTATGGGGCACATTCAATTTAAATACAAAGTGATTCGATTGAAAATTATATCCCAACATTTATCAGGGTTTCTGCTTTCATAGTATAAATTACTTCAAGTCTTTAATGAGTTGGTCGACAAGTCAGGTGAAGGAATAACGATGAGAGAGAGTGCAGCACAGCTTCGTGGGAGCCTATTTGATTTCAGCCCCTGAATTTTATTTCAAGAAAATTCCAAAAAAAAAAAAAGAAAAATCCAAGTCAAGGTTTTCCACTGGTCCGACTCGTCCAAAGGTCTCGTACTCACTGCCGGTCGTGGCCTGTGTGACACTATTTATACCCCAGGTGACGTCACATCATTTGCTGCAGATCGGTATGACCATTTCTAATTTATAAACATATTAAATTAATATCTCCCATAAATTACTTCAAGTCTTTAATGAGTTGGTCGACAAGTCAGGTGAAGGAATAACGATGAGAGAGAGTGCAGCACAGCTTCGTGGGAGCCTATTTGATTTCAGCCCAGGCCAAGGAATAATAAAAAAAATAATAAAAAAGAATTAAATATAAGAAGATAGGGAGTTGGCGACTTGTTTCTGAACAACAATGCGATGATCCAAAGGAGGCACTATGTATTCCAATGCACACAAACTCTTCCAGTCTCCAGCCTGTTTGATTTCCTCTAGTGGGACTCCCATAAGATGCAGGTATGTGGCAGCTCCTCGTCTCAAACCGTGTAAACCAATATCCTTGATCACCCCAGCCTCCTTGGACCAACTCTTCAAAGCAGCTAGAGCAGATGAATATGATATAGGCAAACCTTGAACAGAAATCAGAGGGTCAGTAGGTGAGGCAGGACATCTTTGAAATAAACATTTCAACCAATAATACAAACATAAAACACCATTGGACTTTGCAACTGGGGCAAAGAAAGTTCTTGAAGAAAATTGATTCGTCTTAGATGACTTCACAGAGATCAGGACTCCCCAGTCTTTAAATTCCACATCCTCCCTTAATAACAAATGGGTGTCAGGAGGTGAAGAAAATATGTGGCAGTTTCTTAGCAGGGATCTAAACTCCAACAACAACCCTGTCCATATGCACAAATTCTGATCCGACACAAAATCAATTTTACGATGAATCAAGACCAGATCTTCAGGCAATATAGGGTCCTTCTGCGACGGTTTTGCTCCCAATCTACGTTTAGCTCCAGCCAGAACTACACTTAAAATGAAATCTTGTCTAATGTCCCCACCATCGTGTAGTTTAGATAAATAATTTATCGAGGACACCATGTTATTGATGGTAGAGTAAGCATAGTTCTTGTCAGTTAATTCAGTCACAAACAAGCAAACCGTATGAGCATCAACTGGTATAGAAGGCAAGGAGTATCGTTGACAAAATCGGTAGTAGGAGTTCCACTGCGATGTTCTAGTTTTCCTTGTCGTCGCCGCCAGAGCTTCCAATTTTAACACCTCCATGCGACGGACCAAATCATCTAGAAAATCAAAATGAAATATCAAATCTCCATTTCCAGTAGAATAGGTCACGCAGCAAAATCGCCAGATGTTTACATGACGGCTGTCTCTTGCTTAGCAGATAAAAAGCCAATCTGCTGCGACACACTATTCTTATATTGCTGTCCCTCATTGAAGACTTGAAACGAGACACAGCTGACCATATGGTAGCAACATCACGTACGTGGCCTTTACTGAAACAGCAAGATGGTAATTCAATTACATCTCCAGAGTCCAAGGTTTTCACAGCAAAATTGGTCGATTCCTGAAAGACACCTCCTCCCTGCTGCAGATCAAACATATAGGCAAAATGATTACTTGATCGAGTACATGACAGCTCACGATTGTTCTCCATGCGACCAAAAAATCGTAAACCATTCATGGCAGACACATTATCACGCCACCATATCAAGTCATCAAGGAAATAATGGTTCATTTTAATGCGATGCTTGTTACCCATAGCCTTCAAACTATTACATATGCCGAATGAGTGCTCCCTGCCGCCGTTCACGACCTTGCTGCAATGATTTATTAGACCTGAAAAACGCTGAACTTGACGACGAGTGATCCACTTTTTCCCCCAAAAAAAGGAGATTGACTCATGTAATTTAATCAGCTTTTCACTGGGGAGGCACAAAGTCATTGCCACGGTGTCCACATTGTATCCTATATATTTTGTTACCTGTGATGGACTAGTAACCTTAGACCACTCCACAAAGAAGCCCAGGTCTCGCAAACATCTAATCAAAAGCAGCAAGGCCGTGAGACATCTATTCCTGTCCCTCTCAATCAGGCAGAAGTCGTCAATGTAGGAGTAACACCTGTATCCACGATTTCTCATCATTCTGGAAACAGAGTTTGTAACACGAGTGAAAATGAAAGGCGCAGCTCTAGCTCCAAAGCACACACAATTATCTTGTAAAAAAGAATCTTGACCATTAATCTTCCATTGCAGACCAAAATACTGTCTGTTAGACGGATGAATTAAGAGAGACCGGTATGCACTTTTAATATCAAGCGTTGCTAAATAATCATTTGGCTGAATTTTGGACAGCACCTCATCAATAGTCACATAGGAAAACGTGGAAAAAACTGCATCGGTGAAACAATTAACTGACACATTCAAAGGGCGTTTGCAATCGGTAATTGGTCTTATTTTCCCATTTTTTTTCCTGATGGCGCCGATTGCATGAACACAGGTAGGTTTTTTACTCACAACACTCAACTTATAGCAGGCTATCTCAGAGTCAATTAATTTCGAAAGTTCCTTGTCAGCTCCATCTACAAAACATGAAGAGTAATTACGGCAATGATACGGTATGAGGTTAACTCCTGGATCCACCAACATGAAACCGTTCACGACCCCATCCAGCACAAAGTGAGCATCTTCGTCCCACTTCGAATTGAAATTCAGCCATCTTACCCAACTTTCTGGTTGAAGTTGACGTGGGACACCCTCCAAAAGGCCATTACCATTAATTTCAGATGCTTTTGATACAAGTAGATGGAAAATTGACTCAGTAATTACCGAAAAACCATTTTCGTTAAGTGTCGGGTTAGCAAAAACCGTACCTTGTCCGCCATCTTGGTCCTATGCCGCACCGTTTTCCGGTTCCGGGTCATTTGGTGACATTAAGGCGTCAGTACGGTCATTCCCCTTATGCCAATCCTCTGCTCGATGTCGTAGGCCACAAAATCCACAAACATGCTTTCTTTTACATGGATAACGACAACCCTTACGGCAGGAGGGTACATTCCAGACCCAACACACATCGGCAGGCCATTTCTTGAAATCATACAATGGATCGTATGGATACGGCCCACCACCTCCTGAAGAAGAAGTTCCAAGATGGCGGCTCTGGGATCTGAAATGACTACGTGGAGGCGAATCAAAATGGTGAGGCGGAGCAACAGGGACAGTCAGGTGATATTCCGGACCCAAATATAATGAATTAGCTTCGGCGTCAATGGCTGGCCACTCGTTAAATTCTCCCTGAATAACCTTGGAAGTAACAACTCGTTCATACAAAATTAAACCCCTCGGGTCGAACTGGCCGGTGGCAGCTTTGGTAGAAATGTAGGCAAAATGGTCGGCATATCCGCTCACAGATTTAGTCTCATGACGAACTAAATATTGCATAACCTTACAGCAACCATGCAACAGCTCTATAGTAGACAAATGTCCAAAACTTTTGGCCGAGATACAATAATATTCAGGTCGCAACTTACTGACATTTCTCTTCGTAGGTGACCCGTCCTCGTAGTCGTAGTCGTCATCAATGAAACTCACATTTCCGCGAGCCCCACCAGAAGTCGAGGTAGAGGAAGCCGCAAAGCCACCACCATGACGAGGAGAAACAGGACGTGGAGAAATACTGATGTCAGCCAGTCCCCTAGCCAACTCAGCTACTTCCAATTCCAATTTGACAGTCTTCATGCCACCGGCAGTTTTCTCAAACTTGCCCTCCTTTATCTTCTCGAGCAAGGCATTGTAGTCAGCCGTCCCCCTCGCCGGGACATCGTCCTCCGCGATGCCGGCCATGTCAGCAAGCTTCTTCGCAGAGAGCGCCATTTTCGAAAATCCTGAGTGAGTACTAAACAAAACTGTCAGACAACTAGGTCTAATATGTTTCTGTCCACAACCTCCACAATCAATGAACTTCGGCATCGGCCAGAATATCTTGCTTATTTTTTGAGGACTTAGAAAAATCCAAGTCAAGGTTTTCCACTGGTCCGACTCGTCCAAAGGTCTCGTACTCACTGCCGGTCGTGGCCTGTGTGACACTATTTATACCCCAGGTGACGTCACATCATTTGCTGCAGATCGGTATGACCATTTCTAATTTATAAACATATTAAATTAATATCTCCCATTCAGTCCAGTCTTGATTGACTGGGATTTCATTTAAATTTTTTTGGTCTAGGCAAGAAGTATTTCTGGCCATAAAACAACTTGTTTAATAAGTATTTCTATTATTTTTCATCGTTATAAAAGTTGGCAGGTGGTCAGAAGTAAAATTTTCGACAATTCCTGCTGAATTAACAATTTTCGAGTTCGAGTAAATGTAAATATCTATCAGAGATGAGGTTGATAGTGTTTTTCTGGTTGGAATTTTTATATGTTGGGATACATTATATTTGTCGTTTAATAGAATTCATTTCATGTTGCATGGTTGTTGACATTTTTTCGTCTAGGAGGTTAATATTCATGTCTCCCGGTACAATCAAATCAGTTTTTGAATCAAGCTTGGACAGGGTTTGATCTAACTCTTGGAAACCTTTCATTATAGGGGCTCCCGGGGGTCTATATACATTACATATGATATATGGCTTTGCACGACCTTTCTGCACACTTATTATTTGTAATTCAATATTTTCTGTGTTTAAGGAAAGGTTTGAGAACAGGTTTGAATCGAGCTGGTGGTCGTCTCGTACATAGAAACATAGGCCACCACCTCTTTTCCTAAGTGCCATGTTCTGTCTTGAGAGGTTATAACCGTCCACCTTCATAGCTGAGTCATGAATTGCTGAGGTAAACCAGGTTTCTGTGAGACAGAATACATTTACATTCAAATTAGCTAGGTGTACACATTGTTTAAAATCATTTTAATTACTATTTAGGCTTCGGATATTCCATCCTACAACATTAAAGCCTTTTCTCATTTTAAAACATTCAAACGAGTCAAGTATCGACTCTGACATAGAGAAAGCAATGGGAACAACCTGAGACCAATTTCTATCAGGAAAAGAAATATAATGTTGATATTTGAGTGTGGGGGCAATGTCATAAAGAGATTTGATATAAAGGTAACTGATAAGTCATTGGAATAAAACAATAATCAAACATTACATGTAACATTACATTACATTACATGTTACATTACATGGGCTTGTTTACATTCCCCAGTGAGCGATAATAAGGAACTTTAGTTTTCTCAGGGTTAAAAACATATGAGATAAAATTCTGATCGAAAAAAGCTTTTCAGACATAAATGAGATATACTTATTAAGGTTATAGTGATTCTTTTAGCTTCCTTATCATCTCTCCCTGGAGATTCCTGCCCGTAAAAAAGCCTTGTTGATATTTTCGATGTTTCGGTAAGCAGGTCTGGGAAGCGGAAGCCAGCTCCCCACTTCCTGTCACCTGTTACCTCGTAAAATTTAACAAATTTTTCATTTTTCAACCTGTATGATAGTTCCTGGTTTTGTTCAAATTTAATTTTGATTAATTTGTTCAACAGTTTTTCTTCGTTTTTGGTGAAGTCTTGAGTGGATTTTATCGCCTTAGCAAGCGCCTTCGCTTCGAAGGCTGAACATGGCCTTCAGGCTTTGGAAGGCATGCTCTATGGATGTGTATGATTATTCTTTATATTTAATGGTTGCAGGATAGAAGTTTGACATGTAACTCTGTGTACCATAATACCATATTGACTTTCCTTCGTCAAGGATCACTTTGGAGGCTGTTTCTGGGTTGGCTTCATCCAGCAACAGATGTAAGTCCATTAGTCGGAATGACCTATCGTCCCATAAGAGATGATTATAAAAAATCTTAACATCATGCTCTTGTTTCTGCATTAAGGCCATACAATTTTGGAGTACCTTCTTCTTGTGTAGGAAGATTTGCAGTCCCGTCTTATTTATCCAAACTCCTGTATATATGTTGTGGTGATTGTTTATTTTGAAAATGTTTTCAGTAAGCATTTTTCTAGGTTCTGGATCTGGGAATTTGACTAGGATAGGTCTTGTTTCCTCTTCTATGAACTGTCCAATTCTGTATGCTTGCTTGATGTTGTCACGTTTGAATTCGGTTGATATTATTTCCATTATTGTAAGAATTTCATTTCCAGTGTCTTCATCTGCCCTTTCCTGGAGATCTTCAATAATTGCGATGTGTGTATTGTAGTCCTCCTTATTTTCTTTTTCTTTTCTTTTCTTTGGTTATGGTTGTACGTTCTCTGTGCAAAGTTGACATTTTTATGTGTCCCTCTACCTCGAGAATGGCTGATTTTCCTTCCTTGGAATCTCCAGTTATCATCATCCGATGGCTCTCTTTGGTGTGGGTATGGGTATGGGTGCTCCCATACATTTCCCTCGTGTTGTGGTCGTTGTCGTTCTATTTGTGAACTTGGACCTCCTGTAAGAATTTTCTGAGCAATTACCAAATTTTTCTGGATCTCAATTTGTTTCAGCTTCAATTGGTTCAGAGTCTGCTCGATATATCGATGCTTTGAGTTCCATTCTTGTCTGGTTTCAAGCATTATTTTTTATAGAGAATTGTCGATTTCAGGCTTTATTGACTTAAAAATCTGTCATTATTGTGCTGTAGCCTGTCAAAATGGGTGTGTATGATATTTATTTTGGTGGTAACATCATTGTTGTGATCGTGGATATGTTAATGTACCTTGTCATTGGAGTCAATTATTTGTGAGACTTTACTGTCTAGGGATTTCGTGTAATTCTCAATATTTCAATCTGTTGAATCAAATTATTTTGCGCCTCCATTTGTGCTTGGAAGGCTTGTATCAGAGATTTATCCTCAGAATCGTGCCTAGTAAAGGGTTTTATCATCATACCTTTGTCACTATCTGAGTCTGGGTCTTTTGGCACTGGTTGCTGCAGTGGGGTCATACTCTGTACATGAGATGGTTGCTGCAGTGGGGTCATACTCTGTACATGATGCGCTTGTTGATTCTGATGACAATGCTTTATGCTTCTCTTGGTGGCGAGTTTTGCTGTTGAGACGTCATTCTCCGTACATGTGGCGCCCATCACATATGCCGGAGGGGGTGGTCCCACATAC
This sequence comes from Sthenelais limicola, assembly GCA_942159475.1. Lineage (NCBI taxonomy): Eukaryota > Metazoa > Annelida > Polychaeta > Phyllodocida > Sigalionidae > Sthenelais > Sthenelais limicola. Next base: position 156,610,766 of record OW804095.1, read on the forward strand.
ACATTTGGGTGTTGGAACATGTTTTGACAATATTGTGCCTGATTTTGCAGTTGATTCGGTTGTTGGTGATAGTTTTTAGTTTGGTCACAGTGTCTGGATTGTCCATTTATGGCCATTTTGAGGTTTCCTTTTGTTTTAATTGAACAATTTACAAGAGTTTCTTCACTAGCAGTGAAATATAATGTTTGTTGTTCCAAGTTTGGAAGGTCTAGGTCTACGGGTATAGGCAATAGCGAGATTGGTCTGTTGTCAGCAGTTGTCGCTATACGTTCCGGGTTAGGTGTCGAGGAAGTATATTCCATAGGTCGGACATTTGGATTTCGAGTCTAAATAATGTTTTTGTAGCTAATTTTCTAAACTTTGCAGTTTTGATGATGGTCAACTGTCTATTGTATACTTGACGTTGGTTTTCTGGATGTAATACTAGTTTCTGTCCATGTTAAGGGATGTTTTGTATCACCTGAGCGATAATCCCATGACTTCCCGTGAAGGGAGCTACCCGTGGACCACCTCCAGCGACCATGATGGCAACCACCTCCAGCGTGTGCCGACCCGGTGTTGTTTTATCCTTGTTTGTGTCCAATGTAGGTGGTAATCTAATATTAAAGGGGAACACTGGACTGAGTATATCCTCTGTTCAGACATTGAGGAAAACAAGATATTATGTTCTGCACACTATAATGAATAATCCACTAATGTGTGTGGCTGTAAGGTGGCATTTAATAGAGAAGACTCTGTCTTTTACTTTGACAGTGGAGGCTGACATATTCCCAGTATGCAATGCATAAATGACAAGACTGGGGGCAGGTAAACATCCGTTTCAATGGAGGTGAATGCACACAGAGAGTATATTTTGTAATCTAAGCTAAATCTTTATAGTCCCTGACTTCTACATGGCTTAGAAATGCAAATCTATAAAGCATATGGATGTATAACAACAATTAGTGGCAGCAGAAAGACATCAGGGAGCTCTTTCAATCAATTTCAAGAGAAAAACATAGCTAAACAATGAGGTGTATACTTTTGAGAATTGAGGTCAAGTGTACAGTGGATCAGTAGACCATGACCAGTAGAAATTAGTATTTCTATAGTGGTGTGTGCTAAGTTAGGGACTAAAACCTTAAATGCCTTAATTCATTTTATAAGGTTGCTTTTAATTTTAAGAGTTTTTATGGTAAATGCTACTTAGTAGGGTGCCTGGAGGGGCAGTCACTCAAAACTGTTGAGAAACTTTCTGTTGCAATTTCTCCTAGGTCTCCCAAATTGGATAATTACAGCAGAAGTTATAGCAGTTATAACATTTTTAAGGTGTGTTCAGCCACCTCCCCCAGATTTAGGAGGTCTGCGACCCCCCTAGATAAAAAATACTTGCCAAAATGTTTTTGTCTCTAAATTCCCCATGTAATGACACAAGGTATATTCAGATTGGACTATTATTTCAAAAGTTATAATAGTTATACTTAACCAGTGAAAGGGGGGTTCAGCTCCTATCCTAAAAGCTCCCCCCCCCCCCCCCCCCCCGGCTCCACTCAGTGGAATGACATGTTTATATCCAAGGATTTTGAAAAAAATGGTTTAATACATCAATGTCCCTAACTTGGGGTGCGGCCCTATAGCTAAGTTGACCTTGAAGTAAAGTGGCCACTTTGACTGTATTGTACAGATTCACTAGACCGTGACCACACACAACTCAAGGAAGTGTCATACAGCTACTAATATGGAGGCACCCAGGCTAGGGCTTTGGGAGAGCGGGAAAGAAATTACTTGATTGATTCTGACAATATCATTGCCCAGAAACCAGTATTATAATGTGAGTTCCCACTTATAAACCATAATTGGACTGTATGCCCTGCAAGTGTTCCAGCCCAGTGTTTTACTTTAACACATTCCTCTTGTTCTTGGTATATTTAAAGTTCAGTATTATTCATTTGAGTGAGCTACTCCTCGTTAAACTCATGATATCATGGCTGATGCTGCCCTATGTGTTGAACTACGTCCGTACCATCTTAGAGCTAGAGTAGGTTCTTTAGTCTGAAAGAAACAAGGTGATCCCAACGATTCCATCCCTAATTTTGAGGCATCTCCAACGTATACTATTGAGGCTTTACACATGCAGATTGACTCCTTAGAAATGGATTTCTCCACCAAAATCCGCCGGAAATCTTCCTGAAATCTGCCAGAAATCCCCTTGAAATCCCCAGAAATCCCCCTGAAACCCTCCAGAAATCTGTCAGAGTGACGCCAAGAGGTGGCCTCCGGCAAGTTGATTGAGATGAAATGAATAATTAACAATATGAGGTTATTGTACAGGAAGGAGAGCAACTAACACATTTGACGTACAACAGGTGTTCAAATTTGGTACTTAACTACACACCCAGTAGCACTTTAATCACAAATATATAGGCCACTGAGAAGGTTATTGTATACATAGGTAGGCGGGAATGAATCCATAAAGTAGAGGGAATGAGCACTTTCATGAGCAGAGCAGCAAGCTAATTTACGTATTATAAGATATATCAAAGTGTATCAATATGGTGCAATAAGTTGTTGAGTGTTGCTATATATAGGTTACCTACTACTTTATGTTATGCCTTTATTATGTATTATCCTTGTATTAATCACATGTATGTACGTATTGGGTAGTGACCCCCCTCTCACAGAGTGACAGGCCTGTGTGCCCAGTCACGTGGGTGACCTCTGCGTCACCCACCAACGCAGTTACAATAAACACTCTTATAATAGTCATTGCTGTGAACGAACCTTCTTATTCCATCACTCCCTATAATATAACATCTGGTGGAGAAACCTGAACGTTCCTAAAAACTTGTTAAAGTTAATTGTTTGGACATTTTAATTTTACCAAAATGTACCATGTTACCCAAACGATCCAATAGAATTAGCAACCCAAACTACAAGGGAGTTTCCGACTACAGATAGCAACTTGGACTGCGGGCCACTAAACATACACCTATTAGGAGAAATATTACACCTCAGCATTCGTCAGAGTCTGAAATAGACCCACAGTCGGATTCGGACGTATATTCTCCAGTATTTAAGACTACTATCCAGCAGCAAAAGGACGATTTAGTGGATTTCTTGAGAAAAGGTGGGAATAAACCAACTACGATTCCTACCTATTCCCAGGATGATAGCTTCATTGCCTACCGATCAGCTAGAGAATCAGATAGTTCTTCATCTACTGACAGTACTTTGGCTGATACTACTGAACGTTTCTCGGGTCTGTACGACTTTAAAGCTTTAGCAGAACTGGAAAAAGGAGAGGAACAACGGCAAAAGGAGCTAGCCAATACCTTAAATCAGGAGAAATTGAAGCAACAAAAGTTAAAAGCAGAGGCAGCAGAATTAGCCCAGGAAATAGAGAAGAACAGGAAATTCAACAAGGTTAAACAACTTCGAATAGATCAAAAAAGAGTCAGAAAGCAGCAGTTGATAACAGCTATGGGTGAAAATGAAGAAAAAGAAAGGGCGCAAAAATTAGCTGTTCAGAAACAAAAAGAACAGCAAGAAGCGCAAATGCGTGCCCAAGCACAAGCAGACGCCCATGCCCAAGCCCAGCTACAAGCCAAGCAGCGTGCCCAATCACAAGCCGATGCCCATGCCCAACACCAAGCGAAGCAGCGTGCCCAAGCACAAGCCCAAGCCCAGGCAGACGCCCAGGCAAAGGAACAAGCCCAAGCAAGGAAAAGGGCAAAGGCAAAGGAACAAGCTTTTGGCAAAGTGAAACCGAATATGAACAATTATCCACAATTTAACCCTATGGATAATTATGGACAATTCCCACAAAATCCGACTGGAGGTGATGTGTACGATGGTGGACAAATGGGAGGATTCAACCTAGGCCAGGAAATGTTTGTTTTATGCAAATGATGCATGCCTATAACAAATTCCACCCAACACCACCACATACACCAGCTAAGGATCCAGAAACGGTCCAGACTCAGGAAGAGTTGGTCGAAAAGAACAATTTCCAGCAACAGGCAATATTAAATAAACAAAGTGCAACGACTGACAATAATAATCGTTATCAAGAAGCAGTGCAGTTAAATGTGGCTGAAGTAATGAACACTATGGTAGAAAAGATGGGAAATATGTCAAATAGTTCTAATCGTGACAACGATGGGGGCACAAGGAAACTGTTTGCTATTCCGCCGAATAATTTTTCTCATCCAACTGCTTTAGTGTTGGCAGAAAAGTTTATCAATGATTATGAAGCTTATGCCAAGGCCATGAGAGTCGACGAAGAACTAAAATGCACAGGAGTTTTAAAATTCCTATCAGGAGACGCTGAATGCTTCTATGATCCGTTTAAGTCAGTGATGCCTGACACCGATTTCAATGTGTTCAAACAAGCTTTTATTAAAAAGTTTGAACAGCTAGACTATGACGAAAGTGCTAAAGATTTCGCCTTGAGAATGCAAGAAGACAAGGAAGACGTGAGGGCATATGAAAGGGACAAGAAAACCATGCTGAATAGAGCCCCTATCTCAGAGTTTGTTAAAGTGAAGCTATACGTTAATGGCTTGAAGAAAAATCTGAGAAAACTAGTGTTGGCAAAAAGAGCCAAAACATTGGATGAAGCCTGTGAAGCAGCGCGACAAGTTGAATTAAATTTGGAGGTATATAAGAACGAGAGCAGATCAGAAATTTTTGAGATGACTAGTTCTGACAATAAGGATCAGAAAAAAGATTTTGCTAAGAAGGAAGAAAGGAAAGACAGATCCAAGAGCAGAGAACGTGAGAAATCAAGCGAAAATCGTGGAAGAAGCAAAGAAAGATATGCTTATCCACCCCAGCAACAGTTCTTTCAAGGACAAAATTTCCAACAACCTTTTAATCAACCTATGTACTAACAGCCATACCAGCAGCCTTACAAGCAACAATTTCACCAGCCTTACCAGCAACAGCCCTATTATTCCCCACAACCTCCACCATATGGAATGAACCAATTTCCATATGGTAACCCAGCCTATCAACAGAGGCCAAGATTGTTAAGCAGAGGCAGATCTACAGATACAACCTCGACAAGTTTGTCCGACAAATCTAGATCTTCCTCCAAAGATTCTTCAAAAGAGAGGGGTCGGTCCAAGGAGAGAAAATCGAATCCTTCCAGCAGGAGTTCGTCAAAGGACAGTAAGAACCAATACCGTCCACCGACACCTCATACAGCGAAGTTGAACTAGTTGACGGCAGCAATGGGAGCAATTGTTGTCGTAAGGATGAGCCGATAATGGAGACAATCACAGAAACGCCCACCGATCTTGACGATGATGACGAACATGACCTAGACGGCCGCTTGGAACTGAAAAATGGTAAGGGAGATCCTATAATATTGAATGTCAGCAAAGTTTGTATTGGGGTAAAAGTTCAGGATTATAAATTCCCTGTGTTGATTGACACGGGAGCTAATCTCTCTTTCATTTCAGCCAGATTTTTCAAAGCTTTGAAAGCCAAGTTGAATAAAATATGAACGCACAAAATTGTCATGTTAAGGTTTACATAGCCGATGGCTCAGCACAGTCAGCTAGAAAAAAGGTTAGGTTTTCTTTTGAAATAGATGGTACCAAATTTAAAAAAACTTTTATAGCGGTGCCAAGGTTAAAAAGATCTTAGGGGTTGATTTCTTAAAGAAATACCAAGCTAATATCGACTATGACTTATACAAAAGGCTGTACTCTATAAGAGCTGCTAAGAAGTATATAGTGGAACCAAGATCCGAATTGATTTGTTCTAATTATGTAGTTTCTCACAAAAGCTTAAACCATACTATAGGAGTCACCGACAATTTGAAAAGAAAGAAACAAGTGAAATATTTGGTAAAAAGGGTTTTAACAAAGCCAAAAGGGCCAAGTAATAGGATAAATATGTTTGTGTTCAACGGTTCAGGTAAACGACTGATAATACCAAAAGGTTCTTTGGTGGGGGTCTATTCTGTTCGTCAAGAAAGTGATTTTGTAAAAATTGATGGCAACATCAACTCAGTCGATGCAGAAAGCGAGAAAGTGGCTGAGTCTTTTGATCTAACCAAGACTATTGGTATGGATCTGACAGATTGTCAAAAGACAGATTTGGGAAAATTATTGAATGCTTACGAAGATCTTTTTGTGGGTAGTGATAAGAAGTTGGGGAGAACAACAAAATACCAGCATCCCATAGAATTGAAAGACAATTATCAAGCCAAACAATTTAAAACTTATCGTGTTAACCCTGTCATTAGAAAAGAAATGAAAAAGGCGTTGGACAAACAAGTAGCTCAAGGTGTCATAGAGAAGACAGACAAAATTTTGGAGTTTACTTCCCCTGCTTTTCTAGTAGAAAAACCTGGTTCTAAACAGAATAATCGCTCTTATCGTTTGGTTATTGATTTCAATTTTTTGAATTCCTAAATAAAGGAGCAAAGTAAACTCTTTCCCTCATCAGAGGAAACGCTTGATAAAGTGGGAGAAATTGGGGGAAAATATTTCTCTAAACTAGACTGTCATTCTGGTTTCCATCAGGTCCCAATTCGCAAGGGAGACGAAAAATTAACAGGTTTTGCCACTCCTTACGGTAATTACATTTATAAAGTGATGCCAATGGGTTTTAAAACTTGCCCTAGAGCTTTCCACGGGGTAGTCAACACCTTGTTGGAGGACCTGAACTCAGCTGTTTTCTACATTGACGATATCTTGATAGCGAACGATTCTTGGAAGCAGCACATTCGCGACCTGGAAAAATTATCTAAAATTTTCAGGGAAGCAGACATCAAATTCAAAGGCGAAAAATGTGTGTTTGGCGTATCAATTTCCTTTAACCCTGTAAATGCTGTAAAACCTTTCGAGGAAAATGAGCTCTGTGAAAATTACCCAATAATAAAATACAAACACAGATCGATCTTGCTGTCGAATCGGGTCGGCGAAAAGGAGATTGTGGAAGATATCTCAGCAGAAGAGGCCCAGGCCGTCTGCAATGCGGTAGAGACTAGGGCTGAAAAGAAAAAGAAAGCCTTACAATACAAAAAGGTTAATCGCAATAGAGATATAGAGCTCTATGGAGGAGATATTTTAGCTCTAAATCCCCTCAGTAAAGAAGAAATTAGAACTTTACAGAGAGAGGATGTTTTCTGCTCAGAAATGATAGAATATTTGGAATCTAGCGTTATTCCAGAGTGCGAAAAACGCCAGAAAGAAATATTGTTAACAAATGATAGTTTTTTCTTGGATGAGGATGTCCTCTACAGATTGCCCAAAAGGGTTAAGTCAGATCCCTATGAAATCCAATTGGTGGTGCCAAAAGATTACGTTAAGGAATTATTAACCATCTTACATAGCAGACCTTTAGGAGGACATGTAGGCTCAACAAAGTTGTTGAAGCTAGCCCAAGCGCGATATTACTGGCCTAGGATGTCCAGGGACATTGTACAGTTTGTGGGAGCTTGTGATACTTGCCTAAAAATCAAAAAATGAGGCACCCCATTAACCCTCCTATGACTATCAGAGAACAATCTCCCTACCCTTTCGCACATATGAGCAATTCCTCCAATTGGTCGACATATGGCTGAAAATTCTTAATTTTTTTATATTGCTTCTATTGATTTATTATTTTTCATACATAAACTGCACATATTGCTGATAATATAGACGAAATTGGGAAGGTTAATAATGAATATTGCAGTCGTGGCACCTTTGTGGAGTCTGTGACAGAACCTAGCTGATAAGGGCACAGAAGAAGTGTACATATTTTTACATAAATTAGGAATAAATAAAAATATATATGCACATAATGTTTTTAATTATTGTGTACTTCATAGGTCTCGACATAAGGGTCATAATGCTTTTTAGTTTGTGAAAATATTCCAACTAGAAGAAAAGTTACAGCCAAAAAACGATTCAGTAATGGTATTGGTAATGGCAGCGGCAAGAGTAACAGGGCATTGACCCTCTGTTTATACACATATAATCCATTATATTTAGAATTCATACACAAATATATCACATTATTCCCCTCGTTTTGCTGTTAAGATGACTTGAATACTTTTATTGGTTGTTTATGAAGGTAAATATACATTCTGTTTAAGTATTTAGAGCCAAAATTATTCGGGAAAAGGTTCTCTGTATGTCTACACAATACACATATAAATAATGTCACATCATAATTTTAATGTCACATAATTTATGTCACCGTAACGTGCCGGCACGTTACGGTGACATCATGTTTTAGCCCTTTTGAAATAAAATAATGCACAGCAGGGGAATAATGTGACTGTTTATGTTTGAGCTGTATGATGACATACCTTCAGCCATACTTTAACTTTTTCAACTCTAAATATTTTATTTTTCATTAAGTAAAATGTGCGGCACGTTACGGTGACATAAAACCTTCCAAAATACATATTATATGCTCTAATTTAAGAAAAAACCTAAAATATTCAACTATATTCCTTATTATATGGGAAACTACATTGAAAACAATCTAAAAGATCTCCGATGATCCATCTTGGAATAGTCCAATCTATTTATTTTCTAGCTTTAGATAGGCACGTTATGGTGACATATAGAGACTTCCCAACATACTTTTACATTCTTATTATACCAAAGAGCCATTGGGAACAAATAAAAAACAGATCATATAGTACCTAGGGCCAAGGCACAATGGTAAAATAAGTTTAAACTATGTTCGACTAAACATTTTTATTTATTTCCAGCATTTTATTGGGTCTCCCCTAATTTTTCTTCATTTTTAAGGCCCTAAAATCCGGTTTTTCGACCCCCATGCATTAATTCTTAGACGAATCTATGTAAATAGGGGGTATTTCTGATGTATCTTGGGTGGGCGGATACAATAAAACTATAGAAAAATGTCCCCAATCGTTTTTTCCCATTCAAATACGCAAAAGAAGATTTTAGGGTCAAATGACGACCAAATGGTGGATTTGCTCATATGGTAATCGATAGTGTGGGACCAATCACTCAAACCTCATCAGGGAATTGATATATTCAGGTTTGCTGCGATTACATGAACAGGTTTGTTTTTGCTTGGCCAACTAAGTCAATTGATTCTTCTTATCTTAAACATGAGTTTTATGAGAAAGTTATCTGTAATGTAGGGGTACCAGAAGTTAACGGACCCTGTTTTAAAAGCTTAGAATTCGCAGAATTTTGTAAATCAATGGGAATTAAACAGGTTTTCGGTTCCAGCTATAACCCGGCTTGCCAAGGCCTCGTAGAAAAAGCAAATGGGGTTATCATTGAACACCAGAAAGCTTTTGTTGCAGCTAATCAAAAAGATTGGGACAAATACTTGAACTCGATAACTTTTGCACTCAATAACACCGACTCATACAGCCTCGGCTACAGTCCTTTTATTTTAGCAACCGGCAGATTAGCAAGAAGTCCACCAGACGCAGCTTTAGCTGGACCAAATACCCCAAGAACGGTATTAGAATTGTTAACAAATATCGTTAAGGTCCAAAAACAAGCAGCTTTACGGGCTAGTAAAAATCTGGAAGCTTCCCAGAAGCATGCTAAAGAAAGGTACGACCTAAAAGTCAACACAAAAGAGATGAGCCCTGGTACTATTGTTTATGTAAAAATCCATCGTTTGTTAGACCCAAGTACCAGTAAAAAGCTTCAGAAGAGCTACGCTGGACCGTTCCTAGTGACAGCTAACAAAAGCCCCACATCCCTTATGTTAAGGAATTTAAAGGAGAACAAAGATGTACCAAGACCGGTGCACATTGCTCACGTAAAACCTTTAAATCCGGATTTAAATAGAGATTTATTAAATAGCCCCAACATAAATATTTCAGAAGAAGAATGGGAAAATTTACAACAAGCTTAGACGTCTAAATTGCCAGTGTGGGTTCATTGAATGTTTTCACAACAATAAGCTTTTCTTCACATGCCTAGATTGCCGACAGACAAGAAAGGAGTCCCGCAAGCTGTGCGACAAGCTTCTGAGGCCACACCTAAATAACTAAAAGCTAAGGCTGGGGCAATTATCAGCCAAGAAAGCTTTATCTAATAAATTGTTGTTTCTAATTCATGCTGAAAAATATTTAAGCACAGGGAAAAGCTTTAGACCCTCACTTGCAAAAGATATTTCGAAGTAGACACTTGAAACAATATTCCACAAATTCTAACAAGCTGCTACCATGGCCATTACTACCGCCCAGAGAAATCTGTCTGAACAAGAGAAGGAAGAGATTCTCCTGGAAGCAATCACAAAGAATTTTGTGGAAAACTTTTGGTATAATGTGAAGGAAAATACCCAGATTACCAAAACCCCCGCCTCAGACCCATCAGTTTGGTTAGGCGAAGATTGGGATAACGAACTGGCCAAAGGAAATAAGGACAATGGATTCTCACTAACATTACCGGTAGTGGAGGATTGTACCTTGTTGAAAAACTCCCACAAGATTAAGATCATTTAGGATTTTGGACGTAAGCTAACTTTTCTTGCAAATCCCCATTTTCTATTACTCTGTTTTCTCTTTTGTTTCTCTCGTGAGACTTGTTCGAACTGCTTTTATCTAGTGGAGGCAGGTACAAGCAAGTTTCTACTTCTTTTTCTGGCCTTTACAAGGACTCTTTATTACTGACACTTTTTGCTTTATTTAGAATCCCTCGCTTTGGGAACAAATAAATGTTCGCTAAAGCCTAGGGAATTACTGCTTTCGGCAATTAACCAAAGAGGGGAAGGTAAATAACAGAATTAAAGCGGGGCTAGGACGCCAAATAACCCCTATTGTTCTTACCAAGTGTCCCCACGCTAGGCGCTCACATAAAGCCAAGTTTTAGCCTTTTATGTTAAACTAGCAAAGTACCCGTCCTCCGGACGGTCACTCTCTCTCCCCACACGTACTTCCCCCTCTCCCTCATTTCCCTCTTCTTCACACTCCCACTCCTCTGCATGTAGGACGGTCACCCCTCTCCCCATACTTCTCCCTCTCCCTCATTTCCTTCCCCCTCTTCTCTGTCTTTCATACCTGTTTTTCCCTCCCAACCCCATCTCCTATTTCCCCCCGCCCTTCTGCCTCCCCCATCTCCCTCCCCTCTTCCTTATTATTATCATTATAGAACTTTTATTTCTCATTAAGCATACAGTTACATAAAGGAGAAAAAGGGGATAGCACTTATGAATTGTCAGCACTACTCTGAAATGTGTTGATCTTCCCAGATTTCCTGATATATTTTGGATTACATTTTGTTTTAGTTTTTATGATAAGTTGCTGTTAAATAATGTTTTCCATATTTTACATTTGTTTTACATTTGGTAGAGTGGTAGAAACTTTTTTAATTATCCCCTCTCCGATCCCCCCACACTCTCCCTCCCCTCTTCCTCATGCTCCCCCTAGGTCCCCCTGGACGTAGGTTGTGGGAAATGACGTAGTGTAGTGAATCGCCTCTATAGTAAAGTGCTTTATTACTAGAGGCTAATTCCAACCCAGGTTCGACTACAGCGGACACGGCTCTCGACGAAGGCAAGGAAGAACACTAACACGGAAATGTCTCTTTCGTTAGGTTTATTGCCACCCACGACCAGACTGCAAGTCAAACAGACCCGGCTCAGTCCCAGCATAGGACCGAACTGATCCACTCAAAGCCTTAGAGTGAATACCTTACACCTTACAGGCAGGAGCAAGGTCACACTTGTCCTCACATCATAAAAGAGGTGTTGCACCAGGCAAACAATATCAGTGAATACAATACATAAGAATAGGTCGTACAGGAATACAGTAAATGGTTATACACGATACACATTCTGCTGTAGTTGAATAGACTATAAGATTCCTGTAAATGGGTGATAATGGTAAAACATATCTCTCTTGTAGTTAACACAAATCCGAAAGCCCATTCCGTGCTCAGTGAAGCGTTACGGAGACACGGGGAAGTTCAAGGACATTTGATTTATACACACTCTTGACGCGGAGGGCTATATATAACCTCTGATTTACTACAATACCCCCTCCATAATTTAAGATTTTTACCAACTTTGTAAACAATCTATACGGGAGTAATAAATTATACATCAACATCAACACGGAACATCAAAGTAAAGTAAGAAATGACATAGAGAATTAACATTGCGAATCAGTACAGGCAGGAGCATACTTGTGACCTCCCACGAACAATAAATCGCGACATCTCTAGAATTACATTTTACATTGTAAGTGATTCCTTCTGAATCAACATACTCAAAAGTTTTAAACAGCCTTTACATAAGGAGCTTTGGTAGACCTGCTACGACAAAACATTTCATTTATGAAAAGCACCAGGCTGTAAGTAAAATGTACTAAACTTCTTACGAATCGGCGGAAAAAAATTTCCGGCTTCCGAGGTTGTTCCGAGTCAGCAGCTGTCAATCCGTTTGAATCGTCAAGAGGTAGTCAGAGTCCAAGGTTTATCAGCGGTTTCTTACATTTCCGAGCTTTCAGGTTTCCGAGGGGCAATTCCGGGTTATCAAAAGGTCCATCCATCCACACGTACAGGTTCCGGGGTCAGGGGCAAGTCCATGGTCGTTCCGCATCGCAAGGTAATCTTGAACAGTAAGTAACCAGCGTGGCTACTTTAGCAAAAACACTTTTACGTCCCACCATCTGGTTTCTTTACCTCCTCAGAACCAGTTGGGGCACTACCTGCGGCTGCAGGGGTGTTCACTGTCCAATTCCTTCCGGGGGTTAACGGAGTCTCCCCTGGAAGTTCTTGCCTTAGTAAGGGGAGAGGTTGTGCCATGGTCTCCCGGAACAACCTTCCCATCATCATTAGGTTCCGCATTTCGTTGAAGTCTACTTGACCTCCGAAACCGGTTCCCACCAAGGCTTGCTGTGGCTGCATGGGAGGTATTGCCTCCATTCCCATGCCAGCACTCCACATCCGTGTCGGGGTAGTGCCACCCAGAGGGCGGATCCCTGACATGATGTTCTCCGTCTGCTGTGACCCGCTAGAGGATGAAGGATTACGGAAAGCCTCCAACTCCGCCCGGAGAGCGCTAATCTCTTCCAGTTGGGACTGGATTTTCGCATCTCTCTCCTTGAGCCACGATCTCTGGTCTCGGATCAGACCGGCTTGCGTACGATTCTCCTCACGAAGAGTCGTTAGCTCGCGGATCTGTTCTCGTACTGTTCTCAGCTGTGACAGTGGTTCCGCCAAGGTCTGGAACGCTGCTGTCACTTTCTCTCCAACCTCCGTTAATGCATTGTTGGCCAAATCCAACACATCACGGACTTCGGTCTCACTTCTCTCCAGTAGCTTTTCCGTGGAAGCTTGCTCCGGGAGCTCCGCTTCCAGCTTAGCACAGGCCTGCTGTGCTACCGGATTCAGTACTTTCGCAGTCTTAGGGGCAGGAGAAGAGCTCCGGTCACTGCACATGGACTCAGAGCGAGAGGAACTGGAACGTTCTCTCCTTCTCTTCTTCTGTTTCTTTGTCTTGCCTTTGCTGGGGGATGGCTCCGGGTCAGGAGCACATCCTTCCGCTGCAGAAGGCGTTTTCCGGTCTCTAGGCTTAGCAAACTGCCTCGAGCTGGTGGAGGACTTTCCAACCGAGGTAGCTCGCCTCACCTGCTGTAGGTCTTCTGCAGTCAGATAACTCATCAAGTTAAACCTGGGGGACAGCTCACGAGTGGGCGTCACCGCCATGGCTTTCCGGACGGCCTCTGACAATCCCTTGTTGTGGCACACTTCCTCTCCGTACTGCAAGTGGCGCACAAGCTCACATCTCCGGTCTAGCCTCTGCTGGCAACGGGCAGAAGGGCAGGTCCAGACCTCCAACCTGGGAGTGTGCTCCTCACACAGGTGGCGGAATAGCCTCTGCCTTGTGGCATAGACACGGACTCCTTTTCCGTTGAAGGGAAGATACCGGCAGACGGCAAAGGGACAACGGAAGCCGGGCTCCCACAAGTCCACAGCGCCCACAATCTTCTCATAACTGCCTGTGTCCACGGAACCCATCCTGAGCAGACTCGGGAAGAGTTGGCTTTCGTAACGGTCCATCATACCGTGTTCCAACCCCTCCACATCTGACTCATCTTCACTCTCCTCGGCCATGGTAGCCATGGCGCCGGGGATATCCATATCAGGGTTCACGTTCACCACCCCTACTCCGGTGTCAAACGTGGAACGGATGTCAGTACCACGCGGAAGACTCCGGAACTGGCTGTCCCTCCACACGGAACGACGTCTATGGGATTTCACCACTTTCCTCTTTCCTTTCTGGCTCGAAGGGGTAACACTCTCCTTGCTCTGGGTATCACTCTCCTTCGAATCAGACTTCTTAGTGGTAGAGGTAGTCTCTTCCACTTCCATGGGCTGGACCACTAATCGGACTTCAGCGAGTTTCCGAAGTGTGTCCCGTCCACGTTCAGCGCCTTGTCGACCCGTAGCTGGGGACTTGGACGCTTTCCGGGTCTTGCTAGTAGACTTAGCTGGAGACTCCTGTTTCCGTCTCCCGCAAGAGGACTGCCGTGTCTCCACGGAGCCTTTCCCGGTATCACGGACATCTTTCTCCGTCAGAGGTTTCATCTCAGCTACATGGCCGGGACCGTCACCGGTCTCTTCCAGCAACTGGGATTCCGCCTCCACGTCGAGCTCGTGGTCGGAACCACCAGACTCGCCCAAGTCTACACTAGCAGCTTTCTCATGAGTATCCGATTCACTCATTTTCTCGTCAGTTTTCTCAAAGCTCAGGATTCACAGGATACACTTCAGACGGCAGCGGTCACGTTGAGTTCTCGTTCCTATGACATAACATTACATGCTTAGTCACAGGGACGATTGCAACCAGAACATTATATACACAATATTTCGTTAAAAACCACTCCGGGAGACAGTGAACTGAGTAGTACTATCCCCAAGAATGTTTTGTAACTAAAAACAGTATTCCCGTAACACTAGGGTGGACCAAATCAGCGTAATACTCGATAGAAATACTAGCGTGGTCACACCGCTTACAGCTTTCAACATGGCGGCGTGGGTCGTAGCGCCGGTGATCTACCTCCACACACAGAAACACCGAAACTTTCGTCTTATACTAGACGTACGACTCCGCGTCAACCATCTACAGTGTCTTAAAAGCATTCTTTCTCAAGTAGTTCAACTATCAAATACTACCTCATAGAACATTCAAGCAAGGAACAGTGGAATAAGGTGCATGATAGAGAAGCGTACTTACAGGTTGGCGGTCGGAAGCAAAGTGAGCCACGAGGCGGAGAGAACCAGTGTCAACCGGATGCCACTTCCGTTAGCACCACCTGTTTCAACGCTAGTTCGCCCTCTCGCCGTACGCTCGCAGCGCCACCGTGTCCCGCCACTACCTGCCGGATAACGTTACCCGGTTTTGCATGTCTAGCATAGGCGTACGGGGTTCAGACCGGAGTCTTTACCACCGCAACCCGCTATTCTTTCCACTGAGACAAGAGTGGAATTGAATTCCATTCATTTTCATAGGTAGCAACGCTGTCAAATAGCAATTTCAAGTCATTTCAGACAAGATTCAGGGCAAACAGTACCACGAAGTTAGATTCTCTATGCTTCGCAGCCCTAACCCAAGCCAGGCTGTACAGCTCCAGTTGCTCTAGCAACTACTAATTCCTGGAATCAAGGTTACTCCCAGCCACATGGAACATCCAGTTCACATGTGTCGTTTGGGGACTTCAGTGTATTTTTCCGTCTTACACTTCCAGTCGACTTCTCGTTGTGTTTACTCGGGGAATCAGATCATAATTCCCCTTGTTGGCACACACAACATGGTCTAAACTCCCAACTGTAACCGATCTGGAGGACGGCGCACTCGTTTTCTCGTTACAGTTTTCCCAGGGGATACGTCCTGATCTCCCTTCTTCCCTCTTCCGTCTCCAGTCTTCCCTTTAGCTCCCCTCGGCCTACCTCTCTTCACTTTGGGAGAGTCAGGTTTTGGCGGAGCCACAGTGTCAACTGGAATCTTCCGAGGTCGGCCTCTCTTTCTATTGGGAAGCACTGGTATTACTCTGGTTTTACCCATCGTTTTACGAGGTCTCCCAACTTTCTTCTTCTTTGTCTTTTCTGTGTTAACTCTGGGGGCGGCTAGCACTGGAGGAGTGTTATCTTTCACCCCCTCCAGCTTCTTCCGTCTTCCCCTTTGTTTCACACATACAGAGACTTTATCTTTCTTTTTCAATTCAGGACATTCCTTCCCCGGAAGGACTTTGCCACTTTCCAGCCTCAGGACATCGCGTCCAGCCTCTTTCAGAGCACGGAATTCTGGTGTTCTATCTAGATTTACCACCTGAATAGGTCCGTTCTCGTCAAAGGCAGGTTTGAGATAATCTACATGACATCTCACGATACCCTTTACTGTCTCAAGTTCATAGGTTGTGCCTCCTATGAATCTTTTCACCTTGAAGGGCCCATCCCACTTGGGACCGATCTTCTTACTAGCCTGAGGGTGGTTGTAGCGGTATACAACAGCACCCACTTCAAAGCGTCTAGGGTTTGCTTTCCGGTCATAATCTCGTTTCTGGTGCACTGCCGATACTCCGAGATTATCCCGAACAAACTGATGCCCTAGCCTCATCCAATGTCTTAGGTTCTCAACGAACGCCACACGACATGGGAAATCCAGGGTACCCGGCTCTACTCTGTAGATCAAGTCCATCGGAGTGACCAAGTCCGTCCCGAATACGATAGAATTCGGCGTGCACAGCGTGTTCGCGTGTACGCTAGCCCGATAGGCATGAGCAATACACGGAGCCAGCATGTCCCAGTCCGTGGAACTGTAATCCGTCAGACAAGACAGCTGCTCCACTAGGATCCGATTAAATCTTTCCGCCTGCCCATTAGACTGCGGTCTATACGGCATGGTGATCAATTTCTCGATTCCCAGCATCTCAAACAGACTCCTCAACAGGGTAGATCTGAATTCCGGGGCTCCGTCCGTTTGTAACGACACAGGGCACCCGAAGCGCAAAATCCATTCCCGGAAGAGCACTTCCGCACATCGCTCTGCTGTGTGATCTGGCATTGGATAGGCCTCCGCCCACTTCGAAAAGTGGTCCACCACAACCATCACATAGTTGTTTCCCCGAGGGGTAGGGTGAAAGGGACCGATAATATCCAAAGCCACTCGGCTCCATCGTTCTCCATGCAATTCCTTCTTCAGAGGGGTGATTCCGCCACCACCTCTCGTCTTCCGCATACTACATTCCGGGCAGGCCCTAATCCAGCGCTTCAGGTCTCCCCTCATGCAAGGCCAGAAATATTTCAACTTCACAGCCCAAGAGGTCTTGAAGAACCCAAAATGACCCATGGTCTTAGGTCCATGCACTCCACGGAATATTTCTGAACGGAGAGCAGTAGGAATAACCTTACTGACGTACGTTCTTCCAGTGCGTCGCCGAACCCAAGTCAAGCACAACACACCTTCCCTCATCCTCAAACTCCCCAAGTTATGGATGTAGGTACAGTATTCATCCGACTCCCCTGACAGTGACTGCTTGTCCGGGGGCGGTTTCCTACCTTCCAACACATCGATAACTCGCTGGATCAGCGGATCATCCTGCTGAGCCTTCTGGATTATCTCGTTCGGTGAGGCCATTGTCACAGTTGCCTCAGGGACAACTGCCTCATGAGCCCCACAATCTTCACAATCTAAGCGTCCGCACTTCCGCGTTGGAAGTCGAGAAAGCGCGTCAGCATTTAGATGTTTCTTCCCCGCCCTATGGAGAATCATGCCCTGATCCAGGCCATACTCTTGCAGTTGAGCTAGCCAACGTGCAAGCATGTCCATTGGATCTTTGAAGTTGAGCAACCACCGCAAGGATGCGTGGTCCGTCCGCACACAGAAATTCCGGTTCCCTAGCAGGTAATGCCGGAACTTCTTCAGATAGGTGAGTACTGCTAGAAGCTCTCGCTTCGTAGCACAGTAATTTCGTTGGGATTTATCCAAGCTGTTGCTTGCATACCCAAGTACTACCTCCTTTCCGTCTTGTATCTGGGACAGGACGCCCGCCATGCCAAACCCACTAGCATCCGTATCAAGGATAAACTTCCCTTCTTTCTGGGGATATCCCAACACTGGAGCTGTAGTTAGCAATTCCTTGACTCCGCGGAAGGCAACTTCACATTCCGGAGTCCATTCTATGGATCTAGCATACCGCTTATATTTTCCAGCTGCGGTTACTATTGCTTGCAAGGGAGCGACAGTCGAGGCAAATTTCGGCTGAAATTCTCGATAATAGGACGCGAATCCTATAAACTGCCGGATCTCCTTTGCGTTCACTGGTCTCGGCCAATCTTGGACCTTCTGCACCTTCCTAGGGTCGGCGCGGATGCCCTTGTCTGAGACCAATCTGCCCAAGTATTCCACCTCTTGGCGGAAGAGTTCACATTTCTTGGGTTTCAATTTCAATCCATAGTCCCGGATTCTCTCCAGGACGAGTCGGAGGTTCTGGAGACATTGTTCAAACGTTCTCCCGAACACCACCACATCATCCAGATAGACTAGGCAAGACTTCCATTTAAGGTCGTCTAGCATCCGATCCATCATTCGCTGGAAGGTAGCCGGAGCATTGCACAGTCCAAAAGCCATTACTTTAAACTGAAACAATCCCACACTGGACAGAAAAGCTGTTTTGGCTTTGCTTTCCTCATCCATGGCTATCTGCCAGTATCCGCTTTCCAAGTCGAGGGCGCAGAACCACTTGTTTCCGCCTAGCGCCTCAACACATTCATCAATTCTGGGGAGTGGGAAGCTATCCTTCACCGTCACGGAATTCAACTGGCGATAATCGACACAGAAACGCTGAGTACCATCTTTCTTTCCTACCATCACGATGGGTGCTCCCCACGGACTAGTAGAGTGCTCAATGCGTCCCTGTTCGTACATCTTCCAGATCTCTGCTTCCGCTGCGTCACGCTTTGCCACCGGAATCCGCCTATATGGAAGTTTGATAGGGCGGGCATTTGCTGTGTCAATGACGTGACGGACCACATGGGTACATCCGGGCTTTTCTTTCCACCCGTCTCCAGGTAGAGAAAAGCACCCCCTAAACTCGTCGAGGAGACCAAACAGCCTTGACTTCTCACTAGGATCCGTCAAGTCTGTATCTCGAACAAGTTTCTTCAGCGGACATTCCGTACTAGGTGGTACGGGAGTGTCCGGCATAATCAGCTCATCATCTACTACAGACGGTATTTCTACCACCTGTATTGAGTTGACGATTGCTTTCTTGATCTCTTGATCCACCCCCTCCGGACAAGTAAGAGGGGACGATTGCAGCGTCACCTCACTTACTTTTCCAACCACCACATCTCTATCAAGACGAAGGGTTTGGTCGGACGGATTGCTGAAGGCTACCACAGCAGTCGGACTGACAGCCGATATATACGTATCAAGGCTTCCCAGGGCAAATTCAGTCAGCAATCTCTGGTCGGGCTCGAACATCAAACCTATTGATGCGTCAGAGCCCCTGCGAATGTCAATCTTGGCCAGTGTGACCGTATGAGGTTGGATAATCACCGCTTCCCTCAGTGTTACCTGGTATCCATCCTCTGTCTCCTCCACCTTAATCGACTTCACAGAGGGACTCGGCTGCTTTGAACGGGGTCCACGCCAGTAGTGCATTTGTACTGCGTCCTCTCCGTTATTCAAAGCTAGTTTCCCTGAGCAGTATACATCACATCGATGCACGTGATCGAAGTCACGAGCAAGTATTCCGGCCTCGGGTCCAGACAAACCCGATACTACCAGACAAGTGATCATATACGTCCGCCTTCCCATCGCCACAGGAATCACAGCACATCCGTGTACAGTAATCCGAGAATCATTACCCATCGCGCACGTCAGACGGGACGGAGCCATCGACGGTGGGCGTTGGAGGGAATCATAGAATTTCTTAGTAATCAGGCTTGTGGTTGCACCTGGGTCCCACAGAAATTCACCGACATCCCCATTCACAGATACCAACACGTACCATCTCTCACCGATCACAGGATCGTGATTTCTCAGGGTTCGCTGCTCATTGCTGGATATCCGACTGATACGAGCTATGGTGTTGGGACCTTCCTCCGCTATCACCACCTGCCCTATCACTGCTTGGAGTCCGGGTTTACCCCACCGCACATCGGTGTCTCCCGAACTACCCTCAACAAGGTCACACAGACCCACCGGGCGAGTGCGCTCCCCAGGCAACCAGACGTCAGTATCCGCGTTCCAGCCAGAAGGACTTACAATGCCTTCCCTTGCCGTACTTACGGGAGCCAGAGCCTCACTCCCAATATCCACACAATCCGCAGTTTCCAATTGAATTGTGGTACTACGAAGCGCTTTAGATTCCTCGGGTCCCGCCTCGCTTCTTATGCGGACCCGCTGGAGTTTTCCGGAACCTTGGACTTTCCGCTAGTACTTGTCCCTTGGTTCCCAACTCCCTTCTCAGCTCTCTTCGGGCAGTCAGCAATGAAGTGACCCTCTTGCCCGCAATAGTAGCAATTTGAGTGTCTGGGTTTATGGTGCATCTTTCTCCCCTGAGGAGAACCACCATCTCTCCACGACGCCCAATTGCCACCCTTTCTCTGACCTTCCAAGAAGGTTCGGAAAGCTTGCACTATCACCTCGGAGGGATCAGTCTCGGAATGACCCGCTACCTCCTCCGTGGTTTCTGTGACCTGGACTACTGCTCCGTCAGTGTGACCTCCGCGCCCTTTTATTTTCCGGAGTGGGGTCGTTGCTACTGGTGCAACGGTAGCTGTATTGACTGTAGCTATGGTTGCTGCATCCATATAACAGCTTTCCCACACTTCCGACCAATGTATTGCACGTAGGAGATCATGGGGTTGTTTTAAACGCACCCACACTGCCATTTCCTGATTAGTCAATCCCTGCAAGTAAATGCGAAGGGAGACAGCACTCAGTGTCTTGTCCAGGGATCCGAATGCTCTCCGGCCCCTCCTGGCTACCTCATTCCCGAACAGCCTCACGGCCTGTCCTGGGGTCTGGCGACAGTTGTAGAACTCTGCCTGGATCTTAGCTTTAGACTTCTCTCCGAAGTTGGCTTCCATGTGAGCCACATACTCCTTGAGAGAGGTCTTCTTTGGCAAAGGTCCCAACTCTGTCAACTGCTTCCTAGTTCCGCACTTCAACTGGCGAAGGAACTGTTTCGGAGTCCAATTGTATGCCTCGGCAACAACTTTGGTCTCCGCCAAATACATCCGCCAGGAGCTTTTACCATCCCATGGTTTCAGCTGAGGCATCTTATCATGGTGACTATCTTCACCCTCAGAGTAATCATACTCAAAGTCCGATTCTGAGTCACTGGCTCCGTCATACGTGAGGCCAGCAACCAGTGATCGGTCTTTCCTGTGAGAGCGTTTCGAAAGGGTTTCCCCTGCTCGATCCTCTACAGAACTGTCAGAATCATGTCCTTTGACTTTGGACGTGAACAGCGTGGAAGGGGGAACATGCTTGCCTTTCGACTTGCTTCCCTTGTTGGCTTCCGCCCCAGTAGGAGGAGGTCCCTCGCTACCACAAGCACCAACTACACTTCCGGGCTGTTCGTCATCCGTATCATCGGACACCGATTCTATAATCACTCTGTGGCTCTCCTTAGGAGACGATGTTGCCCCCATCGTTCCTTTAGAAAAAGTCACCTTTTTATCCGTTTCTTCTGCTATCTTGACCCGGGACGGATCATCTGTCATTGGAGCATACCTCACTCTCGAATCCGCGAAGGTGGATGTCACAGGATTCTTAAGTGGAGTCTGTTTGGCTGCTAGATCATGTAGCATACCTAACACATCATGCTCCAAGTCTGTTGTATGGAGTCTGGCTCGATCGCTGCTTTCCCGAAGCTCACGGATTTGTAATTCATAAGCTTGACGGTCCGCCAGCGTATCGACTTCCATAACTCTCATACGCTCCCTCAGGTCATTATTCAAAGCGGAAAGTTGTTGGATCTGATTACTCAGGTCCTCTCTCCGTGCCCGTTCATGTTCGCAGTCCCTCCTTGCCCCTGCTAGGGAGTGCCGGAGGTCGTCCTCAGACATCTCCTCCGGGTTATTCCTCCACCTAGCAAAGGCTCTCCCTCCAAATCTATCAGTTGGGGGAGGGTAGGCACCACCAAACATTGGCCTAGCGTCATGAGAACGCCACAAGCGTCCTCCCCTGTCTGGATACGGTGTACCTCTTCCGAACATTCCGGTTAGGGGTGGCCCCCTTCCGTACATGTCCATCGGAGGTGGTGGTCCGAACAGTCCGCCAGGTTGTAAACCCATATCTCTTTCACCGTCAACGGCTATCGAGGAAAGCTCTCCAGTTCCCACGACACCATTTAGTGCTGGTTCTCGAGTATGGTCTACCCCATTAGGCATCATCAAATCCGCCTCCGCCATTGTTATTGCAGAATATTTTCTTGCTACGGATTTCTCTGCTACGGCACTCTATTTCTCCGAGAGAAATATGGGACAATCAAGCCTGCCAGGCTCACTGCTAGTAGCAGTTTCTATTCCTCCAGGAATATGGGACAGTCAACGGAAAACTTGCAAAGTCAGCTTCGTGAGGTCAAGAACTGGTCACGGCACCAATTGTAGTGAATCGCCTCTATAGTAAAGTGCTTTATTACTAGAGGCTAATTCCAACCCAGGTTCGACTACAGCGGACACGGCTCTCGACGAAGGCAAGGAAGAACACCAACACGGAAATGTCTCTTTCGTTAGGTTTATTGCCACCCACGACCAGACTGCAAGTCAAACAGACCCGGCTCAGTCCCAGCATAGGACCGAACTGATCCACTCAAAGCCTTAGAGTGAATACCTTACACCTTACAGGCAGGAGCAAGGTCACACTTGTCCTCACATCATAAAAGAGGTGTTGCACCAGGCAAACAATATCAGTGAATACAATACATAAGAATAGGTCGTACAGGAATACAGTAAATGGTTATACACGATACACATTCTGCTGTAGTTGAATAGACTATAAGATTCCTGTAAATGGGTGATAATGGTAAAACATATCTCTCTTGTAGTTAACACAAATCCGAAAGCCCATTCCGTGCTCAGTGAAGCGTTACGGAGACACGGGGAAGTTCAAGGACATTTGATTTATACACACTCTTGACGCGGAGGGCTATATATAACCTCCGATTTACTACAGGAGTATCTCACAGGGGCTTTCCCAGGCTATAAATAGAGTGTGGTTATCCCGATTTAAAAAAGGCTTCAAAATCACATTTCCACCCCAAATACCTTCACAAACCACACACGACGACATCCACAGAGGGGGGACAGACCTCTACAGATGAGTAAAGTGGTTTGTAAAATAACACATTCCGAGAACATTCTGGACAAAGAAAACCTTCTTTCTACCATTTCTTTTCTACCTCCTTTCCTAGAAATCGCTCTAGCCGTATATTATATGGATAATTACGGACCAACAACTGGAAATTAAACCCTTGCCTATTGGGAATATCACAGTGAGCCTGGACTACTATTACATGTAGCAGGTGGCCGGCGAGAAGCTTGTACACAAAAGATAAGGTATTCAAACAGGATTTTGGGGAGGTTGCGTGGGTACTTACACATGGGAGGGGGTGGTGTCACCATAAGTTAGCTAGGCCTTTACACCTAGGACTAACGCTTAAAGAAGCGTGGACCATAGCCATTGGACACTCCTCTTGGTCAGGCCACACCCCTATGTAGGTCATCTCTGGCCAGAGGTGACGCTAACCCTAAGTACAGCACTTCCATCCTAGAAACGCAGCTAGTAAGAGCAGCACTTGTTTCGTTACCTGGAATCGAATACAGCTTTCTCAACAACCATGGACAAATTCACCATATTATGGTGGTAAGTAAATTTTCCTAACGGCACATACTGTTTAAATGTATTTTGCATCAGATTATTCAGTGATTAGCAAGATTCCTAGTTGTTCGGTTGATAGACTTTAGAACTACTTCAAAAATACTTTTTCTATTCCGTTCAGGGTTTTATTGGCGGTATACTTCGCCAACTCAGAAGAAATCCTTAGGCAGAACTATGGCATTGTGTTCAAACGACTAAGGCACAAACTGGATACTAGAACCAATATTCAATTCATCAAAATACAAATTCCCTTAACAGTGCCGAAACCTAGCCCAATAGAGGAGCCATTTGACTCGGCCCTAGATTACTATAACCGTTTCTACGCCGACTTGGCAGGCTTGCAATCGATAGTGGGGGAAGCCAATAATAAAACGTATGGTAGAATCGTTTCCCTGCTAGATGGGTTCAATATTAAAGATACCAGAGCTAAACGAAGAGGATTTCAGTTTATAGGCAATATGTTGAACAGAGCGGTAGGAACAGCCACCGAGCCAGAATTTGAAATAATTACTTCAGACATGAATGATCTTATTTCCACCATGAGAGAAACTAAGCTAGATGATATTAAACGGGACCGTATACTAAGAGCAAATGCAATCAATGCCCATTTAGTAGCCAAATCTCTAGATTCTTTAAGAGCAGAAGCTGTAGACGATTTTGAAAAATTAGACAACGATCTAATTAAAATTGTGGGCGATACGGATGATAAATTTAATTTTTCTAGCAAGAATTTTGCCAGCACCATAGCAGCAAGCAAACAGCTAGCCAATGTGGCCTCCCAATTACAATATAGACAGGGGGCCCTTGTTTTGCTTAGTACCCTTGACTCGGTCGCAGATTCTTATCTCTCATTGTCGGTATTATCAAGGGAAAAACTAGAAAAAGCGGTAGAAAGATTCTCCATTAATATCAGGAAACATTCTACCAATGCAATACCTCTAGGATCTTATCATGAATGGAGAAGATCGCTAGAATCAACATTTAACGATAACTTGTTGACAATTCAGATTGCGATTAAATATTCCTATGCGCCGAATCGATATACAATTTACAGACCAGTAATTTTTCCTATCCTTATACATGCTCATTTACACGATCCTTACGGGTACACCTTGCTACAGGAAGGTGGTAATCAATTGCTAGCCCTAAGCGACGATAAGCAGCATTTCATAGAAATGGATAGCGATGTACAGGAAATTTGTAAACCATTTTTGTACTAAGAATATTATGGAATCGTTTGTTCAGAAACCTACATGTCTGATTTCTCTGTTCGCAGGAAATAATATTGCTATTATGAAGCTATGTCACATTAAAAGTTTTTTGACTCTTGCCATTCCTCAAACTCACATACCTTTGGAAAACGATAAACACATACTGATTAATAGAGGCGATATAGGCATGGTCTCCTGCAGAGGACAGCCTAGTAAAACTTTAAAGTTGTCAGTTTTTTCTGTCGTATCTTTGCCTTGTGGATGTGAAATTCAACTGAAATATGCTAATATAGCAGCAAAAACGTTTGGATGTGAGGAGGACAAATTTACTCTAGCAGTAAAGGCAGGTTTCAATTTACCAGTGGCCATAGCATTTAAACTGAATATTAGAGAGCTTGAAGCTAGTTCCATGCATAACCAAGTCATTCAACTCGATCTCCCTACAGGAGCAGAATTAAGAAAAGCTTTTGAAAAGGTTCCGGATGAAATTCTTGACGGTGGCCTAAATGTAATCCAAATGGCTAATTATTTATTGAATGACGATACCAAGCAATTATCAAAATGGAAAAAGCTTCATCTGACTTACGATCACTTGAATACTATTTCACCGATCGTATGGACATCTCTTATTATGTCTACAGTATCTTTGGCTCTGGCACTAATTAAACTAAACAGGTATTTTGGCTTCTTGTGTGTGCTTCCCCAAGCCTAATCCCTCAACCTGACTCGCCTGAAGTTGGAACCGTATCGGATCAGTGATTTCGATAGGGCACCAGCTCTGGAGGTCAGAGAAAGCAAGATGCCAAGATTTCGGATCGAGGAGATGGACCACACAGACTGGGCTACTAACATCCTAGCAGTGATAGTTGCCATGTTCATTCTTAAACTGATATGGAAGCACTGCGGTTGCATTAGGCATTGCATGATGCAGTGTTGTTTGTGTAGGGCCTGCTGTACCTCTGAGGAAGGTTGCCCCGACTGTGCATGGCTTACCTTAAAATTCCAATGGAAAGATGACTCTGTTTCCATACGACTCCAGCAGATAGCCTACGAAGTAAACTGTATTACCGGCACCACATATTTGGAATTTTTTTTTTTTCTAAATTCAAGCCATTTGCGTGTCTTAATTTTTACCTAATGTTTATTCGTTTTGATATACATGTAATTATTATTACCGCTTACACCTTGCTGACAATTCATAACAATTGGGATTTCCCTTGAACCTGAAAATCAGTATTTACAGTCATGAAACAAACTGTTACTCACCATTTCTTGGAAGTAGTGACCAACCTGTGTTTTCCTCCTGTGCTTTGTCATTAGGGTGACCCTCTCGGACGACGAGCTGAAGCCGGATGCTCCTACGTTGCCCCTGGAACTACCACAGTACACCATGTGAACGCTAGTAGACTCGGCCAACAGCTCTAAGAGAGTACACATTTGCGATAATTGGAACATTTTGAAAACCAGAACTACCGCGTGTAGTGTAAATAATTATTCGGACATTTGTTTTTTCAAGATGGCGTCAACCTGGCGACGACCGATCTTTTAGTTTTCTCTCTTTTTAAGACCATTTAAGCCGATTACTTAAATTGGAAAGCAGAACTTTTAGTCAGGATTTACTTTTTATGTATTGTGTATGATATAATTACTTCGATTTTGATTACTATGTGATAATTACCTTGTTAAGCATCAATTTGTAGCGTGCGACAGCTCCAGTCCACGTGTGATTTCATTCCCGGAAGCTGGTGTCGCCGTAGCATGGCAGCAGCGGGAACCACGTAGTTGTAGTATTTTTCCTTCACGCCAGATGGCGGAGGAGTAGTGACTTACCTTGCCGACTAAGCACTGTACTGTGCCTGATTTTTGGGGGAAGATAAGTTTATAGTTGGAAGTATGTTGTTCATGTGCGGAATCTGTTTGCGTTTTTTTTTTTGGTGATTTGTGAAATAACAACCAATTTAAGCCGGAGGACTAGGCCTGTATCTAGGGATTAGGGATCAGGGTAAATATAACAGGGACTCTTATTCCGATCAGTGGGTTGAAGTTTTGGTAGTAAGATATAACAGGGACTCTTCTCCAATACAGCGAGTTGTAGCCTTGTATGTTTTCAATATAACAACACTCTTCTCAAAAGCAGCGAAGCAGTAGACGTGCTGTGAACCGCCCGGTGTCGTATAGTATTCTGATTAATTACGCAGTTCGCCACTATTTATATTTTTGAATGTGTGCGGTACAAAACGATTAGCTGGTGGCGCCATCTAGTTTTACTGTTTGGACCGCCCTATTGGCAATTTAACATAGAAAAATATTTTTTCTAAGATTTCAGTTTGTTTGAACCGTACTACTGCTGTTTTACATGTTAAAACCGTTTCCTGTTGTTTTCATGCTTAGAAAAACGCAACTATTGCCATGTTTCCTTCACGAAGTATTACTCTTGATATGTTTGAACGATTATATTTAACGGATATATCCTCTGTTTTCTAATTTACTTTGATTAACCTATTTTAGGCCCATTTGCAGAAATTTGGGGAGGTGTATCGAGGTCATAACCGTTCAATTTCTATTTGTGATATGTTTTTATTGTGTATAGATATGTTTTGTATCATTTTTACCTTGGAAATCAAAACATTGATGATTTCCCCTATTTTAAACATTACCTATTCGTTCTTGAGGCTTTAGGTTACGCGCGCTGTAGTGCATGCCTAAAGATTCTAATAGATTAGATGTTTGGATATATCTTAGTCACATGACCCAGATACTGGAGTCTTGTACGAGTCGCTGTAGTTTAGCGAGCTCGTTTGTTTACCACCGCGCAGTATTGCAGCGCAAACTGTACGCGCGTTAATATTTCTTATTAATTATAAAATAAAATATTATGTTCTTTATAACTGTCGTCTAGATCAAACTAATGTTTGATCTGGAAAGAGAGGAGGGACCTATGCTATGTATAGGTTACCTACTACTTTATTTTATGCCTTTATTATGTATTATCCTTGTATTATTCACATGTATGTATGTATTGGGTAGTGACCCCCCTCTCACAGAGTGACAGGCCTGCATGCCCAGTCACGTGGGTGACCTCCGCATCACCCACCAACGCAGTTACAATAAATCTCTTATAATAGTCATTGCTGTGAACGGACCTTCTTATTCCATCGCTCCCTATAATATAACAGTGTACCCTCTAAATGTAATCCTGTCCTAAATCTTTTGAGTGACTAGTTGATGTTTGAATGAGTGAGAATTCATTCAGAACATTTTCTAAAAGATCATCAGGTGATTTTGAATTCTTGCAGACCCTACTACAATTGAAATTTCTGATATTATTATCGTTTGATGGACAGGCTTTCCATTTTAAATTCCTATACACTTTACATTTTTCCCAGTTCTGTTTAAAATAGAAGTAGTTAGCGAAGGACCTCTCTTCCATGCGCATTAAGGCACATGTTTTAGGTGATATTTTAAATTCTTTGTGGAATTTAGTTGCATTTACAATCATGGATGGCAACGTCCAAATTAGAGGTCTTTCCTTCAATAATGTATTTTCAAATAATTTGTAAATGCTACTGCAATAGTTTGAAGCATTCTTTTGTAGCAATTTGAATTCTGCAACTTCTTCAAAAAAGTCTGAGCCTTCCTTTTGCAAAGATTCCTTAAGTTTTTCCACAAAAGTGTTGTAAATTCTGCACTCTATTGGTGTTATTTTGCAAATCCAATTGTTCTCTTCTATTCCTTTATATGACAAAATATCCCCATTGGCCTTGGTTGGTTTGTCACTAGATGCCTTTGTAGCTGAGCGCAGTTTGAAAAAAAGAAGGTCTTCCCAGTCCAAGGTGCAAAACTTCCTACGGAACATTATGACAGACTCTACATAATATTCAGTGATTGCAACTGTGAATATGCCCTTTATTGGTGCCACAATTTCATCCAACTCTTGCCTAGTCATTTTGCCTGACACCTTCGCTTTCAAGTTGAATTCACGGGTAGCAATACCCAAACCAACACATTGCCTTTTGGTCCTTGTAGTAACATAGGTGTATACATAGTCTTTGAGGGACTCAGAAGAACTGTAATTAAGCTTCTGTCTAGCAGAACTTGGGCCAAGCTTATAGTACCTTATAGCAGAAGCAAGATGAGTCAGTGGATGGCGAAGGACAGATATGCGTGTGTAGTCAAGTCCAATTGTTTGCTCAATCTCCTTTGGCAGGTAAATTGTGTGGTCTGATATGATGTTATACCTTGGTGACACATCGGGCATGTATTTAGGAATAATCAGACCATCTATTGTCCCATGAATCTTGCAGGTCCCATAAGGTCTAAGATGATATGTGGCCATTCGCAGGTTGCTCTTAATTGCATATCTGTTAAGAATATTAAAGAATGTTGTTGACCCTGCCTTATGCACTTTGAGATAGAATATGTCCTTGAAAGATTGACATTGGTTACTTCTGGCATTTCCATCATTTAGTGGGTCTAAACCTGCTGTTTGACCATTTAGTCCAGGACATAGAATTGTGCTTTTGTGGATTTGATGGAAGCAGTTTGCTCCAGACTCACAAGCATAACTTTGAGAACGTTCATAGCTGTAGTTGAAATGGATGAATGGAAGTAAAGCACTGATGCATGCTACTGTCAGTAACTGAAATTGAAGTGGAACTGTTTAACTATGCACTGACTCTCTAAATAAGCCAGTTCAAACAGTTCAATAGCTGTAATGTGCGGATATGTCAAAACAAGTGCCAAAGCATTAATATTACATCTGATCAGCACAGGCTAAGTGCTACTTTTTGCTTTGCCAGTTGCCAGTTGGGCATATACAATGCTAAGACATTTTATTATATGGCTAGCTATGGCTAGCTAAATGCTACTTTGCCGGGCAGTGACCTGTGAGAAAAGCTTTTCAGCTGAGGGGAACCATAGAATACAATGATGAGGGAGTCAAATGCTTCTGAGAAGAATGAGGAGGAGAGTAAAGATAGGTATGCTAATCTAAAGAACTGTGTCAAAACCTTGGCAGAGCAATTAAAGACCCTAGATTAATGCCCTAGAAATCAATGAAAACAAATAGTCAGAGGAAACTATCCAATCCAGTGCTGAGGGTATTTCTGTGATTAAAAAAAGTGACCCAAAATCATGTTCGATAAGTCCTTTGGAGGCTTCCTGGAAAAACGTTTGGCAAAAGTAAAGGGTGATGAGGTGGTCAAAAAGCAATTTAAAAATATGGAAAAGAACAAAGAAGAAGAGATAGGCAAAGAGGAACTCCACAAACTGGAAGAGAAGGAGCAAATCGTTTTGTGTGTTATTCTCTACTCACACATGGGAAGCCAAATCTCGCCTAGGGATTGGTTAACAAGAACTAGGAATGTTCCCTTGAAAATTGATCTAGTTGATATCTACAGTGCTCCAGCCCTTCATGATGAAAATGAAAGTATATCTTTAAGTTCTCTTAATACATAAGATGCATCAACATTGTATTTCCAATAGAAATAAGAACATCAGCCAACAAGTAATGAAAATCTAGGTAAAAAAATAGAAATAAATAGATCCACATCAATTCCCTTTTTTTCTTTTTTGCTGTGCTTTCATAAGATCAAAAACAATAAGAATCAATAAAAAACTATACAATGAACTTGACACTGTATGTTTAATAGAAAATCAACCATCAAGTAATGAAGATCTAGGTGAAAAATGAAATTATAAATCTTGTGAAATTGGTATCAAGAAGATAACTAACAAAAAAGAGGTAAATAATGGAAAATGGTCCATGTAAAATCTCAGCATACCTTGAGCTATTGAAGTTATTTTTACATCCCATGTTCGAAAGGATTTTAAAGTTGGACTCTAGGTTGGGAGGTCGTGGCATTGAATCCGATGGTCGGTTATAGCAATAATACCCAAGGTTTTGGATGGTCATAGTGGTCTGTTGCCTGGTGGAAAATTTGAGGGGCGTAGCACCAGAAAACAGACCACTACGACCATCCAAAACCTCAGGTATTAGTGCTTTTAAACGCGATTTGGTGAGATTCAACTGAGATTCACTAACCTCTACACCCTTTATTTCCAACTTTTCCCACGCAATATTGTGCCGTGAACCACCATCACTTAAACCGGAAGTTGCCAGAAGGACCAAGCGTAGTCTATAGTGACAAAAAGACCCCCCAGAATCTTACCAAATCACGTCTAAAAGGATTTAGACTGTACCACAGCCACCCCCATCCCAGGGGAGAGTGCTGACTATAGGCTCAATTGGGGAGACTGTCCACCATGTTGAGGGCCACTTACTATACAAGTGCAACTTTGAGGGAAGGCTTTGAGGGACACCCCACACATTGTCAATAAGTCACAACTCCCACAGCTTTCAGTGATTTATCAGGATAACCACAGGCCAGGGATGGGCCACCACCCACAGACCTGTGCCTATGACAGCGATCATGAAGGCTGGCAACTGGCAAGCATGTTTCAAACTGAAATAGACCACTACAGTCACATGTATGTATGAAGAAAGAGAGGACGAACAAAGAGAAAGTGAAATATGAGTAAATAGGACGGTATATGAACAGACACAAGAGAAAATAACAAAGATGGAGAAAGGATAATGTTTATGATAGAAGTCCGTAGAAGAGATGAGAGAAGGAGAGCAAGGCATGTCAGGATAGAAGGAAGACGACCTGGAAATCAGAAAGAGAAAAAGAAATAAAAAAGAATAGTGAGAAGAAAGTTAAAATAAAAGTATGTAAAGAAAAAGGAGTAATATCTGTAGATGACTTGTGTTGTTAATCAGATCCCCCATTGAAAATGCTACAACACAAACCCTACTTCTTGGTGTCTAAAATGGAAATTGACAATTCCAGCTCTGAAAAACCTCCTAAGATGTGTCTTGTGTTCAATGAGGTACACAAAAATAAGAGTTCATTGTGTAAAAATAATAAAATCAATAAGCGATTACTTACAAATATTATCTTGGAGTGCATGTCACCTTACCAATTTCAAGCTATAAGCCAATATATGAATTTATAATTATTAGATTTAATATATGAGGCAAGTTCCCAATCTAACATTCCTTCCCCTATTTTTTAGTAACACTAAACAAACACTATTCCAATGTTGGCAACATCGAGAAAAGACTGTGAGACTCAAGCTTGGTCAGACTTCTATCATCCACAACACTCTTTGAGTAGCTACAGTGACTCTTAGTCAGCTTCAAAGAAAAATACACAAATAAAGAAACAGTCATTAGAAGTAGCAAAAGAGTAAAACCAAAATGTCCCATTACAAAGTCATCAATTTCGAGAGGCAAGTGAAACGTTAGAGTTCCTAACATTAAACTCAGGATCAACCTCATAAGGAATAGTCTCATTATTTTCATGATCATTCTGGACTGTTTAAGATAAGATAAGATAAGATAAGATAATTCTTTATTTGCCATAAGATGTTTGACAAAGAGGTTACGTTCTTCTC
Source organism: Sthenelais limicola (assembly GCA_942159475.1). NCBI lineage: Eukaryota > Metazoa > Annelida > Polychaeta > Phyllodocida > Sigalionidae > Sthenelais > Sthenelais limicola. Next base: position 156,643,258 of record OW804095.1, read on the forward strand.
GAGAGGAGGTCTTCCCGAACATGCCTTTCTTGGTTACCTTTTTCTTGGTTACATATGACTAAGCTACGGTTATATAAGACATCATGAGTATTAAAAGACGTTGATCAGGAAAACAATGGACTGATTAATTACTCGGTCCGGACTTAATCAATCATTCCTGTGAGGGTCTCACAGAGACGTATAATTACAAATGCTGCATGTGCTAGTGCAAATAATAATAACAATAATAATAATAACAATAATAATAGCGGTATAATCATGGGGTATTCATAATTACTGGACATCGGTGCCAACAGATAAAAACGTGCGGAAAGTACATATAAAAATACAGAGCAATATATAAAAATACAGAGCAATATACAGAAAAATATGTGTCTTGAGGCTGTCACTTTGAATCAAAGGTATGGTTGACATGTTTAATGAAGGTGAACCTGTCTTCTATTTTGTGTAACTCAGTCTTGAGGTTGTTCCACCCAATCTGACATTTGTATATAACAGAATTTTGAATTTTTATCGTTTTAGGGGTAATGGTTTTTAAATTTCTGCGACCCTCTGCATGACTCCTGGTTCAAAATTCTGTTATATACAAATGTCAGATTGGGTGGAACAACCTCAAGACTGAGTTACACAAAATAGAAGACAGGTTCACCTTCATTAAACATGTCAACCATACCTTTGATTCAAAGTGACAGCCTCAAGACACGTATTTTGATTTGCCTTGTAGGGACTCATCAAAATATTATCAATAATATGCAAAAATAATACACACATCTAAAGTTCACATCCAATGTTCTCTATCATTCCTATCATTCCAGTAATAAACAATTTTGTGGTCTTGCTCTGTCACAGAGAAAATATAGATGTCCTCAATTCATATCTACTGCGATTATGTGGTCCTGAAAACATTTCCTCTCAATTGAACACCTCCTATGATATTGAATAGGACCGGAGTTCCCTCTCTTCCCACATGTTCAATTCTTGGCCCCAAAGATCTAACATAAAGATCAGATGGGCCTGGCTAAGTTCTAACTTAACCTCTTTCATAATACCAGTCCCTTGGCATTATGATCCCTTTACTACTACCTAGGATCTGTCCTAGCTTTTCTGTAATAAAAGCATCTTCTGTGAGTTGCAAAGTTCCAAAGCTCACTTGAATTTATAACAGATTACTTTTCTCTGGGGCTGCAATACCTTCTCTCAATGTGGCTTTACAGGTGGTGCGGTCTCTGTGATATATTCCAAATTCTCTCTCCAACATTAGGATGAATTCAATCCCAAATAGTTTCCATGCCTACATGGCCTAGCTGGAGGCAGTTTGTGTCTTGCCCAGGACACAAAGAACTGTAGAAGTTTTAACTGCCTACATTCCTGATTCTGTCATATGATGGCACTGCAGCACCCTTCAGCTCCTTCTTCTCCAGCTGTGTTCTACTGTCTCGTTTTTAGTTGCCAAATGGACCCTTGGATATCTCTGATAACATGTTGCTAGCTATCCTTATATTGACCAGTGCGATTTGGGAACAATTAATATATAAAAGTTATACCAAATAAAATATGTCAACTAGCATCTGTCAGTGCCAGATGAAGAAGCCAATATTTTATTAAATTCATCAACGCATTCACATACACAATATTAAATGGTATGGTTGATTATATATAAGCAACCAGAGAAGCAAACAAAAAAAGCCTCGGAAGGACAATTCAATTTAGCATTAAATACTTAATACTATGTGTTTCCAACAAGCAATTTAAGATGCACAGCTGGGCAATGCTCCTCATACAAGTGCCTATAAAACCACTCCTTGGTTTTTTTTGTTTTTGTTTTAAGATTTTTATTTAGCAAGACATTATGCAGGGTATGCACTATTCACAGAAAGGCTGATTTAAATCAATTAGAAAAAAGTTAGAAAATTCATAGAAAAAATACATTTACAGATATTGATATCTAGTTATACAGAGGTATTAAGATATACAGCTTAGTCATCAGAAATGCGTAAGCTCGCAATTAATCAATGACAATATCGAGAATAAGAAAAAAATAAAAATATAAAGTAAAAAACATACACCTGGGACAGTGTCCTCAGGTAAACTACCAATATACACAAATTTCAGGAAAGAAACTAGAGCCATAATATATAATACAAATTCAACCCGATGAGCAAGTTACCTTTGAGAATACAATCATTGGTTCTATTTTTAAAACCAAACAGTTGGTACTTGGTTTTTCCCTCATTTACCTCATTTATTGATAGCTTTTTTGACATACAGTCGAGGGGAAGGGGGCTCGCTGTATATCGGGTTGGCCGAAGTATTTCTAATAGATGTAAATTATGAAGAACATAATAAAGTTCTTGTTGATTTTATTAGTTGTCTCAAGCTTTCGAGGAGGATGATAGCTTTTTTGACAGCAATATATGTACAGATTGGCTTCTTTTGTTTATTAATTTTAGAGTATAGATAATATAGGAGTTTGTCTTTAGCATGAACAGTTGACAAGCCTCTTCTGAAACCGTATTGATGCTAATTTAGCACTTGATCTTCATCTAAATATTCATGAATCTGATAATATTCTTTCCATGATCTTACTTGTTGAAGATACCAGCATTATTGGTCTTGTGTTGCTAATGCTAGTACGGTCACCAGGTTTAGGCAAAAGAAAGACTGGAGAATTTGTCCATTGTCCCATAATGTGAAGTATCAACTTGGATACATATATAAAATGCACACGCAGGGAATGAGACACCACCCTCTCCTGGTGACCTGCCTGCCTTGTTGTTAGCTACACACAACTGAACCGTCACTCTGCCTTTGTATTCATTTTTTTCCCCTTTTTCTGTTTAACAAAGGCTGGTCTCTGACCAGCCTTTGTTCAGTCTTTGTTCAGTTGTGATTGAATGAATGATCTAGCTTAGCAGTTCATAAGGTTTGTAAAAAAATATTAGACCTTCTTGTAACACTTGTAACCTTTGTTATCTAAGATTATATATTGCTAGTTGTCCTTAAGTTGACCGGTGTGATTCAGAAACTATTATTATATAAAAGTTATACTGAATAAAATAAGTCAGTGCCAGAAGAAGAAGCCCAGATTTTATTAAAATCATCATTGAATCCACATACATGATATCACATGGTATGGTTGATTATATATAAGAGAAGCAATCAAAAAATACCAATCATTTTTAAAGTCTTCTACATTACATTAAAGTCTTCTACATACATTTACTGGGTATAGAAGTCACGCACACTTCTATCTCTTATAATCTCTAGCAACATATTACGGTATTACCGAGTCAACCATAATGTTAAAGGAACTTTGGCCCTAGTGCCCATGTTATTGTCTGTATTACTTAATCTTTTTAAGATTTGTACTCCCTCATGTCTACTTTGTGACACCATGTAGTACTGTGTACGGGATTGGTGTATGGGTCCGTTAGCCAACTTTGGACAGGAATCAGAGTATTTCGGACAATACTTTCCTCATACTTGCTAGTTGTGATTGAATAAAACAGAGAACGGTGTGGAAATCACTCTTTTGTCTTTATTCTTTGCTAAGAGAACTGGGTTGTAGTAAAGAACACTACATATTGATTGATTAAATAGAAGTTAACATGACATGTTCCCTTAGTTTTATTCTACTTTTTTAATTAACTCTAGGAGCAAACTAAAACAAAACACATCACATTATTTATAACCATTTGCTAATTTGGAAGAAATAAACACTATTGAAACATCACTCCATTTTGTTACTATTGGGAATATATCATGTTCACTAATAAAATGATAACCAAATTAATTCTATCATTTTCAGCACAATATGCCCTTTCCTAAAATGACAATGCCTTGGGTTCTATATTTCATTGATAACTGGTCCTCTCATGCTGAGCCCAGAGTTGGTGTGCTGTCCCAGTTATGTCACTGATAAGGTGGCTGAAGTCAAAACTATAGATGTAACAACATACAGGAATGTCCCTTAAATTAACATGTCCCTGCATGAACTCAAAATAGTGTATAGTTAAATAGAATTCAAACTAAACATTTGCCAGATAATTGCAGAACAACATGTTATCTAAAATTCTTTCAGACTTACAAATATAATCTTGGAATGCATGTCACCTTACCAGTTTCAAGCTATAAGCTAATATATGAATTTATAATCTATAATATATATGGCAAGAGATATTTCCCAATCTAACACACTGTACATACACTCTCAGTCTCCATAATTCAAATTACATGGGTACCAGGGAAGTTCATCTCCTATGTGTTTTCTTTCCAATACAGTTAAATGAATGGTTTGATATAAAATCTGAATCGGCAGATCTCTTGCAATGTTGTTTAGCAACAGTCCCTTCCCATAGTTTACCATTCACTTCATATCATTCTAGCTTTTTTTGCGATTTTGTCCCCATGAATGCCTGTATTTTAGACCCAAACTTTTGGGGCTCTTTTGAATTTTTCTGGACTTGATTTAATAGATATCTCCTTTACTCATCTATTAGTTGTTTGTTTGATTTTCAACAGAGAGATTTAGCATATATAAAGTCATTAATATTCCTCGATCGGTAGGCCCTTTTGAAAGCTTGGTCTTTTTCAGAAATTAAGATTTTTGTATCATCGCTTATGTAAGGCAAAGTTGTTGGGTTTGTTTACATACCCTAGGGAAAAGATCAGTTGTCGAATTGCATCTAAGTATTTAACCCATTTATGGTCTATGCTCTGTATTTCTACCTGCAATGGCATGATGCCTCAACATGCTTCAATCTCAAAAAAGAAAATTCTCAAATCATTAACTCATAAACACCACTTGAATCTGATCCCGTCATAGTTGGAAAACGCACGATAGCATCTAGTTAACTGTGTCAGAGGGAGTTTATAAAGGGACAAATATGAATGCGCAATAGTATCCTTCCCTGTGCATATGGGTGGGGACAATGCATATGGTGGTAGGTTAAGGTTCTGTGGTCGAAACCTTGCCATCCCCCTTATTTTCATTTCAGCATTATTTGCAGAAGGGAAGTCAGTAACCAACAGGAACTTGCTGCCACTTTCAGAAATATGCTTTAGGACTTTTATGGTTTCATAGTCATATAGATGTTGTATCAAATGCCTAGTGTGCACCAGGTCATAGGCCTCTGGAATTGACAATACAATATCTAGCCTTTTAAAACTCCAATCAGTGAAGTTCTTGTACCTGGCAGCATGTTTATCAACAAGGTCTTGTATGAGATCAGATCCAGTATACTTCACATCTGTTCGGTTGCGTAACAATCTGTTCATCCAAACTAGATCCCCACAAGGCACATCCAGCATGGATATTCTTTCCTTACCCAGTTCTTTCTTAACAAGATCTATAACTGATGCAATGACCTTGGTTGTGTTGACAGTATTCTTCAAGGTTGATCCAGGACCAGAAGACTGGACATCTTTGTATTCTTTGTACACTATCCCCGCCGCAGCTCTCCAATATCTTGTATCAAAAATCTTCTGGAAAAAAGAAACTCTGTCCATGTCCACCTCCAGAGGTTTATGCTCCAGGAGTTGAATATCTCTCCACGAATATTTTCCTGTTTTGTGAATTAATTTTCCACTGATGCAATCTGTTATCTCTACACCATCTGATGTCCTAACTTTCTGGACAAATTCCCTATTGTTTTTGTTGTGCAAAGATTGTGCAAACATTTCCATGGTCCACAGTGATGTTTTCAGTTGAAGTAAATGTTGATCAATAGAACTATAAACTGCAATTATAACAAGAACAGTGAGGACAACTAATCCTTTGTATTTTCTAATCCGGAAAATGGATTCCATGATCATGCAGGATGTTCCTATATTTATTTCTGAAATGGAACAATAGTATGAAAATGTGACACACGCTATACAACACAATTGGCACACAGTGTGTCCATGTCCTATAATAACAATAAGCTAATACATGGTACTAATACTACATAATACTGGTTAGGTAACTAGTTCATGTATAGAACTTCAGGAGGGAACGCCTTGTATAGACAGGTATGGGAGACTTCTTCATGAACCGTGACTTTGTGAATTATTAGCTGCCCTTGCAAAAATGTATGTGGCACATTGCTGTGTCCCATATCTGGTAACTAAATAAGGATGAGTGATTCAAGACTGCTTTAAACCGGATATGATTTATCACATATGAATTTGTAAGATTTTATAATGTTGATTTATAATTCTCATAGGGATATAATAAATAATATGTTTTTCAATTGGCAAATGAAACATATAACGAACATGGCATTTTGTCAATGCAAGTATTTAAAACAAGTATTGAAACCAAAAAATTAAAATAATCAACCTTAAATCTCTACAGGCCCCGAGATCATACATATTCCTTGATTCCAAGGGAAAACAATTGAACAGTTATTTTATTAACTATTGATCTATTTAACTTTACAATTAGTGTGAACTCAATGTTACTAACTTGTCAAGGGAAATGGTTATAATTACCCCACTTCTGCTGTAATTTGTAATTGATTATGGTCCACTCTAATGTGCCATCTAACCCCTAAAAACGACATGTGTCACCAAATGAAATTGGTTAGTCTAGTTTGGGGCCAGCATTTAATTTGTGTTTATGTAGTGCATGATTATCTTAATACCCTTTGAAAGACGTCGGCAGATGCCACCACTGAAAACGTTAAATACTTACCTAAAAAAACCTCCAACTTGAACTTTTGAGATTACAAGTGGATTTGTGTATATCAGTTCATTAGCTATGTTGTGTATTTCGGCGTAGTCTATTGTGACCCCTCAGTATCATTCATATTGTACAGATAACCATTTGTGAGAATTTGTCCACAAGTAAGAGTTTTCAGAGGGGACAGGAGAGAAGAAAAGAGGAGGAGGAGGTGAGTGAGGGAGGGGAATGATGTAATAATGAGGGTTGGGATTAATGAAGGCAGATCATGTAAAGAGCATAGTGGAGGTGTGTTGAAAAGGTTAATTTTAGTTTTAATTTCCCTTGGAATCAAGGAATATATATGATCTTTGGGCCTGTAGACATTTAATGTTGATTACTTTAAGTTTTTGGTTTCCCTTTGAATGAAGGGATATGTGGAGTTTGGACCTGGAATTGTATGTCTTGGTAAAATTTGTTTCATTTTTTCCCTCATTTGAAAGTGTTGTAAAGCTATTTCTGTGTTTCGATAGCCCTCCATGTCCTTAAAAACTGTATTTACCTCATTTGGACCCTAATCCTCTATATAAAGCAATTCTGCACCTGCTAAAACGTACCTCATTTGATGAGATGAACATAAGCCTTGCTGCACATCCAGCAACAGGAAAAAGCGCTTGCACTGAATAACCAAGAGAAAATGCAAGAATGGGAGACAAGGGAGGAAGAGGTAATGGACCAAATCACATAAAAATTCATTTAACAACATGAACTTAGACAACAGCTTATGGCCCATCAACAGACCAAATTCTACAAATTCACATCCCTTTATCATAAAATATATTTGTAATGAACATGAGCAACATTTCCGCAACATTTATTGCCTAAACTCAACAGTAATGCTTATATTTCACCTACTGGACTCCGGCCCATGTCGACCATAGCAACCAAGCTTAAAATCTCCAACTTTTCCCCTCGATTTCTTAAATTATACACAATTGTCGGGAAAACGGAACAGAACCAGCGACTGCAATGTATGAACAATACTTGATCTATACAGGTATTTTAGTGTTAGCGCCTATGGCACTCAGCTGTTGTATTCACCTGAGTTCTTGCCGCCAATCGTAGCGCCACCTGTAAATACTGGGATTCCCGTCTCAAAGAATATTCTTAGTCAAGTGATCCTTTCATTAAGTCCATTTGTGAAACACATTAAATCCATGTCAGTGACGGCAATAGAGCTCTGCTATTATAGCACTAGACAACGAGGATTTTAGCGTGAGAACGGTCTGTACTCCCATAGACGTCCCAAGGCCGTAGATATTCTTTGACCCCAAGATATTCTTAAACATAGCAAATTTTAAAAGGTACAAATTGACTTAGTTGATTTGGAAAATGTTGTAGTACAATATTAATTGAGGCGGTACAGTATTAATATTTACGTTCCTCATTACATAAGATCATATGGTCGTAGATGAGCTGGCGACAAAAGCTGGTGGAGGGAATATTTGGTGACATGGATGAAGGTCAGCGGCTGGTAACACCACTCCTGAGAAGGATTGGGTTGAAAAAATGGGGGAAGAGAAAGAGTATTTGGAGAAAGAGAAACAAGAGGAGAAGAAAAATAATAGACAAAGACAAGTCAGTTTAAGCGTGGTGGTAAGCAAACCCAGCAGAATGTGGAAAGTGAATTTGAGACAGGACATGGGCCCGAGAAGAAAGCTGAGGAAAATGAAAAAAAAAGTAGGAGCAAGAAAAAGGAGTTTTACTCACCAAAAGGCACTAGATCAGAATTGCGAATGCTAGGGAGAGGCAAAGGAATGCTAGTCATAATGGTTCTCAGCAGAAGAGCCGGGAAGAAAACAAGCCCCACACTCATTGCACAATTGGCCCTGGTTTGAATACTTTGGAGGCTGTGATGAGGGTGCTGGCAAAACCTCAGTGGAAGCAACACCCCAAGAAGCTGACTGACAGCTCTGTCTCTGCTCTGAGTGATTGACATAAGGAGGTTATTGAATTGGTCATGGACAAACTCAATGGCGCCCCTTTGTTGTGGAAGCCAGGGTACAGATGCCCATTTACTTCGTGCAGGTACAAACAGAAGGAGATAAACCCAAAAGGGATCAGAGCAATGTCCGGCTGTGCATCTTAAATTGCTTGTTGGTATTCAATGCTAAATTGAATTGTCCTTCAGAGGCTTTAGAAGACTTGAAAAATGAATTAATTTTTTTGTTTGCTTCTCTGGTTGCTTATATATAATCAACCACACCATTTGATATTGTGTATGTGAATGCGTTGATGAATTTAATAAATTATTGGCTTCTTCATTTGGCACTGACAGATGCTAGTTGACATATTTTATTTGAAGTATAACTTTTATATATTAATTGTTCCCAAATCGCACTGGTCGATGTAAGGATAGCTAGCAACATGTTATTAGAGATATCCAAGGGTCCATTTGGCAACTAAAAACGAGACAGTGGAACACAGCTGAAGGAGAAAGAGCTGAAGTGTGCTGCAGTGCCATCATATGGCAGAATCAGGAATGTAGGCAGTTAAAACTTCTACAGTTCTTTGTGTCCTGTAGTAGTAAAGGGATCATAATGCCAAGGGTCTGGTATTATGAAAGGGGTTAAGTTTTAAGTTTAAGAATTTAGCCAGGCCCATCTGATCTTTATGTTAGATCTTTGGGGCCAAGAATTGAACATGTGGGAAGAGAGGGAACTCCAGTCCTATTCAATATCATAGGAGGTGTTCAATTGAGCGGAAATGTTTTCAGGACCACATAATCGCAGTAGATATGAATTGAGGACATCTATATTTTCTCTGTGACAGAGCAAGACCACAAAATTGTGTATTACTGGAATGATAGGAATGATAGAGATGAATTGAGGACATCTGTAATGACCCGGTTGTAGTAGAGGAGGAGAGCTTAACCATAATATAAGACAAAAGCCTTAATATTATTTCCCTGATTTATTATGACTGAAGACATGATATAGGTTAAATGGCGATGACATATAAAAGGGTAGTTAGAACATGGTACAATATGATGATGGTAATGGTATAACATGCACACAGAGAATACAGGCAAGTATGACACACAGGTCCCTCTGGTGATAAACGGTAGTTACTGTGTATGATGTTTCTCACAAAGTAAAGCATAAGTAGTATGTAGAAATGGCTGTGAAGGCAACACTACACTTCCCCCTACCGGGTTTAAAAGAAATTCATGATTTCTTTGCTATAAGTTATACAAAAATATTTTTACCATATCAATAACATATCTTATATATGAGGAAAAGGAAGAAAAATATGACCGTAACTTGAAGTATTTGTAACAGACATCAAGTGAAAAATATAAATGTCAAAACTTTAGACATATAATACAATCTTGCTGCAGAAAACTCTGTTTCTGTCTCATACGAAAACGATTAATATTAATAGTATCATAAATAAACCAAGGTACAGACATGTACCATGCCATCCAGCCTCGTTAAGACACAGGCACTTAGGAATATAATAATATCTATAATATAAGAATAAATCAATTCATATTTAGCAAATAATAATTGTGTCGACGGTCCCTCTTCCATGTACCGATCCCTTGTACGAAATACAGCGGTTTCTTAATACGTCCAGCGTTGAAGATTACTGCTGCTTCTTAAGAAGGTCATCAGATGGAGATCAAGGCTGCAGCATAGGGTACCAATCACTGCTCCGAAGAAGAAGAATATATTTCCACAAATATAGTGAATAATAACAGTGTATAATGATCGAACAAAATAAAACTTGCTTTTACTCATATATTAGTCAGAATATAATTTCGTGGAAAGGTAAGATATTATTTTTCCCTAATTAACCTCTCCTTAACTCTAGGCCAAGTACCACTACACTTTAAGAAAGCAGTCATAACGCCCCTACATAAAGATGGACCAAAAACAGACCCTAGTAATTATAGACCGATTTCGGTTATTACACTACCAGGGAAATTACTGGAAAAGTGCGTACAAAGACAATTATATGAATACTTGTAACAAAATGAGCTACTATACCAACATCAATATGGTTTTAGGAAAGGACTGTCCTTAAATGATGCTCACCACACCCTTTTCTCTGATATTTACCATAAGTTAAATGAAAACAAGAAAGCGTTGTTAGCATTTTTAGACCTAAAAAAGGCATTTGATACGGTTGAACACAGAAGATTGCTATTAAAATTGAGGCACATAGGGGTGAGTGAGGAACCAATAGCATGGTTCGAAAATTATTTACAGGACAGGTACCAAGCAGTTAGAGTTAACGGTAGTACATCTGACCAAAAAAGGGTGATATGTGGTGTTCCGCAGGGAACTGCCCTGGGGCCATTGCTGTTCCAGGTATACATGAATGACCTATACAGGTGGATTAAACACTCCAAGGTTAACCTTTTTGCAGATGACACAGTCATTTACAACTTCGATATAAACATTGACACTCTATCGAAAGAAATTCAAAATGACCTGAGTAGAGTCGATATTTGGTGTAGAGAAAATAAAATTTCATTGAACATCAAAAAAAGTAAAATTATGGAAATTGGTAGGAAAGGAAAAAATAAGGACAGTAGTGTTCAAAACAAATTTTATATAGGAGATGCTGAGATAGAACATACAAGCTCCTACAAATATTTGGGTGTCATTATTGATGACAACCTCTCTTTCAAGCAACACATCGTCTCTAGAACAGGGTCAGCCAGGGCGAAGGTAAAGAAACTTGCCCACTTAAGACACTCAACAGACGATAATACTCTATTGAATATATACAGAGTGGCAATTAGACCCGTACTTGAATTTGGCGATTTACTATACAATGGCGGATGTCAATCCGATCTTAAAAAATTACAAGTTGTACAAAATACAGCAATACGGATTATTAAAAACTTAGACAAACGTGCAAATACAGACACAGCACATATAAACCTTGAGCTAACCAAACTCGATCACAGGAGAAGGACCCACCTATTAGAGCAGGCTTTCAAGTTAGCACAATGTAATACAAATCTTGATAAAAGGGAGATAAACCTTAGATCACTTAAAGCTAGCAAAAACCTTATCTCTATAACACCCAAGTCAGAAAGAATAAAACGATCACTCATTTATGTGATCCCTGTGTTGTGGAACGGCTTGGCCCCTGGACAGCAGAATATTACCGATTTAAAGGAATTTAAATCATTCCTTCGAAACAATTATAAGTCAGATTAGTGATTAATTGTGGGTGTGTTTAGGATTATGAGTCGTTACATGGAGTTCCATGCTCAACATTATGTACAGTATACGTTTCCATAAAGAGTTGTAGAAGTCATATATTATTACTCACTGTCAAACCATCTAGCACAGGATGGTATAGGTTAACTTAGTAACACAAACTTAAAAACTTTGTACATATCTAGTCAAATACAGGTGCTATGTACTTAGCCAGACATACCAAGGATTGAGGAGTTATCTTTTGCCTTATATTGGTCCGCATCCAGTACAGGATGCTACAATGTATTTTATCAATGGTACTCCAAGGTTGATTATCAGTATTTCTAGTCTTTATTTCTTAGAATCTCTGTATTTCTGTAGATATTAGATGTTACATGTAGGCCTTAAGCAAACAAAATTATGTACACAATATGCCATAGGACATCTGGGAAGAACAGCTCTGAGCTGACAGGTTTCGTCCCATTTCTCACAAATGTTTTAATGATGTACTGTTGAAGAGAAATAAAAATACGTATATATATATATATCTCAAAAAACGCCAGCAGCGGCCGCATTAGGGAAGCCTCCAGATCAGTCAGACACTGAGGAATCTCCCATGTCAGTAGACCTGCATCCTCCAGTATCTCCTGGTGTACAGGCCCACCAAGGTCAAGTGTTGGCGACATGTTCTGAGTTGGTAAAAGACTTATTATCTATTAAATCTCCTGTGGATTTCGATAAATCGGATCATATTGAGTTTATGGAGGAGGTTGATTTAATGTTGAGCAAACCTACTCACGTTTAAAATTATTATCTAGTACATGGCTGGATATTTTATTTGCATACATATTTAGTTCCTTGACTATATGATAGTTTACCTAATATTGTAATACCTTTATTTCTGAGGTGAAATCAATACCTTCGTTGGTCAATATTAGGGAAAAATAATATCTTACCTTTACTATCTATGCAGGTAAATACTTAATATGTTGAAGTTATTCTCATAGAATTATGTTTTTAGAAAAGAATGGAGAGACAATCAAGCACAGGAATACTGATAATACCATCAGGTTAAGTTACTACATGACAATTGAAGTTATAATTGAGCGATATCGGCTGCAGTCTCTGCACTCGGTAAGGGTGGAGATAGCTCGTAGCTAGGTCTTGGTAGATCTCCATCAGAGATCATAATATTACCTCTCAAATTAATAAATGGCATCTAGTTTACTGTAATTGGTCTTACTTGGTCTCTTGACATTGTCAGTCGGAGGTAGACTTGTTTTATAACACTCACTATTAGTATTCCTCCTCCTCCTGTTCTAACCATTATTCCTTCAAATAAATGTTCTAAAGAAACATTTGCTGCTTCTCTTGCTGATTTGCCGATGGTTACTCCTCCAACATCCACAACGTAGATCGAGATCCCTAGAATTCTCTTCTCCAATAAGGCATTGCAGCCGATGTCTCCAGAAACAGATAGTATCAGGAGATCCGTTTCTTAGAGATTTCCTTGTCTTAATTGCTGCCTGCCAGTCTTGCTCTTACTTTTCCTAAGATAATTCCAAACAAGTTCCTACCGACTACACTTTCTACTGGAACATTGGGCCTTCGACCATTTTGGATAACAACTAGTGGGTGCTGTATACCAGCTGCCCACTTCCTGGAAGTTGTTAACTCGTAAAATTGGACATTTCCCCCTTTGCCAATGCCTCCAATGATGGGGTGGCTCCCATGACCTTGGAAATAACTGTCGGCGGAATTGCCGACGATGGACCAGGCGCTACTACAGCTGGAGTTTGCTGAGGGGTAGGGCCTTTTTGCTGCCTATTAGGAGGCACTCGCTGCCTGTTCTGGGACACTTGTGCTGTGTTTGAAGGCGCTTGTTGCCTGTTGGGAGGCAATTGAGGCCTAGTTTGAGGCGTATTAGAAGTGGGAACTGTTTTCCCTGATGTGCAGCTCGAAGAGTTAGACGACATACTCAGTAGGGCTCTAGTTTTTAAATTCTTCTCTCTTAAATAGTTTAAAGTAGAAGATGGTGAAGCAATCATTTTCCTTGGGCTAGAGCAGGTCTTTAAAGCAGTTAACTCTGCTTTTACCTTTGCCAACTCACCTAATAGTTGCTGGTTTTGGTTCTCCAGGTCCATGACCCTGACTTAAAGTTGGTCATTCAAACTGGTAGTTTCCTCCAATGCCTCTACTAAAGACTCTACTTCTTGGTGACTTTTCATTATGGAAGATACCTCCGACAATGGTTGGACCATTTCGGACATAACCACTATGTATTCTTTCTGGATTCTCTCCATTTCTTCTGCATGCCTATAGCGCTCCTGATCTAAACAAGCACCATAGTTGTAAGTGGCATCATCGTACATCTGTTTATAATTACTTAACAAATTCGCATCAATTTGTATGCTAGGAACACTAGCAGATTGCTGGGCAGAATGACCTTCCATGCTTGATGAACCCCTAGACCAAGCATTGGTTGTAGGCAAAGAAGCAGCCTCAAATACCTTCTTGGTAGTGGGTGTCGTTTGAGGTGTACCGGAGGCAACCCCACGATATCCTGTCTGTCTAGCGGCATCGTCCATGGTTTTCCACATATGTCGGTGTAACAGCTAAACTGTAATGGAATGTTTGATTGGCCTAGATTATTCGCTCTTTGTTAGTTAATCCATCCACATATTGTTGGGCCAGAGAGTCTGACAATCTATGGCGACCTGTTTTGGAGGTAAGATGAACGAGCATCTCCTTCTTCCTGTTGACGATCTTCTGGCAAAGATTATCAGGACACTCCCAGCCAAAAGTTAGTGGTGTGTGTTCTTCACACATATGACGCCAGTTTAGTTCTGAACAATTTAACACCATATGTATTCAATGATTTTGATCGACAACAAGTAAAAGGGCACCTCATACCAGTAGTATATATAGAGACTGCCATCTTAAGCTTAAGATCTTGGTCTTCTCTGACTGATAGGCCTTTTTCAGGCAATGTTTTTGCAGGGTCACACAATTTAGGGAATAAGGTCTCATACAAACCCATATGATCGTCATCTCTTGTCTCTGGAAGTTCCACGCAACCATCACCGCTTGCTGGCAGTACTGGGCAAATGGAATAATCTTCCTTAGGGGTCCAATTCTTCAGATTTCTCTGAAGGATCTTGAAACGTCTAGCGAGGCCATCGTCTGTACGGTTTTCTCTATAGGATCTATCATCCCTTTTTTTAATTGGTTTGCCAGTGTCTTTTTGGGACCCTGACGCTGATGACCTCCTTTCAGAGGCATTTGCATTATCAGAATTAGTAGGTGCCTCATTCGAGACTTTGTCAGTTTTGTTAGTAGTGCCTGGTTGACCAGTCATTTTGAACGCTTGTTTATTCTGGATACCTATAAATAAACAAGAAAAATTATCACCAACATGAACAGACAGGAATAACAACAATTTACAGTAAGATATAGGTATTTAAATCAGCTTTACAGCCTATAATTCCCCAAAATCATACATGTTGTCATTTCTCCATAGGGCTCAATACTGTTTGAGTTGGCCCATGCTTCCTCCGACGTCCGCGCTTTTAGATATACCCAGACCATGTTAAAATGATATTACAACATGCCCCATAAAGCTCCATACTGTTTGAGTCGTACACATTTCTATGTTTGAGTCGAACACTTTTTAGAGCAAGGAGAAACAAAATCTTGTCATTCTCCATAGAGCGCAGTGCTGTAGGACTCGCACACCTGCTTACTCCGACGTCCGCGCTTTTGACTAACACCCCTCAGTACGCTGAGAGAGCGGCAGTGTTCACTGAGCGCGAGCCCACACACACGGTGTCCCAAAAGCATGATCGCTTGGTCTAATCAATGCGGTATAACTCTAGACAAGCCTTCACAAATGAACACTACACATTGGAAACATGTCTACCAATGCTTATAGTTTTACCATTCAGGTGAAGTATGGCTAAATAATATGATATATTCATGTAAATACATATCATAGCAACAGTTAGAAATAACTTACGAGTCATTCATACCAAAGCATGACCTATATAACACTTCATACCGGTGTCTTCATAGTAGGGATATAATTTGTAAGTTATAACCCTATTAATACCAAATGAAATATATCAAAACAGTTGCTAGAACATAAAGTAAATGACATATCCTAAGATCAGCATGTAACTTACAGTTCTTCCAGATCAATAGGTAGGAGATGTGTTCTCGAGCTCCGATAGGAATATGAATGCCTTAACCCCTCAAGCAGAAGTCGTCTTCTGACTGGGAGGTAAAATAGTACCCAGAAACCTCCGCCTAGGGCTCTGACATATGCATTTTCAATGTGATTTACATATTAAACTATTGTTTGTGTTTATAACAATTCAATTGGAGAATAATGTAATGAGTAAGCCAAGTCAATAAGGCTAAATCCTAACTTGTTATAGAGCGGCCTGACATAGCAGAGCCTAACAAGGCAAATCACACATATAAAATTTTAAAAAAATAATTATCCGGTCTGTACAGGGTTCTGTGATGATCCTTATGCTTCACAGATCAATCAAGAGAGACTTCTCGTTGTGTTTATTTTAATCTCTCATCGACAGTGAAGTCTGCGGATGCTAATGAATTCCCAATAACAAATAATTTTCACCATGGGAGAGCAATTACTACCAGACCTATACCAATGGTTGCTATAACCAAGCTATAGGCATGATGAATAGCGATCAGAAATTTTTATTTCCCTTTTTCCTTCACCTCTCTTCTTCGGAACAATATTCATATTTTTCCCGTTTTCTGGGTTGATTTTAACTTCTAATTTTCTACGTGAGATAGCATGTTTCTTACCTTTGCCACGAGGTTTCTTGATTTTGTTTCTATTCTCAACTATATCGGACTTAGGCGGTTTCTTGGGAGGTCTGCCTCTTTTCCTGGCTAGTTCTGGTTTCAGGCTAGAAATATAATCTGAAATTTCCTGACCAGGAGATACTTTTCCTCCTTCTACCCTGATTACATCTCTACCTATTTCACATAGGTTTTCAACTTCAGGCGAATTATGAAGATTGGCTGTAGGTCTCAAACCATCTCTCGACGTCGGATCCACAGCAGTCTTTGAATAATCACCATTCCATCGAACTTCTCTTGATATTGATGAAGGAGGAAGGAGGTATGTATGATAATTTATTTTACCAATAATTTTGAAAGGGCCGTCCCATTTAGCCCCATATTTATTGCTGGCGATAGGTGGATAATATCTATATACCCATTCACCCTCAGAAAAATTCCTGAGTCGTTTACGACGATCATATGATCTTATCTGAGCAACTGATGTTAAATTCAATTTATCCCGAGCAAAAGCATGACCTTCTCTCAGCTGTTTTCTCAATTGTTCAAGGAATACACTAGGAGAAGTTAGATCTAACCCACCTCGAGGAACACCAAAAATCAAATCAGCTGGGGTATAAGCTTCATCACCGAATATTAATGAATATGGCGTGCATCCAGTACTGGCATGTACACTTGTATTAAACGCACTCACTATGCAAGGAATTAATGTATCCCATTTTTCTGACCCATAATCTATATAGCAAGATAATTGTTCGACGAAAACTCGATTAATTCTTTCTACCTGTCCGTTACAGCGAGGAGTATAGGGGTTGGTATGTTGCTTATTTATATCAAATATTCGACATAATTCCCTCATCACCCCACATTCAAATTCTGGAGTCCCATCGGTATGGATAGCATTGGGAGCTCCAAATCGTAGGATCCATTCTTTGAATATAGTCCAGGCAACTGTTTCTGCCTTATGATCAGGTAGGCAATAAGCTTCAGACCATTTAGAAAAATAATCTGAAACAACTAATACACAAATATTTTTTTTTTTTTCCCCAACACCGGGTCTTTATTCATGAGGTAGACATGATTTCAGATGCAGAGCGGTATACAATTTTGCTTTTACAAACGCTCTAGAGGTCAACAAAACAAATCAACATGGATAGAAACAAGTTACAGGGCAAGATACAAAATAAAATCAAGTGCACTCGTCATGTTCCAGGACATGGGGTGATAGTTTGGTTACACAGCACGAATCGGACATTACAAGTTATCATAGAAACGCTCCCACAACTTAAATTCGTTGACGTGGGACTGGCCGTATACGGCGCTGTCCTTGAGGGCTCTCAGGGCCGACTTGACATCTCTGAGGAATTCAAAGAAACAGATTTTGTTATTATAAAACAACCTCTTTTTATAAATAAAAAACTTGGCTTTAATGAGAATGAAGTTTAACCTTTTACTACTAGGCTCTTGGCATGGGATACCCAGTAGTATGTGCGCCGCATTGAGTTCGTCAACTAGCTCTCTATTAAAGGCCTCATTGCGAGCGGCCCAGTTAACCAATGATAGCCAAAACTCATTCACAGTTTTGCAGTCAATAAAGAAGTGGAATACGGTGTCGCATTCATCCCAGTAATTGCAGTCCGGGAACAACTTGACGTGGATGTCCTTCAGATACTTGTTACAAACGATTAGCCTATTGACTACTAAGAATTGGAATGACTGCAGCCGTACATTCTTCGTGCACGTATAAGGAATGTTGTACCAGATCTTAGAACTGACTGGTGTGATATCTATGCCTTTGTCCCTGAACATTGATACCCATTTTACATTTCTGTCCTCACTGTATAAAATAGCGCCCCTGATAGCGTTGTATAATTCTCTAGCGGTGGCGGCCAGAATATTCACCGCTTCGCCTCTGAACCTACAAACCAGTTCGGGTCTATAGTCGGAGACGGTATCATTAATGATCGTGGTCCACCAATTTTTGGGGATCGAGTCCCTCAAGAGAAACCTCTCAACAAAGGTAATCTTCACATCATTTTCGGCTTTAAACTCATGGATACTCTTGATTTTGTCGTTCAAAATTAGGTCGTCAATGCAATATAAACCTTTCCTTTTCCACACCTCCCAGTTGGTGTTCTTATTTTCAAGTTTTAGAATTCTATTGTTCCAAATTTTTTCGCTCAGTATTTCTTTTTTGGTAACAGGTTCATTAGATACATAAAATCTCGACCATAGTTTTAAAGTTTCATCGTAAAAATCAGACCCTGTGGACTTCATTACCGACCTGGCCTCTAGGGCTGCTTGAATGTCCTGGCCCACGGCCGCCTCGAAGAAGGCTGACCATTTAGCCCCTTTATCTAGGATTAATCTTTTAAGCCACATCATCTTTGAAGCTGCTACCTGTAATACACAAATATTACCACTTGTGCTTCTTTTAAAGCCACTCAAGACATCCATACAAATCCGAGAAAATCGCTCACCTGCCAGATCCTTGTATAAGGGTGATGTATTGGTCCCTGATCTTGTTTTCCTAGTTGAACAGGCTTCACACATCTTAATCCAACGACTGATAGAGCCTTTGAGACCTGGCCAGTAGTATCGTTGCTTGATAGCTGTATATGTCCTGAAATTACCAAAATGTCCAGCACAGGCTGGACCATGGTGTCGATCGAATATCCCTTTTCTACTATCTATAGGCACCACTATTCTACTAAATAGCTTACCAGACGAGGGTTGTCTCCATCTTACACACAATAGATTATTAAAAATAACCAAATTGTTCTTCTTCCCCAATATAGCCCGAAAATCATTACTTTCTGCACTGGAATCTTCAGGCCAGGGAAGGGTATTATTTACATACATGATAATACATTTTGTATCAGGATCTAACGCTTGTTTCTCTAACAGACCCAATGGTTTGACTGGGACTTGTTCTATGATTTTTGCAGCAGCTATGACAGCATTATGAGCCCCACAATCCTTACAATCATCCCTCTTACACCTGCTATATGGTATTCATGAAAGAGAGTCTGCGTTGATATGGCGACGACCAGGTCTATGCTGTATCACACCAGGAGCAGTGATATTATACAATTGTAATGTCATAAGCCATCTAGCTAGCATATGTTCAGGTTCCTTGAAACCTATTAACCAAGTAAGGGAAGCATGATCAGTTCTTATAATGAAATCTCCCCCTAAAATATAATTCTTGAATTTCCCAGAATATATGACGACAGCCAATAATTCACGATATGTTGTGCAATAATTCCTTTGCGATTTACTCAAAGAATTGCTGGCATAAGCGATGACTTTTTCCACCCCATTTTGTTCTTGAGAAAGGATTCCAGCCATACATTTACCACTGGCATCTGTATCGATAATATTATCTGCCTTCTGGACATGGATAAGCTAATACTGGAGAATTTGTCAAGGCAACTTTTGTTCGAGCAAAAGCATCTTCACATTTTGGGGTCCAGTTTACCTTGAATTTAATTGATTTCGACGATTGTTTGACAATGTCCTGAATAGGATATATTAAGTCAGCAAATTTGTTAATGAACTGACGATAATAAGAGGCAAATCCTATGAATGATCTAACCTCCTTCACCGTTTTTGGCTGTGGCCAATCCAAAACAACTTTTACTTTTTCTGGGTTGGCGCTTATGCCTTCCTCAGAGACCAATCTCCCCAGGAATTCAACCTTTCGTTGAAATAATTTACACTTCTTAGGTTTTAATTCTAACCCATAATCTCTTAGTCTAGCAAAAACACTGTCCAAATTTGTTAAAATTTCGTCTAATGTTTTGCCAAATATAATCACATCGTCCAGGTACACCAGGCAGATCTTATTTACTAAGCCCCTGAGCATTTTGTTCATCATTTTCTGAAAAGTACGAATGGTGTTGTCTTTTTTGTTGACTATCACTATAGGAGATGACCAAGGGCTATCACTTTCTTCTATAACCCCCTGTTCTAACATTTTCTTTACCTGCTCTTCAGCGACCTCTCTCTTCCTAGGAGCTTGTCTGCGATAAGCCTGTTTTATAGGTATAGCATCGCCAGTGTCTACGTCATGGGTAATCATTGACGTGTAGCCTAATGTTTCTCCAGGGAGATGAAAAACGTCCTTATTCCTAAGAATCATTTCCTTTAAAATATTAATTTCTTGGTCACTTTTTACATGAGAACCATTTATTAATTTTTCCAGACTTGAAGTATCAACTGGATTATTTTCGTCAAAGTCTATCAGGCTGCCTGATATGGGTAGGTTTCGTCCTGAAACGTATCTGGATCACAAGAAACAGTGGGAGAGCATGTCTTACCGAGACCTCATTTACGGTGGTCTTGGTGTACTTGGGTCACTTATGGACTCGGGTGCTAGTCCTGACGTGGTGCGGGGATACGTCAGTCACTTACAGTTCATCTCGTACAAGGCTCATCGTCAGTCTTTCGTAGACGAGGCTTTAGTTGCTTACGAGCGTGAATC
Source organism: Sthenelais limicola (assembly GCA_942159475.1). Classification (NCBI taxonomy): domain Eukaryota; kingdom Metazoa; phylum Annelida; class Polychaeta; order Phyllodocida; family Sigalionidae; genus Sthenelais; species Sthenelais limicola. The sequence continues at coordinate 156,664,439 of OW804095.1, forward strand.
TACCACACACGTACTTGAAGGTTGGATGCCTAAATGGAATGGCGTGGATACTATGTCGGAGTCGAAGCATTTGAGCGCCGACAACACTACAGTGGTCAGAGATCTGCTAGCCAAGAGAGACAGATACTCCCGCAGCAGCAGCAATAACAACAGCCGCCATTTCCGGAAGACCGCAGATGGGAAAGTGATAAAGTCTCCCCGATTCGACATTGACAGCTGGCCTCACGGGGTCTGCTGGAGATGGAACGATGGTCGGAACTGCGACAATTGTTACTATACTCATGTGTGTGGTCTTTGTGGAGAGGACCATAGGGCCAATAAATGCAAAATTCAGTTGGATTGGGAGAACCACAACAAGCCGCAACTGTTTCTGTTTTTTGTTTGGGGAAAATAAAAGTATCCCGACTTGGTGCCGCACTCTCGACTTGGACTCACTTCCTTTCGCCGACATCTGCTCATAGCTTGATATCTGATAATGTTGATTATATTAGTAGGAGAGACTTCCTGTAATGAATTTTCATCTGCTTCAAACACATATCCTATAGGAATATTCTTTTTCAGACGAATTGGCAAGGCAATGGGGTTGCAGATAGGGATCTTCGCATTTTTAGAGTTATATAAATAAGTATTTAACCCACCAAAGATTTCCCCATTTTCCCCTTCCACTTCTGGTTCTACCACATAGGCACGATCGGTGGGTAGATTTCCCAAGGTAACATCAACAACCATAATGGCAAATGCTCCTATATAGACCTCTTTTTTCACATTTGCTGTTCCCAAAGCCCCTTTACGAAGGCAATTTATATGTTTTTTACCATCGTTCAGGGACAACCGACCCGGCCAGGCGATTCCGCATTTCAATCGCCAGGTAAAATCGATACCTAAAATAGCTTGATCGCCATCTAGGTGGGAGACTACCAAACAGGCATTTTTGTATATTTTGCCTCCAATATTCAATTCAAATATAGCATAACCCAGTGTTTCAATAGGCCCACTTGCTAAAGGTTTAATCCTCATCCGTGAAGCGTACAGAGGAGGTTTGCAAGCAAGCGAATCATAGAATTCTTTAGACACCAAGCTGGTTTGAGCCCCAGTATCATATAAAAATTCTCCTCGCATCTCACCAATTGAAACAGGTACATACCATCGCATTTTTACCAATAAAAGTGTCAAATGAATCAAGTTTTCAGACTCTTCACATGGGTCCGTCAGTATAGACACTTTTACTTCGACATCATAGCTTTGTATAGCGCTGATCAGAGCAAGGTCACAAGCATCATCGCCCCTCCTACCTGAAGTATCCATATCCAAGATATTAGGTGGAGAAAATAACTTACTTTTCACTGTCGGCTGGGCTTCATATACAGCATCAGGTCCAAGCGATTGGCCAAACGCTTTTTCTTCCTTGTGTACAATCCATCCATTCCCATCAGAATCACCAACCTGAGGATGATATATAGTTTCTGGGTAATAATCATAATTGTTTTCACAATTATTAATATTCATAGGGCCCAGGGCCTCAGCTGCGCTTCTCACTGAGACCCACAGCTTTTCCCTGGTCCCTTTCTTTAGCTCTTTTATCTTTGCATTGTTGATGTAAGGCTAATACCTCTTATTCTCAACCTTGCCTGGCTTATTGTAATCGCCAGGTTTGTTACTGGCATATTATTACACCCCTGTGATGTTGCTTCCTATACCTTCAGCATTGTATGTCACACTTGGTCAAAGTGGTGCATAACATGTGAGTTATGTCACCCTTGGCGCATACAACAAGTAGGTCCACCAAAAACTTAAATTACTTCTTTTATTTTTAATTAATTATACTTTTTATTTATTAATGGGGTGTAATAAATATGGAACAAAGCTCGGGTGAAGTCTGTACACTTGTTAGTGACCTCGGGAGTGCAGAAGATCTCAGGCTAACGCCCTCTATCTTCCCGCCCTCCCTCGGTCAATAACAAGTGTACAGACTTCCCCCTTGCTAGGTTCCATCTATATACTGCTTAGGTTTATAACTAGGATTTTGATAATTCCTATAGCCTTTTTGCTGCATTCTAAATGATTTAAATGCTGCAATTTCGGCTTCTAGCTCTTGATCTTCTTCTACAGGAGATGGTTCATCGTTTTCTGTCGACACGGCAGCCAAACTAACTTGTTTCGCCTCTTTTCCCTGGAAAGAAACCAAATTAGTTGGCATTTCATCTAACAAGGAGGATCGCATTTCATTCGACCCTCCAGCACATCTCATTTGATGGGCTATATCGACAGCTATTCGTAAGGTACTGGGTTTATAATATTTCACCCAAAAAGCGATGAATTTATCTCGTAGACCCTCACCAAAGAGCATGATTGTTTTCAGCCTAAGATTTTCTGGGTATTCATTATAGGCCTTTCTACACAAATCGATTAAACTCTCAGCATAATGTTGAAAAGTTTCATATTCTCTGATTCTGTCGTCAGGAGTCTTCTCATTGAGTTGACAAGATAATCTCCTCAATACAGCATCCAGAGACAATTCTGAAACATTCCCCCATGTGGTTTGTCCAATATGACCTGAGGTGGCAATAATTAACTCTCTTACGAGGGTATCATCATCCCACCCATACAAATTAGCCCAATTCATGGCTCCTGCCAGGTATTCAATCCAATCCATACCCTTGTACTTTTCCATGGGCTTGGGCCTAGGCACCTCACGAGGTCTATTCAATGATAATCGTTGAGCTTGAAACAAGGTATTTATGTCTAACCTACTGATTTCTTGTTCCATTTCTACCATGGTTGATTTCCTTCGAGATTTACTGCCTTTGTTTACTGGTTTTGCTACCATTGAGGCCATTGGGACAATTGTACTTGTTGGGTTATGTGTTCGTACATTTCTCAATGGAAGTTGGGTGAGAGATGTGGCCTCACCCACAGATTGACCCATAGCTATATTAAATGTAGAATGTTTTTGGACATTTTGCATTTGTACCCTCCTAGGTATTACTGGAGAGAATTTGGCTTGTTTTGGAAGCTGTATGGGCTTAATCGGTGGTTTCTGGGATTGATTGTATGGCGTTTTCCAGGCCAAACTAATATCATCTGCTTTCAACGAATAATCATCGAAATCTCCCCCACCCTCTGAATACGTTTTACTATATAAGTTGACTATTTTCTCAATAGCTTTCCTCCTGTTGGTAGAAATGTCAGGCACAGAACCCCAGAATTTAAAATTCTTTGTATTATCGACAGGAATTACTATATTTTCCTCATTTTCAGAAGGCAATCTTTCACCACCGAAGCCCTTTGGCTGGAGACCCAGCTTTTCACATTCGATCATTAAATGGTCTACTCGAGCCAATGGTAATTGGTACACATTTGTAATTACAGACTCAGCTAGAGATTTTATATATAGCCGATCTGCTGAACGTGTATAGACTTGATTTACACAAATTCAAAAATAGTTAAGACAGCTGGTGTGCTTGAAACAGACTTAAGTGATCACTTTCCAACATTTATAGTGCTAAAAAAAGAGAAGGAAACTTATCAAAGAATAAGTTTTACTTGTCGCTCCTATGCAAACTTCACTAAAGAACAATTCTCTAACAATCTGCGCAGCCATGACTGGGACCAACTTTTGAATACCCAGGACCCAAACGAATACTGGGACACTATGATTACTAAGATAACTAATGTAATTAACCAACTATGCCCAATACGGGGTAACAGGAACTTTCAACCCCTGGTCTTTTCCCACCTGGAACTTTCAACCCCTGGTCTTTTCCCCCCAGGTCTTTTCAACCCCTTGTTATTTCAACCCCAGGTCGTTTCAACCCCAGGTCTTTTCAACCCCAGGTCGTTTCAACCCTTGGTCGTTTCAACCCCAGGTCGTTTCAACCCCAATCCACTCCCCATACATAATTTTCCAATAATCATTGAAGGAATATATTTCACCAGAAACTTGCGACCCTAAAACCAGAGTATTTCCCTCCTTACTTTGCTAGATACTTCAGACGAAAATCAAGTTCAAAATTCAGTTCAACCTAACCAAACAGATTGCTAGAATCCATGCAATGCCGAATATCCTCGAATTTACCTAGTACTGACCAAATTGCAGCCTGTTTTAGCATAATTTACTAAATGTGTACAGCTGCCAATTGTACATTTTCTGAAAATCTGACCCACATTCAAATTACAGTATTGATTGGAATAGACTACCCAGGAACGGGTCTAAGAGGCTGGGCCTGTGGCCTAGGAGACCAGGCCTAGTGTCTAGGAGACCAGGGACATAAATCCTCTCTTGGGTACCAACAAAATCAGGATGCAGCCCCCTAGTGGACGCAGATGCAGGTTTTTAGACTGTACGCAAAAAATCTTGATAAAACAATATATTGATATATTGTTTTACTTTTATTGTTTTAGGAAGAGACTTTAATGGCATTATAGTCGCTTCTTAGGTGTGTTTCCGAATTTATCTGGCTGAAAACTAAGTGGGCGGAGGGGTAAAAAATAGTTGTTTATTTTAGATAGGAAACCACCTTATTGGAACTGGTTGGGTCAGGATTTCTAAAAGTGCTACATTGCAATTTAGTATATATTCCATACTAGCAAAGGAACCGTCCTCTTGATGGTCACCCTCTCTCTCCACACTTCCCCCTGTATCTCGTTTCCCTCCCCCTCTTCTCTTTCTTTCATACCTGTTTTTCTCTCCCAACCCCATCTCAAATTCCTCCTCTACACATACAATCCGAATAAAACGTATAAAATTCATCACCCAACCCCCGTTTTCCTTTTAAGTTGAAGTTCAAGTCCATGGAGAATTAAGAAAATTAATATTAAATATATTTGTCACCCCTGGTTCACCGCTGACATTTGTAGTTCACAACACTTTTTTTCATTCTCACTATGCCAAATTGAATTTGAAAAACTAAACCTAGTCTTAGACAAGAATCTGAAGCCATGTCAGACAGTGTATTCTGTGATTTACTTTGATGTTGTAACTGACATGGACAATTAGTTAAACATCGTGGTGTACCTAAATACAAGATGACAGATTAAGCCGTGACACTTGTAACTGATGAACCAACATTACCAACGGATGCAGCCTCTACAACCAAGAGTGATCCCAATTGGCATGATGTGCAATGCTGTTTGCAATATCTCAGCAATGCACTCACAATAGACTGCAATGCAAAATCTGTTGCACATGTATTGCAGACATGAGAAAAAATGACTTTGAAAAAATTATTTTAAAATTCGGTTGCGTTTTTTTGCACTTGTTTTATTTTGGAGAAAATAAGAAGTGAAAGAACGATATATCATGAATATACTTTAATTTGTATTGGTTGATATCAAAATAATATCCGTCCTGCTTGTATCAGTGCATAACACAGAATACTGCAAATTATCTGCATATTTTGAATGCAAGTTTTGCGCGATGATCTTTGCTGATTCAGTGCACTATACTATAGACAAAGTTACATTAATCTAGTTGAGAAAGAAATGACTAAATAATTCGCAAGGAAAAGGGAAAACATCTAGTGACTAATACTGCAAAATATCTGTATATTTTGAACGCAAGTTTTGCGGTTGGATTTTTGCGGTTTTATTGCATGATATATTATACATAGCTGTAGTGGCAATAATTTGTCATTGGTTTGTTTACTGCCATGATAACAGTAATCAGGCACTGGCATAACTTTACACTGTTTAGGCCAATATATTATTTTACGACGATGCTTCTGAAAGATTTGGGATATAATTTTGGCAAATTAAGACCAGTATATTATAGTATATAAGTTGGACTTATTGCAAATTATTTCTGCTGTTGAATAGCCCAAATAGGATATGATTCCTCCGACCACCCAACCCTATATATAAGAGATTCTCAGAAAGTAAACTATAATTTCCATGCTGATTCTGCCTTCTTTAAAAAAACGCCATGCCTTTTTGATAAACGCCGGGCCTTGAATAAACGCCTGGTACAAAATCCCTTGACTTTAAGGAAATACAGTATATAACCTAGTCCAGAGTGGTAGTTAGTTAATAATAATAATAATGAAGAAGGTAGGCAGCTTGATTGGTGACCTTCGCCACCCTTTATTAAAGAAAAAATTCTCTCAGCAAAAGCACATCAGGCCCCGTCGAAACATGTTGGAAAGCTGCTTCAAATGTTCGCGGGTCCGTGGATCACGTGACGGTTGTGTCATGTGACCCTCTCCTTGGTTATACCCGTATAGCAATACTATACGTCATCATAAGGAATACCAATGTTGTGTGTCCCAAACAATACGACTGCATGTCTCAAACGCGCGCTATTTTTGTAGTTACCAGACCATCGCTGCATTCCTTTTTTACCAAGCGCTGCGTAAATTATGAAACGCAGGCCAGGATTGGCTAGAAAAGACAGTCAACAGCTTGTCTCCCTTTCAAATGGCCTCCTGTCCCAATTAAATATATATTTAGTTTGCGTTCAGATGGAATATTAAGTAAAAATGACCCTAGAATGCACCATTTTACTCCCAGTTTTGAAAAAAAAATTCCACAACCAGACTACCCAGTCGAAAATGGTTTTACTGTTTATGTTGTATTGTGTATAATAAATATGTGTAGTATTAGTTGGAGTGACCTCTGCACAGGAGACATCAGCCTAAGAAATCTGTATCTTATGATGGTGCAATATGTACTTAATTAGTACCAATGAAGCGTGTCTCATGAGATTTATTCAAATTCATGTCATCTATTTGTACTTATGAACCATCGGCCATATTTCCTCCTCTTAGCTTGGGTAACGTTTATATAGCATCCATACATATTGTAATATAAATATATTTCCTCATTCCTGGGCTTTTAACATTTTCACAGCTCGAATTCTAAAAGAAAATTTAATATTTAGTTGCTAGATGAATAAAACTTGGCACATTTCCGTCCCTACATTTAACAACTGTTGAATCAGTGCTATTCCCATGCAACAGAGACACATATGAGCAATGAACAATATATATCATTACACCTCTGAGTCGCCACATTCAGGTATATAACCCCAACAAGATGAATTGTATCCTTTTATAAACTCTGGTCTATGATAACGTCTGTGAAATACAAAGTATATATTCTTTCATTAAAGAAACTGGGGTTGAAATGACCAGGGGTTGAAATGACCAGGGGTTGAAACGACAAGGGGTTGAAACGACCTGGGGTTGAAACGACCAGGGGTTGAAACGACCAGGGGTTGAAAAGACCTGGGGGGAAAAGACCAGGGGTTGAAAGTTCCAGGTGGGAAAAGATCAGGGGTTGAAAGTTCCAGAAACCCAATACGGAACTATAAAAATGTCAAGGCCAAACAACCCTGGATTACAGGTGATCTTTTAGGGCAAATGAAGGCTAGAGACAGATTATTTAAAGATGCAAAAGCTTCAAAGACCCGCAATTAATAGCCCAAGCAAAACGCTTGATACATAGAATCAACCACCAAGCTTCATCGAAGGCGTCAGGAATCGAGAATATACCAACATGGATATTAAAGCTAGCCCTTATAACACTCCCCCCCCAGTTCAAAAAACTACTTATACTAACACAAAATATCTCAATCATCCCAAATGACTGGAAACAAACTAAAGTTACACCAGTATTCAAAGCAGGAGAGCTCACCGACCCAGGTAACTACCGCCCTATATCTACAATACAACTACCAGCAAAGATTTCAGAGAAAGTTATATACGCCCAACTAACTGAATACTTAGATGACAATAACATGCTTTATGAACACCAATTCGGTTTTAGAACGGGAAAGTCTTCCCAAGACGCTCTTGTCACCTACCTATCTGAAGTCTATACTCAAATAAATAGCGGAAACATTGTTAGGGGGGGCCTACCTCGACCTAAGGAAGGCATTTGACATGGTAAACCACCAATACCTTCTAAAAAAGCTCACAACCTTTGGTATCAAAGGGAAGGAGCTACAATGGTTTGATAACTATCTGCAGAACAGGCAACAGCAAGTAAATGTTAATAGAACCATGTCTAGACAACTGCCTGTTACATGCGGGGTCCCCCAGGGGACAACCCTGGGGCCTGTTTTATTCAACCTTTACATAAATGACCGGCCTAAATCTATTAAAGACTGTAAGATCCAAATGTTCGCGGACGACACCATCATATATAGCTCTAGCCAAAATACATCTGAGGCTACTTTAAAGCTGCAACGAGACCTAGGCTCATTGAGCCGTTGGTGCCAAAAGTATAAAATCTCATTAAACTACAATAAATCTAAAGTGCAAACCATATTCCCCAAGCCAATCCTTAGGTCGAGGTGGAAAACTCAAAGTCTTTCAACCCTACCTGAACATGTCATCAAGCTAGGAGGGACTGTGCTGGAAGACATAGAAACCTACAAATATTTGGGTATGACTGTGGACGCTGCACTGAAATTTAAGGATCAAATAGCCAAGCTAACCAAAACAATGAACTATAAATGTTGGCAGTTCTCCAAATTGAAAGATAAAATTCCTAAAGATACAATGTTAATGATTTATAAAGTAATGGTGCTCCCGATACTTGACCAGGCCGACATATTCCTTGAATGTCACTCAGTAACAGACCTCCACAGACTTCAGATATTGCAAAACAGAATATTAAAGATCATTTACTGAGTTCCTGCACGCCAAAGTGTTGAAAAGAGGCTCCTCCCCCTCATGTACCGTAGGCGACTACACCTTCTACAGATGGGCCACAGAATGGCACAAAATCCCAGAAATATCGATCTGCGATAAATTAACACTAGAAATTTTAAAAACAAAAAAAAATTAACACTAGCAATTTTGTAAACGGCAGAAAGATTCTGAAGCACACCCCCCCAAAAACGACTACACCTTCTACAGATGGGCCACAGAATGGCACAAAATCCCAGAAATATCGATCTGCGATTAATTAACACTAGAAATTTTAAAAACAAAAAATATTCCACCCTCATATGGAACGACAAATATTTTATTCACCACTAATACTGTATTTACCACATGACCATATAATATTATATTGTAATTTTGAGCTAAAAATGACACCTGTAATAAGCAATAACCATATTCAAAACAACTGTACCATCGAATATTGATAACAGCCATAGCATAGCAAAGAGCCGACAGCCTTCATCGAACGCTGCGGTATTGTTCTTTGCTACAAACACTGTAATGCAGCACAGGGTTAAGAGTACCTCCCATCTGCTGGAGACTCTCCCTTAATCGCAGTCTAGTACTGAAATAAATGTTTTTCTATTCTATTCTATTCTATAAGGTACTTTAAGCTTGGCCCAGGTTCTGCTAGACAGAAGCTTAATTACAGTTCTTCTGAGTCCCTCAAAGACTATGTGTACACCTATGTTATTACAAGGACCAAAAGGCAATGTGTTGGTTTGGGTAGTGCTACCCGTGAATTCATATTGAAAGCAAAGGTGTCAGGCAAAATGTCTAGGCAGGAGTTGGATGAAATCGTGGCACCAATAAAGGACATATTCACAGTTGCAATCACTGAATATTATGTAGAGTCTGTCATAATCTTCCGTAGGAAGTTTTGCACCTTGGACTGGGAAGACCTTCTGTTTTTCAAACTGGGCTCCACTAAAAAGGCATCTAGTGACAAATCAAACAAGGCCAATGTGGATAGTTTGTTATATAAAGGAATAGAAGAGAATGATTGGATTTGCAAATAACTCCAATAGAGTACATAATTTACACAATACTTTTGTGGAAAAACTTAAGGAAGGCTCAGACTTTTTTGAAGAAGTTGCAGAATTTAAATAGTAGCATTTACAAATTATTTGAAAATACGTCATTGAAGGAAAGACCCCTTATTTGGATGTTGCCATCAATGATTGTAAATGAAACTAAATTCCACAAAGAATTCAAAATATCACCTAAAACATGTGCCTTAATGCGCATGGAAGATCCTTTGCTAACTACTTCTTTTTTAAACAGAACTGGGAAAAATATAAAGTGTATAGGAATTTAAAATGGAAAGCCTGTCCATCAAATGATAATAATATCAGAAATTTCATTTGTAGTAGGATCTGCAAGAATTCAAAATCACCTGATGATCTTTTTGAAAATGTTCTGAATGAATTTTCACTAGTTCAAACATGGACTTGTCACACACAAGATTTAGGACAGGAGTACATTTAGAGGGTACACTCAACAACTTATTGCACCATATTGATACACTTTGATATATCTTATAATATGTAAATTAGCTTGCTGCTCTGCTCATGAGAGTGCTCATTCCCTCTACTTTATGGATTCATTCCAGCCTACCTATGTCACATATTTATATCACTTGTGTTAATTTATCGACATATACCCATATACTCTCCTATCTATATGTGACCAGGCTTATCTACAGATAAGCCTGGGACCATACATTCTGCTCACATGCTGAGATTGTATATATATTCGTTTTTATTTCCATAATAACATGACAGAAATATGGCAAGCACCGTCTGGAAACCAGATCTTCCAGGTGAGCCCTCAAAATTATGATACAGTAATAGTCATAGGAAGAATATGACTGAACAAGTCGTTGGAAAAACAAAGGTTATACCATTCAGTTTGAAATTACTGTAGCTGAGTTTAACATGATAAATCATGGCTTATGGCTTTGTATGGCTTGTGATGAGAGAATACATAATAATGTAGTATTTGGGTATTACTGTAGTGTTTTTCCGTCTCACACTACCCAAGTTCGATATATCTATTCTCGCGAAGGGAAAGAAGACCAGACACACAGCTCTTTAGGTATCACAGGCTTTATTCTCCACACAAACCATGTCCGATAGTATTTATTGGACCCAACGGAGGTGACCAGGTATTGGCATCAGAGGACAAGTGGCAATTATGGTACACGATCATTGCAGGTGTCGAGAGTCAAACAGTTAACATGGTTTTACATAGGAATAACACAGTGAAACAACACAGAGTCTTACCGGACCATCCGGAAGCACTCTAAGACACATTATGGTAAAAGAGTTGACTAGATTTAAGTTACCTTTGATAATGGTTTACTGGAACTCTGTCCAAGTAAGAAAAGGCGGGAATCCGAAAGGCCATTTTTGAGCCGGGAGCGCGTTCAGTTGAGGCGCATGCACCCAATTATAGCAACACCCGGTCAGACCAATTATCTTGGATCTATTTAAAACCGTATTCACTACAATACCCCATCCAAAATTTAAAGATTTTTGCCCAACAGTAAATTAATCTTCCGGAGGCATAAATTATTAAAAGAAGTGAATAAGTAACATGTTCTAAGAAGTTATAAAAAGAGAATTCACATGGCAAACAAGTACATGCAGGAGCATATATGTGCATAAATTAAACAGCTTAAGTGCAGAGAGCACAAACACGACTGAGAAAGCCCCTGAAAAATAAAATAAAACGGAATTTCAAATTTGGAAAGACCTTACGGCTAGGCAAAAAGAAGAGATAGAAAGATTGCTCAGAAAATACAGAAGCAATTTTGATAAATATCTGGGGAGAACTGACAAGTACATACATCCGATAGATCTGAAAGAAAATTATGTGGCCAAACAATTTAAAACATTCCGTGTAAATCCCATTATGAGGAAAGAAATGAGGAAAATCCTAGATGAGCAAGAAGCACAAAATATCATAGAACAAACAGACGAAATCTTGGAATTTACCTCACCTGCAATTTTGATGGCAAAACCTAATTCTAAACAGGGGATTCGCCAATTTTGCCTTGTCGTGGACTTCAGGTTTCTAAACTCGTAAGTCTGCGAGCAAAGTTTTCCATTCCTGTCTGCGGAAGAGACACTCGAGCAAGTCATGCCAATGGGCCTCAAGACATGCCCTTGTGCTTTTCATGGTGTAGTAGATAACCTATTGCGGAAATCTGACTCTGCACTATTTTACATCGACAATATCCTAGTTGCTAACAACTCATGGGAGGAACACCTCCAAGACTTAGAGAAGTTGTTCACAATTTTTAAAGATGCAAACATCAAGTTCAAAAAAGAAAAATGTGCTTTTGGTCTGAAGGAGATACCATTTCTCGGGTTTGTAGTGAACAAAGAGGGAATTACACCAGACCCGACAAAATAAAACCAATTGAAAGCTACCCAAGGCCTAAAAATTTAAAAGGTCTACGCGCATTCAATGGATTAGCCAATTACTACAGATTGTTCATCCCAAATTTCAGTAAAATCATGAAGCCCCTCTATGACCTAACAAAGGCTCGCCGAAAGTATATATGGTCTGACGAATGTCAAAAGTCATTTGACCTGATAAAAGAACTCATATGCACCAAAGTAAAATACCCAGATTATAACAAACAATTCATCATCGCCTTTGATGCAAGCAATTTAGTGTGGGCAGTGTAATCGCACAAGAACATGATATGGGCATACTTAGACCTATTGCTTTTGCAGGAAAATTGTTAAATCAAGCACAATGTCAACACTACATTGCAGGAACAAAATTCAAAATACTCACAGACCATGCGGCCCTACTAGCGCTGAAATCAAAACAAAACCTAAGGGGCCAAATGGCTAGAACCTTGGAGTTCTTTAATCAATTTTCAAATTGAAGAGATTAAATGCTGTCTGAACTGCGTACCTGATTCACTTTCACGAAGAGAGTATGATAAGGAACCAGCAGAACAGATAAACAAACAAGATAAAAACATCATATCGCTAGTTACTGCTAGAACCAGAAACAGACAAAAGCACGATGGAATCACCAGCAGTTGAAATAAGTCCAATAGAGACAAGGGCCTTCAAACTAAATAGATTAGACAACCTGATGGAGAAAATACCAATCACAAATGACAAGTATTTGTTTGGGAAACCAGGCGATGATTTGAATCCCATCAGAACAAAGGAACTTGAAGAATTACAGGACAAAGATCAGTTCTGTAAAGGAATGAAAAACTTCATGTTAACAGATAGCTTGCCACCGTGCAAACGATGTAGCAAAGAAATTTTACTGACAAATGAAAATTATATAATAGAAAGGGATATTCTGTACAGAATCCCCCAAAGAAACAAAGGAGACCCCAAGGCCTTACAAATAGTCATACCAAAGTCATATGTAAAATGCTTACTAACCATTTTTCACTGCAGACCGATGGGGGGACACTTGGGTATCTCTAAAATGCAGAAAATGGCAGACCAATGATTCTACTGGCAAGGCATGTCAAGAGATATAATGAATTTCATTTTAGCCTGCGACACCTGCATGAAAGCCAAGAAAATGAAAAATCTTATCAAACCACCGTTGAGTATTAGAGATAAGGCACCATATCCATTTGCACATCTGGTTATAGATGCGATGGGACCCCTACCCATAACCAGTACAGGTCTTTGATTCATTCAAGTGTTGTGATTATAGCCTATGTTCTTTCCAATGAGTCGATGAGTTGTCTGTGAAATCGCCTCTGGATCTCTTCCGGGCTTAAACACTACCGATATTCATTCAATGTGATCATATAGGTTACTTCTGCGAGAATATATTATCAATATATTATGAATATAATAAGGATAGTGGGGGAAAGAACTAATCTCCGGAGTTAAAGGCAAAGGGAGGAAAATATTCCATGTTTTAACATCGCTCGGAGTTAAAGAAGAACATCAAGAAAGTACATCTGCAATTCCAGTTTTATTCCAGCTATCCTTGCTGAGGTTGAGAGGTTTGTCTCGAACCTGATTACACAAACCCTCTGCTGGAACCTTATTAAATCATGAACATATACATCAAGGTATTTGTACAAAAGTGAGAAATATACATATAAATAATATGAAATGACAAATATTGAATCCATGATAAATTAGAGCAATGTTTAGCATATAGTGAAAGTATTTCGCACAAATATTTAATCAATATTAAGCAATAATTAGATCTTTATAATAATTCTGGAATATCAGCTGCTCTGCACATGAAGACGCCCAACGGCTACCAGGAGAACTACATCTATACCTCGGAATTTCCCGGAGAATCCCGGAGTATCCCGGAGTATCCTGGAGTATCCTGGAGAATCCCGGATATCCTTGGAAAGTCCATAAAAATGTATTATATGATCGTAACACAAGTAGATATTGATTATCACTCTCATTTCTGTTTTGTTTGGCCAACCCGCGCCATTGATTCAAACCACCTGAAACACAAGTTTTAAAACAATATCATTTGTAGAGTAGGCGTACCAACCGTTCTGCACTCTGTCAACAGAGCATGTTACACAAGCGCAGAATTGAGAGTATTCTGTTAAAAAATGGGAATAGCACAAGTCCATGGGGCAAGCTATAGACCAAATTGTCAGGGATTAGTGGAAAGATTTAATTCTTCGCTGATTGAGCATATCAAAATCCACATCCTCCTCAACATGACGAGACGTGATTAAGCCTCAGCAGCGCGGTAATGCTGACGAACCAGTTTAATACTAGGAATGGATTAGTGAAATTATCATAATTATTTTTATGAATATTCACAGATCAGCCCTAGCCATGACAAATTGGCAATAAGTATGGATTAATCCATCTACGAACAAGAACAATCTCGACAATTTGAAATCGAATACCGTTGGCGCCATTTTGGAAACCCGGATGGAGATTATCTGAGATTATTGCCCATGGGTTGGATTATCAAAAAAAACAAAGTGCATCAGTCAGAAAATACCTGAACTATAGAACTATACTGACTTCTTACATCAACAGCTAGCATCGTACCCACAAATTAGGATTAAAATACAGAAGGAACAGTTTTTTTTTTTGGGAACGTTTTTATTCAGTGGTGCCCGGCCCTCTCACTCCGAAGGTGATTTTCGTAGCAGGCCAGGCATTGCTACTTACAATTTTTGTACATCGGTGCAACATTTAACTATATTTTACTTATTAACTTTTATAAAACATAAGTTTCCTAAGTAATATTCTATCCATCCATTAACAATCAATGACCATACATTCATGTACATACAAGGGATGATAACACATTAGAATAATGAAATGAGATGAGATGAAGGGTGATTAAGTACAGGCTAGTGAAAGTAGTAAACATTTGTGCAGTCGTGATGAGGATTTGACTCTGAACAAGCATGTCATCGTGGGTTGATAATTATATAATAATTATTGATTCTGGCGAGGTATTTATTACCTATGTGTGAGATACTCAAAGGTATCGTTTTGCGAAAATACAAGTATATACAAGGTGGGGTGGATACTGTAGCTACCATATATGTACAAAGTATGAGAACCAGGGGGTACTCTATGGGTTATCCATTCCATTCTGTCTTCCTAATAAATAGTATTTCAGACGTGTTTTAAAGCATTGGGGGTCGACAATTGTACGAAGATTCTGTGGTAGATCGTTCCACATCTTTGCCTTACGTTCAGTTAAGCAATTTTGATTTCGTGTTGTGTTACAGAGTGCTAATGGTAGAGTGGGGGCATTAGCTTGTCTTGTTGCCCTTGCGGGTAATACTCCTTTATTCTTAACATAGATATCTTCATGTGCAATCTTACAAACATTAAAGCATAATCTAGCCTCTATACCGATAACCTTGGATTGGATCAATAAGTCTTTATTGCTAATGCGGTGATGCCTATCTAGGGCTATTCTAATAATCTTATTCTGGATTTTTTGTAACTTAGACATCTGTGTATTATTCAGGGGAGTCAGGGAGAATAAACTATAGTCGAATATTGACAGGAGTTTTGACTTGGCAATTATCAGAGCTGCATCTGTAGTGAGATTGGGCCTTATCTTCCTGAATACAAAAATTTTGGAGTGTAGCTGACTTATTAAGCTATTAAGTTGTGGTACCATGGATAAATTTTGATCAATGGTTAGGCCTAGATAGACATATTTTCCTACTTGGTCAATCATCTCACCACCCATATTGATGTTTAATACACACTGAGAGATTTTCTTTTTCGGTCCAAATACCATACACTTCGTTTTCTTTGTGTTTACCAATAATTTGTTACTTTTACTCCAGCTAAAGAATTTACTTAGATTACTATTCATTATGCGGGTACACTCAGCAATATTGTCAATACTAAAATAGAACACCGTGTCATCTGCATATTGCAAGAATTTAACATTTAAATCAAGATGCTTAAGATCATTAACATATAATAGATACAATATCGGTCCTAGTACGGATCCTTGTGGTACTCCATATTCAATATCCAATAGAGATGAGGTAAACTCCCCATTCTTTACAGTTTGCTTGCGGTTGTCAAGATAAGAGTTGAACCATTTACAAGATAATTTGGAGATTCCACACTCTTTTAGTTTATCTATTAAGATACTAGGCACAACAGAGTTAAACGCTTTAGAAAAGTCTATAAAGCAGGCGATTGTAACATGATTCATATAATTGGCACGGTTAATATCACATAAAAATTCAGATAACGCTTCCGTGGTCGAGTGACCCGATTGAAAACCAAATTGTTTAGGACACAAGATATTGTTTCTGGATAGATATAGCATCAATTGATTAACAACCATTCTCTCTGTTATCTTTCCTGCTATGTGGCATAAAGAAATCGGACGAGTGTCTGAGGGTGTGAGGGGATTCTTGATTTTCGGAATTAGTTTCACAATTGTAGATTTCCAAGAATCAGGGAAAATACCAAGCGAGAAAGATTTATTCAATAGGTAGATCATTTGATTAATTAATAGAGTGAAAGCATCCTTATAAATCCTCGAGTTGAGCTCATTACAACCAGAATTCTTGTTAATATTAATATTAGCTATTTCTTCTATGAATGAGACTCTGTCTAAATGTAGATCTTCCCAATTTATAGTTATTTGTTCAAAAGTTCTTGTGCGAGGTAAATCCAAAATAGTATCATTAATTTTTTTGCCAACCTCACAGTAAAATTTGTTAACACCATTTACCATATCCAGTCCTTCAGTTTCAGAGCCATCGATCAGTAGACTGTTTATACATTGTGCATTATTATTTTCAATATCTCCAACCACTCTCCAAAACTTTTTTGGATCTCTCCTGTGAGTGTACAATAAACCTCTAAAATACTCCGCCTTAGCACGACGTATATGCCGATTACAATTGTCCCGTGCGGTTCTTGCCTTCCTAATATCAGTCATATTTCTAGTTTTGTTTGCTTTTTTATACAATGATTCACGCTCTTTATGCAATTCGGTCAGCTCCCTGGTGTACCAGGCCGGCTTTACCAGTCTATTCTTAAATACCTTCTTAGGCGCAATATTATCCGCCGCGTCCAAAATTTCTTTGTAAAGAATGTCCAATCATAGATTGGGGTCATCCTCACTATAAAATCTATCCCAGTCTGAGTTAGCTAACTTATTCTGAAGACGTTCCGAAGAGTAGTTTCTTAAGTCCCTACCAATAATATCAACCCTTACTTTACAAATATATTCTTTCTTAAAGACTGTATATGTGGGATTATGGTCTGAGAGCGAGTAATCCAGGGTTCCTGATTTATAATCGGTTTTGCCTCCTATAATAAAGAGGTCTAAGATTGAATTTTTAGTTAGACCAAATCTTGTGGTTTCTTTTGCAGCTATAGTCAGATTTTTGGAAGTAATGTAGTTTGTAAGGGCCTTAGTTTTATTGTCGTTAATATTAATGTCAATATTTAGGTCACCACAAATCACTAGGTTACCAACTAAGTCCTTCCCATTGTTAATTAATTTTCTGGCACTTTCTAAGTCAGCTAGATAATTAGATACGTTGCCCGACGGCCTATAAGTCAGAATTACATTGTATATCGGTACTTTATCTCTTTTAATACTAAGTGAAAGTATCTCACTATGGGAATTGGATATTTGGTTATCCTTCATAAAATTGAAACTATAATCATCTCTAACAAAACAGCATAACCCGCCCCCTCTACAACCAGTAGTTCTATCCAACCTGATTAACTTATATCCCTTGCAGTTCAACAAATTATCAGGAATATCCTCTTTCAGCCAAGTCTCAGAAAAACAGACTATATCATATTTCTTATTCATGATTTCATTTCTGACAGTATCTATTTTCGGTAAAAGCGATCTAATGTTATATTGTATAATCTTTACTCCTTTGACAGACATCAAGTCATTCCAGTTTCTAGGTTGGCATTTATACATCAATATAATAGTTTGCCTTAACACGATCAAATTCTATAATACTTGGGGCTCTTTTTAATTCGGACACATAACATAAGATCCCACTATGGATGACGGGCCTGTATTTACCCCAACAGTACATGAAGCTAGTCAATATAAAAACATTATCAACATGTAGAATAAGGTTAGACGAGCGGCAACCAAGTACATGCGCCGTCCCTTTTCGCATGGCGAGCAGGGACATATGGCTAATGCTGTGGCTATAGAATGGAGTTGGATAGTGAGAAATAGTTACTGACATAGCGCAGACACACCCTCTACCCCTTTTCGCATGGCGAGCTGGTTCAAAGAGTAAGTCTGCACTATACCAGCACTTAGGACATACATTCAGGAGCATGAAGAAAATGGTACCTACATAAATAACCAAGGTGTTGTCGTAGTATGACCATGAGCGAGGAAGCACAATATATTCCAAGGAATCAATTGGTAGCACTATTCTATTACACGAGTATTGTAGTATGACCTCTAGTACGATGAAGTATACCTTCAAAACCCTAGTAGTACGGATACAGTTGGTAATTATAGACGTGAGATTCAAGTTATAAATAGCCAGTAACAACAGCCTTTTCGCATGGCGAGCAGTACTGTCATAGTGGGATACTAATAGACCATCAATAATTGGCTCACGCCAATATACCCATTTCATATCCAATGTAGAGACAAGCTTATGTGAATGAAACAAACAGCTGACAATTTGGGACCGTGTAATCCCCGACCTAACCAACACAGAAGCGTTATACAAATAGTGACAGAACATATATAGTATGATGTAGCTCGGCATAGTCAGGCATAACCAGTCATTTAAATTTCTATTATTTCTATTATTAATTAGAAAATAACGGGTCATGATGAAAAGTCAGAATTTGTTTGGCCCATTGCTGTAATATTAAATTGTCTAGGTGTATACCATCAGGAAGCCTTTGGTAGTGATGTAAGTATCTTCCCCTGTTTCTTGCGTGGACTTTGTGTATCAGGTTTAAATGTCTAATTCCGCGGTTATGGTTAATTTCAATGATCCTATTGTTAATAGAGATAATGGAGTCATTTATCACTGATTGAAAGGGAGAAACACCAGATAAATGATTTGCAAGATTTAGGTCGACGCCAATTAGACCCCCAAGGCCAATGCGACAATTATTTGGTAGCACACTAAGCTTGGAAATAGACATTTCATAAAGATCAAGCATAAATTCTGTAAGGTGGTCTGAATCATGGTACGATAAGCTGATTGCCCTGGTTTCCCTATCTTTGGAGCACAAGTCACAGATTCCACCCACAAGTAGAAGCCTATTAGGACGATGGGCCCTGTAGAGCTCAATGCATCTGTCTGTAAGGTATCCCAGACCAGCCCCGCTGTAGGCTATACAGTTGATATCTTCGCTGAGAGGAAGATATGTATTTAAATTCTTTCCTCGAGAGTCTGTAACAACAATAGTACGGTTAGTAACTGCCGAGGCCATGATAGTAGAGGGAACTGCACTCTCTATCTCTGCTGTCCAGGAAGTTTTGCTGTTGGGGCGGGGATGCGAATTCTGGGCGGTTATTGTATTCTGAGATCACGCGCTGCATTTGGATCGGGTCAGGTGGCTGAGTGTTGCGGCGCTGAAAACATACAGGGCTATTAACCCTTTTATTAGCACTCTGCGTTTCTCCAGATTCATTTCTACCACGCTTACCCCCTCTGGTATTAATTTGGCCGACGCCTCTCGATCTTCCTCCTCCTTTTCCTCTGCCCCCTCCCCTGTTATGGTTGTGGCTATTGTTAGATCCAGCGGTGGCTTGCTGTTGAGAGGGGATTTCATGGGTTCTAGAAACTTTTGGGGGACTAGCCGTGGAAACACCGCTGTGATCCATTTCGACTTGCTGGGTAGGGTGGATTACCATAGGGCCTTGATTGTTATCCGCTGGGGCGGCAGTGGTGGCATCGGTTTGCTCAGTTTTCTCAGCATTCTCAGTTACCACAGGATTTGGGGGAACCTTTTGTTTTGTCTCGGGGATTTGCTTAGTGAAGGGTCCCATTGTTTTCCTTCTGCATTGGCCATGACCAAAGCTTTCCTCACATAGCCTATCTCAGATCCAAGGAATTCTCGGTAGTCTTCAAGTATGGTACCAATAGTGTTATTGCCTTTGTGTGTTCCCTCAGTGATCAATTTGGATGAGAGAGATGCCCCGCAGGCCCAAAATCCATCATTCGTGGCCTCAAATAATTTCATTTTACCAGTGTCGAGCAGTACTTTCTTCAGATGAGGGTTTTGCTCGAATTTGGTTTCAATGAGCACACGCATAACCCTGACCTTGTCTCTATCCCATTCTGGCGTAGATCTAGTGGCGTGAGATAAGCCTTTTGCTGCTTTTGGGTCCAGACTCTCAAATATTTCTTTCGCCATGTCGGGTCTACCAAGTGCGTTTGCCCTAGCAAACTGGTAAGCTTGCTCGACGGACTTGAAGGGAATGTGTTGTACAATAATATCACATGGATAAAAGTTCGACAGGGCACTAAATTGTGACTGGAAGTAGACCTTCCCGTCCACTTTCTTAGTTTTGGCGTCCGAAAGGCGATATCCCTCATCCAGGTGCTCTAGCTGGTCATACTTGTAGTTCACACCGTCAATATTAATGCGATCTTTATAAATCTTGCCAACTGACTTGTTACCTTTAGATTTAATGTGATTACCGACAGTAGCAAGCATGTCCTTCCTTTCCAGGATGGTCGTTGGAATGTCGGTGTTGATGTAAACCTTATAGTAACTACCAGATTTGCTCAACAATGCACGTTGGCTGTAAGCATAATTTCGTCTGTCCTCAGAGCGAAATTCTACACGAATCTTTTTGCACCCAAATTGGTACGAATCGATTCTCCTGGCGCTTACCAGATCGTCAATACCGTAGCGACCATCAATCTCTCTAAGTATTTCTAGAGCAACACCTATTGTGTTTTCCCGATAATTCTGGTAAACGCCAGTAAAGATTAGGTTATTCCTTCTGCGATCAATCTCTGATTCAAGCATTTGGTTTTCAAGCTTATGGATATGGATTTCCTGGGCACGAGATCTCCTATCCATGGCGGCCATAGTTTCAGTATTATCACGGTCTTTGAGGATCAGGTCCCCCAATTTTCCCACAACAGTTTGAAGATTTGCTTGTGTGAATTCCAGGGATCTCTTGAGATCCTGGACGTTACAATCCTCCTCTTTTATTCCATAAGTTTCTTTAGTCGTAAGATCATTGTAACCAAATGGGGCAATAGAGTTGAACACACGGGGATTCCTTGTTTCCAATAAACTCTCACAGGGATGTTTATATAGCTCTTGCGCTCTCTCTTCAGAGACAGTTTGTTCGTCCCCAAAACGCATGGTTGCAGCGTAGTGGGTAATTTAGAATAAATGCCAGATATACACACAATATGACGAATGTTCAGAGTCAAATCTACTCACACGAATTGTAAATCAAATAAGTCCAAAATGATCGTATGAATGGTAATGCGTAGTATGAGTGTGGGCGATAATCCTATGTTTCAGACAGAGCGCTAATCCTATACGTCTGCACTCGACGGCGGATGGACTACTGTCAATTACTGTTAATTACTGTTAATTATCTCACTTGGAGCATATGACTCACCAAATGGATTATCGCACCTCGACGCCCATGCCGGGCTGTCCTGGGAATCTAATGGGCCTCCCATCGTCACAGGCCGTCAACAATGGACCCAAATGACCGCTCTCTGAAGCCGAGAAGTTGTACCAGATGCTCAAATATCGCTAATCGCACGAGAACGATGATAATCTACAACATCAACACCAACCAATATCAGTCAGGACCAAATGTCCAATGTGCCCAACAATCCCAGAACCAACAATTATCTGCTAATCAACATACAATGCAGACAAATCACAATACTTACTACCAGCATGAAGTACCTCGTCAACAACAAAGTCAAAACACACAAGTCATGCAGCCGTTCACAAGCCTGGGAGGAGTACAACCATATCCACCACAATCAAATGTTGCTTCATATAATCCTGATTTCTTGTACCAACACATACTTCCAAATTCATTGGCAGCTCTGTTTCATGAGCAACTGAAAGTTCACAATGAACAACTAAAAACACAGAATAATGTCATAGAAAAATTGGCAGCATGTCTGGATTCACACGTAAAATCTGCTGAAGGAAATATGGCCACTGTCCTAGCAGATAACATTGACATGAGATCGGAAATTACCACAATCGACAGTAAAATAGCTAGCATAAGAAAAGACCAGAACGAGTTTCTCCAAGCACTGAAACCTGAAATAAATACTAAAATAAGGGACTACTTGGAAAAATCGAGAGATGACTTAGTCACCAAACAAGAAGAAATATCTGAATCACTACAATCTATGCAAAAAATGCAATCTGAGTTGCAAGAGAAGATTAATAGTATCCAAACCCCAACGCCTGATTGGATTTGGAATAAAAAGCAGCAGAGCCCACCAAAGCAGGGAATAAGACATCCCCAGAAACAAAATGCTCAAAGATGGAAACATCCTCAACACAGGCAAGATGAAAGACAGGAAAATAGGAGAAAAAAATCAGAATATAACAACAAAATTGTTATCCTAGAGGATTTGGAAGAAACTGATGGAGAGGATATGAGGCTGGAAATACTTACTCTGTATCAACACATTAATCATGAATTTAAAGATGAAGATCTCGACGAGGTTTATCATATAGGCCTGAAAAGTGAAAGTAAAATCAGACCAATATTGATCAAACTGAAAAACGAAGATGACAGAAAAGTTCTTGCCGATAATTTATATGCCTTATCAAAACGGGAGGACAAATATTACTATTCTGCGATAAATCTCACTGGATTACAAATTTTTCCCCATGAGAAAACTGTCTTACAGAATTGTCTAGCCTTATTAAAAAAGAACAAACATGAGGCAACGATCTTCTACAACCACATCATTTTAGAAGACAAAAACTACACCATCCCAGATCTATTCAGGCTGCCTGACAAATGTACCCCGGACTGTGCTTCAAAGATTGAAGTGGATGAAGGCAAGGCTCTTGGATATTATGGGGAATATTCATACCTATCAAATTTCTACACATCACCATTCGAGTATGACAAGGTAACATACCAATCGGTAGAACAGGCATATCAATGTCTCAAAGTCCACAGCGCGGGAGAAACCGGAATTGCCGAACAGATTCGGCGAACGACATCACCATACAAAGCCAAGTACCTCAGAGGCGGACCAAAAAGAAGAGGCAGCATGATGGAGTAGAGTAATCATTTCAATTTATTCGAAAATCATATGAAATTAAACTAAAAACTGAACTATTCCCTAATATCGCCCATCACAAGTTACGACAGTGCCAATTGGTACTATGAAGAGATCATCCAGAACATTCATCAATGATGCCGTATATAGACTAATCCACTCAAACCAACAAAGACAATATATTCCGACCATTACCATAAACTCTAGCATCTATGAAATATGTAAATTAGGCCCTTCTATAACTGTTTATAATTATGCTATATGTCAGTCATCACCGCAATGCTCGTCATAATATCTAAATGTCATCAGGAGTCAGACTCGATAATTTTTCTAATTTTGCAACCAGCAAGGGTTTTAGCCTTGTTGGTTGGAATATTAGAAGCCTACAAAAGAATTTTAGTAATTTACTCAAACAGATAGACTAATCCACTCAAACCAACAAAGACAATATATTCCGACCATTACCATAAACTCTAGCATCTATGAAATATGTAAATTAGGCCCTTCTATAACTGTTTATAATTATGCTATATGTCAGTCATCACCGCAATGCTCGTCATAATATCTAAATGTCATCAGGAGTCAGACTCGATAATTTTTCTAATTTTGCAACCAGCAAGGGTTTTAGCCTTGTTGGTTGGAATATTAGAAGCCTACAAAAGAATTTTAGTAATTTGCAACATTGTATAGAACTGTCAATATTAAATATACAAACTTAATATTGTCTGTCTCACAGAAACCTGGTTACAGGAAAAAACGCATACAAATATGTTTCACCTTGACAACTACGAATTGGTCAGACAAGATCGACCAGGTAAGAAAAGGGGTGGTGGCCTCTGTATTTATGTTAATAATGAGTTTGAAGTTGACTCTGATACATATAATCTGTTATCAACCACCAATTCCGATCTTGAAGCTCAGACTGTAATAGTGAGGAAAAATAAGTCAAAATCATATATATCGTGGTGAATATCTATAGGCCCCCAGGAGGCCAGGTAAATGCCTTTTTAAAACAAATGGATGATATATTGTCTAAACTCTACAACTCACTTGACATTATTGTAACAGGTGATGTTAATATTGATCTATTGAACCAGAAAAATGGAAGTAGAGTACAGGAATTACAAACTATATTTGACAAATATAGCCTGACTCAGTTCATTGATATACCGACCAGAACAACAATGTCCTCAAATACTTCAAATACTTCGAGATCATGTATATATATACGAACTCAAAAATTGTGTTATCATCTGGAATCATAGAGAATAGTACCTCGGATCATTTTCCAACCTTTATCACTCTAAAATAGAATAGGAACACTTATAAAACAAATACATTCAAAGCAAGAAATACCAAAAATTTAGATCAAAAAAGTCTTAATGAAATATTGAGAGACCAAGATTGGACTACCTTCTTTCAATGCGCAGACCCCAACAAATGCTGGGAGATGCTACAATTCAAAATTGCATATTTCTTAGATAGAATGTGCCCAGTCAAAAATTTCCATAGAGTCCGGAGAAAACCAGACTGGATCACCCCTGAGATAACAACACTCATTAATGAACGAGATCGAAAATTTAGAAAAGCAAAGAAATTAGCAAACAAAGATTTATTAACAGAAGCAAAACAACTTAGAAACCAAGTTAATACTTTGACCAGAAATAAGAAGGCCTCCATACTATGACACAAAATATATATGAATAGAAACAATCCTAGAGCTATATGGAGAACAATAAATAGTGTTGTATGTCCAGAAAAGCAAAAAGTATCAACTAAAATAGGCCTCATTGATTCAGATGGTAACAACATAGAGTCAAAAAATGTACCAAATGCATTTAACGATTATTTTTTAGATGTCGGACCCTCTCTTGCGAGGAAAATCCCTGATCCCTCACAGGACAGTATCAAGTTAATGCATGAACTTCAAACTGAAAAGGGTAACCAAACCTATGATAATCCTTTTAAATTTAAGCCTGTTACCTCAGAAGATTTATTGAAAATAATTACAAAAATTGATCCGCATGAAAATTCAGGTCTAGAATTCATTCCAGGCAAAATTCTCAAACCATGCTTACAGGCACTGGTAAATCAACTGAGTCATATCATGAATCTGTCTATGCGAGATTGGGTAGTACCAAACGCATTAAAAAAATCTGTGGTGACCCCCCTTCACAAAAAAGGTCCTAAGAATAATACAAATAATTATCGACCCATCTCTGGCATTAATATGCCAGCAAAAATATTAGAAAAGATTATTCAGAATCAACTTTCAGCTTACCTAGAAGAAAACGATCTATACTATCAAAAACAATATGGATTTAGACAGGAACACTCAGTTTCCCCAGCCAATATTGACCTCTTGGAAATAGTTTATAATAACTTAAACGATAATAAACTAACAACTGCTGTATTTTTAGACTACAAAAAAGCTTTTGATACCGTACATCACAACAAATTATTAGAAAAATTACATAAATTAGGAATACAAGAAAATGAAAATAAATGGTTCGAATATTATTTGTCAAACCGTGAGCAGTGTGTAAAAGCCAATGGTTTCATCTCTCCCCAGGGTTACCTCTCATTCGGCATACCTCAAGGAACCATATTATGCCCGATCCTCTTCTCCATATATATCAATGACCTACATCAAGTGGTACAAAATTCAGTAATACAACATTATGCAGATGATACTTTTCTTTTTTATAGCCATAAAAATGAATTACAAATATTCGGAAAACTACAACAAGATCTGGACAGGATAGACACTTGGTGTAAAATAAACAAAATATCAATGAACGTATCAAAAACTCAATATGTCACCTTCAAAAAGAAAGAAAGAAATTCAAAAAATACCCAAAATAATAACAATAATCTAACCCTGGGAACTGAAACACTGGCTCAAGTATGTGAATATACATACTTAGGTCTCATCATTGATGACCAACTGTCATTTAAGTCACACACTAAGAAGCTTATAGATGAGCTAAAGTGGAAAGTTAAGTTGTTGTCTAATGGTAGATACATGTTACCCAAAAAAGAAAAATTAAATATTGTAAAAATGTTAATTATCCCTAATATAGATCAGGGAGATATATTTTACTATTCTACAAACGAGCAGCTGCTAAAGAGAATAGACTCTCTCTTAAATTCTGCTATTAGGTCTGTTCTAAACCTAAGTAAAAGAACAAATGTTACTCAGCAAATGAATGATATGAATATATTGTCGAACGAAGTGAGAAGGGAGATCCACACTCTTGGATATGGACCCCCCCCCTACAGACTTAATATTCTACTGATTTAATATTCGAATGTGTATTTGTGACTATACATATATGAGTTTATTACATATGAAGGTCTAAGACATTTTGCTTTTAATGTACTGCCACCCTAGTATAAGGGACATATATGAGTTTATTACATATGAAGGTCTAAGACATTTTGCTTTTAATGTACTGCCACCCTAGTATAAGGGACCAGAGAACCGACTGTTGTAATTGATGTCTCTTGCCATATCAAACACTCCCCAGTATAGGGGTACAAGGAGACATAATGTCGAAATATGTTTTGTAATTATTGTTCTCAGTGATAATGTATTTTGTCACTACCATATATACTCAGCGATAGTGTATTCTGTCACTACCATATATGTATTATAGATATGGATTAGAAAATGTATCCTGTCGTAAAACATCCCCAGTACAGGGGCACAGGGAAACACAATATTGGGATCGATACTCAAAGTAATAATTATTTTATTACAGTCCTATCTATCGATTTATATAATTTGAGATACCCCTATGGTACGTAGCGGTGTTGTATTGCACTCTGCTTTTGTATTTTATTCTTATTTTATTTTATTATATTTCTAAGTCATTTAGTCTAGCCCCACTTCTTTCAAAATTTTGGTAACAGCCGGAAGAAATGTACTCTATGTAGTCCATAAAGGTATGTCGACCGTTTTGTCTGTTTATATAATTCTCGTTTGTACTCATTTGTACTCATCGAAAAGGCAAATAAAAAACATCTTATCTTATCTTATCTTAAGCGCCCATTACCTAACCCAAAATATTTCAAATTTAGATTGTCGAAAATTACCCACTAGAAGTCATGCAAAAAACAGAAAAAAATTCCTTTTAAATCACCCAAAATCAACTCTTTATCAAACCTGCTTTTCATATAGAGCAAAACAAGCCTGGAACGCACTAGAAACAAATGTTCAATCAATTGACAATTGAAGAATTCAGAAAACAAATCGAAATATTATACAAGAATAAAGAGTAAAGGGACTAAGAGTGTGAAGCCCCCCAAAAAATAAAAAATGTGTCGACCAGAATCTCATTTAATAAACTACATGTCAATGTTATTAGGTCCCCATCTCACAAGTTTTCACTAATTAGAAAATAACAGAACAAACGTTATTATTTTATTTATGTCATTTTCACCAGTTTTCAGTAGTTAGAAAACTAAATATAAACGAGATGTAAAGCCTCAGGAAAGTACATCCGACAGGCTATAATAGAGGTTGTATCTATTGACTGGTTAAGTAAATATAACCAGCTAACTTCAATGTATAATTATTAAATACATCGAAGAAAACAATGTGACGAAAAACTGTCAAAATCTCAGTATTACTCACATATGATATTGTATTATATCATAACTCAATAATTTGCCATACTATGTACTAAATTCCTACTGTATCGTATGGAACAGACATAGCAGATCGTATATTTTTACTATTAATATAGCTTTAAATTTTGACACAATTAATTATGTACTTAATTATTGTGGACCAAGAATACATATTTACTCTTGTTCCTATTCGCAAACTTGCCATTTATTACCTCTAGTTTAGTTCTCCTTTTTACACTCTTCCAAAAATATTGGTAACGACTGGAAGAACTGGGACTATCCCAGAAGTCTGTCGACCAATTTGTCATTTTTCTATTTAATATGTGACTGCTATGATATTTATGACAAATAAAAGATTTTTCAATTCAATTCAATTCAAAGCTTTTGTAGCCGCAAACCAAAAGGATTGGGATAAATACCTACAGAGTATTGTGTTTTCCTTATATATCACAGACTCTTACAGTCTTGGATATTCACCTTTCCTACTAACTACTGGAAGGCTGGCAAGAACACCGCCGGAAGCTGCAATTTTGGGACCTAACGATGAAAAAAATGTACTAGAACACCTGACAGACATGGTCACAAACCAAAAGAACGAAGCTATGAAAGCATCCAATAATTTAGAAAGAACACAAGAGAAAATGAAAAACCGATATGACAGATCCACAAACAAGAAAGAAATAACCCCTGGAAGCATAGTTTATGTAAAAATCCATCGTCTGTTGGATGCTACAACAAGTAAGAAATTACAAGCAGCATTTAGTACTATGGTAAGTTAGCTTTAACCTGGACTGTCATAAGGACTGAGTTACTTTTTGAAACATCAGTTACCGAAGATTTATGTTATGTTATTAATTGTTCTTTGCATGACTTAGCCTGGACTACACTTAGGCTGATGACAGCAGTGATAGGAAAAGAAGAGATCACGCGCCAAAACTTTGGCGTGGTATTCAGGCCATTACCAGAACCAATAATTACCAAAACCACGACCCAAAACATAGAAATAAGACTCCCAATAGACATTCCCCCACCAATTACCGCGAACAATTTTCCTCAGGTGAATGGTAGCTACCTGCAGAAATTTACGTTCATCCTAGCGCGACTCCAGTCCACCCTAGAGAAAAGTAACCATAAGTCATTTAACAGGATAATTAAAACCTTAGCAGAATTCAAGCCTACAAGAATTAAACGCAGGGGAATTAAGGCTTTAGGTGATCTACTGAGCATTGTCACTGGCGTGGCAATAGAGCCAGAATTGGAGGAGGTTGATTCTGACCTACTTTCAGTGGTTGACGCCATGAACACGGCAGTGATCACCGAAGAAACGAGAGATTTGATAATTGTATCAATGGCTCAATCAATGGCAAAATTCGTAAAGAATAATGTTAACCAGGTATGTGGTGAA
Source organism: Sthenelais limicola (assembly GCA_942159475.1). Taxonomy (NCBI): domain Eukaryota; kingdom Metazoa; phylum Annelida; class Polychaeta; order Phyllodocida; family Sigalionidae; genus Sthenelais; species Sthenelais limicola. The sequence continues at coordinate 156,693,882 of OW804095.1, forward strand.
TTTAAAAATACCAAGTTTTCCCTGAAAGGTGGGAGACTTTATTCTGGATACAGATGCTAGTGGCTTTGGGATGGCCGGGATGTTGTCCCAGATCCAGGATTTTTTTTTAATGATTTTATTTATTCTTGGGTGCCGACTTCCCTTTCCGGGGTTAGTTCTGTCGGGCCAAGATGAACATCTGTGCTTATTTACAATATACAGGTGTGTACAGTGAGAGTGTCTGAGATTTGGGAAGGAAGTGGTCTTGAGCTACGCTAGCAATAGTTTTTCTAAATCACAGAAGAATTAGTGTGCAACTAAACGCAAACTCTTAGCCGTTCTGACCTATCTCAAAAAGTTCCGACATTACCTGTTGGGAAATCAGAATTTTGTGGTCCAGACAGATCATGCATCTTTACGCTGGCTGTTGAATTTCAAAGATCCAACTGATATGCTTGCACGCTGGTTATTAACACTGCAAGAGTATGGTCTGGATCAGAATATGATCGTGCATCGAGCTGGAAAGAAGCATGATAATGCTGACACGCTTTCACGACTTCCCACCCGAAAATGTGGAAGACTAGATTGCTCGGATTGTGGTATGCATGATGCTGTGGCTGCCCCCACCACTGTGGCTATTGGTACACAGGAACAGGTGTTGAAGGAGGCCCAGCAAGAAGATCCACTCATTAAAAGGTTACTGGCTATTGTTGCGGGTACAGAAGATGTTCCTAGCAGAGAAGAGCTCGCCGGGGAATCTAATGAATTCCGTACATTTATCCAGCATCTGGGTAATATGGAAATGAGAGAAGGTGTGCTATGTCTGGGTTGGACAAGACTGGCCACCGGGAGAAAGTATTGGAGGAAACTCATTCCTGCATCTTTGAGGAAGGAAATATTCCAGGGGATGCATGGTCCGAAGATTTCAGTACATTCAAGAATTCTTGGTCAGCCAAAATGAAATATTACTGGCCAGGGAGGAGATACGACTTGAAACGATGGATCCGGGCCTGTCCGGAGTGTAGTATGAGGAAATCCAGACAAGGAGGAGGAATTTCTCTCCTTAAGAAAGAAAAGCATGGGGATAGGTGGAATCGGATAGGATTGGACATCTTGGGACCTCTTCGGACGACTCCCAGGGGAAACAATTATATCATGGTGGTTATATCATGGTGGTAACAGACCATTTCTCTAAATGGGCCGAGGCCTACCCTATGGCAGACCATACTGCAGAGAGCTGTGCAGATGTACTCTTCAGAGAGTGGATCCTACGGTTCGGGTGCCCTGTTGCTTTGCAAACAGATGGAGCTCCCGAATTCAGGTCTCAACTCTTAAAGTCCTTGTTAGAAATGTTGGGAATCAAGAAATTAATTACTCTTCCTTACAGACCCATGTCTAATGGCCAAAGCGAGAGACTTAACCGAGTCCTCGTGGAGCAATTATCATGTCTAACGGATGGAACTGGAGACAACTGGGATATACTAGCACCCTGTATAGCACATGCTTATCGGCTACAGTACATGCTAGTACACTCTGTACTCCGAATTCCGTAGTTTTTGGCACGGAACTGGTGGCACCCATGGATTTAGTCTATGGTGTAACACCAGGAGAGTTGGATTTCCCATGCAAAGTGGGATATGTAGAACACTTGAGGCAGAGTATGAGGGAGGGGCACCAGTGTGTAAGGAATAATCTCGGAATTTCTGCAGTCCACCAGAAAAGGGATTATGACAAACGCTCTCGGCCTCCGAGATTCCAAGTGGGGGAGGTGGTATACCAATTCTTTCCCCCAAAGGCCGCTAAAAAGATCGGTCACAAATGGGATGGGCCTTACATCATTAAAAGGTTTATAGGAGGTACCACCTGTGAACTAGAAACCTCTGAAGGTCTGATGAGATATCATGTAGACTACCTGAAGCCAGCCTTTGACGAAGACGGGCCTATACAGGCGGCAAACTTGCATCGGGCGCCCAAATTTCAAAAGCAGACTAGAGCAGGGATAGATATTCTCCAGCTGGAAGACGGAAAAGTAGTAGCAGGGAAAGATTGTGTCGTTCCTGCAAAGAAGGCTAAAATAACTATAGGAGTCAAGCCAAGAGGCAGACCCCGAAAAGTTAAGCCAACAGGTCCGAAAAGGCCTATCCGGATCTAGGCTTGCCCTGAGGGTCAAAGAGACCTGGAACTTGCTGTAAGATCGGAATCTATTGATAGTAGATAGAGTGTAGCAATTAGACCTGTCCGGATGACAAGGAAAGTGGAGATTAACTGGCCCTGTGTAGTCTCAGCAGGCAGATCAGGATAGCTATTGGATTAGCACCCAATCATCCTATGGTGAGCGCGCTCGGAGAAGGAGCACGGGAATCGTTGGTGCTACCATCGTGTGGCGGGTTTGAGTACTAGCGTTGCATCATGTGCAGTGTGAATGTTCTACCCTTTGTCAATCTGCTTCCGGAACTCATACGAGTAAGCAACAGACTATTTTTCGCCGCGTTTACAGTAAGTTTATCAAGCAATGATTTACATAAATGACTTGTCCTGTTGTTGATCTTGTACAAACTTAAGATGTCCCGAGATTTGAGCATAGTGCACCCCATATTTTGTTGCCGATTGGCATTTCTTTACTTTGGCAGGCTTGTGCCTTGTACCGCTACTTCCATTTTGATATACACACTGTTAGAAATACTGGTTACGGGTATACGTGTTGTATGTGTTTCTCTGGCATAGAAGTGAGCCATCAAGCCCTGTTTACTTATTCCATTGTGATGTATGGACGTAATTAACCCATTCTGAATGGTGGGAGACGTGAGCAGAGTGAAATGACTTGCTAAAACCTAGTTTGGATCGGCCTACGCTAAACGAGTGGGGAACTGACAGCACAGTTCGGATCCGAAGGACCATCCGAAGCTCGGTCCGAGAATGGACATTCCCTTTGTGAAGGTTTGCCATTTATGTTCTTTTGTTTATTTCACCTCTTCTAGCTAACCAAAAGAGAAGGATGGATGTTTCCCTAGCTGCTGAGGTGGACAGAGAGCTGGCCGAGGCGGAGAAGTTGATGGCGGAAGGCATGAATGTCTTACTCCCTCCAATGTCAGAGGAGGAGGAAAGGCAACTGTATCTTACAATAAATATTACATCTAGATCTTAACCCGTACATGGTGGATAATGTATCTACCCTTCCCCCATCAAATAATTTATGTTTATGAATGAAAGCCTTAATTTGTAGAATCAGCCAGTTCATGATCTTCGGATAGTGGCATGGGGGAAGACAAAGGATCAGAACTTCCTGAGTCTGAACCCATGGACACTGCAGAGGTTTCTGAGGAAACGGGGAAGGAGGACCCAAAGTCTCAGGGGACGGCCAACCCTGTAGCTGAGGGGAGTCTGCAGGACAAAGGAGCGATGAAAGTCACTCCAGACGTCCTACGGCGTTCTCCTAGGAAACAAAGAGAACCTCGGAAGGCAAACCAGGACAAGTCCAAGTCCCCATCAAGCCCTAGCAAAGCTGATGATGAGGACAAGGAAACCCGAGGCAGATCCAGACGCCACCGACACCCAGCTGCTGCTGGCAAGGGATCTGTGTCCGTGACACGAGGTGGGTCAACACACTCAGTGGAAGATGAGAAGAGGAGCAAGAGCATGGCGCCACTACCAAGCACCAGCTCTGCTTCTACGGGATCCTCTTCTTCCAAGAAACAGCATCCACCGAAGTTGACCTTCAAAAAGTTGAAGAGGGTACACAACTCATGGATGGCTGTTTGGAAGGCCAGGGTGGGAGAGATCGGGGGAAGCCTAGACCACTTCAAGGAGGTCATGGGCAAACCCGAGAACACTGTCCCTATCAACCCTGGTAAAGACATGCCAGGATTTTGGACTCTTACAGCTGGTCTGGACTCCGACTCAGATGACAATGACTTCCCCGGGACCATGAGGAAGTATGAGTCTGAGGTTTGGCCTGAGTTGTTGCGGGAGGACAGCTTGGATGATGGCACTCTCGGAAAACTCCAGATGTCTCCCATGCTGTGGAAACCTGGCCATCGCTGCCCCTTCTTGGTGTGCAGTTACACCGGTTTCCACTATGTAGGTATTAAAACCTACCCCACCCGAGAGAGGTTCTTCCGCCATTTGTGCGAATCCCATGCTCCCCTCTGCCAGACCTGGACTTGCCCGCACACTAGCTACGTGCAAGTCTTGGACAGGAAGGGTGAGTTGATTCAGCACCTAATGAATGGGGAGGTGAAACAACATAACCTCAGTAGAGAAAAGGCCCAGGCTCGGATGGTAAAGGACCAAGTAGCTGCTGGGACAAAGGAGAACCCACTGTTCTACCGGATGGTCTACCTCTAAAAGTCCCGAGAAAGGCCCAAGCTGCAGTTCAGACCCGGCTGAAGGCTGCAGAGGAAGCCGAAGCAAGAAAAGCTGAGACAAGAAAGACCACCTCTAGTCCAGGGCCTAGCAAGCCCTCTACTAGCAAGGATTCCATAGCCAGCAGCTCGGAACTCGGGAGCACTGGATCGGACAAGTCAAAGAAGACACACAAATGCCAGTCTTCGATCCATCCAGAGGCCCCGAAAACTAAAAGAGGCCTCTGGATGGAGCACTCTGGAATGAGCACACCCGCCCATCCTTCAGCATCATCTTATAGGATGTTTGTGTCCCCCTGAGACATCTCGGACCGCCCCTGCTGCTGCTGCTGGATCCACAGCACAAGCAGCAAGTAATGTGCAAGCCCAGGTGCCCCAACAGCGCTCACAGAGCAAGGCCCGGACTTGGCATTCGGGGATGGGACAACAAGGAGGAGTGGGAGATGCGAACGTGGCTGTGAATAGCTACGCTCATCGGGCCTGCTGCAGTGGGCGAAAATGGCAACTTAGCACTCCTGTTGTACCCATACAGTCGTTGCTCAGGCTCTACTCTTTCAAATACCTAATATTATATACCTACGGTTAGCTGAGAATATACTCTTTTCATATTTCTTAATCTTGTGACCATCTTTACATTTTTTGCTAGCGTTATCACCGTTTTCGCGGCCGACGGCCGGCGCGAACACCTTAACCGTGTAGCGTGACTGCCCCATGTCCAACACCGCGAATTGTTTTGGCGTTTGGCACTAGGTAGCATATGTGCTACATCAATCTAACATATTCAGCCAATCAGAGAAGGGTTTTCCCTTTACTCCAATTCAATTACGAAGCTCCTACAACAACAACAACCCATTCATCTGTATGATTTTCAACTTAAAATGCTCATCCTTCAAATATGGCTGATCTAAATAAGTAAGTAAATAGATATTCGTATAAATAACAGATAGTTCATATAAAAAAAAAAGAAAAAAAAAAGAAAAAAAAAAAAGAAAAATGCCTCGTCTGCGAAGCAATGGGAAATCGAGACCAAACTACTAGTGCAAACAACACAAGAGTCCAAGACCCAAATGAGGCCAAATTACGCAATGTTATTAACAGAATCTAGAACTGCAGTAGTACCCAACGCAAGCGCACCATCACTCCCCTTGAGGAAGAGCCCTCATCAAGTGTCTTCCCAAAAACCACAATGTCATCCAGGTAAACCAAACATGACTTCCATTTGTGTCCATCATACGTTGGAAGGTAGCCGGAGCATTGCACAGTCCGAAAGCCATAACTTTGAACCGGAACAAGCCCACACTGGAGAGAAAAGCAGTCTTTTCCTTGCTAGCCTCATCCATAGCCACCTGCCAATATCCGCTTTCAAGATCAAGTGTGCAAAACCATTGGTTTCCACCAAGAGCCTCGACACACTCATCAATCCTAGGCAGAGGAAAACTGTCTTTGATCGTGACAGAGTTCAACTGACGATAATCTACACAGAAACGCTGTGTCCCGTCCTTCTTGGCCACCATAACAATAGGAGCTCCCCAAGGGCTACTGCTATGCTCAATTCGGCCTTCCCTATACATCTTCCAGATTTCTGCCTCCGCTTTATCACGTTTAGCAACTGGAATCCGTCTATATGCTTGTTTGATCGGGCAAGCATCGCCAGTATCAATAACATGACGGACCTTATGAGTACATCCCAAAGCTTTATCTCCCGGCAGGGAGAAGCAGCAACGGAATTCCTCCAAAAGATCTAGAGCATTTCGTTTTTCTTGGACTTCGGACAAGTCAAAATCGTCAACCATCTTTGTCAGTGGACACTCCGGAGTGGCCGGAATAGGAAGAGTAGGAGCGATCAGGTCATCATCCGCAACAGGAGACTCCAGCACCTGTATTGAATTAATGAGTGCTTCCCTAATCATCTCCTCATTCTCCCCATCGTCAGACAGAGAATCTTGAGCTACCAAAGCAACTTCAAATACTCTGCCAACCACCCTATTTCTCTTAATTTTCAATGTGCGACCGGTCGGATTGGAGAAAGCCACCACGGCCGGAGAACCGTCACCTGGTACATAAGTATTCAGGCTGCCCAAGGCTAGATCTTTCAACAATCGTTGGTCTGGCTCGAACATCATTCCTTCAACTGCGACTGAGCCACTGTCAATATCAAGTTTGGCCAACGTAACTGCTTTGGGTTTGAGGATAACTGTCTTAAGCAGCTTCACCTCTCTCCCCACAATTTCATCCTCAACTTGAACCGCATTAACAGAGGAACTTTCAATTCTGCTAACGGGTTTTTTCCATAACTTACAAGTTACAGAAGACCCGTAATTGTCCAAGAAGAAAGTTCCTGACCAATCTAGATTACATCGGTGCACATAATAGAAATCCGCACCTAATATCCCGCTTTCAGGGCCTTTCAGACCACTGACCACGAGACAAGTAATCATATATGTCCGGTCGCCAACTAGCAACGGACAAAGCACGCTCCCATATGTAACAATGGGTGTTCCATCTCCCATCGCACACACCATTCGTACCGCCGTCATTGGTGGTGGATTTGGAAGGGATTCATAGAACCTTCTGGTGATCAAACTAGTAGTAGCACCAGGATCAACCAGAAAGCTGCCAGTTTCCCCATCCATCGTTACAGGGGCATACCATCTCTCCCGTACCAACAATTTGGTAGGGATCTCCAAAGTTCCCTGCTCGTGTACAGAAACCTTCTGAACTTTAGCTGATTTAGTTGCTCCGCCCTTGACCAACACAATCTGATCTTGTTCAGCTTGGAACCCGGACTGCCCCCACCTCACATCTGAGGTAGAATCCGAGTCATCACAAAGCACATGGCCTTGTGACAAGGCTTTACCGTCCGGCAACGATCGCGAATCTCCAGTTTTCGGAAGGGGTTCACCTTGTTGTGAAGCCTCCAACGTAATAGCTGGTGCCTGGGCCTGCCCGCCAATTTCTGTACTACTCACAGCTTCACTTCGGACTGTGGTACTGTGAAGCGCCCTTTTCCCGACCCCCACCTCGCTCCTTATGAGGGTCTCGCCGCATTTCCCGAAGGCTTGGAAGCAACACCATCTTCCTTCGGGACCAATCCGAGAAGAGCTAGTCTTCTGGGGCAAGCTGAGTTGAAATGCCCCTCCTCACTACAGAACCAGCATTCTCGACTTGGTTTCCAGCGCCTGAACCTACCACGTCCACCTCCGTAGGAGGGAGTGGCCGAATCAGCACCCGGCGCGGCCGTTTTCCGTTGTTGCCAAGCCTGCAACGCCTGCACAATCACTTCACTGACGTCATCCGAAATTGGTCCGGACTCAGCCAATGAGGACTTCTCCAATAGCTCCATTACCTGGGCTATGGCTCTGGCATTAACTTTCTTCTCACCAAGTCCGCTAGGAGCGGCGGACGCAGGTGAGGTCATAGAGTTATGGGACTCTACACTAATTTCTTGAAGGGTCACAGAATCCACATCTTGAGTGCAGCTCTCATAGACCTCTGACCAGTGAGCGCAATCATTTAGATCATTAGGCTGCTTGAACCTAATCCAAAGTGCCTGCTTCAGGTCAGAAAGTCCCTTCAAAAAGGTTTGGATACCCATGGTACGTGAGGTGCTATCCATCACTGTACCAAAGGCATACCTAGCCCTCTTTGCTACCTCATTAGCAAATGCTCGACCGTTCTGGCGAGGAGTTTGGCTACATTTAAATAATTCCGCCTCCCTCTTCTCCCTGGAGTGTTCACCGTAGTTGGCGTCCATATGCGCCACAAGTTCAGGAAGAGTAACCCCCTGGGGTAATTCTCCTAACTCCGCAATCTGACGCCTGCAACTACTCTTTAGCTGTCTCACAAACATAGCGTCCGTCCAGTTGTGAGCTTCGGCCACAACCTTCATCTCAGCCAAATGGTGAAGCCAAGTGTCTTTAGTGGAATCCCACAATCTGATTGTTCCCAGTCGTGGGCTGATATGTTCTTCGTCAGTATAGAACGTGTACGAGAAATGGGTATCAGCTGGGTCCGGACCTGCATAAGTCAGGCCTTGCACCAATGACTTATTTCCATACGCAGACTTCTGGGGACCCGCCGGAAGCAAGGTCAACGACTGAGAGTGCATACCAGTTGGTACACACACAGTAGTAGTACGTAGACCATCCGGATCAGTCCCTGTAGTGGAGTGAACCGATGCTCTGGGCGTAACAACCACTGGAGGTGTAGTACCCACCGGATCTTTTCGGACATAGGTTTCGTTAACCACATGTCCGCACACATAAGAGTTGCTTTTAGGAGTAGCAGGCCTCTTAATGCTAGACATACCACCTAGCTCAACTATCTTCTCCCCCTCATCTTTAGGAGAGGATTCGGCTACAGCTGCAGGCTCTCTTATAGTAACCTGTCTTTGAGCTCCGAAATGTCTCGGAGTCAAGAGTTTGTAGGAGTCTCCTTCCTGGTAACCCGGGCCAGCACCCGCATCATGAAACGTCGAGGTTGCTGGTTGGATTATCTTTAGAGGTGTCATAGACAAAGCGAGCTTCTCTGCTAAATCCGCTTCGGAATCTAGCAGATGGTTGTGCAGCCTTGACATATCGTCTACCCGCGATGCCTCTGTTCTTAATTTCTCGTTCTCCGTTCTTAGCTCCCTAGTGGTAGCAGAAGCATCCCTCGAAACTTCATCTAGGGTTCCCTGTAAATCCGCGTTCTGATCAGTCAACTGATCAACAGACTTACGCATCATAACAAGCTGCTGAAGAGAGTTGGAGTAGGCTCTTTTCCAACTCATCACCTGAGCTCTCAACGTAGATATTTCTATCTCGTCTTCTGACTCCGTATTTCTAGGCGGATCACGGTAACCCCATAGGTCAAGCCCAGCATCACCTTGAGCTCCCGGTCCTTTTGGAACAGAATCAGGCGATTTCACACTTGGCGGAGCGGTTTTCCGCCTTGCTCCAATGCCAACTAGATCACCTCCCTCCGGGGAAGCAATCCGAGATCTAGCCAGGTTGTCCTGAATCTGGGTAGCAACGTCTACCAAAGGTTTAGCGGCTGCCATACTTTATTTTACTCGGAAAATATATCTTGGAACTCAGAAATGAATCTAGTTCACCTACAGAAGTTTTGCCCCGCGGCGAGCTTTGGTCACGGCACCAATTGTAGTGATCTTTCGGATCCGATCCGCTCAACTACGCCGATAAAAGACTCAAACGAGGATAAACCTTCTGCACAGCTTTTATTAGCTTACACGGGGCAATCTCCCCAACGACTTGACCAGTGGAGATGGTCCGGCCACCTCGTTAAACCTACACCAACACAGCTATGGTGTCTTATCCGCAGGTCGATAAACATATTCACAAGGATAATAACCTTTCTCACGGATGTTACATACAACAGCATGGTACAAGAGGTTTGTAATAGAAACATAACGAATGACATACATAAAGGGTGATATAAGAATAATAGGAAAACTTCTTCCTAGAAAGGTAAAACTGATAATATAAGCTGGTACTGCCCACTGGGTTAGTACAAGCGTACCAACCTCAGCGGACAGCACCACACAGCAGTAAAACTGGACACTAAATGTCCCAGACCTTCTTATATGATACCCAAACCCACTATATTTCTATATTTTAAATTTGATAATTTTATTTTGAAAAAAAAAAAAATATTTCTGGAATGGTACTTACCCGTAAAGTAACTAAATATACTCCATACGATAGCCTTCAAAGTGTGAGGATATATTTATTACAATTTCTTGATATTTGTTACACAGATACATCTGACTATAAGTGTTAAACCCCCTAAATATCAGAACATTTCGATAAAGAGATCTTGTGATAAAAACACTTTGAAAAAGATCAATTTTGCGACTTGTGACTAATTTTCCTGAAACACATCACATACATATGAGCAATTCCACCAAAAGTGCATCATTTGGGTTGAAAAACAACAGCTCCTCCAGAAGCTAAAATATTTATCTGAGATTATTTTCGTTGGTATTTTCGGATCCAGGGGAAGAAAGTCGCCTAGGGGGAAGTATCCTACAACGTTTTTTATTTATTTTTAATCGTGAGGCCAAGAAAATGCTTTTTTTTCTGCCATAATTACTCATAAAAACGCAGTTTTTCCTATCAGAATCACTGTTTTATAAATGCAGCCAGTATTTTGGGGGGAAAAATTTATACATATTCTCGATATAATGGGTTTTATCTGCATAATGGGCCAAAGGGTCAATGATTATTCTGAAATAATATGTTTGGATGGTTAAAAAATCAATATTTTCAATTTTTCAAGTAATTTCTTGATGATATTATCTAAAGTTGATTATGGGGTAGCCCCCTGTCGCCGTAACGGGGGTCTATATTATTTTAGGAGTATATAGACTTAGAAGAATGGTAATGATAATGGCAGCGACAAGGATGACATGTCATTGACCCTCTGCCCACATACGTATATATAACCCATTATTTTGGAATATACTATATATATACAAAAATATTTAACATTCATTCCCTTTCGTTTTCTTTGTAGGTTGACTGACTACTTGTATTGGTTGTTCAAGAAGGTAAATGTATGTTCTGTTTAAGTAAATCCTAATAATGTTTTTATTCTTCATTTATTCCTTACCAAGTGATTGATGAAAATGACTATTCTAAAAATAACCTTCAAAACGCAAGAATATATTCAATGCAATGTCTTGAGATTTGATACACTTATTCGTATGACTAGGAGGAATAAACCCTAAAAAGTAGGAAAATTCCAATAAAGGGATCTTGTGAATAAATCACTTTGATAAACTTTGAAATGTGCGGGTACAGAAATGGGTGATTTATATCGATTCGAACAACTGGATGCGGCCGACGAAAATAATTTATTACAAAGGAACTAACCATGCGATTGTAATTCTGAAAGCGGGACTGTCTTCCTGACATTTAGAAGCGTCTAGGATAATTTTTATATTCAGATCGGAGGCATTTTGAAGCATTTTGAGGGAGGTATGAGCTATCTAGTGGAAAGCAATATTTTTAATTGTACATTTCTAGGCGACCTGACCCATATACATCTTCCCTCCACCAAAAACAAAAATCTATTCAATTTCAATCATTACTCTAGGAATATTTCATAATGAATATGTCTGCATGTGTAGAATCCATTATTTTTAGCAAATGTAATATACTTCTAAATGGCTGGAAAACCAAATGATACCCTATTGGGAGAACTACTCATATGTTTATAGCTGGGATAGAAATATAACAATACATGCTTAAAGAATTAGTATGTATGTCCCGCCTTCAAGACCCAACCAGTCCTTTGATATGCCAGGAGGATCATTTATATAAGAGAATACATTGATGTGAAAGCCTATGTCTAAGCCTATCTATTTAACTGATAAGGAGCAGACGTCGGCAGGTTTGCGTGGCAGCGTGTCGGCCGTCGGCCGTCGGCCGGGAGCGCAAAGCTTGAGTGCGGTAGGCAGGTGTGCGGTATGCATGGGAGCGGTATGGGAGGGGAGCGGTATGCCTATGCGCGAAATGCAGGTGCGCGGTAAACATGAGCGCGGTAAGGTATGGAACCGATCCATATCTGTAATGTATTGGTCGACCGCTTTTCTGACATCTTTGTTTACAAGGTAAACTTGCTTGGTTTCCTTATCCTTACGGGTAATAGAGCATAAGCCGGCTAGCATGAATACATATTTCGGTTGGTGCCTGGCGATCGAGTCACGAGCAAGGTGGGCCGCCATTTTAAGCGAAGCCCCAGAGTAGGAGCTTACCGTATATGAGTCTGGATCAATGTAGAGACATTGATATTGGTTTAACTCTCTAATGCGTGATAGATAGGCTTGTTATGGAACGGCATTGTTGGTTGCTATGAGTTCTTGTTTAAGTTGGGCTAGTAAGGTTCCCTGCTTGTTCTCCCCGTCAAACTTGTTTGGGTTGAAGTTTTCGTCAGTCAACCAGTGCCCAGTCCCCCACCGTTTATTAGCCGTCATTTCGCAGTATTGTTTGTGGTTTGTCGATGTCAACTTGTGGAAGAGGTCTTTATTTTGAGTGAATTTCTGACGCATCATTTCTTTCATTTCGGATTCTTGATTTTTTTATCCAGAATTCCGAAGGTTTTACGCTATCTCCTATTGTTTTGATCATATATGGGTTGTCTGTGTATGAAACTGCTGCAGCTAGCTCTAGTTCTTGACTGGATAACAATTTACGGTATTGAAAGGCTTGCTCGACTGAGGAGAACTTGCCATTCATATACCAAAAGTTAGAGTTAGAGGCGAAAACTGTTTCTCCCTTTGATATCAATGGATATCCAATATCAATGGAGGCGAAAACTGTTTCTCCCTCGTAACCAAATACAGTATCATTTAAGTAGGATCTGGATTTGATATCTTCAGGTCTTGATCCGATGGGAAGTGTGGGTAAATCTGACCAGTAGTACTTCTTGTTAATGTATGTGATGTAGTTGGTGGATAGATGTGGTACATTTGTTGTATCGGCCTTCTTCAAACTGGCGTAACATTTACGCATGAGTTGCTGTTTTCATCTAGACTGATCGGGGATATCCTTATTGATCCATATACCATCTATGGGGCTATTTTGTTTTATCGTTTTAGCCAGGCCAATAATTTGATCATGTGTCCTCAACGAGGACACAGTGAGAAGAACTGGCCTTATCTTGTTGCGTTTAAACTTTCCCAATCGATAGATAGTATCGATTTGGTGGTCACCAAAATCATAGATCGAAGGATTGATGATTTCCACTATTGTGTTGGGAAGATTTTTGTTAATGTCCTCGGGTATGCCATCGATAATAATATTAATTTTCCTTGACTTTGTATCTAGGATTTCTGTTTTTTCGGCGACGCTATCCAATGATTTGTTGTTTTTTGTGATATCAATGGCGTTTTGAGCGGCTATAGCATGGACATGTGACTGCCATGCATATGCAGATTTAGCTTCATCATTTAACTTTGTCATGTTTAACTCCATGGTGCAGATTTTATCATTGAAGTTACGTAACGCCGTGTCAGTGGTTGTTGCTTCATTTATCCAGGTGGTAATTTCTTCTTTTGATTTGTGAATAATTTTGGTCTGGGTTGTTCTCAATTCATCCGATTTAATACTAATGGCAGCGGTGATTTCTGTATCAATTATGGTTTGGATATTAGTTTGAGAGTATGTATCTTCGACTGATTTTATTCTCTCGTCGAACGAGGTTAGTTTCTCTGTGATACTGGACGTTAGTGTTTCAAACTGTTGTGTTAGAGTAAAGAACTGGTTTTTGACCACATTAAACTCAGTGGTGTTTGCTGCCATTTGTTGGGTATGGAGATTGGTGTAATGATTTTTGATATCATCTGACAGCTCATCTAGGGACTTTAGTCGACTGATCACCGGTGAGGTGGGAAACTGGGCCATGGTGTCACTGGTGGTGGCGGCGGGACTTGTGAGATTTGCATTATCTGATTCAATTGAAGTATGGGGTGAATCAATATTGACATTTTGATCCCTGACTGATAGTGGTTTGCCCGATTTGGTATTAACTGACACTTTTTTAGGTGATTTCTTAGAATGCCTACCTGCCACTTTGGGGTCAATAACTGGGTTGCTACTCGGCGGGCTGTCTATGCCACTCATTGTGCTTGTTTTGTGCGAAGTTATGGACGATAATATGGGTATAGTCCTCGGGTACACACACACAGGAGAAAGATCACAATATCTCAATAAATCAGTGTCCGATCCGAGATTTGTTTGGTGTTTGTAAGTGTCCGCACTTAGCCTGAAAGAATAATATCCTTATATTGTCCCTTCTCAGGATAATTCCCTTGTTCCTGCCTATATATCTGTTAGTGCCTGCATGAGTGTGTTGTCGCTCTGGGCGCCATCTTGCCTCTTGTGTGGAAGAGGAGAGCTGACTTCTAGTTGTCTTCAGGCTCGGAAATACCTGCACTGTGCCAGGCATTGAAGCTTGGAGTAACCGGAAAGTGTACCTCAAAACTAGAGGTGCATCCGGGAACCTTGCCTAGAGGGATCTGAATTCTCGGCCTTAGCTGGGAGTAGGACCGCCACTCACACAGGTATAGAGATCCGGGAGCCTATGGTCTATGAGAAGGTTTCACCTGATGTATGTTCCTCCTATGCTATAGGCAGGTGCAGTCCAAGGCAAAGAAGAGGAATCTGGATGAATTTCCATGGAATTCCGGCTTGCATTCTGTTGGCATTCCCAGCTGATTTTATGCTGGTTTGCAGTTGAAGGTGATTGCTAAATCCTAGATGATTTTTGGCTGGTTTTCCGGCTCAGATTTAGGCTAAGGATGGTTTCAGTTTAAGGCAAAGAAAACTGGTTAAATTTCCGGCTGGATTCCAGATGAACTTCCAGATGAACTTCCAGATGAACTTCCATGGAAGTCCTAGCTGAATTTGAACTGAATGTTGGTGAAGTGAGGCTCAGATTGCTGTCTCAAATTTGGCTCATTGTGGATGGAATTTCCGTGATATTTCTGACCGAGTTTATGTTGTTTTGCAGCCAGAATTGTGGAATCCGGATGCAACTATGCTGTTTCCAGCATGGGGAGAGGTACTAGGATTTGACTTTGCAGTGGGACAACACATCGTACATGCATTGAGTTAGTGAAGTGACAAATCTGTCAAACCTTGTTGGATCCTTGTAAGGCGCAAACATGAGATCTCATAAAGGGATACACATGCTGTGTACTCTTCAAATCAGGTAAACTTGCCTACTTGGACAAGTGTTTGCATCTCATTGGTCAGTGCCCATGGTATGTGCAGGGATGAGAAGCACAGTAGCTTGAATTGTGGGTCAGGGCATGTCTAGCATCCTTGCACGGGTTCAAGTTGATGACAACATGTGACCTCCATGCTTTGAGATACACAGATGTGACTCTTGTCAGTCTGGTCAGCCTGTTCATAAAACTATACCTAATACTGTGTTGGGTTACTTGTTTTGTGCTGACCTGGTCACACATGGATGTGTATGATTTGTCTTAGGCATGAAAGGCTGGTCCTATCTATGCCTGTTGTATGAGCTGATTGATTGACTGAGAAACAAGTACACATGATGTGTGTAGTTCTGATTTGTCCAGTAAATTCATGTGGAAGAGATAGGATAAGATAAGATAAGAAGTTTTTTATTTGTCTTTTCAAAGAGTAGAAAAGAGTACAGACATGCATTATATAGACAGACAAAAGGGTCTACATACCTTTATACATAGAGTGCATATTCTTCCAGCAGTTACCAAACATACCATTGTGGAAGCCTATGCAATGCAAATCAGTGTCACTGTGCCTTTTACTGGCATTGGCTTGAGGTCAGATGGTGAAGACCTATTCATTGAAGCAGATCAGCTGAAAAATGTGGTCAGTATTGCAGATGCCTTTTCCTGGTATTGGCTACAGTCAGCATCGCTGTGTCTTTTACAGATATTGACAGGAGCCTGGATGATAGATGAAGAATCCCTTGAACTTGATGAATTGGAATTGGGATTGCACATAGTGGGCAGTATTCCGGTTGCTGGCAACCAATGGTTGGGCTGTCCCCCTATAAGTCCTACTGGATTTCCTTGGTTGGTCAGCTTATGAAGCGGAGCTTACAATTAATGCATCTGTCTACAAAATGTTGTTTGAGAAATCAGAAGGTGAAGTAGGTAGTTGAATACCAGATACATACTGCTTGAGGAAAAGAACCTTTTCCAGACCTTGCATGGAAGTGAGGTTTGGCCCCTCACTTAAGCTAGTATTAAACTCAGTTGAGGCTCAGAGTGGCTCAGACTGTGGCATTTTGAAGTGGGTTGTCATTGATCCCCACTCTGCTTCCTGTGAGGGCCCGTTCTAGTTTCCCAACTTAGTAGACAAGCTTCCACTCCTAGCTTCTGATTATCAAGCATGGAAAAAACCCTTTCTTCTTCGAGCATTCGGAGACAAAATGGCCCGATTCACCACAGAATAAACACGGTCTAGTCTTGTAGGACGACTTAAACTTGCCCCTATACCCAGATTTATTGGGCTGAGAACTTTTGGGGGTCTCAGTTTGTTTGGCATGTCTTTGCGACCATTTCTGTTCTGTATTTACAATAATGATTTAGACAGTTGTTAAATATGCTCAAGTCCAAACACTTGTGGACAACACTGTATTATATGCAGACAACCCTTTGAAAGGAAATAGTATGATTTCCCTACAAAACAATTTGAGAAGAATAGTTGATTGGTGTGCAGACAATAAAATATCATTAAATATGAAAAAATGTAAGTCTGACCATCAGATCCCATGAGGATAGGGAAAATATTACCCATTAGGCTGTTTTAGCGCTCCACACTTATAGCCACAACGCCAACCTAACCCTATCTCTTAGGGATGCATTGGTACTTTGCGCCACCCGCAGCAAAAAGAGTTCAAAAGCGCCGGGGCCCACGCACACACAATTGAACATACCTGCCCTCTGTCATCAATGAGAACTAACATTGAAACGGTTTTCGAAGGAAGCTGATGCATTCATTTACCCTTTGCATGTCCTTGCGTTGCAGAAATTTAGGTGAGAAAATTGTTTGTTATCTGATTAAATATTTCATCTTTAAGCGTCTACACACATCAGGATGTTGGATATAACCACCCTACATTTGTAGACGAATGGAATTATTATTGAACTTGTTATATCATCTTCTTAAGGTGTGTTGTAAGACTGGCGTGGTTCACCACACATGGTTGTTTGCTCTTTTAAGTGAAGACTTATTTCTTTTTGTGCTGGTCATTTCTGGACGATGTTTAATGATAGATTAACTCTACCATAATGGAGTAGGCCTTTAAAGCATGTGTTCCAATTAGTTACAAATGGGAGGGAACGAAAGTTGTTTTAGATTCATGCAATGCCCTGTGCATCTTGCAATTTGGTAGCTATAATCTATAGTAGGCCTATAGTGTGAGTGGGACCGGGAGAGAGAGTGTTGGAGGGGGGAGGGGGGAGAGGTGACAGAGGGAGAAGAAGTAAAAGTAAAGTGGGGAGGAGGGCAGTGGTGGTAAGCCTTTTCATTAATTACATATATAGCTCTATTCCTTCTATGGCTTTTCCTTTTTTAAATTTACAGAATGAGTGATGAGATAATTTCTTCAACATTAAGAGACCACAGCTCAAATAGTGCTGCGACAATAGCATTTTCTGAAGAAATCTGCAATATCTGTTTATTTGAATTAGGATTCATTTCCACAGATTCAATCCAGACAAATTGTGATTTTATTATTGTACGTAGTACAGTGTACTCACTGTGCATCAGTTGCAAGCGCATCTTTCATTTGCACTGTTCTCACGGAATACACCTAGAAATTGATGATTTGTATGACCTGCCAGCTTTTACTTGTGAAGACTGTAATAATGTCTGAAATAACACCTGAATCAAAGCGGGTGTTTTTCTCCAGCAAACTGGACCTAGCACTCCTGCAAGTGAAAACCCCTTCAAAGATCACAAGATATGGGAAGTTATTTTGGAAGATCTGATTTTTTTAACCAGCCAGTTTGAAAAAGTAAGTAAATAAATCAATTCATATTTTTCGCTCTGCTATGTATTTAGGGATATTATTTCTTCCAACAAAGGTTGGTAACTAGTGAGGTGTGTGCAATTAACTCGTGCAATAAGAGACATCTCTTCATCCGTTTTATTCCAAAGCTAAGAATCTGAGCCGAGTTCACTACAATTGGTGCCATGACCAGGTCTTAGCCCCAACAAGAAAGTCTGCATTTTCTAAAGCCTGAAAAGTGTTATGAACCGTTTCCCTGTAACACATCACATATATATTTACTACTGATTTAGTATCCCTTGCAATTGATTCAAATATGAAGTGCTTACTATTAAAAGCGAAAGCAGCTTTTTATATTATATTGAATCCTCACTTATATTCGAAGTGTGATCAAGGACGGCTCATGATCACGCATGAACATTACGGCCAATAACTAATATCCTTGGTGTATATTGTATTGTAATATTTTCATTCCACCAAGTTTGAGAAAAGTAAGTAGTAATTAATAATTAATAAGCACTTCTGTATATCACAGGCCTGCACAATGTAATTTATAATTGCTCCTGTACAGTCTATCAGGCAAAATAAGGAAATATTCAGAAAGGAAAAGTGGTGGAGTGGTGAGAGGTGAGAGGCAGGAGACATAGGAGACAGAAGGGAACAACAGAGGCGATAGTAATGCAAGACTTAGTCTGGAACAAGGGATGTGAGATATGGATTCTGTCAACCAGTAGAGTTGAACATCGTCTACAGGTGTGATATTTAGCATCTCCAAATAGCTCTGCTGCTTAGATTTATGTGAAGAACGTCTCAAAATGTTTCTAAGGCATTATGAGGACGCTATTGCGTCCTAGCTGTTGATACAATAAGCTAAAATTCATTTATATTAGATTTAATGTATCAACTGAAGACGCCACCCTAACACAGTTTTTAGAGTGTAGGAGTTCTGAATGATAACAAATCACTGAAAACGGGAGAGAATGGGTTGATGTATGACACCAGCAGATAAGGAAGGAGTCTTGATAACTCTGGAATGATGGTGTTTTGTTATAATTTAGCTGCATGATACAGGTTGTGTTATATTAATCTCTTGATGAAATTTTCTTTTAGACAGGCAACACTTGAACATGTTTTTCCATTGAGTGATTGTCAAATGTATTGACCTTTAAAGAAAAACATATCACTAATTGTTTGTAATGGATTGTAATAACATTTTATTTTACTTTATGTTAAACTTACTTCAGGTAACTTATGAACTATTAAAGGCAAGAGAGACCAAGAAGACCGAGAATTACCTTCTGTAATAACATCAGCAATAAATAATTTTTGAATGACTCAAATTGAAGTGCTGCTGGTATTTGTGGCTGTTCATGTTGCTGAAATAAGCATAGTATTACAGTAATCTCCCAGCTCTAATGGAAGGGTATGCAAGGGTTTTCACAGGACGGTATCCCTACATCTGCCTCATTGTGGTTCTCATCTTTACACTTAGTGCTTACTTTAACCATGAGCCACTGGTGAAATATAACAAAAATGCCTATGCCTGGATGAGTTCCAGCCCTTGGCCTATACAGAATGGTTACTGCAGAGATCTCCTGAGACAAACCAACCTGCACACCTTCTCCTACCCAGCCGAGTACTACCAGGAGTTGATCAATTTTGACAAGCAGTTGGACAGGGTGTTGGCAGTGAGAGGGTTGACCAGAAAGGATGTAATTGGTAATACAGGGTGGCCCGCCTACCACATACAGCAGATGGTGCAATACCTGCTGGCCAACCAGAGCTCAGTGCACACCATCTGTGAGGTGGGCTTTAATGCAGGCCACAGTGCTCTACAGTGGCTCATGGGTAACAACAAGGCCAAAGTCTACATGTTTGATATTAACACCACTAGGTACTCTGGTGATATGGCTTTGTACCTCAACAAGAGATTTGCCGGACGCCTGCACATGATCTGGGGCAACTCTCGCCTCACTGTGCAAAGATTTGCCAGGGATAACCCAGACACCAAGTGTGATTTGATAAGTATAGATGGTGGCCATTCGCCTGCGATGGTCAAATCAGACCTACACTCAGTGCGAGCATTAGCCAAGGCAGACAATATACTGCACATGGATGATGTCTCCATAGCCTTTAAAGGGGTGTGGCAAGTATGGCAAGATACAGTACAACAAGGCCAGGCTGAAGAGACTTATGCTTGCACTTTTCAGACAGATAATGTAGTACGCAAAGGCTTTGCCATTGGTAGGCTATTGTGGTAAGGAGATGTCTACATAATGGCCAGTGTGAGGACATATGGCCATTTCCACCAATTTGACAACATTAGGCCCCCTAGTCCCCCCTGGGTACCCAAAAATAAATTTTACATTAACCAGTTGAGTTGGTATTATTTATCAACCTTATATATATGTGCATTGAACTACCAAGAATGGAACAATTCTGATTATTAATTATTTTTTCACAGGGGGTTGAAAAATAGCTCCCAAATATGGAAAAAATGCCAAAAATAGCATGTCTCCTACCGTCGGCCTATGTGAATAAGAACATGAAATGCAAGTAAAATTAATATTTGTATTTAATTTTCCATCATATCATATAATTATGTATAGATAAAGACTCAGAAAATGATATAAAATGATTATGACAGTAAATGTGTATAAATACATCACAAATCGAGCTGGGGAACAGGTATATATTTTCTGCTTCACTTCTGTGCTTTGCCTAACAAAATAAGGAAATAGATGGGGATTTAAATTAGAAATAAAAAAAACAAAATATGCACATACTGTATTGAACTATTTTGTACCTGATAGGGCTCGACATATGGGTAATAATGCTTTTTAGTTTGTGAAAATATTCTAACTAGAAGAAAAGTTACAGCCAAATTACATTTTGTAATGGCAAATCTGAGGGCAAAAAACGGCAGAATACGGTAGGAATGCCAGGGAGACGGTAGGATACAGCACAACTAAAAAGCATTTTGCTCTAAGGATCATGTAAAAACAACAGGGGGGTACCCACTTTATTTTTTGGTTCAATTTTTAATGGCTTTCACCCCCCAATTGTTTTTTTTTTCGATTTTTTTTTACACAAATAACCTATATGTAACCTACTGTCATGACAAATAAACACAATTATTTTTTTTAAATGATTATTTAAAAATTCAGCAATTCCACAGTATATTGACAGTAAAAAAAATAGATTTTTGCCCCAAAAATGGGATTTTAATGAAATAAAAAAAAAATCTGAGTAAAAAGGATAAAAATGTTGTTCCACAGGTTGGTCGAACCATCCAAGCACAAAAAAAAATAATGGTAATTAGTTGGTATTAAGCCCATTTAATCACTTTCCACGGTAGGAGACCACACTGGAAAAAATATTCTGTTTTTATTTTGTAAATCCTAGTCCAATCCTAACTAAATCGGCATACTTAGCAAATATGGAAGAATCCACACACTGGCTGTGCATCCTCTGTGAATCCTGCATATATGTGGATTTAGGAATAAATCCTCTTCATCATCCCTCTGTTATTTGATACCCAACCCGACCTGGGTTTATATAGGCCATGCATTGTCTTAATCCTATAATGGCCTCATCCCAGATTGCACTACATGCAGGGAAAGTTATAACAGTTAACTTGCTGCTCCCTTGGACTAAAGGAAAGCTCTTCTGTCTGTAGTGGACGTATTGCCATTGGACTCTTGTTAACACTTTAAGAAAATAATTACTTTATTAGAAGTTACACCAGTTACACATCTTATAAATGCTTTGAGCTTAATCACCATTCGTTTAGACAATCACTGGGTAAAAAATCACGTTTACACTGTGAGTATCTGCGTCAGAAATGTGGTGTATCCGCACTCCACACTGTGTGAGTATCTTCGTATATCTCCAATTGAGTTTGTGTATCTGCGTGTATACAAAGTGCAGTGGTGTATCTTTGGTATTCGTGTTACATAACCAAACTCTATACCATGTTATTCCCTTTTTTTAGAATGGTTTTGGAATGAAGTCGTATCAGATACAAGGCATCATAGCAATAATTACTGAAAAAAGAAAAGGTTGGATCTGAGCTGAAAACTAAAACATAGATGAAAACAAATTGGCGTATATGATTGCAAATAGTATCTATGTACAGCAAATAATGTAAAACAACTAAATACTAATGTTAAAATCGCATGGTTTTGGTTGTTTTTGTACAATAAATAGTGGATTCGGTTGGTGACACTGTATACATAGGTCTAACATAGAAATATCCCGCAAAGAGTCAAATTTTAGAATTAGTGGTTAGTGCCATTGATACGTCTGAACATTATTTACACATGGTCATAATTATCACGCATTTTAGGAAAATTTGTCTTTGCCCTCTTGTGTACCACTTTCATGGGAATTGACTATATATCATATTTTTATTCAGACATCACATTAAATACATCAGAAAGGAAAGCGTCCCTCAGAATTCTGTTCTTCCAGGCCTCCCAAATATAGTTAGTTCATATCAAATCTATTTCATATGGTATGATATCAAGCATCTATGCTACCCCACTAGCAACGATTGAAAAACAGGGCGAAATAGTAGTTATCGTTATATATAATATACTCATACAATTATTTCAACAATAAGCAACATGGCTGCACTTTATACGCTTGAATAGCCAAACCAGTCACTTGAATGGGTTGTAGACATGTACATATACAGCTAGGATTATCGAATGCTGGACATACATAGTATAGAACGAGGACAATCAATTTCTCTAGAAAGACAAACCAACTTCATACATCCAAATCCAGCACGGCCAGTCTGTGTGTATTCAGTAATGGGATTAGTTCTGACCCAATTACTTCACTGGGGTTTGCTGACTTACACCAGTGTCTGTACCCTGTACTTTTAGCTTTAGTCTCGGTTCACTGAACACGTGTATCTGCAGTGGTAGACTGCAGATAGCAGATACACAGGTATACTCATTATTGCAGATACACGGGGATACTCACTAGTGCAGATACTCATGGTGTAAACGCGATTTTTTTCCCAGTGAATGTTTTCCAATTGTGATGTGTCAAAGAAATATGAGGCATAAGTCGCAAAATGGATTTTAAGTGGATTCCAATAATGTTAGCAGCTAGGAAATCTAAAAAGTATTTTTATATCTTAGGTTTAATTTGATTGTGTTCAATCATATCCTGATGAATACTATTGTGGATGCGAGATATTCTTTGTCACACAAAGCATCCAAATATCCATTATGAAACAGTAATGGAGTCTCTTCCACTCCCTACCCCACTCTGCTCTCGCTCTCTATCATTTCTCTCTCACTCCCTTTCTATCTCTTTCTATCTGTCTCATCTCTATCTCCTGCGTGCTCTCCCTTCCTCCCCCACCCCTCTCTCTGTCAATTCTCTCTCACTCTCTCTCCGTCAGTCTCATCTCTATGTCCCACTCTCTCTAACCCACACTCTCTGTCACCTCCCTCTCTCCCTCACTAATTATTATCAAAACAATTACTCCTAGATCAAACACAATCCAATGGATGAAAATGGATGCCAATTGCGCTGGCCTGAATGATATGTAAACAGCATCAAAGCTAATCCTCAATTATCAATTTGCAAGCAAGATCCCTGCGTTACAATTGTTGTGGTTATATACCATTTCTTATATCATACACTATACAGGACCACCTTCAACATAAGATGGGCAGCTTGGCCAACTGTCAGGACTTTACTCATGGGGTCAGCCTTTGGTTTCAGGCCTCCAAATCATACTTCTTAAAAGCTGCTTTTTTTACCGGCCTTTGTGACATGAATGTAAAATATATATCAATTCAGAATTCTTACAATCATTATGCATGTATTTGAATATTAATTTGTATAAGAATGATATTCATTGAACTAATACTGCAATATTCATGGTCAAAATGAGATGATCAAAAATATCTAGTAGACGGCAAAAGAATCCTTTATACAACATAATATAGTGGAAGTCTAAATAGAAATATATGTGTGTTTAATACATTTACAATATGTTAAACAATAATAGATGTACTATAATATTTTAATTCAATCATACACATAAGATACACAGATCAACAGATAACTATGTGATGTGTCGCCGAAAAATAGTCATAAGTTGCAAAATCGATATTTTTCCAATGTGTTTTTCCACAAGAACTGGTTATAGGAAGGTTCTGATCTTTATATTGTTTACCTCACTTAGGTGTATCAATACATGTTATGAACTTCAAGACTGTATATTCAATATTCATCCACGTTTCTAAGGTTGTCCTAAAGAAGTATATTTTACTACTTTACCAGTGATTTTCCATCAAGAAATATCAGTAACGATGTTGATGTGTAATCATTATCACCATTACCAGTGACTATTCGTTTCTCTACTACTGGTTAGAAGAAAGGGTAGCAAAAATATTTTCCCTCTAGCCCCACAAGGATGGGACAGCTAACCAGGCTACCTACACTTTCTCTAGCAATTCATATCATTCCATGCTTAAGCCTACCTCGGCCACTCTCTGTTTGTGCAGCAATTGGCTTATAGCTTCTACTGCATCTTAACCCAGGCTCTGTACCCGGCAACCCTAGTCATGGTTGACTGAACACCCATGACAATAAAATATGCTCCTAGCATAGCCTATAGTTAGCATAGCTAAGATAATATTATAATGTTTGAGGGATTGATGATGTGCAGATTTGTGGTCGATATGCCCATGCAGAACAATTACATATTTATAGGACTTAAAAAGCCCTGCCCACACCTTTGCGTCCACCTTTCTTTCATATTTATTTTTTATTCAATTAAATAGATTTTAAACCGATCCTTGCACTAGAATGTAGCTGGGCAATTATATTTACATTTTCTTTATAGTTACCCAATGAACTCATATATTCAGTATTCAGAAGTGGTATGGTATTGCATTGTAACGCCATGCCGAAGAGAACTAGCTGGACCAAAGTAATCCAATTAGTGAGTAATGGATGATACTGATTGTTGAGTAAACAATGGCCGCCCTGTTCAGATTTACACTGGATAAGGAATGAGCTGAGGATTTATTCCTAAATCCACATATGCAGGATTCACAGAGGATGCACGGTCAGTGTGTGGATTCTTCCATATTTGCTAAGTATGCCAATTTAGTTAGGATTGGACTAGGATTTACAAAATAAAAACAGAATATTTTTTCCAGTGCCAAATGTTGTCAAATTGGTGGAATTGGCCATATACACATGTTGTTTTATAGTAGACTGAAGTCTCAATAGTAATCCCATGGTCTCTTGCAGTATCAAAACCCACTGACTCACTGAATCCTGAACCCACTGAATCAAAATATATAGATGATCATAACGACAAGTTGATAATCCATCAATTGATGGATCTATTATAATGCCATGCTTCTCGGGTAAACTCCTCCCTGGTGGGCGCGTGTGAGTCCCACCAATAGGAGAGCAGCTCCCTGAGCTGCACGTGCTGAACCTGTAAACTGCTACTATTGATATATGTGAATAATGAATAAACCAGTCAGTCTAGTACAAGTAGTCGGTCGTTGATGTTATCATTGAATATACCAGTAGCTGATAACCTAGACTCCCGCTCTCCTATAGAGCTAACATATCATTGTAGCACCAATTTATAATAGATCCAAACTTCAGATAATCAATTTTCCACTACTCATGTATGTGTGGTACTTGAACCGGATTGGTTCGGTTCAGTGATCCGAGTGAGCCGGATTCACTCGGATGGTTTTATTTCAGAGCCAAAAGTGTTCAGTATCTCTAGTAAATATCACCAGGTGTCGCTTATGTGTGTTGGTGTGCATTTTAAACATTTTGTTCTTATATGACATTGTGTCCTGCTTCTCTATATATTTTTTTTTAAGGATTTTATTTCGACTTGGTTGCCGACTCCCCTTTTCGGGGTTAGTTCTGTCGGGCCAAGATGCAAATTGATTTGTACAGAGATTCTATGTTCATTTTATATACATATAAATGTAGTGAACTCGGTTCGGGACTCGTACCTTAGGAATAAAACGGATTAAAACAAGGATTACTCTCGTACTCTGGTTTTATTGCCACACAACCCTAACAGACCAACCTTTGTGGACCAGCCACAAAGGAAACATATACACTGTAAAACAGTATAAAACAGGGTGTGGAGAATATTCACATATCACATATTCTCATAAGAGCAAAGTTAACGATAAGTAAAACCAGAGATCGGGTAAGAACACATAAAGGAACATTTGAATAGTATAAAATGGCAATATACAAGGAGAAGACACAATATAAAGAGATAAATACAAATAATAGTAATAAGCCACAGACCACTCTTCCAGGGTCTGTGCTTCGGATAGATCCGAGAGCCCTCGACCGCCCCCTGGTGTCAGTCCGAAAGGACTGGAATCAACCAGCGGACAGTCTCGGACTCCTGGACTGTACTATTTCGGAACCCGTAAAATACACGACCACTACAATACCCCCCTCTTTCTTTTAAAGAGTTTAAAACCATGTTTAAAAATCAGGTAATAGAACAATAAGCATACGAAAAGAGGAATAATAATACAAATCACCACGAGTAAACACAAAAGTTACTCAACACATATTAAAAAATCATAAACAAGTACAAGCAGGAGCATTTGGTGTCCTCACTACTAATACAAGTGGTAAAATAAAAATGATTGGTGTAAATGGTGAGATAAAAGTAAAAATCCTCCGTCTCTCTGTGAGAAAAGCAAATCTCACTACTACATTTTGTAGTACAGTTCATAAAAATTGAGAGAAAAATCCGTTACTTTAAATGTTCAAGTGGTCATTATCCGTGGGTCATGCCGATTCATCTCTGTGTCCATCTGAATGTGTCCATTTCCATTTCCGAGTCCATAGGTCATTCCAGTCATCATCGTTCACACAGGTCATTCAATTCCGGGTCCGAACGTCATTGGTGGGCGATCCGAGTTATCATCTGGTCTGTCCTATGTTCATCCTCCATCCTCTCACTGGTGGGGAGCGTCCCTCTCATCGTCCTGCCCCTTGTTTTCCATGGTATCCATGTATGCATCGTCCTCCACATCACTGTGACCAGTCTTGGTACCAGGAGTGGGGGGCGGCTGCATGCCAGAGGGCGACAACTTTAGAGGGGAGATCATTTTCTCAGTGGATCCGAATAACTCGTGGATGCTGACATTTGAATCTCCAACTCCTCCTTGTCCCAGACCACTTCCCTCATGCCAAGCCCGGGCCCTGCTCTGTGAGCGTTGTCGGGGCGCGGACCTTTGCATTTGCTGCCTCGCAGCTTGGGTTGCTGATCCAGCAGCTGCAGTCGGAACTGTCCGAGAGGTCTCGGGGGACACCATCATCCGAAAGGGGGATGCTGAGGGATGGCTGGGTGTGCTGACACCCATCTGGGCCATCTGGGGGAGTTTCCCGATCTGTCCCAACAGCTGGGATAGTACACCCAGTTGGAGGGCGTTGACCTGGATCGCCCCAGCTTGCCCACCATCCACATGTAGAGTGGGGATAGATGGATTCGTACCTTCCACCTCCACACTCTCTGTTGGGTCCTTCTCCGGCGGAGAACTGGATTCCGCGGACTCCAACCTCGATCTCAACCGCGCGTTAGCCTCCATCAAATCCCGGATTTGATTGTCCTTTTGGGCTAGGGATGCGCGCTGAGTCTTGATGATGACTGCCTGTTGGTTATTCTCCTCTCGGAGATTGGCAACCTCATCAATCCTACTCTCCACAGTCTCCAAACGTTGAAGGGGCGTGGTCAACGAAGCGATTGACCGACGTACCCCCTCGCTTAGAGCTATGGCTGCCTTCTCTAGACCTGTCAGGGCAGCTTCAACGTTCACATCCACTGTCCGGACCAGCTCTTGTGTGTTGTGACGAGAAGGCAGGTCCTCTTTGGCCTGCTCTACCCATTGCTGGGTTTTGCAGCCCTTCTTTGTGTTTGGTGCCTACGGATGGCTCGAAGACTGCCGTTTATGGGTCTTCTTGGAGGTCTTAGAGGTCTTGTCCGAAGCAGACCTACTTCCGGACTTGTGGCCAACGCTACTGGATGCAGAGCTGACAGACACGGAGTCCTGGTGTCCAGTTGCGGGTTTGCTAGGCCCAGAACTGGAGGAAGAAGAGGCTTTCTTTGCTTTGGCCTTCTCTGCAGCCTTTAGCCGGGTCTGAACTGCAGCCTGTGCTCTCCTCAGAACCTTCAGGTGATTAAAAGATAGGTAGACCATCTTGTAGAAGAATGGATTCTCCTTCTTTCTGGCGGTCACCGTATCTTTCACCATTCTGGCCTGAGCCTTCTCCCGACTGAGGTTATGCTGCTTAACCTCGCCATTCATCAGGTGCTAGGGTTAGGGTTAGGGTTAGGGTTAGGGTTAGGGTTAGGGTTAGGGTTAGGGTTAGGGTTAGGGTTAGGGTTAGGGTTAGGGTTAGGGTTAGGGTTAGGGTTAGGGTTAGGGTTAGGGTTAGGGTTAGGGTTAGGGTTAGGGTTAGGGTTAGGGTTAGGGTTAGGGTTAGGGTTAGGGTTAGGGTTAGGGTTAGGGTTAGGGTTAGGGTTAGGGTTAGGGTTAGGGTTAGGGTTAGGGTTAGGGTTAGGGTTAGGGTTAGGGTTAGGGTTAGGGTTAGGGTTAGGGTTAGGGTTAGGGTTAGGGTTAGGGTTAGGGTTAGGGTTAGGGTTAGGGTTAGGGTTAGGGTTAGGGTTAGGGTTAGGGTTAGGGTTAGGGTTAGGGTTAGGGTTAGGGTTAGGGTTAGGGTTAGGGTTAGGGTTAGGGTTAGGGTTAGGGTTAGGGTTAGGGTTAGGGTTAGGGTTAGGGTTAGGGTTAGGGTTAGGGTTAGGGTTAGGGTTAGGGTTAGGGTTAGGGTTAGGGTTAGGGTTAGGGTTAGGGTTAGGGTTAGGGTTAGGGTTAGGGTTAGGGTTAGGGTTAGGGTTAGGGTTAGGGTTAGGGTTAGGGTTAGGGTTAGGGTTAGGGTTAGGGTTAGGGTTAGGGTTAGGGTTAGGGTTAGGGTTAGGGTTAGGGTTAGGGTTAGGGTTAGGGTTAGGGTTAGGGTTAGGGTTAGGGTTAGGGTTAGGGTTAGGGTTAGGGTTAGGGTTAGGGTTAGGGTTAGGGTTAGGGTTAGGGTTAGGGTTAGGGTTAGGGTTAGGGTTAGGGTTAGGGTTAGGGTTAGGGTTAGGGTTAGGGTTAGGGTTAGGGTTAGGGTTAGGGTTAGGGTTAGGGTTAGGGTTAGGGTTAGGGTTAGGGTTAGGGTTAGGGTTAGGGTTAGGGTTAGGGTTAGGGTTAGGGTTAGGGTTAGGGTTAGGGTTAGGGTTAGGGTTAGGGTTAGGGTTAGGGTTAGGGTTAGGGTTAGGGTTAGGGTTAGGGTTAGGGTTAGGGTTAGGGTTAGGGTTAGGGTTAGGGTTAGGGTTAGGGTTAGGGTTAGGGTTAGGGTTAGGGTTAGGGTTAGGGTTAGGGTTAGGGTTAGGGTTAGGGTTAGGGTTAGGGTTAGGGTTAGGGTTAGGGTTAGGGTTAGGGTTAGGGTTAGGGTTAGGGTTAGGGTTAGGGTTAGGGTTAGGGTTAGGGTTAGGGTTAGGGTTAGGGTTAGGGTTAGGGTTAGGGTTAGGGTTAGGGTTAGGGTTAGGGTTAGGGTTAGGGTTAGGGTTAGGGTTAGGGTTAGGGTTAGGGTTAGGGTTAGGGTTAGGGTTAGGGTTAGGGTTAGGGTTAGGGTTAGGGTTAGGGTTAGGGTTAGGGTTAGGGTTAGGGTTAGGGTTAGGGTTAGGGTTAGGGTTAGGGTTAGGGTTAGGGTTAGGGTTAGGGTTAGGGTTAGGGTTAGGGTTAGGGTTAGGGTTAGGGTTAGGGTTAGGGTTAGGGTTAGGGTTAGGGTTAGGGTTAGGGTTAGGGTTAGGGTTAGGGTTAGGGTTAGGGTTAGGGTTAGGGTTAGGGTTAGGGTTAGGGTTAGGGTTAGGGTTAGGGTTAGGGTTAGGGTTAGGGTTAGGGTTAGGGTTAGGGTTAGGGTTAGGGTTAGGGTTAGGGTTAGGGTTAGGGTTAGGGTTAGGGTTAGGGTTAGGGTTAGGGTTAGGGTTAGGGTTAGGGTTAGGGTTAGGGTTAGGGTTAGGGTTAGGGTTAGGGTTAGGGTTAGGGTTAGGGTTAGGGTTAGGGTTAGGGTTAGGGTTAGGGTTAGGGTTAGGGTTAGGGTTAGGGTTAGGGTTAGGGTTAGGGTTAGGGTTAGGGTTAGGGTTAGGGTTAGGGTTAGGGTTAGGGTTAGGGTTAGGGTTAGGGTTAGGGTTAGGGTTAGGGTTAGGGTTAGGGTTAGGGTTAGGGTTAGGGTTAGGGTTAGGGTTAGGGTTAGGGTTAGGGTTAGGGTTAGGGTTAGGGTTAGGGTTAGGGTTAGGGTTAGGGTTAGGGTTAGGGTTAGGGTTAGGGTTAGGGTTAGGGTTAGGGTTAGGGTTAGGGTTAGGGTTAGGGTTAGGGTTAGGGTTAGGGTTAGGGTTAGGGTTAGGGTTAGGGTTAGGGTTAGGGTTAGGGTTAGGGTTAGGGTTAGGGTTAGGGTTAGGGTTAGGGTTAGGGTTAGGGTTAGGGTTAGGGTTAGGGTTAGGGTTAGGGTTAGGGTTAGGGTTAGGGTTAGGGTTAGGGTTAGGGTTAGGGTTAGGGTTAGGGTTAGGGTTAGGGTTAGGGTTAGGGTTAGGGTTAGGGTTAGGGTTAGGGTTAGGGTTAGGGTTAGGGTTAGGGTTAGGGTTAGGGTTAGGGTTAGGGTTAGGGTTAGGGTTAGGGTTAGGGTTAGGGTTAGGGTTAGGGTTAGGGTTAGGGTTAGGGTTAGGGTTAGGGTTAGGGTTAGGGTTAGGGTTAGGGTTAGGGTTAGGGTTAGGGTTAGGGTTAGGGTTAGGGTTAGGGTTAGGGTTAGGGTTAGGGTTAGGGTTAGGGTTAGGGTTAGGGTTAGGGTTAGGGTTAGGGTTAGGGTTAGGGTTAGGGTTAGGGTTAGGGTTAGGGTTAGGGTTAGGGTTAGGGTTAGGGTTAGGGTTAGGGTTAGGGTTAGGGTTAGGGTTAGGGTTAGGGTTAGGGTTAGGGTTAGGGTTAGGGTTAGGGTTAGGGTTAGGGTTAGGGTTAGGGTTAGGGTTAGGGTTAGGGTTAGGGTTAGGGTTAGGGTTAGGGTTAGGGTTAGGGTTAGGGTTAGGGTTAGGGTTAGGGTTAGGGTTAGGGTTAGGGTTAGGGTTAGGGTTAGGGTTAGGGTTAGGGTTAGGGTTAGGGTTAGGGTTAGGGTTAGGGTTAGGGTTAGGGTTAGGGTTAGGGTTAGGGTTAGGGTTAGGGTTAGGGTTAGGGTTAGGGTTAGGGTTAGGGTTAGGGTTAGGGTTAGGGTTAGGGTTAGGGTTAGGGTTAGGGTTAGGGTTAGGGTTAGGGTTAGGGTTAGGGTTAGGGTTAGGGTTAGGGTTAGGGTTAGGGTTAGGGTTAGGGTTAGGGTTAGGGTTAGGGTTAGGGTTAGGGTTAGGGTTAGGGTTAGGGTTAGGGTTAGGGTTAGGGTTAGGGTTAGGGTTAGGGTTAGGGTTAGGGTTAGGGTTAGGGTTAGGGTTAGGGTTAGGGTTAGGGTTAGGGTTAGGGTTAGGGTTAGGGTTAGGGTTAGGGTTAGGGTTAGGGTTAGGGTTAGGGTTAGGGTTAGGGTTAGGGTTAGGGTTAGGGTTAGGGTTAGGGTTAGGGTTAGGGTTAGGGTTAGGGTTAGGGTTAGGGTTAGGGTTAGGGTTAGGGTTAGGGTTAGGGTTAGGGTTAGGGTTAGGGTTA